>CM053749.1:42728376-42743251 GCA_028658305.1 Pachyuromys duprasi | reverse complement strand
AGGAGAGAGCAGGGCAGGATGGGTACAGTTTGGTTTGAACTGATGAAGGATGTAAGAAGAGCAAGAAGGACAAGGCACACAGCCATGGAGGAGCAAGGTCTCCCTGATTTTGAAGATGGATCCACTCTCAATTGTCCAGGACAGTAAAACATGTGCTAAAGAGAATGGTAGCCACACTATGGTATCCCGAAAGACATCAAATGTTTTCAGGAAAAGTAAAATGGGTAAATCTTGCTGGAAGAACACCTCCAGCTTTGTTTTTTTTTTTGTTTTTGTTTGTTTTTCCCAAACAGAAAATAAGCATTTTGCCAGAGACAAATTCACTTTTTTTCCCCTTAAGAGTTTTATTTCAAGTCTCGTTTACCACTCTTCTATGAGGCATAGGTCAGTAGAACCATATTAAAGAGATAAAAATATGAGTTAAATGTGTTCATAGTGATACAAACTGTCTGTTTTTGTCTATCTCTCTCTGTCTCTGTCCTTCTCTCTCTCTCTTTCACACACACACACACACGCACACACACACATTACACTCATCCCTTGAACACAGAAATTTGCACATCACAATTTAATGAAAGTTTGGGTGCAGAACTCTGCTGCCGTCACAATGATAAAGATCCAAGTTGTGACATGAGTTATGGGATCAGGTGTTTATGGGCACAGTAGCAGGTGAGGCTAAGTCCATGTCACAGTGTCATGACACCATGCTGCATCAAATCTTCACAACCTTTCCTCCTTTAAGTTTCTTTCCTGAGGCATTTCACCATAGCAACAGGTAAAAGCTCAGATATATACATAATAAAATTCCTATTCATCATATTTATTGAGAAAAATTTAAACAATTTTTACATATGCATATATATAATATATATATACAGGAAGTTTAAGCTTGAAACTTCTAAAGCTAGCATGTAAATGTATTTAAGAAAAGGAATCACTTGAAAACTTATAGTATTATAAAGCAACAGACCATGAAAACCTATACCTTAAAAACCTCAACATATGTACAAAATTTTACTTTCTTATATATTATAGACAAACATATTAAAATTTCAACATATATAATACCTAATACATGTTGATGGGTATATAGGCATATACATATATAGAGAGAGAGAGTTACATAAGCTATACCTAATTTTTAGTACAAAAATTACACTTAAAAATCTAATTCTACCTGCCCAATGACCACACCAGCTTTGGATGGAGGAAATTTTGATGAATTCCAGGGAGTCAACGGCTACTGAGAGAGGGAGAATCAGTATTCGATGGGGATGAGCCCTTGGTAGGTCATCCAATCCTAGGTGGTCAGCCCTAAGCACATATACATAGAAGCAAAACTAAATGGACCTGGTAAGTTGAGTCCATGACAAGAGATCATGACTTTGAGAGGGATTGGAGGGGGCACAGGAAGAGTTGGAGGGGGAGAAAGGTAGAAATAATATGAATATAGAACTCATACATGAACTCCTCAAAAAGTCAAAATTTAAATTAAAAAGGATATTTTACAGGGGAAAATATCTAATACAATATTTGTCATAGAACATTTATGATAATAGCACCTATAGCATTTTTGAGACTACTGCAGTAGAAATCATTAGCAGTATTACATCCATGTTTTGAAATATGTGCCTCATCTAGAATTAATGAAGTGTAAAGTTTTGCAAGGCACATGGCTAGAAGAAAAGGAGAAAAAGAGTGAAAAAGAGAAACGACCCGGCGCAGTCACTGAGTTCATGAACTTCCTAGTTTCATTATTTGGGTTTAAACACTGACATTGCCATTTTCTCTACTAACAAAAACCTTCTCAGGGGCTTTGCATATTGACGTGTTCACTTGCAAGATGGATGTCAAAACAGGACTTACCCCTAGGCCACTGTAAGGGTTGAACCAGTCATCAATGAAGTGATTCTAAGAGTTCAGTACAAAGCAACATGTCCTCAGTGCTTATAAACCTCACATGTAGATCAGCCCGGTTTATGTTAAAATCTGAAGTGATGGCAATACCCAAGTACTGATACACAGGAATCAATATGAAGGTGCATGCACAGGAAGGGAACAGGAAACACACACATAGAGGGATGCCCGTGTGAAATTGGGGGCTTCAGAGAGGACAACTCTTGTTCGGGCATTTGTTATTTTTATGATTAAACGTTAAACACTTGGCATCTCCGTTCACGCACTACATGCCATGCGAAAATAATGAGGTTATCTCCACTGAGGTACTGATATGCAGAACTATTCATACACAAGTAACAGAAGAAGAAGAAAACAAAAGCAGCTCAGATAAGCCAGCAGTGTACGATGGCATGACTGTGTTTATGAATGAAATGATAATTTTAGGTTCTAAAGTGGCATGTTAATATTAGTTCTCTCCACCATGCATATGTCCATATTGAATTCCACGCATATATTTAAGTGAGAACTTTTTGTCATGAACATGTAGTGTATTCTTAATCAAGAAAACGACTATTAAAAAGCAGCTGTTTAAAGACAAACAACAACAAAACGGTGACATCATGCAAACACCTTGCCTTCAAGACCTCTACTGGGAAGACAGCCAAGAGCAACCAGTGTATGAAATGCTTTAGAGGGAGTCAGACATACTTACCCACCAAACACCTGGAGTGCGGAGAAATTGGAGGCATCCAAACCATTGCCACTTACTATTCGAGCCTTAAATGAATCACAAGAAAAGAAAACAAACAAGTGTTTAGCGTGGTATGGCTACAGTGGCAGACTGGGGGACACAGGCCGACTGCACTACACACCGAGCACCTACGATGATGAATGCTAAGCAGGGTCAGCTCCAAGTCAAAGCTGTGTTTTGTGAGGGGGAGGCTTTTTTAAATGAGCTGCGTTTAAATGAAAGCACTGGAAATGTGTCATATTCCAGGTAGTCTTTGCCCTTAAATCTTGGTAGGCTGCAAGGGGAGACCATGAATCAGCCAGAAAGGTCGGGACTTAGCCAGACTTGAGACCTGTGTTTGACCGTAGCAGACCCCTGGGTTGGCGAATAGAAGCTAAATAAGCGCAGCTGGCAAAGTGTAACCCCATCATAAATGCAACACACTGGAGGACATTTAAAGGACAAAGAATGGAAAGCTGGGGAGACATGCATTTTTCCACAACTCAGCAAGAAACCAAAACAAGGCTAACAGGTCACAAACAAACAGGTACAAAAGACAAGATCCGTCGGGGAGGGAAGGAAACAAAAAAGTATGATTGAAAACCTTTTCGTCCACAGAGCTGCTATCTGGAAGAGAATCGGGAGAAGAAGGAATAAATGTTAGATGGAACTTTCCAGAAACGATTGAACACTCACATGAACAGACTCATTGGAACTAATAAAAACCATAGAGGAACCATTCAAGGCTGAACCCCAAGGGATTGAGAGATCACTGAGTCTCATAATGTAAACAGCTAAAATTCTGACAGCAACCACAGTGAATTCTAGACTCAATGAAAGGAAATGTGTCTCACAAAGAAGACAGTTGAAGAACGAGAGATCCTGGGGTCCAGTTGAGACTCTCCCAATCACTACGTGCCTTGGACTAGCTACCCAACTCTCCTAGAGTCTAAACTCAGCTCTGACTGAGGTCGTACGTGCTAATTGTTCACAATACTGTTGAGAGAATTAATCCTAGCGAACTTCAAGTTATATACTAGTAGTTCTATTATCATATAATGACTATAGAGAGTAATTTTACCAATGATTATTCACCTGAGGTTTCTCACACAGTGAAACTTGGGTTAAATTAAGAAGAGCCCACCTTACAAATAGCAAGATTGGCTTCTGCGATGACTTAAATGACTTCAGATCTCACAGCTAATATGTGGCAGAGGGAGGCTCAGATCCAGGGTCCCTGGTCCTCCATGTGGTGCTTTGGAAACTCAGAGTTCTAGGTGAACCACACAAAGCAGCAAAGCTGGCTCCACAGCCTTCCAGAGCAGTTTGCGACAAATCAGGGCCCGAAATATTTCACTTCACTTGACCAGGGACCAAGTAGATGGGTGATACAGTACTATGAACAATCCTGGGTGTTTATTTTGTTGCTGTTTTCACGGTCTAGTCTGAATCTGCCTAGATCATAAGGATATGGTTACCTGTGCCTTACATAAGAATATGGCTCCTAAATGTTTATGCTTTTGCTTATAGAATAAAGCTGGAGGGGGTGTCTCTACAGAAACTGGCAGGTTGCTAGAGCTGGGGTGACCCTGAAGCTCAGTCCACCCACCATGTTTAGACACAAACAAGACTCAGTAAGATGTTACCAAAGTCACACAACTTAACCACCTTCCCTGATGATAGTCTGAATTATGTTCATTTTTTTGACTCATTAACTATGGCTTGATGGCTATAGCTATATCATTCATGTACATTTTAAAGTACCTCAGGATTGTCATTAAATATAAGGTAAAATCAAATATTTTTGATAAGTAATAAAATATAAAGCTTATTTGTGGCATAAATGTTTTTAGATACCACATAAAACATAGCAAATAAAAATTACATATTATTTTAAAAGAGTAACATATCCTACCCAAAATAGTTTTATTCCCACAGATGACTCAAAATTATGGAATGACTAATACAATGTGACATAGCAATAGATCACATGTCTATTAGTTAGACAATTTTCACCAGAACTTTAATAAGAATGAAAGGTTATTTTAAGAAGTTTCTAATTCTTAGAAACCACTTTAAAATAGGATTGCACTGTGTCTTGCTAAAGTTTAATGTTGCCAAAATCACTTATTTGTGGTAAAAATACTAGCCTATCTCCATCAGCAAGCATAAAACAAAAGTCCCTGCTATCATTTTAGTTTATCTCTAGATGTTCTGGCCACTAGATATTGAAATATGGAAATAAATAGTATAAATATTAGAACTCAAGGTGAAAAGGGTTTTTTTAAGAGATTATAATTTGATAGCCAGGAAACAATACAAATCAGAATCACTAGGAAATTGTGAAGGTTAAAAATACAGCAAAGAGGGACTGGAGAGATGGCTCAGAGGTAAAGAGCACTGTCTGCTCTTACAGAGGTCATGAGTTCAATTCCCAGCACCCACATGGTGGCTCACAACCATCTAAAATGAAATCTGGCACCCATTTCTGGCATGCAGGTGTACATGCAAACATACATGGTAAATAAATAAATCTTTAAAAAAATAAAAAGCAAAGAAATCAGATATTCAGTAAATACATAAAGAAAATAAAGTTATTACCCACATAATTGCAATAAAAGATAAGATTTAAATATTTGATGTTTTGAATGAATAATTTATATTACACGTTCTCCACTGATATCTGTCTTTCATGTCAACCATCCAATTGATGAGCCACCTTCCAAGGTCATCACTACTATGCAGCTGTTAAATCTGGTCCATTCGTTGTTCTGTTCATTCAACACGTATTTACTATCCATGGACCCTCTCTGGTCTTTCTGATGCGTTTCTTATCTTCCAGTTACATCATCCCCTGAAGCGTATCTAAAGTGCAGATCTGATCAGCTTCCCCCACTTTTCAGAACCCACCAGTGACACTCCCTGTGACAGTTTCATCCCAGGTTGCTGCAGCTTCCTGACTCATTTGTCTTCCACAAGCTAATCTTGTAAAGCACACAAGCCCTGTTCCATGCCATGGCCTTTGAAACCTTTGCCTTGACACGCACCCCCTCCTTCCTCAAATCTCCACTGTGCCTCCTCATCCAGGTAACAGCCTGGGGTCCTTCCAAACCTGCCTGAAGTAAATTCCATGCTCTAGAAATTTTTCATTTATCCAGGGTAAAATTACATCTATTTGTGAGCCTTCTGACATGGGTTCTGGGAACCAAACTCTGTAAGGGCAACTGCTATTAAAGACTGTCTCTCTCGTCCCTTTCTTTGACTTTTAGAAAGGGAAATTTGGGTGATCTATAAACAAATATTAAAAATGCATGAAACCTGAAATGGTATGATCCTGGAAAAATAATAGGTGAAAAGATGAGTGAGACATCAATAAAGTAATATAAGCTAATATGGAAAAATTAATGACTAAGAAAGGGCTCATTTTCATAAAAAGGATTATGGACAGGTGATAATGCTTAACAATACACTTTGCATCAATAATATTCATTTTTATCTTCATACATATTTTACAAAATTCATGTGCATTACAGAATTAAGTAGAAAACAATTGAAGAAACTTAAATGCAAAGGAAAATTGGATATTAAAAATTGAGATAAAGACAATTCACAAATTAAAATGCAACAATGGCACTTAAGTGTGAAAATTATCTGGTTTATTAAAACTATGCCTAATGATGATTACAAATTAACATGAAATAGAATAAAGATTAATTTTAATGATCTTAAAATTAATTTCCAAGGATATTGAGAATGTCATCAATCACACAGTAGTGTGCCTAACTGATGAGAAAATTATAATATAATCGTGATTAACTTTTAGTCAACCTGTTAGTGATGCATTGACAGACCATTCCAGTTTGGGACATTGACAATAAGAAAATCTTTTTTTGTGGATAAACTGGTTTGTCCAGATGCTTCTGTGAAATTCTGAGCAGAGACCTTGGGAGTGTGGCTAGCTGTGCAAACTGGGTAATTACAAGAATCAAATCAACAAGGGTCCTAATCTTATTCTTATAAAAGAGAATCATCTGGGGACACAAAGTCACACATGGACACACACAGACACACACACACACACACACACACACACACACACACAGACCAAGCATTATGAAAACAAGTGCAGTTATCCTTACATATCTCAAAGAGCTACTAGAGCCTCTGAGAGGCAGAGGGTCCTCTGCTAGCATCTACAAAGGATTCTGGTACCCTCCAGCATCTTGACCTCACGCAGCCAGCCTTCAGAGCTTGGAAAAAACCAATTGCAGATATTGTTTGTGGTACTAAGGGGTGACAGACCTTGAAGGGTCATATGTATTTAAATACCAACACACAATTATTATGTAGGGATGGAGTAATCACCTATTACAACAAATAATAGGGAAAACACACATGATGGAGTATAAAGGTGTGGGTTGAAATTTTTATTCTATGACATAGATGAAAATCTGACCGTTAATATCACTGCATTTAAATAGTATATAGTAGGGGATGTTAATGGCATTTAAAACAAAACCAACAGAGTAAATCACGTTGGCAAAGTAATATATTAAAGTACTATCATAAAGAAAAGGTTAGAGACAGAGAGGCTTCGAGGAGACATTGCTAGAAGAGTAACAATTAAATAGGATAGAATCTGTTTTCTGTTATACAATCTGTTTTCTGTTATTTTGTACCTTCTATTAATTTGGAAATGATGATGCAGTAAATTGTGAAGTGACATAATAGTACACCCAAGAAAATGGAAAGCACACTCTCCTTGAGCATACATAGGATGCTATCTGACAAATTCTATGTTGGGTCACAAAACAAATGTCAGTAAATTTAAAGATTGAAGTTTTGACCACAATTCATAGAATCATAAATCAATGGCAGGAAGGATATTAGAGTTTTTACAAATATACGGAAATTAAACAATACATTCCTGAACAACTAGTAGGTCAATGAATAAATCAGACAGGAAAATTTAAAACATCTCAAGCCAAGAAAAGTAGATACCAGACACAAACACACACAGGATGCTGAGAAAACTCTAAAATCACTTACAGGGATAAATGGTCATGTTAAAAAAAATCTGTGATGGTCTAATTTTACATTTCAAAGAAGCAGAAACAAAACTGATTCCATAGTTATTAGAAATAAGTATTGATACTGACAGACAGAGCAGAAAAAAATGAATCAGAGACTAGAAAGAAAATATAAAATGTACATAAAACTATTAGTTGTGTTTTTGAAAAATTGAACAAAATTGACAAAACAGAATCACAAATTGTAACAGCCAAAATATGAAGAAGACAAATAGCTATAAGCCTTCAGAAGAACATAACAGCTCTCTGACACTGTCACAAGGCATCTATGTGGATAAAATACATGATATTTTATTTAAAGTGATTATAGAAATGTAAGATTTAATAAAAATGCAGACAAACATTTTAATGATGGCAATGCAATATGAACAAGAAATCAGCCAAGAGAGATTTCAGACACAGAAACTTAGAAACAAAGTGTTCAGAAAGCCGTGTGTGTGTGTATGTGTGTGTGTGTGTGTGTGTGTGTGTGTATGTATTGGATTAGATAAAGAGAAAATAATTCAATTTGAAGCAACCTCTCTAAGAATACAAGTAGACAAAATAAAAAGCTGAAGAAGGACATAAAGCATATTCAAGAGCTTTGAGACATGACCAAATGTACAAATATCTACTTTTGGACTACCTAAAAAGAGAAAAAAAAAAGGTTGAAGAAGTATGAAGTCACTTAATGTAATTAAACAATAGCAGAGATTCCCCCTGATCTCAGGGATGGGTATCCATGTATAGGAGGCCATTAGGTCCCTATAGATACATCGTCCCTATAGATACCCACAATGGCACCTTACAGCCAAACTACCAGAGGCGGAAGAGAAAGAAAGACTTCTAAACTGTACCGGAGAAAACCTCCAAGCTCCCTTTCAGGGTATCTGCACTAGACTACCATGTGTTTGCTATTGGAAGAGAATGGAATGAAAGATCACCAATTCCTGAGTAGAATTAACTACAACCAAAGGACACTACACGGAGTACGAATATCCTCCTAACATGACATACACATGAGGGTCTATGAGATTAGTGGTTACAAGGGGGATTTATGACCTCATCACTCTTAGATAACTACTCCAGGGATATTCATATACATATGTATTCAAAAGCATCAAAACCAGATTGGATAAAGAGGAGAGACTATCTGAACTTGAAGAGGGCTCTCTGGAAACACGAGTAGACAAAATAAAATGCTGAAGAAAGACATAAAGAAGCTAACATCTAAGAACTTTGAGACATGACCAATTAATGAATCAAGTAGGGTACAAGATCAGCATACAAAATTAATTTGCTGTTTTTTTTTTTACATGTGATAACTAGAGATTTGCTGAGAAACCATGGGAGTCATTCCATTTACACTAGTACAAAAGTATAATACATTAAATAATAATTATAACCAATGAAATTTAAAGAACACTCATCAACAGGATAGAAGAAAACATCTAAAACTGGAAGAGTTCCCATGTTCAGCGACTGAAAGAATTATAATTGAATACAATGTATAATGTTTATACTACCCAATATGATCTGCAGATTCAATGCATCAATCTAACTTCTACTAAAATATCACTCATAATCTTCATACAACTAGAACAAAGAGAAGACACAGAAGACTTGAAACAGCCAAGCCAATTTGACAAAGAAGATCAAAGCTGGATGCCTACCTGATTTCAAGGCATGGGGACCAAAACATGACAAATAAATAGAAGAGAGGGGCCAGGAACAGGCCTGCCCGTCTACAGCAAACTGACTCCCAAATGATTGCTAAGAATGTAAGAACATACATTCCAGGATGGACTGACAGACTCTACAATGAATGTTCCTGGGAAAAATAGGTTCTGAGGATTAGTCACACTGAACTTGACTCCTTTCTTTCCTATATAAGGCTCAGGACTCATCAGAAACCTAAATAAGAATCAAAAATGGAAACTATAAGAAGATACCATGAGAGAAACACTTCAAGGACCCCAGAAGCACAGGCAATAAAAATAATAGATAAAAAAAAAACAACAAAATCAAGTTTACGTTGGTAATTTTCCTAAACAAATAGAAAGCCAAAAGCAAATCAAAGCCATAGTAATAAATTCAAAAATGTAATGTTTTCTTTAATGTGATAAAAATATTTATTAGAACCCTACATAAATTATTGCACTTTAATGGAATCATTCATAAATTATTACACTTTAAATCATGCGCAATACTATTCATGCTATAATTTCTAAAATGTAGAGGTTGAATGTGTTCTAAAGTCTTACTAAAGTAATAAGATGAGGGAGAAGTACTAGAAAGAGGTGATTTTCCAAATCACCTAGTTTTGCTTACAGACTCGTGAGATTTGATATTATTGCTAAATAATACTGGCTATGTGAGAAGTCCAAAATAACTGCTAAGCTGTTAAAATGATCAATAATATCAATTACAGTGATTTTTGTAAAATCAACATAGGAAGCTCAATATTAGGTCTATGTTTTAGTTATAATTATCATTAAATGGCTGCTGTGTTTGTGTGTGTGTGGTATGTGTGTGTCCGCACATGTGTGATGTGTGCATGTGAAGGGAGGGGTACATATGGAGGCTATAGGTTGACAAAGGGCATCTATCACTCTATCACTCTCCACCAGATTTTCGTTTAGAGATTTTTTAAAAATATTTTATGTCTGTCTATGAGTTCTCTGCCTGCATGTATGTGTTCAGTACATATAGAGGTCAGGAGAGGTTTGGATCCCCTGAAGCTGGAGTCTGACACAGTTGTGAGCTGCTGTGAGGGCGCTGGGAGCTGGATCTAGATCTTCTGAAGGGCAGTCAGTGCTCTTAGCCTCCAAACCATCCCTGTAGTCCCAACCCATGTTCTTCTTTGAGACACGGTCTCTCACTGAACCTGAAGCTTATCAATTTGGTGGGACTGGCCGGCCAGTGAACTCCACCAATCCACACTCCCTTCTCTCCACTGTTTGGATTGCAGTTATGTGTTATCATTCTGAGCTTCTCTGTGGGTGCTGGGGATCCAAATTTAGGTCCCCACGTGTGGTGGCAAACCTTTCCCCCGTTGAGCCACCTTCTTACTCTATCATTAGATTCTTAATCATTTGATTAGGAAAAGCAACAGGAAAAAAATCTACTCATAAAAAAAGACAGCTAATAATAGTACACCTAGAATAAAAACCTAATGAAATACGTGAAAGATATTTCACAGTAAAAATATAAAGCTGTTTTGAATAGCATTAAAGTAATCTATGCATGAATTAAAATGTTACTTTAAAGGTAAGGATTCTCAGTATTCAAATAAAAGCCTCCTCAACTTAATAGTTATAAAAGAGAGTAGTAATCTGTAGTATTTTTCAGACTTTCATAGAGACATTTAAAAGAACACTGTTGCTTTTATCAAACAGTGAGGAATTAAAAAGTCAGAATAAGTGGAAGAGTAGAGAATCATCACTGAGAAGTTTGGGAATAAACAGAGCTGAACTGAGCCTGAGCCTCCTATAGATGGCTTATTACAGACAGGGTTAACAGCACACATGCATGGAGAAAACACACATAGTAAGGTTGATGTGACCGGCTCTTCACATGGAAAGGGTTAAAAATTAGATTTTTATTCTCAAAGCATGCACACACACACACACACAAACATCTGTGCTGCATTAATTATAAACATGAATACAACTTAAAAAAAAAAGTATGTGTGCGTGCGTGTATGCATGTCCATAGGTGTAGAGCCCAGAGGTGGAAATAAGATGTCACCTTCAATGACTCTCAGTGGTTAAGATAGGATCTCCCACTGAACCCAAAGCTGCAGAACAAGCACTTTATCCACTAGCCATCTCCCCAGCTACAAAACCTTAAAAATGTGTGTGTGTGTGTATACACACATTCTTACACACACACACACACACACACACACACACACATATATATATATGAAACTCAGATGAAACAAGAGGAAAGCTTAAGTGGAAAGAATGAAAATCCTATCATGTCAAACATGAAATATTTGTGCAATAAAGATGAAATAGCAGAACATAGCACTGCCCATGTAACAAATAGAGGTGTAGGCTCCTAATAATGGTTCTTGGAACAAATCATCAGGCACCTGAGAGGATTTCCGAACTAACTCCTGAGGGGAAATCTGAAAGAACAAGAAACTTAGAAAGATTCACAAACTCTTCAGCCATGATGAGTGTTCCAGTCAACATAACTCATGTTCTTTCACAATCTCCAAAATGAAAACAATCCAACATCCTAGACTATAGTGGCTGCTATGGGTGGACACCTCCATGAAGTACAATAAGCAGCGAAAAGTCATACAAAACTCTGGAGGGTGAAACAGCAATATCTGGCAAGATTAAGAATCACTACCTTTGGACCGACAATTCTGTCTCCAGGTGTATGGCTCAAAGAGACTCATGTTCATGCATATAGAATGAAGCAACAGCTCAGCAGCTGAAGTATCTACTGCTCTTTCAGAGGGACCAGACCTTAATCCCAAGAATCCACATCAAGTGGCTTGTAACTGACTGTAACTCCAGCTCCAGGGGATCCCGGCTCGATTCTGGCCTCCCCAGGCACCACATCCTTGTACACACATACACACAAGAACACACACACGCACACATACACATGCACGCATACATTAATGAAAATTTTGAAACTAAATCTTCAGAAAGATAGTTACTACATTACTCGTGGTTGCAAAAATGTATGAAATGTCATTAATGCGACACGGATAGATCTCCATATCTTCCACTTGAGGAATATGGAAACATTTGACTGATAGAGACAAATGTCAGCAGCCTCTGAAACCACAGCAGCGGATGGAAAAGTGACTTAGAGAATTACCAATACATTACTCAGATTAAAAATTTAGGGTTCCGTGTCTCTATTCCCTGAGCACTCATAGATGGTGAAATTAGGACAACCGATCCAAAGTGATACCATCCAACTTCTATGAAAGACTGCACCGGGAAATGAAGGGCCTGGGTCTAGTGAGCCAGATAAACAGACTGCAGCTCTATGCCTGCCCAGTGTTTTCTCCTAACTAGACCTATTTATTAAAAGAAGCTACATCTGCTCAAGAGTCGGGCTCTGGGGTTTCCTGTCTATCGTCAACACTGGCCTGGTTAGGGACGGTAGGAACGGAGCACTCATTTTCAGTGTTTTTGCAACTATGTGTTGGGCTGAGCTGTCTGGTGGTGAGGAGATTCAGGGGGAAGCAGGGATGCTTGATGGTTCTTGCTGGGCAGATGCAAGGATCTTCTAGACTATACTACTAGTCTGCTGAGAGGTAACTTTTCTAGGACACAAAAGTACACATACATACATACACACATACATACACACATACATTCATATACACATATGCACACATATATACATTACATATGTATACATACAAACATACATGCATGCACACATGTAATTACTATAAATTGCTTTCAAAACTATACATGCTTTAAGACTAGTTGTAGTCTAGAGTAAGTCACCACTTGCCTATGAATACTCTGTGGAGGTTTTTCCCTGGACCTAACTAGCTTCAAATATCCACTTACTTACTTACCCACGGGCACATGATATAGTCTGTGTTTTTTCAGTAACAATTTACCCATTTGCTTGAACATTTTCCCTAAATGAGTGCTAAAACATAGAAATTTATCACCTCTTACCTCTTATCCCTGCAGTAAGCTCAGAGCCTGGGACTTAGCAAACACAATAAAGAAGTCTGTGTTTACACCCTCTCCTTGCTTACTGACAAAATGTTTGGAGTCTCCATGTGTAATAATCACATTTTTGCATACTTTTGTAACTATTCCTTCATATTTTGATTCCACCCACTGCTGAGTTCAAGGTAACATATCAAGTCAAGAATCTCAAGAAGATTTTCATTTTGATACGGACATCTGAGGAAAAGAAAACCCAATTTGAGTACGTCACTGTCTACCTGCCCCACCGATATCCAGGGCTGGCCCTGAGCAGGGAGATTTGGTTTCAAAGAAGCGATTTCCAAATCACTAAGTCTCTGTCTTCCTGATAGAAAGAGGAACCTGTGGGTGGATTTTACTCTATAGGCTCCACTCCATCCCTGTGACCCTGTTTTTAGGGCAATGGATTTCTGCCAGAGTGGCTCCGCTGGAAGAAAATGACATGGTGATGGCAGCTCTCGCCATCACTGCAGCCTGGCCACAATCTCTGGAGCAAAAGGTCTGTCAAGTCTCTGTAAATAAATTTTTTTAAAAAAATATGCTTTTTTTTTTAAAAGGGAGAGTCAGTGTGGTTGTACATGTGAGTGCCCCCCTGCAGAGCTCAGACAAGGATGTCAAATCCCTGGAGACAGAGTTAGAGGTACTTAGGAGCTGCCTGATGTGAGTGCTTGAAACCAACCTAGGTCCTCTGCACAAGCAGTGGACCACTGCGTAACTGCCCTTAACCACCCAGCCCTCAAAGATTTCGTTTTTAATGCCTTCCCTGAACAGCTGGAATTATTGCTTTCACTTGTATTGGGGAGCAGTATCTCCTTTCATAGTTCACCGGGCACAACAGAGCACAAACACTTCTTTCCTCCCCATCCAAAAATTTCTTTCCAACTTCCCATTTGCCAAAATCTCCTCGTCTTGGGATGACAGGGACCTCTCTCATCGATGACCCGTGTGTTATGGAAGAGTATTGAGCCAAATAACACGGAAGCGGTTGGCGACCACTTACTAGAATCATGTTATTTCAGAGCAGCAAGTCACTGGGAAATTGTATTGCCCAGGGATTTTTCCAGCTGTACCGTGGAGGCATGAGAGGATGAGGCAGGGCTGGCTGTGAGGCTGTTGCCTCTACCATGTTTTCTGGGTTTCCGCATAACACTTTGCTGACAAAAATATCATCACTCTTAAAAGGGGCCCATGATCGCTCGGTGTAGGACTGAAGACCCTACTCAGGGAAACAGGGCCTGTTTCAGTCATGATCTTGATGGCTGACTCTTTGACTCTCCCCCATACAAGCCGGGGAGTGACAGACTGGCTAGATCCCAGGGGAGGACATTGCAGCCAGCCCTGAGGAGACAGGATAAGCTGGGGTTGGATGGAAGGGGAGGAGGTCCTCCCCTGTTGGTGGACTTGGAGGGGGCAGGGAGGAGGGAGATGAGGGAGGGAGTGGGAGGGTAGGAGGGAATGAGGGAGGGGGCTAC
>CM053749.1:42710823-42728276 GCA_028658305.1 Pachyuromys duprasi | reverse complement strand
AAAAAAAAAAGAATATAACCATTGGGTTTAGGTACAAAGATGAAGTTAGTTATTTGAATAGAGAGATATCATGGATCTTCTACATTTAACTCATTCAGTGTTTATGGAATTTCCACAACCATGGGAAGCTTTTATAGATCTGTGGGGGTTAGTCATTTCTGTCATCCGTTGCTTTCATATGCCTCCCAGTATCGAGACAGAAACCAGAGAATATGTTCGATTTGTCAACAGGGCAGTTCTGGTGTCAGTTCAGAGCAAGGAGAAGGTAGAATTTGCTTTTTCAAAAATGTTTGTATCGCACCTCGTGGTGCTTAGAAGAAAAAGACTCAGCACGACAGGGCTGAGGTGATGCTCAGACTGTTTAACCTTAGCTGCCTTCCGGCTGTGCTCATTGGACAACTGGATCACGTGGACGACCCATCAGAAAGCCGGAAAGCCATCTTTTAGGCATCTGCACTGGGACAAGGAAGGACCAAGACCAATATCCTTTGTGCTTTCGTCAGCTTGCTGATCTTTTGATGGTGTGTGTGTGTGTGTGTGTGTGTGTGTGTGCGCCTGCGCGCAGTGGGGACACTGGGGGGGGATTTTATTGGACCCCTAAGATGGTGAAGAAGAAAAACCAGACAACTTTTATTCCTACTGCTTTTTCTGGCTTGATGATCTGGAAAACTAATAACCATTAATTGTTACAAAAGGCACCACAGAGCAATAACGCCCTCAGAGCGTAAGATACATTTTTCTTATGGAGCGGAAACCTCTTTTTAATCAATTTGAAAGCAACTACCAGAAAAAGCATTGTTTGTCACCCCTATAATATTTCCATGACAAGTATTCTAGACACAGACAGAAATCTCACTTCCCCATTTATGCACCAAAGACAAAACTCAATTTTATATTCATATCCCATTCCACACCAGGAATTCCATCACATTATTTTTTTTTAATTTATTTTTTCTGGTATAGCATCTTTGAAAACAGTCCAAAGTATTTCTTACGTGAGGCAAGAAATTGTCTACTAAATATACCAGTAATTGTACCTCAGATGGTTTTTTGTTTCCTAAAATATTTTAAAATGTGTTTATTTGGTGAGGAGGTTGGCACACATGTGCCCTTGTACATGAATACAGGTCAGAGGACAACTTGGAGTCTGTTTTTTTTTTCTCTCACCAAGATGGTCCTGGGGATAGGACTAAGGCTTGGGAGGAGGATGGCAGCCTGAGCATGGCATTTTAATCCCTCTTCTTCACTGAGGGTGAGTTTGAAAGGGGAAAGGGTTTCGAAAGTCTATTCTAGGGGGTAAGAGATCTACACGCGTTAAATCCCATCACACAGCTCACAATCCATCCTTATTCTTCGTGATGTTCCCTCTCAGTAAGCATCACTTAACACATGGTTTATGAGGGGCATATTATTCAGGATGGAGGATGTATTTACATTAACAAAACACAGCTTGGGGGTCTAGGAAGATGAACTTAGTTGGTGAAGTGTTAGCCACCCAACATAGGACCCCAGTAGATCCCCACTGCCCAACTGCTGGATAGGCAGAGACAGGGGCACCCTGGCACTCTCTGGGAAGCCAGTCCAGATGAATTGGTGTGTGTCAAATTATCTGGGAGACCCATCTCAAAAAAACAAAACCAAAAAAACCCAAAAAAGATGGAGACCAATTGATGAAGACACACAATGTCAACTTCTAACCCCATATCCATGTATACACGCATGTGTCTGTATACCTACATATGCTTATGAACCTATACATCTATGACTATGAACACATACATGCCACGCATACAAATATGTGCATGATGTGTGTGTCCAGTGGTATGTGTGTTTCAGTGGTGTGTGTGTGTGTGTGTGTGTGTGTGTTAGAGAGAAAGAGAGAGAGAGAGATCTGCAAAAAGATCAACTATGATCACAGAGCAGTTGCACTGCGTGTTTTACTTTTAGTTTTATAAAATATGACCTGGAGACTAAGACAATTGCAGATAAAACCATCTGTGATTCTAAGGAAGGGACATCTGTCTGTGCAGGAAATGCCAGGGATAGGGGAAGTGACAGTGGGTAGGTCTTTCCTCTTGGTAGGTATGGAATATAGTATCCCCCAGTAGGTCAAAGGGGTAGAAACATGAATTCAGATTCCAGAGTTTTGCTTCATTTGCTCTATGAGAAACAACCACCCTGTTGGGTGTGGGAACGCACACCTTGTATCCCAGCATCCAGGAGGTAGAGATAGAGACATCTCTGAGTGTTTGAGGTCAGCCTCATCTACATGCGATGTTCCAATCTGCCAGGGCTTTGTAGCGATTCCTTGTTTCAGAAAGGGGGAAGAGAAGCAATTCTGTGCTGAGGCTATACATAGAAATCACCCTTACACAGAACAGCTAGGGAGAATGCCTTGCCTCTGAGTGAGTCTGAGCAGCCAGAGTTTTCCTACCGTCAGTTCCTCACTGTCATTGCTAAGTCAACCAATGGCAAGGAATTCATCTGGCTTTTTGGTCTCCCTCCTTTGTCTTCCAAACAGCATAATAGGGGTGGAGTAAATAGGCCACTTGACAGAACAGAGCAAGCTACATCTTCTCTGGTCCTACAGATAAAGGACCGTTTTTTTGTGATTTAAGGCTGGAAATTCAAATCTGCTACAATACCATGATTTTTAAGGCAATTGTTGTTTTGCTATATTGTGGAGATTTGTGAAGTGTTATTTAGTAAAATATATGTATTTCAGAGTGAAATACCAAGCCATTATACCAATGATACCAAGCCTTTATCTCCAAATACTTGTTCTCCTTCCACAAAGAAAACAGACTTTCTCACAAACAAAATAAAAGCCATTTTGTTACCTACTTGAATTTTTTCTGTTTCCTTTTCTCCTCATTTTATATACCATGGTCACAGAATTGTTTTTCCCTCCAAAGTATTGTTTTGGTATTTTATGTACCATGATCTTCAAGTCATATAAACCATTACTGTTTTGCCTCAGCTAAGATCAGCTTCAGGAACATTTAGAACAAATGACTACAGCCTAAATCCTCTCAAAATCCAGCTCTAGCCTTTCACAGGGAATTTTCATTCCAGAGGGTGTTTCTTTTGATATCATTCTAGGATGAAAATAAATGGACCAGGAGGGACGATCTCATTCGTTCTCATTTTCTTTAAGTAGATAGCAAAACCACCCCAAGGTAAACGGGAGGGAATGCTGGTTCACATCAAAGCTTGAGCTGACTCAATCTGCCTGCACTGTCATCTATCACACTAATTCCCCTTGAACTAATAGCTGAGTCTCATTCGGAGGGGGAAATCATGACACCAAAGCCAGTCGAGTCCAGTTCCTGCTCTCAGCTGGCTCCTATGGTCGCATCATAAATTTTAAAGCTTGTGTCATTTGCTGTGTCTCCCACAGGCTCCGGCTCCTTAAAGGAATGTGAAGGGGACCGCCATATTTCTTTTACACACTCCATTCCAATTCGTACTTGGCAAACATTTGTGTCTATTAGCAGCACAGGCCGATAATTCAAGTGTGTGCAAAACCCAGCTGAGGTACCTGCCTAGAGCAGTATACATGGCTGTGTGAGTGAAGACATTCAAACTAAAGATATAGGTCTTAAATGTTAAAGACTTTGCAACGATTACTTTTGTTTCTCTTCAAATTACTAGTGATTAAATTTAGGGCTTTACACAGGATAAGGCAGCATTTACCCGTTGAGCTAAATCCCTTGTTACAGCCTCTCCCCTTCCCTTCTGGTCCTTATTTTTCAGCTGTGTTCTACTGGGTTATTGGTATATTTAATATTTAAAGGATAAGCACAATTATAATATGTATTAAAACTAAAATAAAAGGTACTGTTGAAAGTATTAAGGGGCTGGCTCAATCAATGAGGGCACACATTGTTCTTGCAAAGAACCCGAATTCAGCTCCCAACACCCATGGTGTGCGGCTCACAATTTATTGTAACCTTCTACAGGATGTCTGACAGCTTTTTCCTGGATTCTGCAAACAATACACTCATGTAGCATACAGTTACATAATACATACTCATACATGTATAATAAAAATAACCTTATAAAGAGCATTAGCCATAATTTCCTTTTAATAACAATTAAATTAGGTTTTGTTAATAAAGCATTTGTCATTTTTCTAATATTGCCTTTCCTGTAACATATTTAATTTCAGCATGGCCAAATAATGCTTACTGCATATTAGCCGTGAAAGAAACTAATCTGAAAATTTTATATTTTCTGGAAGTTAGTCCCATATTAAAGCAGCCCTAGTTACACAGAGCCCAGGGAGGCACACAAGACAAGGGATTCCCACACTGGCTAGTCACTTTTGAAGCAGATTTTCATCTGAAAATGAAGAAACAAGCCACATTTGCTGTTTTGCCTGACCACAGTGAATTGCTGACCATCGTCTTAGTCCAACCTCATAATCCAACTGCCCTTAATCTACTGGCTGATTTGTTTTGGGTCAGTTTAAACTGGGGTTCTGGGATCTAAAAAATTACTTTCAGGAGTACACAGTGAAGAAAGGCATGAGCAAGGAAAGTGATCTGATGAGGAAGATGATAAGAATGACACCGGAAGTACAGAGTTCAGGGTTAATGTAGGTGACAAAAGGCAGGGAGAACACTCTCCAGTGAAACCAAAGAACAATGAGAGAATGGAGACAAGTAAGAAATGATGCTTCTACACAACCTCAAACCCACATAAGTACAGCTCAAGGCATTCTAGGCAAACTCATTTTTAAATCACTTTTGAACAGCCAACCGAAGACATCCTTCCTTGATGTAAATTATTTTAAGGTTTGGAACAGATACGTGGTCACTAGGTCATCTTGAGTTCTTGTTTTTATATTTATTCTCATCAAGATGACTTAACAGTCGGTAGTTATCTGTCTTTAGAAGAAAATTTTACGTACTCTGATAAGCTCAAATGCTGGAGCCCTCTCTCTACATTATTCCCTGCATCTGTGCACAGAAGCCCCACAGTTCTGGTCACTCTGTCCTACTCTTAAATAAAGGTAGACACAGCCAACAGGAGTTGCTGTGGTCCTTCACTCATCTGGGTGAGGAGTCAAGGGACCTTGCAGAATTGTCACCCTGACAATCAGAATTACTGAGGCTCACTATCGTACCAGCCCGAGGATGGTTTTGGCACATGCAGCACAGCAACCAACATCCTCCAAACTCTCAAAAGAAAGGACTTAGCAAGAAGTTGAGGCCTCAGTGTCTGAAATAAAGTAAATTGATCTCTCCTCCTCTGCTCACTTTGCTGAATATGTCAGTGGTTCTCACGAACTTCAGTGAAAAGCCATGAAACTATTCCAATGGTTTTCTTCATTTTATATATATATATAAAATATATATATATATTTATTTATTTATTTACAGTTATCATATATGCTTCTCTAAGTGGTTTGTTAAAAAACACCCCATTTGAACACTGAGAATCACAGCCTCTGCCTGTTGCCTCAGTTACTACCAGGAAATACTGATCTCTGTAATATTAATGGAAAATCTTGGGAATTTGACATTTGGTTCCCAGTTGGGGAGATTTAGGTGGCACAGAACTGCCATAGGGAGAATGCTGTTGGGGTGGGCTTCAGCAGTTAAATCTCATGCCCCTCCCCTCCTACCTGCATTCTACTTGTGGTTCAGGATGGGAGCTTACAGCTTCCTGTTCTGCTATGCCTATCACCTGCTGCTATTCTGTACTCACCAGTATTGACTTCAACCTTCTGGAAGTACAAACTCAAATAAACTCTTCTATAAGTTCTCTTGGCCATGGTGCTTCATCATAGCAACGGAACTATTGCTGTTAACACAACCTATATTTGTGCTTGACTCTCCAGGGCTTCAGATATATCATAAGAATACTGTTTAAATGTAGTGGACTGAATATATTTTTTTCTGTTTTGTGATATACTAAATATGCTACTTTTCAGTATATAGCAAAAGATTAATGTACTAATATTTTTAGTAATACACTAAAAGATCCTTCAAAAAAATCCTTCAAAATGAAGGACACAATAGGAAAAAGCCAAGAGTGAGTAGTTACAAAAACAAACAAACAAAAACAAAGACCCAACTACATTTATTCAAATTACAGGAGCCCTGACGACGGGTCTCCATGCTGGATACCAGATTACAGGTATTATGGACACGGGGAACGAGAAGGGAAGCAATAGGAAGAGCACCTATCTAAACGTACTGTTTGGACTCTCATGTGCCACTCGCCCCCATTATGCTTAAGTTGTCCCAGCCTCAGCAAAGAGCCCCAACATTTATTCTCATGAAGAATTAACTTGAGAAGATATGGAAGCAGAACCCTTAAGAAAACAGAGAAAGTGAGAAAAAAAAAGCACTTAAGTTAAATCCCCTGGCCCACTCTGCTTCTAGAACTACAGGGCAGGCGTGGTTCTGTGGTCTGAGGTGGGAGGATGGAGCTTTTCTTCTAGACATAGAAAAGAGGCTTGGAGACAAGCTAGACTGGTGAATACTTACACACACGCACACACACAAACGCACACACAGACACACACACACACACACATGCACATATGACCCCAATTTAGGCTTTCCTAAATTGCCTAAATTGCCAATTATCAACTTCAACAGATACAGAGTGTCTAGAAATCTTCCCAGTGCCCCAGACTTATATATGAACAAGAGACAAAAATTGCAGAATAGTGGGAACCCAGAGCCAATGTGAGAGGTGAACATAACCAAGCCGCAGAAGGATCTGTCAAAAGAAACCAGTTTGGAAAGTCGAATGAAAGTGAACTACAGTTGTAACTTTTTATGGATTAGAAACTTCATCATCTCAGGAACATGAATGAGATGCTACAAAATGAGTCATAAATGAGAAATAACTCCAGGTTATTAAATTTTAGTTGCTGACATAAAGCTTTAAAGTATTGAAAGATGGGAATCAGAAAAATCACTCCCAAGTAAAACAAAGACAAAAATAAACAAATAAAAAATTGAAAATGGTAAATAGAGAGTTGTAGGTCAGCTCTCACAGGCCAACCTCAAATTTGTAGACATCCAGGAAAGAGCAGAGAAACAGATAGAGAAAAAATTACCTAAGAACTTACAAGAATAATTATTGTTGATATCTAACATATATGCTATTAGGATAAACTGTCACCTGTCTTCATATCCTCAATAAAATCAATAAAGTTTAATGTTAACTTCATTTTCAGAAAGTTATCAGAAATCAGCACATAGCAAACTATAAAGATTCTCCAGGAAAGGGGCTGGGAGATGGCTCAGTGGTAAAGTGCACGCCATGAAAGCTGAGGACTTGGTTTTGGATTTCCAGCACCACATAAAAGGTAGGTATGGCAGCAGCACCTGGAATTCTAGAGCTGGGAATCTGGAGACAGGGGTATCCATGGAATTCACCAAGCAGACAAGCCTTGCCAAATCAGTACGTTCTAGTTTCAGTGAAATGCCCATTCTCAAAAAAAGATGGTGGGCTACCACGGAGGATGCACACCTGACATCGGCCTCTGGCATCTGTGTTCACGTGCATGTGTGCATACACTGCAGGCACACATGTATGTAAATATAACCATGATCATTTGAAACAGGAAAAGACACTCTTTCCTGAGATGGGAAAAATGTTTAAAAATGACTCTCACGAAGATTTGTTACTAACCTCCAAGAAGCAAATACAACAGACAGAACCTAGGGACTGTAGAGGAACAATGAAGGCCTGAAAGGTTTCCAGTTAATGGCAGGATGAGAAATGATATGGGAACAATGACTGTCCAGAGCAATGACCTCTAGGTAACATGTGCAGTGTACAGACTCCAAAGACTCTGCAGTGATACCTTAAAGGTCTATGTGCTTGGAAAATAATGAGGGTGTTCTGATAAGTCTAATGGTGCATGTAGGAAATAATTATCAGAGGCACAAAAATTATGGAAGGATAAGAACAAGGCAATCAATAATACCAGGAAAAGAAAAGTCCCCAAGGACGGACATTTACTAAGACCTTTGTTGGGCTTGCTATATAGCTATGTGTATATCTGCAGTAAACATAAATTAACGAGAACTAGTCTAGTTAAGATTGAAATGTAAAATAGTGGGATACTTGAATGGAGGCAGAAGATGTTGAAGGCTAAAGTTAATATAAGACTGATGAGCGGGTACAGGTGTGCACCATCAAGCCTGATGGCCCGAGTTTAAGCCTCAGGACACACATGTAGAAGTAAAGGATGTCTTCAATGACTTGACAGTCATACTGTGACACATGGACTCACAGCCCCTCCCAAAAAATGTTAAACAATTACTAAAAATTAGTATATGGGGCCCACAGAGGCAGCAAAATGGTTAAGAATGTTTAGTGCTCTTGTAGAGGACCAAGATTTGATACCCAGGACCCACATGTTTACATCCATCTGAAATTCTAGTTCCGAGCATTCTAACATATTTTCTGACCTCATGTCCCCCAGTGTACCCATGTGGACCATATACATGCAGGCAGCATACACACATACATATAAATAAATAATTAAAATTATTATATGAAGGTTGAAAGTGAGAAGCAAGGATTGGTAGTTGGAGCACATTGTTCTAAAAAGTATTTTGAGATTTATGCATGTAAGGGCAGGTGTCTTCAGAGGCCGGGAGAGCTCATCAGAGTCCCGGAACCTAGAATTGCAGGAGGTGGTCAGCCATTCTACACATCTATGTTTCCCCATAACTTACTTCCTGTGGATCTGATTTTCAATCTAATTGTGATTTTTTTCTCCTTGCCAAGAGAATCCTACATATATGACAGTTACTTTCAAGGTTTGCTTACATTATGTGAGTCAAGGGTTTTACCTATAATATGTTCTCTGCAGTTGGCTTCCTGGTTGTGACTTACTCAAAATGAAAAATTCACCACAGATTTCTAAAATCTTAAGTCTCTTTGTCTTTCCTTGGAAAAGGTTATGAAAACATGTGAATGCCCTTGCCTTTAGCATCTTATCAATAGAATGCTTCTCCCATGTAACACCCATGAGTCCTGAAGTCTCAGTTCCCTTGGTTCCTGAAAGGACAGTACATCATCACAAACTTACCTGCCCATTTCTTCCTGTTTACTGCTGAGTCTGTGCTTGGTAACTTAAGTGGGGACAAGCAAGCATCCACCCCACATCATTCTAGCTTTTCTCCGTGAAGTTGCTGGCTAGATTTGGTTTATTAGAGAAAGGGCAGTTACCAGTTGTTGACCTCTAATCTCAGTGAGATTATTCTGGAGTGGGTAGGAAGATTTACAAGTTCCTTTTCTAATTACCATATGAAAGCTCAGTACCACAGGGGGCCTCTGAAAGACTCCACCCAACAGGTTATTGAAGCAGCTGTTGAGACTCAAAGCCCAACTTTGGGGAGAGTGAAGGGAATCTTATGAAAGAAGGGGGAAATAGAAAGACCTAGAGGGGACAGGAGTTCCACAAGGAGAGCAACAGAACCAAGAAATCTAGGCACAGAGGTCTTTTCTAATACTGATACTCCCAACCAAGGACCATGCATGGAGATAAACTAGAACCCCTACACAGATGTAGCCTGTGGTAGCTCAGTATCCAAGTGGATTCCCTAGTAAGGTGAAGAGGGACTGTCTCTGACGTGAACTCAGTGGCTGGCTCTTTGATCACCTCCCCCTGAGGTGGGGAGCAGCTTTACCAGACCACAGGGGAAGATAATGCAGCTAGTCCTGATGAGACCTGATAGACTAGGGTCAGATAGAAGGGAAGGAAGACCTCCCCTATCAGTGGACTAGGGGAGGGGCATGGGAGGAGAAGAGGGAAAGAGGGAAGGGTTGGGAGGGGATGAGGGAGGGAGCAACAGCTGGGATACAAAGTGAATAAATTGTAATAAATTTTTAAAAAATTAAAAATTTTAAAAATAAAAATATAATGACAGCTAGTATTTATTGAAATCTGAACTCATTAGCAGACAGTGTGGGTAGTATTTGAATCTACTGTCTGATTTTCATTATGACTTTGAAATAATCATCTACATATTACCATCAAGGAAACTGACTTCTCCAGACCCTTTAACTGTCTAGCAGTAAAGCCAGGATTATAACAAAGGCATACTTCATTTCAAAACTTATCTTAAGATTTTACTGAGCATAAAAGAAAACTTACTTGAATCTATCAGGCCAATACCGCTGTTACTTATAAACAGTCAAATCATTTGCAATCAAAACAATTTCTAATCCTCTGCAAAGCTTTGAGAACAACATCCTGAAATTAACTTTACTAGAAGGAAGGGAATTAAAGTTCCATTAAACTACAACATACCAGATACTGTGCCGTTTCATATTAATTATCTATTCTGCCTCAAACCTTCTAAGCTTTACATTATTATTCTCACTTGCAGATAAGAAAAATCGAAACTCAAATCAGTAAGATTTTTTGTCTATTAATAAGTTGTCAGGTTCAAGTGTGAAGCCAATATGTGTGAGTGCCAAGTCAGAGGTTTTTCAGACTTGTAAAAATGTTACTGTGGCAGACAGCAAGTTTGGTGGACGCTAAGAAGGAAAGAACCCTGGTGTGTGATCCATCCGTCCGTCAGCAAGAACATTCATCAGTCAAATGACAGTGAAGTCTTTACTGTCTTGGTTCGTCCCAATTTCCTGATGAAAATGGTGGCTTTTAGTGACCTGATTTCTCAAACCACATCTCAAGTCTTGAATATTTCCACTTTCTAACAAACAAACAAAAAGGCCCTAAATCTAGACTCCATATTGACCTCATTGAGGAGACCAAATTCATGACATCATGACTCTTACAAAAATTTATGTAATAATGAAGGATTTATTATACAAAAAATGGGTCTACAATGAGTCTTCTTTAAAAACAAGGCCCCTGATAGCTTATCCAATCCCTGGAAACCAGCCCTAAACCTGTATATATATATATATATATATATATATATATATATATATATATATATATATATATATATATATATGGACAACAGCAAATGGACTTAGCAGATTGTGTGTATGTGTGTGTGTGCACTTGCATGCAAAAAAAAAAAAAGAGTGGGGAGGCAGAGTTAAGATTCCACAAAATAAAAATTAAATAAAAAAGTGGAAGACAGGATGGATGGAAGCGGTACACAAGAACACATTTTTGAAAAAATAGAATTTCATCAAGTTTTTGAATTTTCACCAAAGAACGGAGGAGCAGACATCCAGTGAAGCAATAAAAATAAAAATGTTATTTTATTTAAAAATTTTAAAATTAAACTTCACTGATGTAACAGTCAAAGTAATTAAGGTTTTGAATTTGGGTCAGAGACAAATGTAGCAAAGAAACAGAAGTGAAGAGAGCTGATTCTGCCCATGTTCTACTTAGAGACAGAGGTCAGGAAGAAGGAGTAGAGAATTAAATAAGCCACAGGATGGTTATATAGGCACAAGCCAAAATAAACAGAAGTGGACTCTTACCTCAAGCATGACTTGGATTTTTTTCAGACGAATTAGAGCACCGACTCCTCCAAAATAAGATTCTGCATGCTTCAGAAGAAGGTTTAGGGTGCTCTAGGATGGGGAAGGTCTTCATAAAGTCCACAGTGACAGCTCATGATGAAGGAGAATGATCTACTTGATGATGCTACATGTACAAGATTTGATCATCAGAATTCTCCCTAACAGTGTAAGGCAGTGCCACCAGCTGTGGGAGGAGGTCACTGCTGTTGGGGGTACAGGAAGAATTCATACAGTGGATAGGGAAAAGTGTAGAGGCCACTAGAGAAAGAACTACAGAAATGTGTGAAAGGAGACTTCAGAAAAAGAGGTGGGGTGGTGACAGGAAGTACTTTCAAAGGTTGGCCCACACACCAACATCTACCAGACTGCCAGAAGTCAGCAAGCTACAAAAAGTGAGCGAGGCACAGCCTGTATGGTGACACCATCATCTGACGCTAGGAATTGATGGATTTGATAGCAGGTGACAATTTGGCCATGTTGAGCGAGTCTTAGAGATGTGTTCGTTCCTCTTTATTTTGAGGTTCTCTTCCACATGTTCATGGAAACATGGATCAGAACTTTAGAACAACAGTAGTTTACATAGGAAAATGCATACAGGTTTAAATGTGACTTGCCATAATGTAATCAAATAGAGGGGCTTGAGAGATGGCTGTGTTTAAGAGCACTGGCTGTGCTTTTCAAGAACCCAGGTTCTAGGCTTAGCACCCCCAATGGCAGCTCATGACCATCTATAACTCCAGATCCAGGGGCTCTGATGTTCTCTTCTCTTCTCCTCAGATGAGCTGAGACAGAGGAAAGATGTCAGTTTTGTCAGACATCGCTGGTATGGTGGTTTGAATAAATCCTGGACCCCATAGGCACAAATATGTGAATGCCTCCTCATCAGTGAGTGCTGCTACTTGAGGAGGATTAGGAGGTGTGGTCTTGATGGAGGAGGTGTGGCCTTGCTGGAGGAAGTTTGTCACTAAGGGTGAGCTTTGAGGTTTCAAGGGCCCAAGCCAGGCTTAGTGTCTCTCCCGTCCTGCTCCCTGAAGATCCAGATGCAGAACTCTCAGCTACTTCTCCATGTCTGCTCCCTGCCATGATAATAATGAACTAAACCTCTGAAACCAGAAGCTGGCTCCAACTAAATACAGCTGGGAAGTACCCATCTACGTTGTAAAGACTCAAAGAAATATTCCAAAACAACAAGGTGGCAGGTGTTCTGTTCTCTTTCTTTGTATTTCCTTCCCCACCCCTCACAGAGTCTTGCTGTGTATGGGCCCATGATGGCCTCAAACTCACTATCTTTCCTCCTCATTCTCTCATGTGCTGGGATTATAGGCATTCTCATCAGCAAGCCCAAAGTATTATTCCTTAAACTGGTGGCAGGTGCACAGGCAGGCAGTCACTGCATTTTTTTTTTATAATCTGAACTATTCGGTTGCAAAGGCATTTATAATTTTCTTGAAATAGCCTAAAATAGAGTAAAATAAAGGAGTAAGACAGGCATAATTTTTACATAAGAGCTGAATGTCTCTAGTTCTGCCCTTAATGCCTCTTAGCTTAGGTTTATTTTTCTTTTAGCCTATAAAAAGCAAGTAACACTGTTATACTTTCAAATAAGACTGGTTTGGATGTACTTTTCAAGGCATAATAAAATGACTGTGCATACTTCCATGTGTGACTTTTTCTTTTTAAAAAATCACCTGTATCAGAAGAAATTGGACTTCCTTTCTGAAATGGTAAAATTTCAGCTCTCAAATAATGATATTCAGGCCTCTGTCTCCTCTGCATCATTTGATCATATGCCTACACATATGAGTGAATCATTAAACAAGTGCTATTATTGATCCCGAGTATGGGTCAGGCAAAAAGCAACTACTTCTAAGAAATAAAATGTGGAAAGAATGGTTTTGTTGCTGATTTTAATACTGAACTATAAGACCATGAACTTCAGCCATGGACTCCACAGTCATTCCAGAATGACAAGGCCAGGGCTAGTCATTTGCTAATGTGGACATGCTTCCAACATGAAGCAAGAGTGTACAAACATCCCTCACTATGTGATGATAGCAGTACCATAGAAACAATCGAAGAATTGTTTCAGCATCAGATGCTGAAACAGATGTTCTGATGCTCTCCTGGACCAATCACATTTTGTTGCAGTATTTTCCCCATGAGGTTTCAGTCACTAGATTTAGTAACTGCCTTCAGAGTTCTTATTTTTGCTGTGTAAGGGAGGGTGCACAGGCAAGCAGACACATGGGGAGCTGGTAGAACAGAGACTCCAAAGCATGTAATTTAAACATTGAAAGGATATGGTTTTCAAAAATAATGCTTTAGCTTTTCCTGTTTTGAGGAATATAGGCTTTTCAAGTAAGACCTAATGATATATATTTTTTGGATTTCCTCAGTGTCTGTTGTTATGCCCCCCTTTTCATTTCTGATTTTGTTAATTTGGATAGTGTCTCTCTGCCTTTTATTTAGTTTGGCTAAGGGTTTGTCTATCTTGTTAATTTTCTAAAAGAACCAGCTCTGGTTTCATTGATTCTTTGTATCATTCCCTTTGTTGCCAATTTATTGATTTCAGCCTGCGTTTGATTATTTCCTGTTGTCTACTCCACCTTGGTGTGTCTGCTTCCTTCTGTTCTAGAGCTTACAGGAGTGCTGCTTATTTACTAGTATGGAATCTCTGCAATCTCTTTATGAAGATGCTTAGTACTATGAACTTTCCGCTTAGCACTGCTTTCATTGTGTCCCATAAGTTTGCATATGTTGTGCCTTCATTTTCATTGAATACTAGAAAGTCTTTAATTTCTTTCCTTATTTCTTCCCTGACCCCGTGGTCATTAAGTAGGGAGTTGTTCAGTTTTCACGAGTTTGTAGGCTTTCTGTTATTCTGTTATTGTTGATATAAGGGGGATTCAAGCAGAGACTCCTAGTAGCAGAGACCATAGAGACTGAAGAGGACATTCTCTAACTAGACTAGTCTTCTAGTAAAGGGCAGAGTCCAATCAACCCACCCACAAAAACTTCGACCCAAAACTTTGATCCCTGCCTATGAGATGTGCAGGGATAAAGATAGAGCATCTAGAGCAGAGACTTGAAGGAATGCCCAACTGATGCCTGACCCAACCAAGACCCACCCTATTGCACAGTGCTAACCTCTGACACTATGAATGATACTCTGCTAAACCTGCAGATAGGAGCCTGTCAGAGTTGTCCTCTGAGGGGCACTATCCAGCAGTGCCTCAAAACAGATGCTAAGACTCACAGCTCCACATTGGTCAATGAGTAGGGAGTCTTGGGGAACAGAGGAAGGAAAGAGAAAAGGATGCAGAAGTGACAGGAGCTCCACAAGATAAAACAACAGAGCCAACAAACCAGGGCCTAGAGTGCTTTGCTGAGACTGAAGCATCAACCAAGTACCATGCATGACTGGACCTACGCCCCCTACAAAGATGTAGCAGATGGACAGCTTAGGCTTCAAGTGGGTCCTCTAGTAAGGGAAGTGGGAACTGCATCAGACAGGGACTCACTGCTTTTAGATCACTTTTCCCTGGTGGGACTGCCTTGATAGGCCACAGGGGAGGAGTAGATGTTCAATTCTGATACAACTTGATGAGCTGGGGTGGATGGGAAAGGAAGCTCCCCTTTTCTGAGAAAAAGGAGAGGGAGGAGGGATGGGTGAGAAAGACAGAAGGTGGGGACTGGGAGGGGAGAGGGAAGGGGATACAAGGATGTAAAGTGAATAAAATAAATACATGAGAAAAACAAAAACAAACAAACAACCCAAACAGTAATGCTATGGGGTGAACAAGCAGAAAATATCAAGCATACAACTAAAGGGTACTTTTGAATTTTTAACTTCTCTTGCCCACTCTTCAGAACAGTGAGAGTATTTTCAAATGAAGATCCCTACCCAGGAGTTAAATGGAAACAGGAGGTAAGGATTGCATCGGTTCAGTGTGTGTGTGTGTGTGTGTGTGTGTGTGTGTGTGTGTGTGTGTGTGTGTGCATGTATGTGTGTGTGTGTGTGTGTATGTAAAGGTCACACATGTGTCAGGGCCAGGGACTTAGTTTAAGCATGTGCCACATTCAGGGGCTCAAGAGAAACAAATAAAATGTACTTTATGTCTCATCCTTGACCTCAGGTAATTTCAGTTTGTGTTATCTGTGCATATGGAATTATTATGAATAGCTTTTAAAAGAGGTTTACTTATTATTGTATTTTATTTCTTGTGTGTGTGTGTGTGTGTGTGTGTGTGTGTGTGTGTGTGTGATGGCCCCTGCAGATATCAGAAGAGGGCGTCAGATCTTCTATATCTGGAGTTAGAGTGAGTTGTGCGTTTCTCAGTGTGGGTACTGGGAACCAAAGTTGAGTCCTCTGCAAGAGGAGCAAGTGCTCGTAAACATGAAGCAATTTCTTCAGTCCATGAATAAAACAAATAGCTGCTGCTGTTTTAAAAAAAACAACGTTTATAACTTACAGCCATAAATAATGGGAGACACGTCTATTCTGATATAACTCAATCTGGCGATAAAACCAAGAGGCAGAGAAAAAGCAATAGAGAGGCAGTAAAAGTAGCCACCGCCCATAAATCAGGAGTTTATTCCCTACCTGTGCTACTGGCCAAGTAACTAAAAGTCAAAAGTAAGAAAAGACAGAAACAGAAATAGATTAGCAAGCTGTCTAGATATCAGACTTATCAAAGAGAGATGTTTTATAAGACCATTGAAATGTACTGGGAAAAAATCCAAAATGAGGATTTCCACCCCAAAACATATTGAAAACACACATACACACGAAATTCTAACACTTGAAAGTGTCAAAATCTAAATATATTATGTTATTTATTATCTTATAAATATAAGTTAATTTATTAGAATGTTTTAGAATGTAAATTCAGTAAAATTAAAGGCTACAAAATCAAAATAAAGAGCGAAGAACACAGCAATTATAAACTAGCTGAAAAAAAAAAACTAAGAAAGCCAAATCCTACAACATGGGTGCTATAGAGACAAAATATTTAAGGATAAATAAAGGAAATGCCAAAACATTACTCTTATGAAAATTCATAAAATACTGGTAAAAGGAATTATACAGGACATACATAAAAATGGAAGCCACCCCTTGTTTGTGGAGAATTAACTCTGTAAAAATTATGGTATGCCCAAAGCAATCTGTAGATTCAACCAAAACCTTTGCATTAAAATAGAAATAAATTTATTCATAGACAAAGAAAATTCTAAAGTTCACATAGATCCAAAAAATGACAAATAAGTAAATGAATTGATCAATAAAATAAAAAAGTCAGGACAATATATTACTTTAGAAAACACTACAAAGCTATAGAAACCAAAAATATGCCACTACCATATGCCAGATGCATAAACCAATGGGTCCAAAAAGAGAACCAAGTAGTCCACATCCGGCCCTCCCACAACAGACCCACAACCTGCTGATAATAAGTATCCTGAGAACACATAGATGCCAAGTAGCTGTCTCCTCTGGAAAAACTGGATATGCAATAGCAGAATACTATGTCCACCGCCTTCTCCACACATCCAAATCATTCAAAGACATAAATGTTAAGCCAGGAAATACAAAGTTACTACATACTAGAGAATACATACAGGGAAACACTTCAAAACTTTAGTGCAGGAAGAAACGCAAAGGCCTAGAGTAAAAATATAAAAATAGACAAGGGGGGGAATAATTAAGAGACTCCTGAACAATAAAGAAAGTAACAGAACCCAGAGGCCAACTGTAAAATGGGAGAAAATACTTGCCAACTATTGCTTTCTCAGTTGGTTGATATTCAGTTTAGGTAGAGCTCAAGCACTGAGCAACACTGAAGACAGGTAAGGCAATTAAGATGGGCCAAAGAGCTAGAGACCATCCCAAAAGAAGACATGCCAAACAGCATCAACCGTGTAGGAGAACTGCCCAGTTCCAAGACTCATCTGGAAAGTGCAAT
>CM053749.1:42689976-42710323 GCA_028658305.1 Pachyuromys duprasi | reverse complement strand
TAGCTATTGACCATTACATAAATGATAACCAGGCTCCAACCTGAAGACCCAGAGATGTTAGGTATAGAGGAAGAGACTGGGGGAGGGAGGCATCTGTATCTCCCTGGGAGGGGAAGAAGGAATAGATTTTATGGGTTTACCGGGTCAGGGAATGACTGGAACAGGAGGATCAGGTAGGAATGAGAAAGGGAGATAGAGTTGAAGGAGGGAATCTGGGGAGAGACAGAACTGAGTGGCATTTGAGGGATAGAATGGAAACGTAGTGCAGTGGAAACTTCCTAAAATATATGGAGATGCTAATGAAGTCTTTAAATAATGATGGAGACAGAGTATCAACTATTCATCTCTTCTTACCAAGTTAACTTTCCAGTGCTGGGACTAGGTTATATCCAATTAAGTCATAGGCCAAAGGAGTCCTATGGAAATAGGCAAATAACCCAGGCTGTTGCCAAGACAACAGGTTGTTCTCCAGAGACGTACAGCATGCCCCCATGAAGACAACACCCACATAACTCATTGAACATGAAAAGGTCAAACTGGTGCCCACATAGAACTTTCACCCCCATGCTCCACTGTCTTGTAGGAATGTAGTTTGTAGACTGCCAAAAGAGAAGTGGAAACATTAATCCAGCCACAAAACCTTTGGCCTACAATCTGTCCTACCTGCAAAATATGCTATTGCAGATGCCACAAAGCTCTCAGGGAGTAACCAACCGATGTCTGACTTTACTTAACACCCACCTCAGGACACTATCTGGGTGTCCTAGAACCAGAGACTAAAATGCCCAGAGACATAGAGCAAAACTAAATACTACTGGAAAAATAGTGACAATAAAATGACTCCTAATTATATTCTGCTAAACTCATAGATCAATAATTTATTCAGACTTCATCAGAGAGGCCTTTTCCTGCAGTAGATGAGAACAAATACAGAGGCCCACAACCAGACATTATAAATAGAGAGAAAGTTTGGAATACACAGATATCAATGGGATGACTCCATTGAACCAGTCACTCACATCCCCAGAGTTCAGGGAACCCTGCGGAAGAGGAGGGGAAAGGAGTGTGTAATTAGAGTGAATGGAGGACACCAGGAGAACAAGGCCCTTTAAATCAACTGAGCAAGGCTCATAGGAGCTCACAGAGACTGAAGCAGCAAGCAAGGGGCCTGTATGAGTCTACAAAGGTCCCCTGCATATGTTATAACTTTCAGTTTAGTATGAGACTCCTGAGTATGTGAACAAGTGGGTCTCCGATTCTTCTCATGGGGATCTTTTCCTTCTGTTCGATTGCCTTTGTCCAACTTTGGTGAGATGGTTTTGTTTTCTCCTATTATATTTTATTTTGTTATATTGTGTTGTTATCTGTTAGACGCCCATTCATTTCTAATGAGAGGTGGATCTGGCTGGGAGAGAAGGTAGGAAAAAAACTGTGAGGAGTGGAGGGAGGGAAAACTGTAATCAAGATATATTGTATAAGAAAATAATTTATTTGTAATACAAGGGGAAAATTAAATGAAAACTATTCATCCCCCAAATTAAAAAAGAATATTTGCAGTTTTCAATGCATATTGCTTATTTACTCTTTAAACAATAGATTGTATGATATTTTTAATTAATTACAATTTATTCACTTCGTATCCCAGCTATAGCCCTCTCCTTTATTTCCTCCCAATCCCACCGTCCTCCCTTTTCTCCTCCCATGCCCCTCCCCAGGTCTACTGAGAGGGGAGGTTCTCCTCCTCCTCCATCTGACCCCAGTCTATCAGGTCTCATCAGGACTGGCTGCATTGTCTTCCTCTGTGGTCTGGTAAGGCTGCTCCCACCTCAGGGGGTGGTGATCAAAGAGCCAGCCACTGAGTTCATGTCAGAGACAGCCCCTGTTCCTCTTACTAGACAACCCACTTGGACACTGAGCTGCCATGGGCTACATCTGTGCAGGGATTCTAGGTTATCACCATGCATGGTCCTTGGTTGGAGTATCAGTCTCAGAAATTAGGTTTTTTCTAGATTCTGGGCCAAGGTTTTTTGGTTCTGTTGTTCTCCTTGTGGAACTCCAGTCCCCTCCAGGTCTTTCTCTCTCCCCCTTATTTCATAAGATTCCCTGCACTCTGCCCAAAGTTTGGCTATGAGTTTCACCAGCTGCTTCAATACCTTGCTGGGTAGAGTCTTTCAGAAGCCCTCTGTAGCGGGCTCCTGTCCTGTTCCCTGTTTTCTCCCTCTTCCGATGTTTATTCTATTTGTCTTTCTGAATGAGCATTGAGCATCTTACCTAGGGTCCTCCTTCTTGCTTAGCTTCTTTAGGTGTACAGATTTTAGTATGTTTATCCTATATTATATGTTTAATATCCACTTATAAGTGAATATATACCCTGTGTGTCTTTCTGCTTCTGGGATACCTCACTCAGGATGATCTTTTCTAGTTCCCACCATTTGCCTGAAAATTTCATGATTTCCTTGTTTTTAATTGCTGAGTTCCATTGTATAAATGTACTACAATTTCTGTATCCAATCCTCAGTTGAGGGACATCTGGGTTGTTTCCAGATTCTGGCTATTACAAATAAAGCTGCTGCGAAGATGGTTGAGCAAATGTCTTTGTTGTATACTTGAGCATATTTTGGATATATGCCTAGGAGTGGTATAGCTGGATCTTGAGGAAGCACTATTCCTAATTTTCTGAGAAAGTGCCAGATGGATTTTCAAAGTGGTTGTACAAGGTTACATTCCCACTGGGACCTCATGAAACTGAAAATCTTCTGAAAAGCAAAGGACACCATCATCAGAACAAAATGACAGCCTACAGACTGAGAAAGGATCTTCTCCAACACTATATCTGACAGAGGGCTAATAACCAGAATATATAAAGAACTAAAGAAGTTAAAAAGCAACAAATCAAGTAATCCAATTAAAAATGGGGTACAGAGCTAAACAGAGAATTTTCAATAGAGGAATATTGAATGCAGAGAAACACTTCAAGAAATGCTCAGTGTTCTTAGTCATCAGAGAAATGCCAATCAATAAAACCCTGAGATTTTACCTTGCACCCATCAGAATGGCTAAGATCAAAAACTTAAGTGACAACACATGCTGGAGAGGATGTGGAGAAAGAGGAACCCTCCTCCATTGCTGGTGGGAATGTAACCTTGTATAGACAATAGATCTCTAAACATAATGAAGGCATTAAGTCCTTTTCAGTATTTTCACATTACTAATAACCAGTAGTGTTCTTAACAGTTAAGAAAAAAAAAGATTTTTGCCAAGTTTAACTCTGGCTCCAATGATAAATGTTTTTTGGAAAAAAAATTTAATTATCCTATCCAAGTTAGAATACTTACCTCAAAGTCTTTTAAGTATAAATTGAATAAATATGTAAACACTTAGATGACATAGACAAATAAGAGAATATTATATAATCATATAATATAAAAATATATAAATTATATAGATTTTATACTTGCATAAGAGTATATATTTGTAATATAATTACATAAATATATGTCAAAATATATAATTATAATATAATCACAATATTTGTAATTTACAACTATGAAACATGACTATTTTTAATCATTCTTGTCATTATCATTTTTAGGGTACAGCACATAAAGCATAAATATTTGCTGTATTCATGTAGTTTGTGACCTTTCAGTCCATGAATAAATCACAAATTTGGTGATTCTAGGGACCTAGAATAAAAACCACCGTGTAAAGTATCTGACTGCATAAAAGCTTCTCCTCTTCTCCTGGAATCACTCTGTAAGCAGCCCTCCTAATTGCCAGCTTCCCTTCAGAGATCCCTGGGTTCAGCTGTCTGATTTTGGCCAGTAAGTCAGGTGAGTTCACCACTGAACCCTCAAAGGGAGCATTTGGGTGGGTCTGGGAGGAGACGAGTGAGGGGCTTCAGCAGGGATACAAAGTGAATAAATTGTAATTAATTAATTAAAATTTTAAAAAGGGAGACTTTGTTGAGGGAATATTTCTTTAAAGACAGAATCCATTCAATTGCTCCAAAAAACAAAAACAAAAAACAAAGGCCCCATAACAAAATTTCTAAGCAGTAGAGTAAATGGGAATCCATAGCCAATGCTGACATCAAGTTTTAAGTACTATTTTTATGTTTTTGAAAAATAATACCAAAGAAACAAACAAACATGGTTAGTGTCTAATGAGCAAATTGCTGAGCTGGAGAATTGCAAATCAAGGAATGAATCTTGGCTGGGGAATGCTGGTAGCAGAGATCAAACTAGCTGGAGAAATTTAAGTCCCATGCAACAGAAACTCAATAAATCAATGATCACTGGGAAAAAAATCAGCTAAAAATCTGTAAGAGTGTTAATACTAGGTTTCAGAAATAAGATTATTTTCAAATTATATATTTATATATTGATAGCATCTCTCTAAAATAGTATTATCTAGTTATAAAAGATAAGGTAATTGTATTCACAAAGCAATCCAATATAAAAATACTGAAATAAACATTAATGTTTATGCAGGAGCCTCATTTGCAATGTAAGAAATGTTACAGAAAACAAGAAACTAAATCTCAAAAATGAAAATGCAGAATAATGGGATGAGAAGATTCATCATTTTGAGCTTTGCAGCTTGTCCCAGGTCAACACCCAGTTACCACTGGTTCGTGATGAATTTCAGCTGATTTAGGAACTATGAAAGAACCTTAAACCTCAACCTGCAAGGACCATTGTGGAAAGAGATTCCAGAAGACAGGTCTGAAGCTGTGAAGGACACATCTGGCGGGAGCTTTGTTCCTGCCAAGAAGAGCAGGGTGAGGTGGACTAAGAGTCATGGGGGGGGGGGGGGTAGGGGGCGGGGAATATGACAGCTAAGCCACAAAAAAAAAAAAAAGAGCTGAGTTCAAAAATCATAAAGCAATTCAGCATGAGGCAGAGGTCAGAGGAGATGCCTCCAGAAGGTGCATAGATGACTTTTAGGGCCACCCCCTTCTGGCCTGCACAGAAGGCACAACTCCCAGGCATGTGGGGGAGGACTTTAAAGCCCACGGAAGCAAACTATGGGTACCAGCCTCATGTGTGCCTTCTTCATAGTGTTCTGTGATTATACTGAGGTCCCTTAGTGACACATACAGCTTCACCAGCTTTTCAGTCACACAGAGACAGAATCAAGTTTCACTTCTCAGAGCAAATATATCCGCTTAAATCTCAGGCAACTTAGCACGCAGGTGGGGTTTCAAGCTTGCTCTGGCAGATACTGAGCTACCCTTCATCTTTCAGATCAATATCCAGATGGAAGAGAGAGGCGAGTAATTTCTGTTCTGGTATTTCACAACATTTTGCAGCTCGACAAGGTACAGAATAACCTTTATGGCTGGCTACACATGACGCTAAAGATGAAAAGTGTGAAGTTGAACCAGAATGCAGGATCTGAGCGCTCATGCTGCCGTTTCTAGATGTGGATTGTCTTCTTCCTCTATGTCTCTCTCTAGTAAACTGAGGTCAGTATCACATAAGATTATTGTGAGGGTTACAAAAGATGCACAAAAGAATTTTGAAACATACATTTACTCTTATTTTAAAGACTTATTATTATAGCTGGGTGCAGAGGCTCATGCCTTTAATCCCAGCTCTTGGGAGGCAGAGGCAAGTGGGGCTCTGTGAGTTCAAGACTAGCTTGGTCTACATAGTGAATTCCAGGACAGCCAGAGCTACATAGTGAGACCCTGTCTCAAACAAACAAAGAAAATTATTATTGTTGTTATTGTTATTATTAACTATATTTTGTTCTTTGTGGTGCTTTGCCTGCCTGACTTTATTTCCATCAAGTATAAACAGGTACTTGTGAAGGCCAGAAGAGGGCATCAGAGCCCTGGTACTGAAGTACACACTGTTGTGAGCCACCAGATGTGGGTGCTGAGAACCAAATCCAGGTCCTCTGAAACAACAGAAGAACTTTGAACTCAGAGCTATCTCTTCAGTCTATTATTCTTCCTTTACCTTGGATACCTGCCTAGATAAGTTAAATAGAGGATTCTCAATAGAGGAATATCGAATGGCAGAGAAACACTTCAAGATATGTTCAACATCCTTAGTCATCAGGGAGATGCAAATCAAAACAATCCTGAGATTCCATCTTACACTGATCAGAATGGCTATGATCAAAAACTTTGCAGCCAGTCCTGAAGAGACCTGATAAACGAGGGTCAGATGAAAGGGGAGGAGGTCCTCCCCTATCAGTGGACTTGGAAAGGGGCAGGGAGGAGATGAGGGAGGGAGGGTGAAATTGGGAGAGAATGAGGGAGCGGGGATACAGCTGGGATATAAAGTTAATAAACTGTAACTAATATTTTTTAAAAAATTTTTAAAAAATGAAAAAAACACAAAAACAACAACAACAAAAAACCTGAAGTGACAACACATGCTGGAGAGGATGTGGAGAAAGGGGAACCCTCCTCCATTGCTGATGGGAATGTAAACTTGCACAACCACTTTGGAAATCAATCTGGCCCTTTCTCATTCCTTTTCTTTGAGCACTTTTTGCCAATACTTTTATTCCTATGGAAAAGAATCATAACTGAAAGTTCTAATCACAAACAGTGCCTGAAGAGGATCTTCAACACAGGAAGAGACCCACAAGCCGAGGCCCTGCAGGTGCATTGCTTGCTGCAATGGTGAGGAGTTCCACTTTTGTTAGCCGATTCCCCCTGGCTAAGCAGATAATAACTGCCTGACATTACTGATGACACATGTCCTCAGCGAAGGAAATTCAACCAATGTCACAGCTCTCCTGTACAACAGCAAAAGAAACACACGTACACCTCAGGCTATTTGTAGACGGCTACGGTCCTTTTCAGTAATACGGGTCAGAGATCTTTGCAATCCACACTTTCTGTCCAGCATTCCAATGAGGGTGGAAGAACTATGTCTCTATTACTCCCATCCTGGTCCCATCCTGATGAGCCAGACCAGGAGCAAATTTTATTTGCAACATGTCTTTCTACAAAGAGATAGGTTTTTGAGTAGTTTTTCAGGTGCATTCAACAGTTGAATTCATAACAGAATCCACATTTGAACTTCATCAAACACAGAGTCACGATGAGCATTTAGACTGGAGGAACAAGACATGTGGGAGAAATGACCGAATTAATTGGAATTTTTAGGGAAAAGAAATAATATGTCAAGACTATCAGTATTTTTCGCACAGTTCAAGAGCTCCTTCCAAAAGGCCAGTCAGACATCACACCCACATCCATACCCCAACTCTCCCCCGCCCACACACACATACATACTGTCCTCCATCCGTTAGGAGGACATCATCTGAGAAATGTTATTAGTTAGCATCTGCACATGAGAAATTTAAAGTCTCACTTCTCGGCCAATGTCCCCCACTCTCTTTGATTTGTCCCCAAGCCCCCTTCCCCCACTCCCGCAACACCTGATTGGAGTTCACAACAACCCAAGATGCTCATCCTTATTAAGCAAAGAGAAGAAATGGGAAATACAGACACCATCTTTCAGATAGTGAGCCTGCTTTTTGAACAATGAACTTTACTTGTTCATGGTACCTTTCTGGTCATACCTTTTATTTATCCCCAGAGTTGAGTTTCGTGTGTGCGGGCAACCCAGCTCACCCACAGGAGAAAGAAGTGATTATTCCCAAGGTTTGCTGGCAGGTCTATGAACCATGTGGAGAAGAAGCTAGGTTTACACAGAAACAGAAAGAGGCTGGGGAAAGAGGCAAAGATGCAGTTTAAGAAAAGGCTGCAAGGCAGAGCCTTTCAGGGACCCTCTGTGACAGGCTCCTAGCTTGTTTTCTGTTTTCTTCTTCTGATGTCAATCTGCTTTGCCTTTCTGGCTGGGGATTGAACATTTTAGCCAGAGTCCTCCCTCTTGAGTAGTTTCTTTAGGTGTACAGATTTTAGTAGGTTTATCCTATTTTATATGTCTATATGAGTGAGTATATAGCATGTGTGTCTTTCTGCTTCTGGGATAGCTCACTCAGGATGATCCTTTCCAGTTCCCACCATTTACCTGCAAATTTCATGATATCCTTGTTTTTTATTGCTGAGTAATATTCCATTGTGTACCACAATTTCTGTATCCATTCCTCAGTTGAGGGGTATCTGGGTTGTTTCCAGCAAAGAGAGCAACAGAACCAAAAAATCTGAGCACAGGGGTCTTTCCTGAGACTGATATTCCAACCAAGTACCATGCATGGAGATAACATAGAACCCCTGCACAGATATAGCCCATGGCAGCTCAGTATCCAAGTGGGTTCCATAATAATAGGAATAGGGACTGCCTCTGACATGAACTGATTGGCCTGCTCTTTGATCACCTCACCCTGATGGGGAAGCAGCCTTACCAGGCCACAGAGGAAGACAAGGCAACCAATCCTGATGAGAGCTGATAGACTAGGATCAAAAGGAAGGAAAGGAAGACCTCCCCTATCAGGGGACTTGGGGAGGGGCATATGTGGAGAAGGGGGAGAGAAGGTGGGATTGGGAGGGGAGGAAGGAGGGGTTTATTGGGGGTTACGAAGTGAATAAAGTGTAATTATAAAAATTTTAAAAATGTCAAAAAAAAGCAAAGGCTGGAGCTGGGCTGTTGAAAGTTCTGGGATGTGGCTGTGGTAGTATGGGACCACGCCACTTCTGGGGTTCAGAACAAATTTCTGAAAATTTCACAACATTCCATGTCTACTTATCGGACTCCAAGGCCAGTAAGGACCAACCAAAATTTTCTTTCATTTCAATGTTGTAATATTAGATCTTCCTTCTCAAGGACTCCCCCTCACCCATGCCCCAACTATTCAGGAAGGAAAAAAAAAAAGTAAACTATGCAAGGTAAACAGAAAATGCCCAAATCTCCCTTTCAAAGTGACAGCTGGGTCAAATCATATATGACATTGTCTCTGCCCTGCATATGCTTAAAATTACAGCTACAAGGATACACGGAGGACAGTCACTTCCCTTTCTATCTATGATCCCAACTTCCATGTCAGCTCTAACCTTACAAAAGTAATTACAGAACGGAATCAGTACATTCTATCAAGGACAAGCTGGGAGCAGACAGTCTATAGCTGAGCTCTAATCCAAACACTAAAAACAATGTTGTTTCGGTGGGAAATGATTAAGACCCCCATAAATCATTCTAATCACCTATTCAATCACCTACTCACTTAAAAGCATGTATTTTTAGAACTCTATTGCCTGTCACATTTTAACCAACACTGACTAAAAATGTTTCTCTTCAGTCATAGTTAGAATAACCTGCGTTCTTTCTGCCCATCTACTTCTCCAAGGGAAAAATGACCTGTGTCACCATGGAAGAGAAGGGCAGAGGCAGGCATGTGCACAAGGTGACCTGTGGGGATAGCATCCTGAAAAATGAGGTCTAGGAGAGAGAAGGAACTGAGTGGCAGAATGAAAACTAAGGGGGGAAACGGGACGCTCAGCTGTTTCCATGATTTTATATAATGTGTCTCAGAAAAAAAATTAACATTGGTGGGAAAGGCAATTGAATTGTGCTATGGGCAGTCTTAAGACTCTCAAAACCAAGCAATGTATATGACAGTCAGATTCCTTGCTTGCATGAGTGCTATGAATCCAATTCTTCCACATCAGTATCAGACAGAAATTGTAAGTATACCAATTTACATTCTTTCCCACTTTGGTCTCTATTTTACCATTTCTGTCTTAGCCAATATTGGAGACATACCATGAAACCCCTTTCCTTCCAATACATAAGCCATTCAGAACTGATTCAAACGGGATGTTATTTCATGGTTTTCTCAGTCAGGGAGAGATGAAAGCTGGTTATCTGAGAGAGAGAGAGAGAGAGAGAGAGAGAGAGAGAGAGGTCTTGATGAACATGAAAGAGGAAGCCATTTTTTAAGCCAACTTCTTGGCTCATCTGTAACAATTCTTCCCTGTGATGTGGAGAAAGCTGTCTAGCTTTAGACAGCTCTCTGGGCTTCTCCAAGGGATGGCCAGAGGCTCCCACATAGTAAATCTACCTGCTTTGACAGGATGTGTCATGCTAATTTAAGCCTGAAATCCGAACAGCTATGGACCTCAGGGAATTTGTGGTAATGTGATCATTAGCATAGGATGATAGGTGAAGAGGAAACGAAAAGGATCATATCCTAATAAGGATGAATCAAATTGGCTAGGAATAAGTGGGAAATTTAGTGTTATAGATTTCAAGTTCACAGAAAATAACTTTCTCATAAACAGTTGTGCAAACATGTTGGGTGCCACCTTACCAGGTAATGGACCCCAGCACCAGGAGTGTGCAAACACAGGATGACCCATCCTTCATGGGTGCGGGAGAGAAAAGAAGGCAAGAGTGAGCAACCAGCTATTTCTAAGGACTTTCTACATTTTAATATGCATTTTGATTTTATGAAAACTTACATTGAATTCCTGCCCTTTCTAACACATGGCACACATTGAAGAGAATGGCGCACTCCCGTAAGTCAGGGATAACACGCAAATACTTAATAAACAGATAACTAGTCCTGAACCTGGTCCCACTTTCTCAAGTAGAATTTACTTGAAAATCTGCCCTGAATGGGAACAATTAGAAAGATATAGAATGGGAGGCAAATGGCATTTTTTTTTTCTGGATCAGGCGAGCTCAATTTACAGAAAGGGGAACCCCTGCCTCCCACTGCTTACAAGCAGTGAAGCAGGAAATTAGCACTTGGGTGCGTGTGAAGGGAGCAGTCATGTTTCAGACCTTCATCAGCTAAGGATCGCAGAGGCCATGTGCCACTGCAGTTGGGCAATTTTAAGGCTGCTCTCTTCATCACCCTGCTCCTGTCCTTTTGAACCTTCATTCCAGAGAGATTATCAGACAAGCATATCAGCAGAAAGGACAGTGGTTCTCCCACTCTGCATCAGACTCATTCCCTACACTCCAGGCCTTTTGATGAACATTTTACTGTGAGAAGCCTTGGGCTTGGAGAAAAAAAAATTAGCTATGTCATGTGACTTTTAAGGAGACGGGAAACATATTTCTGAGACTGAGAAGTACATTCCACAAAGCTGTTTATAGATGCCCCACATCATCTGTTTCTAATGACTATCTCCGAGGAAGAAGAGTCTACCCATGCCTTCAGACTCACACCGGGTTCACAAAGTCTTGTTTTGAATTGTTTAACAATCATTCATTGCACACACAGAACCGTTTACTTGTGTGTGTGTGTGTCTGGGGAGGGGGGGGTGTCTTTCGCCTGCATCTGTGTGAATGCAGTGCCTACAGAAGCCAGTAGAGGACATCAGATCCTCTGAAAGTGGAATTACAAGTGAGGGTGTGAGCCCGCATGGGTGCTGAGCACTGAACTCAGGCTCTCTACAGAGGTAGCAAATGCTTGAACCTGCTGAGCCTCAGCAAGGAGGATTTTGCCAACAACCTTGAAGCTTACCTGTGCCTTTTCCAGAACTCTCTCCCACTCTCCCAAAGGGAATTGCATCTACCTCAATGTTAATTAATTCTTACATCTTTCTAGTTTTTGTTATGTGAGAGCTAGTATTCACGCATTCTTTGGAAATTGAGATTCCCTCCCTCCCCATATATAAACAGGTGAGACTCATGCAAAATTTTGGTATAATTATTGTTCATTGATGTCAATGAGAACAAAATGAGTTTTCTCAACCTTGGTTTTCAGACAGATTATGCTATCTCAGTTGTCACTGCCCAGGAGAGCCTTGGCCAGTGTCTCCGGCCTTTACCCACTAGATGACAACAGACCCCATTTACTGACTCAGTCATAAAATAATGTCTATAGACCAGCAGTTTTCACCCTGTGGGATGTGACCCCTTTGGGAATTGAATGACTCACAGAGATCACCTAAGATCATCGAAAATACTGATGTTTACATTATAATTCATAACAGTATGAAGTAGCAACAAAAAAATTCTATGGTTGGGGGTCACCACAACATGAGGAACTGTACTAAAGGGTCACAGCATTGTCAAATGTCCTCTGAGGTCCATTTTTGTTCATTGGGAATGGGACTCACAGCCACAGAGTGTTCCTTGTATGGCTGATGACTGCATCATAACTTACCAGACGTGTTGGTTCATAGCAGGCTGCTCCTAGCTAGAGACTTTGCAAATGCTACTATTCTAAATAGTCTTTCATTATTATATCTCTGGATGCTTCTATGCACATCTGTTGCTAGAATTATTATACAGTTGGGTCAGGGCCTGGGAAAGCAGTGGGGAAAGAAAGCTTAGTTTCTTTGCTACTATAGCACAGTGGACACAAAAATATGATGGTTTTCCATCAATCAACTGATGCTGGTTCTCCAGTAGACAACAACTGGGGGTTTTCTAATTCTGCTGCATTCTGTCTGTGCATTGGAGACGGTATAAGACCTCTCGTGTCAAGAGCTCAGCCCGACTAGATTGTTGCTTACTTGAGATGCCAGTCTAAACCCAGGCATTGGGAACTTCTGACCAAGAGGTCATAAATCAAGGTACCCATGACCTATTTCTTGGTCTGACATATGTCTTCAAGAGGCTCACCAAAAAGGTTTATTGCAAAAGCTTTTACAAAGGGCACATATAAGGAGCTGAAATGAAGAGACACACGGAGTCACATATAGAAGAGACAGAACCTTTGGGCCTCGGTGCAGCATTTACCATGAACTGCTGTTGTGCTCAGCTATCAAGATGTTCCTCTTGGATTTGTATGGAGTCTTGTATGAAGAGGCAAACTGGTTTTGGTTCCAATACAAAAGTATAAACATTCAAAAACATTATACAGTTTCTTTTTTTCAGCTATTCTTTTGTAAGAAAGATTCTGTTTCCTGAGTTCGAACAAGGTTGGACACCTTCAATTTGCTACTAGTGATTAATTGAAATTTCATCCCTATCCTTCCAAGGACATGAAGGTTGGGGCTCAACCTCCTAGGCTTTTCTTATGACTAGCTTCTGTATAAAAGCTACCTAGAGACTGCTGGACAGCAGCCATCTTGTCATAGGATACTTTAAGATACAAAAGCTTGCAGCTGAGAGTCTTAAGGCATCCAAGTTGCTGCATGTCAATAAAATGGTGGTGTAGACCAATCATACTGGATGTGTTAACATTGATATATAAGGCTCAAATAATTCACATAATTGACTAGAAACTGGCAAAGGAGAGAAGATCAGACCAAGAACTGTAGCATTAGCAACACCAGTGGAAAAGAACTCCAGCCTGGGGACTTGCAAAGAGTTAGTTCAGTTAAATAAAGTTATTTAAGATGGGCAGAACATAAGTCCACCTCCACATCCATTTCCCCTGAGCTACAGAGTTCATAAACCTTAAGATTCAATTGCAAAGGGGTTGGGGAAGTGGCTCAGTGAGCAAAGTGCTTGCTGAGTGTCCTAGTTTCTGTTGTGTTGGTGTGATGAAACAGCCTGATCACAGCAACTGTAAGGGAGAAAGGGCTTATTTGGCTCACCGTCCAGGTCACAGTCCATTATTATGGGGATGCCAAGGTAAGAACTTGGAGCAGCTACTGCATCCACAGGCAAGAGAAGTTAGACAATAAATGTACACACGCCTGCTGTTCAGCTCACGTATCCACTCTTACATAGTCCAGGACCCCAGCCTAAGAAATGGTGTTACCCACAGGGAATGGGCTCTCCTATATAAAATAATAATCAAGACAATCCCACCCACAATCTTGTCCATATACTAGCCTGATAGAGAAAATTCCTCATTGAGAGTCTCTTTCTGGATAATCTAGATTGTGGCAAGCTGAAAATTTAAAACTTCTATCACACTGCACAGGCATGAGGACCCAAGTTCAGATTTCCAGAACCCATATAAAAAGTCAGGTGTGGTAGCATGTTCCCATAACCCCAGCAATGGCAGGGCAGAAAGAGGAGATTCCTGGAGGGTGCTGGCCAGCCAGTCGAGCCAAATCAGCTGGGTCAAGGTTCAATTAGATAACCTACATCCAAATAAAGTGGAGAATAATTAAGGAAGACATCCAACATTGACCTCTGGCCTTGACACACATACTCACGAAAACACACATAAGCACATATACAGATACATTCTTACATTCTTACACACACAAAGATCTTTGAGGGAATCTAAAATTGTAGTTAGTTAAGAAACAGAATCAGAATCCATTAAAAATAATAAAACAACATAAAGGTGATGGGAAAGAAAACCACACAGACTTACTCATTTAGGAAGCAGTTTTTGATTTAGCCAGTTAGCCTGTAATTATTGTATTCAATTTAATTAGATGTTGTGGGGCTGATAAAGCAGTGACTGTTTATACCAATTATGGAATTAGATGTTTAAGGAAAGAGAAGTTTGCTGAAGAAGTGGAAGTTGCAATTGAGAAAATGTATTAAGTTGCACCATAAGGAAAAAAAATGTTTAGAAGTATGTATTTAGAATGTATATTTAGATAACTCAGCAGTAGTGAACACTGGCTGCTCTTCCAGAGGAACTAGGTTAAGTTCCCAGAATAATCAATCATATGGCAGCTAACAGCTATGTGTAACTCCAGTCCCAGGGGATCTGATTCCCCCTCTGGCCTCTGTGACCATTGCAGTCACATAGTTCAGGGAAAACACTCATACACATTTAAAAAGTCTTTAAAAAATGAATATTTAGAAATTTCTAAGCCTCGTGTTTAGCAAGAAATGGATTATTCCATTTTGGTGTGCATTTATCTGCCTTTCTTCCCTGTCTCCTAGAAGGCTGTTTCAGACTCCAGGACACAGACTCCTGGTGTTCCCAAGAGTCTGTGCTGAACCTACAACCTGAGGTTCCCTTTAGCCAGATGGCCACCTTAACTCATCTATCTCTCAGACCCTGCTTTATTATGAAAATCACAATGATAGTCATTCTAGAGATTATAACATCTGTATTATCTGTAAGCACCACCATACAAAGTGACTTGTAAAGATCCTTTATGTAAACCACTCAATGACTAGCTCTTGGGGTGGGAGTGGGAGGGAAGCAGGGAGTAGAAACACCCCCAACATCCTCTGCCCCACCCCCACCCCCAGGTCATCTGCACAGAGTTTCTTCTTGAACCAGACACTACAGCAATGAACATCCCCATGAGGACGAGGCCTAAAATGCAACGTGAGAATTCAGGTTGTGAATGTTGGGTCACATGAGTGTGGACATAAGCAATGGCAGCAGCCCTGATTCCCAGCGTCCTTATATCCAAGCTAATTCACGTGGAAGTGGAAGCTTAAGCAGGGACTCAGTCTACCCTTGTCAGCAGACCCCCGACCTTATTTTCAACCACTCTACAGAAGTGGCATTTTCCAGGGAATTGTGGCATTTGGCAATTATTTCCTTAAATGTTTTCTAAATTTACAAGTGCAAGGAGATGGTAGTGAGGAGAAGTTTAGTGGAAATTAATTAGACAGAACAACCAGAGTGAGGGAGTTGAAGGTGGTTCAGATCCCATTCTGACCTGGACCTTGCAATGCTGCTAGCTGTAGGATTGAACAAATCTCACAGTTCTGTCTGCAAATCTAGATGTCCTGTGACTCCCATGAACCTTCAGATTTAAACCAATTATCTTTATCATGCTTTGCTATGTAATGTTTGGATATTATTTTATGAAGCTATTATGTATGCAGATAGATGTACCTAGAGACTTTCTTCAACAGATCTACATTATGAGTGATGTTATTTCTGAAGATTCCGTTTATTTATTTATCTATCTATCTATTTATTTATTTATTTATTCATTCATTTAGTTGTGTGTATGTGTGTGTGTGTACATGTGTGTACACATGGTCGTGGAACCAGAAAGGGTGTTACATCAACTGAATCCGGAATTATAAGAGGTTGAGAACTGCCTGGCATGGGGCCTGGGATGGAAACTCCAGTCCTCTGCAAGAGCAGCAAGTGCTCTTAAGCACTAAGCCATCTCCCCACCCAGTGGTGAGCACTTTTTATATAGTGACGCAGTTGATGGATCTGACTAGCTGCCTGGTACTTGGGATAGTGCTAAGCATCCTCATAAAGGGAAAGCTTGAAAGCTTGGAAGTGGCGGATCAAACAGTTTGCACATTCTTCCCTAACTTTGTCCCTGCTCTGGGCTGATACCTTAATGGTCTCACTGTTCTGTCTCAGACCACCAGTGAATGGCACAGCCCATGTGTGCCTATACTGCACCTGATGAGAGTGTTGGAGGTGATCACTTATTGAAGAAGAGGAGGCTATGGAATTGCAGCTTAAACTATTGCCATGGCCAAGGTGTGGCTAGCCCATTTATTATTCAGTTATATAATTATGCTAACAAATGGAAAATGCTCTCCTCTTATATATCATTCTGAAAGGTTCCAAAGTATGTATTGCCCTCCCCCCAGCCAAACTCAAGGGAAACATTCTCTTGTTATGAGTTCTCAGGTAACTCAAATCTTTTTTATTTTAATTTTTTATATTAAAGTTTATTCACTTTGTATCCCAGCTGTAGCCTCCTCCCACATTCCCTCTCAATCTCACCCTCCCTCCCTCATCTCCTCCCATGCCCCTCTCCATGTCCACTGATAGGAGAGATCCTCTTCCCCCTCTATCTGGCCCTAGCCTATGAGTTCTCATCAGGACTGTCTACATTGTCTTCCTCTGTGGTTTGGTAAGGCTGTTCCCCTATCAGGGGGAGGTGATCAAAGAGTCAGTCACTAAATTCATGTCAAGAGACAGTCCCTGTTCACCTTATTAGGGAACCCAGTTAGATACTGAACTGCCATGGACTACATCTGTGCAGGGATTCTAGGTTATCTCCATGCATGGCCCTTGGTTGGAGTATCAGTCTCAGAAAAGACTCCTGGGCCCAGATTTCTTGGTTCTGTTGCTCTCCTTGTGGAGCTCCTGTCCCCTCCAGGTCTTTCTGTCTCCCCCATCTTTCATAAGATTCCCTGCACCCTGCCCAAAGTTTGACTATGAGTCTCAGCATCTGCCTCGATGCCCTGCAGGGTAGAGCCTTTCAGAGACCCTCTGTGGTACGCTCCTGCCCTGTGTCCTGTTTTCTCCCTCTTCTGATGTCCATCCCATTTGCCTTTCTGAGTGAGGATTGTTCATCTTACCCAGGATCCTCCTTCTTGCTTAGCTTCTTTAGGTATACAGATTTTAGTATGTTTATCTTATATTATATTTCTGATATCCACTTATAAGTGAGTATATACCACATGTGTCAAATCTCTTCTTAATTTACCTCTGCCTACCTCGAGTTGAACTTGCCATTAAAATCAAGGTGGGGTGAAAGAAAACTTAGTATCTTCCAGAAAAGGGGAGAAAGGGAGACTTAGTCTTGTTTATGCAAATCAAGACCCTTGTAACAGGGAGGTGACAGACTCCCACTTGGGGTACATTTCTATCAGGCTTTAGGTAGCAGCTTTGAGGGAGAATTTAGGTTGCCACAGATTGAGCCCCAGATTTATCTATACACAAGTAGGCGAGGAGAGGTGCATACAGTTTGAAAATACGGATTTTTGAAATAGGTATGGCAGACTTATTTCCAGCAGGCTTTGGCATTTTGGACAAGGTTAAAATAGCAACTGAAAGGAAACGAGTTCCCAATAGCCCTCTCTCCCTCAGGTTATACAGCAGCCATAAATCAGGCAACCTGGCTTTCACTCCTGGAACTGCAAAAGTAGAAAATATCATGTATTGAAGAAGTAATAAGGGAAGCAGAGAGGGTCAAATTCTGCAATAAAGAAGGTACAGCCAAGAATAGCCAAACAAGTCCAAGGTCATCCTTAGCCAGGCTGGGTGTGGAAGCATATAGCAACTCAGTCAGAAGCCAGAGACAGTGAGAACAGCAGGGAGTGAGTGACCTGACCAGAGGCGGGGCCGGGTGAGGAGGGGGCTTGTCTTTGCAGGACTATGGCCTTCTTGTTGACTGTTAACTCTGCCATTTATCAGTCAAACTCAACTCTTCCAATTCTATGTATGAAAACCAAAATGTGAGTTTTATATGTGAATTTCAAATGTTATTAAATACTGCTCTTTTCATTTATTTTTTTTATCCATTTCAAATGTGAAATACATGTTTAGGCTGCTGTTTCTACAAAGGTATGGCAGGTCATATTTGGGCCACAGGCTCTTTGTTGTTTGACTCAGGGTACGCTATTCATAATCACTCCTTGCAATGATTTTTAATTTCTTTTGCTTCCCTTTTTTGTGGTTCATGCTCTTACAAATGCATACTTAGGCCAGGTGTGATGGTGCATGCCCTTGATCCCAGCCTAGCCTACAGAATGAGTTCTAGTATAGCCAGAGCTATACGGGGAAAACCCTCTCTCAAGAAACAAACAATAGAAAAGGATACTTAGGAAATGGTTGTAAAAGAATGATTCAAAGATCTGATTTATAAAATGCATATTTTCCTGATTAGCATCAAAGATAAAAAATAGTAACAATTACCATGACTCACATAGATGATGATCCTCTATGAATTGTTTTTAAACATTACAATCAGTGTAATTATGCATCTACAAAGCATAAAGTATTATTACTTCCATTTATTGATAAGGGAACTGGGGTCATCTGTCGCTCAGACACAAGGATATTCAGAACAATAGTTGAGAGTATCAGGCCTGATCACTACCCACCCCCCACAAAGTCATCAGTCTCAGGAATTAGGCCATAGGTCACCAATTCCAGGAGCAAGACCATAAAATTCCCTACCCAAGGAATAGCTTGGAGCTAACCACAAAAATGGGAAGTTATCTCAGGGTGGGCTATCTGTGCGCAGCCTTATCTTCAGGAATGCAACCCACAGACCACCTGGATGAAAGCCAGTCAGGAGTTGACCCTTGTAACTTCCCTGACACCCACCAGTTTGGGCCTGTTTGAACCAGTGGAGAGAACTCCCAGGCCCTAATCAAGCCCAAGCTAGCCCTAGCCAATCATAGATGCACTCACACCCCAATTGCGGTAAAGAAGACCCACCTGTCCCTAAAATTCCCCTAGTTTCTTATGAAAAAGGCCTGCATGCCTTTGTCTAGGGTCTCCGTTCTGCCTAGCTGGTGGCCCCAGCCTGCTGGTGTTCTGCAGAATAAATGCCTTTTGTTGATTTCATGCTCCTTGTCATTCTTTCAGTGTCTTCTGGACCCTAACATAGTCAGCCACTTTCTGAAAGTTCATCAACAAAATTATTCCAAATTTACAGCACAATATGTCCTAGAATGACAGATATGCACAGTGTCTCTCTCTCTCTCTCTCTCGATTTTTCAAAACAGGGCTTCTCTGTGTAGCCTTGGCTGTTCTGAACTCACTTTGTAGACCAGGTTTGCCTCAAACTCACAGAGATCTGCCTCTCCTGTAAGCAGTCTCTATTTCCTCTCACTAAATGGTGGTATTCATATATTCCATTGTATAATTACTAGTTTAATTATTAAGTATTATCTTAGACCTTGCTGGCTTCATATAGAATAGTTGCTGTATGAATAATTTTCATTTTCTGCGTTTCAAAACCCATCAGGTCTATTGATGTTGGATAGCAAATTGTATACCTATTTTAGCTGCACCTTTTTTACTGAAGTACAAACATGTTTGTATGAGTGACAGTATGATCTATGAGCAAAGCTAGCTTACTGGTCAAGCGTCTTGGTTCCAATCTAGCTTACTAATTAATTTAGATCTTTAAAAATAAACTACTTCCTCTGATCTAGGTCCTCCCCATGAATGGTCTTTGGTTGATGCATCAGTCTCTGCAGGACCTCTGGGCCCATTTTTTTTTTTTGGCTCTATTGATCTTCCTGTGGTGCTCCTGTCCTTTCCAGGTCTTTCTATTTCCCCCTTCTTTTATAAGACTCCCTGTGCTCAGGCCAAAGTTTAGCTGTGAGTCTCTGCCCATAGGTAGTTCAGTCTCCATGAGGGTTCCCTAGTAAGATGAGCAGGGGCAGTCTCTGTCATGAACTTGGTTGCCTGCTCTGTGATCACTTCCCCAAGGTTGGGTGGCCTAGTTGGGTGGCCTTACTAGGCCACAGGGGAAGAGGATCCAGGCAGTCCTGATGAGACCTGATAGGCTAGGGCCAGACAGGAGGAAAGAAGGAAGTTCCCTAGCAGTTGTGTGTGTGTGGCAGGGGAGGGGGGATGGAGAGAGGATGGGACTGGGAGGAGATTAGGAAGGAGGCTACAACTAGAATACAAGGTGAATAAACTGAAAAAGATAATAAAATAAATTACTTCCAAAAGTTAGACATTCCACTTATAATCCTAGGATGGTAGATATTGGGACAGGATGATCTCTGGGGTTCTCTGGCCAAGTGGCTTACCTGAACCAATGACTTAGTTCAGACCAGTGAGACTTTGCCTCAAAAAGCATGATGTAGAATATCCTAAGGAATAGTGCATGCGGTTAAGCTTTGTCCTGCTCTCTCTCTCT
>CM053749.1:42601621-42689476 GCA_028658305.1 Pachyuromys duprasi | reverse complement strand
TGGCTTGTGTGGCAGGTGTTCTATCTACTGAGACTTCTCTCCAGCTGGACCTACCCTTCTTGAAACTTGTGAAAAGCTGATGTTTCAGGCTTTTCACAAGTAGGCCAGTAATCTTTTCATTCTTTATATCTATTGCTAACTAGATAAGAAGATCCTTGAGAGCCCTGGAGGGTGGAGAATTAGCTCCGAGTCTCTGTAACAACCATCATAGAACCTTGAACACATCAAGAGCTTATAAACACACCTGAATTCTGTACTTATGTATTATAAACAGCTCTGACATATCAGAAATTTCAAGCCCCGAGTCCTTGGATTCTCTTTAATTAGTAGGAGTCATGGTGGAAAATTTTGGAAACCTGAATATCTGAGCAGGAAGGTCAGCTCTTTCGCTTCAAGCAACAAGACCACTCACATTATTTGTAAAATGAAATGGTAGCAACACTCAGATAATCTGCATATTGGCTGCACTACATGGCATGGAATAGAACTACAGATTCTCTTCCTTGCATCTGTAGTCAAGAGAAGAAAATGAGTCTTACAGGAAGAAATACAAGATATAATAAAATACAAGTAAAAAAGAAGTGGAAGAAAAATTAAGCAAAGTGCAGAGCTATGTATGAATTTCAGTATCTGCATCTGAACACTTTAGTCAAAAGAGTGATTCCCCAAGACAATTTCATATGGAACTTACTACATTACCAAAACAAACTCTATTAAGAGAGAATGTTCTGTGATTGAGTATTCCTCAGCATACTGTGGTATTATACATGTCTGCTCAAAGCTTGGGGAAGATCTTTTAACACCTCACACTGCCAACCGCAGACTTCTGTATTCAAAAGAGACTAAGTGCCATCAGGTCCTGCCTTCTCCTCTGCAGCTTTGTATCATGTGGGAGCTGCTTTGTAGCTTTCAAACTGAACAGGACATCAGTCTTCCCATATCAGCATTTGCCATTCCATCAGGAACAGAAGTCAGGTGATGCTGAATCAAAGTCCTGTCTTTCTCCGAGCTCCATGGACCCAGCACAGGTTAGTGTGTTAGCATTTCTGCTTGCATATGTAAGTACTAAATACCCTACTAAGTTCCTGGAATTATTTAATAAATACTAGACAATACAGAATGTAGCTAATGAATCCATGCGTGAGACCTTACTTGAGAATATCTGAAACAGACAGAGTATTCTGCAGCGCTACCTCTGGTTAAGCATTGTGTTCCATTTGTGGAGTTCATTCACATTATAGGATGGAAAATGCCAAGGGAAGACATCATCCTTCCTGACGATTTCTGTTTTCCAGTAACTGCTTTATTCATGGTGAGCTATAAGTTCATTCATGATATTATCAGTGACTGGTCCATTCATGGTAATCTACAATTCATTCTTGGTTCTGTACATTTCATGCTTTGTAATATTTGAAAAAGAAATTATACATTTAGCACAGTTCTGGCTGTGACAAGGAGAGGAAGAAATCCAGTCGTGACCCTACAACCATGAGGAAAAACAGTGTGGATGAAAGATGTTTTTAATAACTTGCCAAATAAGTATAGGCTTTGCCAGCCTCACTGTCTCTTATGTAACTCGAGTGCTGCCTTTGCACAGTCACAGTAGACTTAGACAATATGCAAACAGAGGTGCATGTTTGTGTTCCCAGTAACACCTCAAGTAGAGAGGCAAGAGACAGCCTGGATTTAATTCCCAGCACAGTACAGCAAAGAAGTAAGAATACTGGCCTTGGGGTTGGGAGGATGAAGCTTTGTCTTACTTTATGTGGCAACAACTTACATCACAATGTTGCCTAGGACTCCTCCTCTCTACCTGGGCTAGACGGTCTTTAGTTGACTGGGAGTCAATGCTGGAAACCTCCCATGACCATGCCTGTGCTGTTCAGGAAACACGAACGTGCTGTTTGGAAATGTTAGTCAAAGGTTTTGGAAGACGCTGAAAATAATGGGCGTCCAGAAAGAAAAAAAAAATCCCCACTTAAAAATGCTATCAGTATAGGTGACATGTGGTGGCAGGAAAGACCTCTTCTCTTTGGAAAGCGACTGCCCCAAAGTACAAATAAAAGATGTAGAAAATATGAATCATTTGTGGTTCAATATAAAATAAAATAAAATAAAATCTGTATTTTATCTTGTGGAAAATGCTTCTCTAATTTCTTAAATGGGGGAAGAAGTCAGACTATGGGCAGTTTAGCTCAAGCATTTGCTCTGTGTTGACTTCAGTGTGTCATTTAGCACTATGCCTATTGAGCACAGGATGAATTGCCTTCCTTCTGATCACATGAAGGCCGGGCTTCCAGGATTTATGAATTATTCAAGCCTAGCAGATCGGTGATAAATAACCCTAAATGTTCAGTAGTAACACTGGAAAGATGTAAACGCCAACTTCATTGTGGAATTGCTCTTGTAAAGATACATACCTCGAAGTCCGAACTCATAGCTGCCATTCTGTTTTATTTACACATTGTTCCATTTACAGCTATTACCCAGTCATTCAAACGGATTGTAAAGGCAACTTTTAGCTGCCATTGAGTAGCTTACTAATAGAAACAATGAACGTTCCTCTGGAGAAAGAGTTTTTTCTAATTAATTTGAAATTAAATATTTAACAATTTTATAAAGACACTAATTAAATATGAGAACATAGAGGCCAGAGATAGGTTTTAAAAAAGTGTGTTTCCCTAAGACTATTTAACAGATACAGTTGTGCTTTTAGGAGGTTAAGTGAAGGAGTAAAGGGTACACCATCCATCATATTTGCCTAAGTATACAGTAGTGTCTTCACTGAAGACAACCTAGTGTTTCTCTATATAAATGCAATCACTCAAGACAACATGCCTTTCAGGAATGCTCATATGCAGTCAAGAAAATGGTCATCAAGTTGAACTAGTTAGGAGAATGAAAGAATCCCCACCCTAAAGGACGAAGTACCATCCTAATAAGCCAAGAGATCATTTACCTTGAAAAATATCATCATTGGCCAAAGACTTCAGGCTCAGCGACTGTCAGAGCCAGCAGAGCATGAGGAAGAATGAGCATGCCAGCATGGACGTGGGCATAGGATATAACCGTGATACATTTAAAAGCAAGACGCTCAGCTTCTGTCTCCATGTCAGCAATGACCCTGAGGTCTAGACAACTTTGGATGAGTCCATGGGTGAGGAACACCCATGCTTTCCTGGAACAGTGTTTTAAACAAATCTGATGATGAACCATTGAGCTGGGCCTTCCTAGGGCTTTTGATCCTTGGTGTTAGGTGCTTACAAAGTCCACTGGTTTCATTTCTGGTTCTTACTCAGAAGGGAAATTTGACCTATCAAATCTGGTTATTTACTTCCTAGAAATTATCCATAGGGTCCAGCAAGATGGCTCGGCAAGTAAAGGTGTTTGCTGCCAAGCCAGATGATCTCAGTTTAAACTCTGGGACCCAAATGGTAAAGTAAAGAACTGACTCCTCCTATAAGTTACTCTCTGACTCCCTCATGTGTGCAGTGGTAACTGCTCCTCACAGAAAGGAAGAAATGTAATTTAAAATGTTAAAAACAGAAAAGTAATTTTTAGAAAAAGTATAACACGTGATTACAAATAACTTTTGAAGAGTCCCAGTTTCCTCCCTTGGGGAGCATTTTCAGAACCCTGAGTAGCCATGACCTGAGGCTGGGTGAAATCCTAGGTTGACAAACATGATCTCAGTGTGTTTTTTTGTTTGTTTGTTTTTAAAGAAGTAAGCCAATGGCACTAAGCTTATGGAGACTTCTGAGCCCAGAAAAATGACTGAAAACACCAGGCATAGCATGGACCACCTCTAAACAAACATCAACCCTGAAATCACTAACAGCATAGCAAAAGCCTATCTTCGGCCTCACTAGAGAAATTACTCATTGGAACAGGGACAAAGACAAACTGTTATTCGAAACCTCTAGGTGCTAGGCTATCATAATGGTATGAGGTAAAAGGGGCCTTAACTGATCTACAATTGCATAATGATTAAATTAGATGCTTCACAGTATCTTTCATCCTTTCATTGGCACAAAATCACATAAGTAAAATAAACTATCCCTAGAAGGTCATCAGGACTGGAGTTTGCTAATTGGACTGAGGGTTTTTACTTTCTGTTTGTTTAACTCTACCCAAACAGCATTTAGAACGTTAGAGCACTGCAATAAAGCCAGGAATGTGTGGGTGTCTCACTAACAGGGTGACACTTCTGGTATGGTGAATTAATTATTTAAGAATCCATACTTGCTTTGATTTCTCTGTGTCAGTTTTCTGAGTGTGTTTTGTGTTGCTCTAGCCAAACACCAAAGACTGGTAGATTTCTACAAAGTAATTCATTCAGGCCTTTCATTTCTAAAGGGACAAAGTCCAGCATGGAGGAGCTGGTTTCTGTAGGGGTCTTCCTGATGCATCAAGACACAGGGATAAAACTCAGGTAGGGAGACAGTGTAAGTGAACAAAAGCAGGTCTCCCTCAATCCTTTCCTAAACCTACCAGCCTCATGACCTCATTAACACTAACAACCTAAAGGCTCTACCACCAATATATGAACTTGAGTATTATAGCTCCAACAACTGAACTATTGAGGGACATGGTCAAGTCTCAGTGCAGGAACTATAATTAGCCCCTCTTCTGGAAGCCACTGTGATTTGTCCTTTAACAATGTGTGCTGCCAAGCAGAGCCAGAGGTTCCCCCAACACATGGCAATGGCCTTGAAAATGGTGCTATAGGAATCAGACCAGCCAATGCCAAGGCCTAGTCTTCTAGACTTCCTCTCACATACTGAACTTTACTTCACTAGCTTGAAGTACATAAGGAATGCTAAGATGAATAGCGCCACCCTAAAGAAAAGACAGATGCCTACATCCTCACACTGTCCCATTGGACAGCCTCCAAACCTGCATGAAGCTATTGTGTAGTCAAGAAATCTTTGTTGTAGAAAATCCATGTGATTGTAGAGTCTTTTGTTAAGAGCTCACCAGCATGACCCTGACATAAAAAGGGACTCGGTTCTTTAGCGTGGCTCATTCTCACTGGAGGACAGTCTCCGAGTCCATAGGGAGCAGAGGAGAGTTGGTGAATTGTGTGGGCTGGCAACAGAGATCACACAACACAGCCAAGCAGAACAGAAAATGCTTGCAATTACAGAATAAGCAGAGGGCTAAGGCTGGAGCTGGCTCCTTCATTAGGGCGGCAAGAAAGGCCACCAACAGGGAGAAAGCCCTGGAGGACCTTCCTGGCTGCACCTGGGCTTGTCTCTCAGATCCAGGCTAGAAGCTGAGCTCTTGACTAGCAAGACTTCTTGGAATGCATAGTGCAGCAGGAGCTCCGAGACAGGCCTTGAGAGCTGCACATCTAATTTGGAGCCAAGATATTCACTCCAAAGATTCCATGGAGCTGGAGTAAATGAATTGTATATCTAGACCAGCAGTTTTCAACCTGTGGGTTGTGACCTCTTTGGGGGGATCCAACAACCCTTTCACAGTTGTTGCCCAAGACCATGGGAAGACATAGATACTTACATTATGATTCATAAGAGTGGCAAAATTACAGTTCTGAAGTAGCAACAAAAATTTTATGGCTGGGAGTCACCACAACATGGGGAACTATATTAAAGATCACAGCATTAGAAAGGTTAAGAACCACTGCTTTAGACTGTTGTTGTGTTTTTGTTTGTTTGTTTGGACTAGGTTATAGGAGTCAATAAGGAATCCCTGCAGAGTGAACAATTCACAGATTTCCCCTTACTGTCTGCCCACCTATAGTTATTTTTTTTTTATAAACAAGTACAAGACAGTCTCCAAAAGTCTTAGGAACGGTTATCAGGGGCAAACCGAAACCATCATTTTGGCAAATGGCATCAAAAGAGATGGGAGTTTTCTGAAGCTCCACTGAACAGTGTCTGGTTCCCGTTTAAGTGTTTATTTTTTAAGTGTGGTGTGCAGGTGTGTGTGTATGCATATGGGCACATGTATGGGAGGTCAGAGGACAACTCAGGAAGCAGGGAAGGGAGGAATGGGTGTGAGAAGACCTACATTTGGAAGTTCTCTGTTTGATTCTTTCTAGTGAGCTCCTGTTTGTTAGCAGGCTCACCCGGGAAATCAGGACCTCTGCATTGCTGTCTCTGCTTCCATCTACATCCTGAATGCAGCTGGACAGATGCAGCATGCATTCATTACCTTCCGGTCTTGGGAGGAATAGTGAGGATCTAAGGGACTTATCTACCAGCCTCATACCTCAGCAAAAGATCTCATCATTGTGTCCCTTTCTTGAAGGAACTGTAGACATCCTCAGGTTTTAAAGTTGTGACCATTTCTTTATAACCTTCTAAAGAATTGACTGTGTGTGTGCAAAATCAGCCCATCGGTTTATAGGTAGAAATAGATAAATGAAGTTATAACAAAACACAGTGTGGAACACAAAAGGTCCCCGACCTGAAAAAAATGTAAAAGAAAATTGAAGCAGGGGAATGAGCTTAATATGTTTGCTAATTCTTTTTACCCGACTATAGAGAGCCAGAAACTGAGCCTTCTTTCCATGAAGATGCCAATGCCTTGTGAGCAGCAATTCAGCCAAAGGGGACAGCACAGATTTTATGACGGAAGGATGACAGTATGCAAGTTTCCAAGAGCAAAGATGTGTTTTTTGTATTTATACAACCAAACCACATGGAATAGAGGATTCTCTTTTTCTAGTAACCTAAATTCTGGGAGGCTGCACTTCGGTTTCCCCCAGAATCAGACACTGAAATAGGTTGTAAATGCAGTCAGTTTACATGAGAGAAAGAAGAGGAATATGAGTGAAGTTATTGGAAAGAGATGAAAAAGGAACAAAGGAAGAAAAGCTACCTCCTGTAGGATCTGGAGGTACACTGTGAAAATGGTACAGACCAGCCAAGGGTAGCAGAACAGACTATTTCTTTCTAGTTACCAGCTAACAGATGCCACCAGACTGTTCCTGTTCGGGCATTTCTGAGCCATCCTTACAAGACGAGGCCACACAACCAGAAGCTAGGGTTGTCGAGTGTCTGCGGAGAGGATCTTCACAGCTGTCTGACAGAGATCCTGGGGACTGCTCTTCAACCATTCATTCAGTTGTCCTAATAACACCTAAAGGTGTCAAAAGCAGATTAAATTATTACTGCTCGGTCCTGCTTGTCAACCTGATTGGACAAAGGAGCACCTAGGAGGCTCGTATTTCACATTTCTGGGTGTGTCTATTTTACCCTGTCTGGGAGGATTAAATATAGGGAAAGACCGGCCATAAATCTGCAAGATACCATCCCGTAGTTTTCTGGTTCCCTTCAAAAGCCTCAATAATTAGTTATTTGAAATGAGACCTCATAGGACTATCCTCAGACTTTCCCAAGTGTACACTGACAGAAAGATAATGTTTGTATTTATTGTAGACACAGTTACACAACAAACATTCCTCAGCTGCTCAGCCGAAGGCATGAAATAAGTCTCTGACAACAGGCCATAGCATGCGATAGAACTTGCTTACGTGTTTGACAGTAGGTTGCAACAGGAGAAGGCATCACAATAAGGGCAGGATCTCAGGGATGCACGTTCTTGAGGAAAAGCATCCGCCAAAGTGCACTCGAAGGTTTAGTTCTACATGTTTACCAACAGCAAAGACAGCATGAAACAGGGCCGTCGAAGCTGTGGTGTCCAAACGTGAAGCAGTTTGTGGAAACTCAGGAGTGAAAGATGTCGTCTCTGGGAGCGTGTTCACATGCTGCAAGTTGTAGTCATGAGCTTCTAGAATCACTTTTTAAATGAGGTGCTGAGTGTTTCATAATTATGAATGTATTACCAGGCAACTCACGTTGAGAACCCACACCCTAGTGCAGGTAGCTGTTTCTTTAAACTTTTCTTGCTTAAAACAAAACAAAACAATTATCTGGCAATGCAGCTTGCTAACATTAATCAAATTATTCTGCCTGCTAAAATTTTTACAAAATCTTTACTCATTTTTCAAGTTAGTAGGCAGACTAATTGGTTTCCTTGTGACATTTTTATTCATATGGTTCACTACATTTTACTCTCATGCAAGCCTCTTCCCCCCTTCCTTTTGCCTTTTAGACAGAGTAGTTATTGTAACAGCATAATGAAATTTGGCTTTTAAAAAATACCTGTGCCTAGGTAGACTGTATAATTCTAAATAAACAAAATAAATATGTGAAAATTGTTTATCACTTGATGTTTTGTACTGTAGAATGGGTAGAGAAAACAGAGCCTGTACAGAGAGCAAATAAAGTTTGTCCACTCTGTATCATGTGTCCACATTCAAATCACAGAGTGAGTGACTAGATGCTAAACACTGGGTTCATTTATGGTAGCTTCTTGATTGAATAAACATATCAGATTTTTTGCTATTCAAGGTTTTATGTTCATAACATTCTACTCTATTTATAAAATTCTATTTTAGACAGGTGTGGAGGTCATTCCTTTAATCTCAGCACTCTAAGGGCAGAGGCAAGCAGACAAGAGAAGGGCTCTGAGTTTGGGTACAGCCTAGCCCATTAAGTAAGTGACAGTTAAAACACACACACACATACACACACTTTAATGGAATTATCCAACGACAACAAATTCAGCCCGAACAGAGGCATATGGAAAGACAACAAAGACAAGTTAGTCATGTTCAATGTCTTTAAGGAGTATGGTGTAGTCTAAGAGGGAGAGGCTGGTAAAAGAGAGAGAAAGAGAAAGAAGGAGGGAGAGACTGAGACTAGGATTAGTATTTGAGATTAATGTCTACAAAGTAAGTGGGCATTCAGAGTAGAAATAATTCAATCCTCGGGTAAGAAGGGAAATAAAAAATTCCTCCTGTAGGGCAAGCTTCAAATCCAAACAGGAAGTGGTTAGTATTCCCACATCAATCATGTCCCTATTACAACAGTAGTCACAATTCCTTTGTCAAGTTGGTACTATAGCATTCAGGGTTCACTCTTGGTGGACTCATTGATGGCTTTTCTTCCCCACCAGCCTGCAAAGAACCTTTTGGCACTATGAGATCTAGCCTTCAGGGAGAGAGGAGACCATTGGACCTTCCTGATCGATACCTATCAGGAAGGTATGCCAGACTTGGCACTGAGATTTTCATTTAATAACTCATGACATCTGGGAGCAGCATTGTCTGACCTTCTTCTGCTGTTGTTTATACAAGCTGTGGTTGCCTTCCTTAGATCAAGCCAGCGAATATAATTTTGTAGATCCCACCCTAAAGTAGAAGCTATGATGATTGATGAGGCATCTATGAGGGATCAATTTTCTTTGGTGCTATGGCTGCTGGTAGACTGCCCGTGCGCTAATGGATTTCCCTACACTCATGTACATACAGTCAGCACTAACTGGGCTCAGGGGATTAATAATAATAATAATAATTTAAAAAGAGGATAAGAAGGTGTGAGGGAAGAGTACTGAGAGCCCTGTGGGGAGATAGAAAGAGATAGTAGAGTATGGATGAGATCAAAATGCATTGTACCCATGCTAGAAATTTTCAAAGAATAAAAATTACTATTATAAAACAAAGATCACTGGCAATCAGCAATACATATTTTTTAAAACAGAGAATGAAAGAAACCCTAATTAACTTCAGGCCTCTCTAAATGCTAAAGCATAAGAGAAGGTCTATATCTGAAAGACTATGATATAACATTCTATGATAGACAGAGAAGCAGTGTAGAAAAGTCCAGCAAGAAATTAGATGTGAAAACTTAGTGTGTTATAAAAGTGTCATCTTAATCCTTGGGGGTGAAAACTAGGGTTTCTAATAGTGCCAGAACATTGGATAGTCATTTGGAAAACAATGAGGTTGGATTTTCTGCCACATACTGAAGCAAACTGCAAACCCATCAAGATTACAAACAAACCACACAGAATCATAAAAGCTTAGAGAAAAATAGTTCTTTTCCTCAGGGAAAAGACTCAGTGGGAGCAAGCGTCCTATGAGGGAAACCCAGGTCCAGTAAGATATTTGTATATGGGAGTATTTGAATACATGGGTTTTGCATGACCAAAAAAAAATGTATTTGTAGCCAAGGCTGATGACCCAAGTTCAGTCCTGGAGAGTGGAAGGTGAGAATTCACTCCTTCAAGTTGTCCTCTGACCTTCACACGTAGCAATTGTATGTGCATGCACACACACACAATAAGCAAATGTAATTTTTGAAATCACAGATAAAAAATCTGAGAGAAAATATTTGTAATTAGCAACTATTTAATAATCAACGAAAACACTTAGAATATTTAAAATTAAGACTATTAGATAATGACCACAACCCATGAGTGGGTAGTTGACAATTAATTGGATGACTGTTTGCCTGTTTTTCTTACGTTAAAAATGCAAACCAAAATTGTATTGAGTGTACTGAGTGTCAGAGAAATAGAAGTTTGACTACATACACTGTTGGCGAGGCTCAGGGAAAGAAGACATATTTACATAATCCTCCAAAGGAGTTCAGTGTGATACTAGCCTTAAGAAAGGTAACTTACTAAACCAACATTCAGATCCTACTTCAAGGAATTGCCAAGGAGACCTACACACTATGGTAGAAACTATACCTACAATGCCATGCTTCACTTGTAATAGCAAACTGTGGGAAAGAATCCAGGTACCCACAGGTAAGAGACTTACCCTACAGTACATCTATCTGAGAAGAGTTCTAGAACACTGTAAAAGAGCCTAGGAATGCTCAAATGTAGATTATTGGGCAAAAAAGAAGAAAAAAGAAAGAAAAAAAGAAAAAAAGCAAGAAAAAACAACAGCAAAAACCTCCAAAACTCCAAACTTGAAACAAACACCAAAACAGAGGGTAAGAGAAATGGATGATAAATAAAAACAGATTGGATTGAATGTCCATATTGACAGTTGGATTGTTTTTTAAAAAGGAAGTTAGAAGTGAAAGTCACGTTTATGGAGGAAGGTGACAATCAAGACATGTGAAGAGAATGACAGAAACACCATCAGTCTGCAACCACGATGGTACTGATCTATTCACGCAGGAATTCCTAATGGGCTATAACATTGTTTCATGAACAGTTTAGGAGCAAAATAGGATAGTTTCAGAAAATCAAATTATCTCCCCAGAGATTGTTTATTAGTGACAATTTTTGCTTTTTTCCAGGAAAGGACTCATGTGTGTGCTTAGCTAGGTTGTTGGGCTGTGTTGGCTCCACATTTTATGACGCCCTCTTGCACAGTGTGACTCACTGTGGGAGCATCAGCTGAGCTGGAGTGCTAGGAAGGAAGCCAGCACAGCTTCTTGTTGGCCCATACTCTCCGCTATATATTCTGAAGCACTGCTCTGAAGATTTTAAATTGGTATGGATGCTTGCAAATAAAACTTATACTAGAGACAGCAATGGATCAATGGGAAAGAGATAAAAAAAATGTATCCATAAAGAATGCGAGTTAAAAGTATTCTGTGTTCTCAAGAAAGTTCCCAAGAGAATTATATGGGGGCACGACAAATTTCTTTTAAAATTCTGTGGACACAGAGCTTGGCTTTGCAAATTGGTCTGATGCTTGTATTTTGATGCTAATTACTGGCCCTCAAGATCTGGTTACTGCCCTATCCTTGTGGTGTAAACCTGCCTAAGACAAGTTCGCAGGTTATTCTTGATTGGCTGATGAAAAGGCCTGTACCTGGGCAAGGCATGATGGAGTAGGTATGGCCAAAGTTCTTGGGCTTTGTGGACAGCAGAATCATGGAAAGAACAGAGAGATAGGAAGAGAGGAGGAAGGATGTCAAGATGGTAAGTGTGGAGAAGGAACCACCTGAGCCAAAAGGAAAGATTATAATAATGATGTAGAAAGGTCCAGATGAAGAAGTATTGTGGGATTATAGATGGAAGGTAGCCCAGATTGGAATGGATAAGGCAGATGGTATGGGATGGGTCTAGAAGTTATGAGACAGCATAGGTGAAACATTTGCCCAGCTCAAGGTAAAATAAGGCAATTATAAAATCTAACAGGTGTCTGTGTCATATTGATTGTGATAGCGGGTTAAATAATACTGTCGGAATATTTATAGGGCAAAGAACATTATTTAGTCCAACATCATTTTATTTCAACAACAGGCTTGCGAGATGGTTCAGTGGTTAAGAGCACTTGTTACTATTACAGAGATCTTGGTTTTGGTTCCCAGCCCCCATATCAGGCAGCTCACAACCACTTGTACCTCAGATTCCAGGGCCTACAATGCTCTCTTCTGAGTTGCTCAGATGTCTGCATGCATTTGGTGTACTTACAGCCAGCAGGCATGAACCCACATAGATTTTTAAAAATTTGAATGAAAAATAACTAAAAGTGATATAGACAGAATAGAGTATTCATTTGCCTAAGAATGGAGTTTTAACCACATGCCAAGTTGGCACAGAATTGGCAACGTTCTTAAGTAAACTGCTTAGAAGACCAAGCTGCTGAGTAAATTGCCCTGACCAGAGGCTGGCTGCGTCTTCTGACACACAATACAAAGCACTGACAGAAAGGAAGCCAGGAGATAAATGAGATGTTATCAAAACTAAAGCCTCTGCATTTCAAGAGACGCCATCCAAAAAACAGAACAACAGCCCATGTAACTAGAAGAAAAGACTTTAAATCTCATAAGAAACCATTTGCAACTCAACAGCTAGAAGCTCCATGGAACTGAAAACTAAATCGGCACAGAGACTGACTGTCATCACTCCACGTATAAAACAAATTATCCAAAGGCTTGCTCTCGAATGGCACTTGGTAAGCCACTGAGAAGCAGCTACGAGCTACAAGCTTTTCCCATACAGAGGTAAACAACCAGCTTCCCAGACCGAAAAGGCAGAGTCCAGGGGGCTTTCTGATTGAGACCTTGATGCCCTTGTGGTGGGCTGATGCCGCATCCCATGCAGGGAAGACTCTCAGTAAGCAGTGGTTAAAGCCACTCAACAAATGAAGAGTAGATGGGTACCTGTTGTCATATGCCAGAATAAAAACGTCTTCAATTCACTTTATATGTGTAGCTTTCCTCTTCCTAAAGAATAACCCTGGCTCCCGGCTTCATAAGCATATTTAATCATTTGTTTAAATCAGGTGTCCTGAGACTGAACAACCATTGTTCATGCCTAGAAAATGGCATTTTTCCCAATGGTGAGTTCGGGATTTGACAATAAAAAATTCTCACTTATTTTCATTGTGTGTTTTACCGTCAAAAATAAAAATTTCAGAAAGTAAGAAAAATGTTCTGGGGAAGATTTGTATCCAGAGCTCCAACATACGACAGCAATGCTGTTATTTCTTCCTATGCTCAGCCCCAGCTCCATCATACTAAATTGACATGTACAAGTCTGGGGTGTGAAAACATTACCGTGTCTATAAATCTTAGTGGCTAGTCCTCTTCACACTGGCAGAAGCATACCCTTAGGACAGACTCAGACATGCTTCAGCAGGAATAAGTGATAGAAATGTTGCAACACTCCGAGCTATGTCAAGCAGGCCTCCCTCCGCAGATGACATCAAATAATTCACACGGAACAGATGTTGCCTACTTATTTGAGAACACTTACTGCACATCCTCCCTCATAACCTGCCTGCAAAGTAAAACGAAATTAGGATCCAGAGCTAATCCCCCTGGCAATCGGAACTGTCTGGAGGAACTGGAGGAACTAGCTCTCTTTAGCATCATAGGATTCTTAAAAAGAAACATTTTGAGGTGAACTTTCCTAGAAGGCTCAAGTCACTGTGGCTCTGGAGGCTGACTTAGACAACTCATCCAATTTCTTTTTTCCTCTTAGTCAAATTTCTTTCAAAATATATAGGCTAATTTGAAAACAGACTGAGTTACAATTTAGCTCTTGAAAATACTCTCTACTGGGGCTAGAGAGATGGATCAGTGGCTAAGATCACTGGGGGTTGGTTCCCAGGATCACATGGCATCTTACACACACATATAACTTGTATCTGACTCCCTCTGACACCAGGTACATAGCATGTGTATACATACATGTATGTATGCATACATACCTAGCGTGTATATACATACATGTAGGCAAAATACCATGCATAAAAAATAAATCCTAAAAGTATACCATAATGCACCTTAAGGAGATAAAGCAGCAAAATAACTCAACCATAGTAAAAATAAAATCTAACATATAGATAAACATCTCTCTGACTATCTTAATAAGAGTTTAATTGAAGACCGACATAAATCCACATACCTACGGACACTTGATTTTTTGATAAAATGCTAGAAATACACAATGAAAAAAATGAAAGCATCTTCAACAAATAGTGTCGGGAGAAACAGCCTCTTCAACAAGCATTGCTGGCCTATCTGGATGTCGGCATGTAGAGGAATGTAAATGGATCCATATTTATCATCCTGCACAGACTCAAGTCTAAGTGGATCAAAGACCTCAACATAAAACCAGACAAATGGAACTGTTAGAACACATAGGCACAGGAGACAACTTCCTGAAAAGAACACTAGTAGCACAGTAATTAAGATCAACAATTAATAACTGGGACCTCATGAAATTGAAAAGATTCTAAAGGACACTATCAATAGGGCAAAATGGCAGCCTACAAAATGGGAAAAGATTTTCTATAACTCCACATCCAACAGAGAGCTAATATCCAAAATTAGGAACTCCAGAAACTAGACGTCAACAAACCAAATGATGCAATTTAAAGAAACGAGGTACAAACCTAAATAGAGAATTCTCATTAGAGGAATCTGAAATGGATGAGAAACACTTAAATGTTCAACATCCTTAGCCATGAGGAAAATGTCAATCAAAACTACTTTGAGATTCTATCTTACACCTGTCAGAATGGCTAAGATCAAACCCACAAACGACAGCTCGTTCTGTGGAGCAAGGGGAATGGAAAGCTTCTCTAGAGCTGGTGGGAGTGCAAATTCATACAGCCCCTCTGGAAATCAATATGGTGGTCCCACAGAAAATTGAGAATTGATCTACCTCAAGAGTCAACTCTACCTTAATTGGTCACATACCCAAAAGATGGCCCCATCCTACCATGAGGGTACTTGCTCAACTACGTTCATAGCGCAACTTTATTCATAACAGTCACAAACTGGAAACAACTTAGGTGTCCCTCAACTAAAGAATGGTACATTTTTAAAAAGTGGTACATTTACACAAGTGTTACTCAGCTGTTAGGAAAAACCGGCATCATGAAATTTGCAGACAAACGGATGGTAGTAGAACAAGTCATGCTGAATAAAGCAACCCAGACCCAGAAAGACAATCATGCTGTGTACTCACTGATAAGAAAATATTAGCTGCTAAGAAAAGGACAATCATGCTACAATGCACAGATCCAGAGTTAGATGAACAGGAGAGAACTCAGGGAAAGAGTTGCTCCCTGGGAAGAAGAAATAGAAGAGATTTTGTGGGTGGACTTGGGGTGGGAACAGGAGGGATTAGGCGGCAGGCAGGAAAGAATGTGGAAAGAGAGTGTATGGAGGGAGATGACTGAAATAGGTGGGTCTTTAGGGAGTGATGTGGACACTTCCTGAAAGCCTATGAAGTTGACTCTAGTGAAGACTCCTGGTAACAGAGGTTATGGATCCTGACCCAGCCATCCTTTGTAATGAGGCTAGGCTCCTAGTGGCGGGTCTGACACACCAACACAACTACACAACTGGTAACTCACAACCTGCCCTTCCTGCAAGCTGTGCTGAAGCAGTGGTGGCTCAGAGCTTGTTGGCCATCCAGTGACTGGTCTAACCTGAGGCCCACACCACAAGAGGGAGCCTATTGTAGACACTGCCTAGATGGCCAGGATCTGGAAACTGAATGGCCCAGAAACCTAGGGTAGCAGTAAACAAGACACACACACATACACACTTCAGTGAAATGATTTCTAATGATATTCTGCTATACTTACAGGATTTGTGCCTAGCCCAGTAGTCAACAGAGAGGCTTTCTCCAGCCGCTGATGGTAGTAGATACAGAAACCCACAGCCAAATATTAGGCAGAGCTCAGGGAACTCCTCAGAAGACAGAAAGGAAGGACTGTAGAGTTGGAAGTCTCGAAGACACCAGGAGAACATTCCCACAGAATCAACTCAGCAGGGCTCCTAGGGTCTCACAGATACTGAAGCAGAAACCACAAAGCATGCATGGGTCTGCACTAGGCCGTCTGCATATATGCTGTGGGTTTTTAGTTTAGGATTTTTAAAAATTTCTAGCAATGGAAGTGGAGGTATCGCTCACTCTTTTGCTTGTTTGTGGGACCTATTTTCTCCTACTGGGTTGCCTTGTCCAGACTTGATATGAGGCTATATGCTTAGCCTTATTGCATCTCATTGCACAGTTTGGTTGCTATCCCTTGGAGGCCTGCTCTTTTCTGAAATGAAATGGAGGAGCTGTGGACTGGAAAAATGAGAAGAGTAGGAAGCAGGAGAGGGAGAGGAGGGTGCATTTGGGATGTGTTGTATGAGAGAAGGATAAATAAACAACTATAAAAGAAATCTTCTAAGTTAAAAATGAGTACAATTCACAGGAAAGTATAATATTTATAATATATTTAAATATATAAAATTTAAATAGAACAAATAATTTAAGGGCACCAATGATAAGTAAATAGTAAGCATTAAATTAGGAAAACATTTCTACAAAATATAGTTTACTGCTATATTGGTCAATGAGAAAACAGAAAATATAGAAAAAAAAGTCCATGATAAAATACAAATGCCAAATGTAAAGAGAAAATTTCAACAGGTGAAAACTTAAAAATGAAAAACTCAAGGTACCATTTATTCGCTCACTAAGTTTAAAGTGAACTCAGTATCTTAAGAGCTAGAAATTGCACGGTATTCATTAAGTCATGGTTCCCCATCTTAATATTCTACATATGCTAATTACACCCTCATAGTAACCCTATGGCATTAACAATTACCGTCATCATCCCACTTAACCAATGAAGATGGTGAAATGCAGATAAGTAACCTGCCTACTGCTGTAGAATTGCACATCAGATACTCGTGATTGCAGAGAGTTCATTTTAGAACCATTTTCTCTTGCTACTTTGCACCATTTTCTGGTTGAGGGAAAGGCTGGGTTATTCCCATTGCATTTGTCCATGGTTGTCTGGAGGTATGTATATTCAAGATCCGTTGAACGCATGTTGTATATGTCTGTCAGAAACTCACAGCACAAAGACTGGTACAAGATCAAGCCAGTCCACATTCCAGCATGGGTAAGGATGGTCTCACGATTCTGCACCTCCATCAGAGGAGTTATTGGACATGCTACTGTAGATGTTCTCCCATATATGAGCAGCACTAATTGGACTTGGTGGGTTATAAAAGAAAACAAAAAAAAAAGATGACATGGAGTGGAGACATAGAGAGCAAACTCCAGAGGAGCTGGAAGCGAGGAGTGAAAGATGAAGGTAATAGAAGTCTATCTCATGCATAGATGAAATTCTAGAATAAAGAAAAACTCGTAACACTCAGAAACTCTTGGCAGTTATGCCTTCAGCCCATATTCTGTCGTTCTGACTTCTAGGAATCTTAAAATATCTCACACGGAACCGACTTAAAGAGAAAAGCTTATGTCCTCATTATCTAGAATCATAAGAGGAAACCAGAAAAAAAAACCTATGTGCCAAGTAAATAAGGTCCATGTTAATTATATTTGTAGGTAAAGACATACTTGGCACATAAAATAAATCAGAGGTAGGAGCTTAATGGTCTGGAGATATTTTCATTTAAAGATTTATTGATTGTTATCTCTGTGTGTATGTTTGCATGTGTGTGTGTGTGTGCGCGCGTGCGCGTGTGCATGTGCATGAGTGTAGCACCCATGGAGATCACTGAAGGGTATAGGATTTGGAGCTGGAGGGTCCAAGGCTGAGCAGTAGACATTATCGGTGCTGTGTGTGAAACCTCCACATCATTGAATCTGGTCTGCTGTGATACCTCTTCATATAGGCCTTTGTTTTCAGGCCATAGGTCATCCTAAACACTAAACAACCAGTAGGTCGTTGTGTTACATGTGTGTGTGCTGGGAACCAAACTCTGGTCACCTGGAAAAGCAACAAGTACTTTTAACTATTGAGCCATCTCTCCAGTCCTCATCCAGGTAGAGACATTGATAACGGCATTTATCAAGAAGCATAACAAAGTTCCCGCCCTTGGCAGAGCAAGCTAACCTTACTCTGTGGCAGGCAGCCAGCACTTTAAGGAAACAGATTATACACGAATCGGAAAGTCCAAATGCAATTAAGAAGGGCAAGAGAAGAACAACGTGATGGGAACTGGGCAATGCTGGGTTGGTGCACGCAGCTCACTGGCAAAATCAAGCGCTGGTAAACATCACTGAGACAGTGAGATTTGAGGAAAGACTCAGAGGACATGTAGTGCACTAAGTGAATACCAAAGGGAATGTATGTTAGGTGAAGAGAACGATAAATAAATAAAATAATAACAAAACATAATAAAAATAAATAAAAGAAAGCCGAGGCTGAGCAGTAGGCACTATCGGTACTTTGTGAAACCTCCACATTGCTGAAGCTTATCTGCAGTGACACCTTGGCCCTCTATCTTCAGAAAGGCCTTTGTTTTCAGACCATAGATCATATTAAACACTACTTGTGCAGCCTTTAATGGCCTCCAAAACAGGAATTGCCTGATCAGCTAAGGAAATTATTGGACAAACACTCTAGACTTCCTGTCTTAAGGTAAGATAAGGCATGTCCTTCATGCCTGCTGGAGAGTATTTCTCAAATACTGACTAGGGCACAAGAGCCCCCCTGAAATGCTTGTTCAAGTGCAGATTCTGAGTCAGCAGATCCGGGGTGAGTCCTCCCATCCTCTAACAAACTCTCGGGCAAAGCCAATGCAGTGGGCCGTACCTTGAATAGCAAGGCCATGAAGTTATTCTGTGCGATTGGCACCACCTGCTCAGAGCATTCACATCATCTCTCCATTTCCTGGGGGTCCCTGACTCATTTCCTGTCCTCCACACAGTGCTATTCCAGAAGTACCCATAAAGTAAACTGGTTCCATTCACTGAATCTGAGGATCTGGTTCTAGGAGAGACCTCATCATAGCAGTATGCCTGTTGAGTTCATTGAAATCAGTGGTTCCTGCTGCCCGCACCAGTAGAGGGAAAGGAAAACAGTTTAGAGATAGGGAGAACATACAAAACTACTCTATGATTTCAGGCTTATCCTCAGAATAAAATTTAAAAACCCAAAGGTGGTTCTAGCCGTGAGTGGAGGGTGGCATGTTGAGATACATTAATAGTTTTATCCTGAGCACTGGTAGGGTTAAGGGCAGAAACAGAAAGTTCAACCAGAGGTCAGTGCAGACACAGGTCACTGATGATGGAGAACACTTTGTGAACTCCAAAAAGAAGAACAATTTGTGAACTCCAAAAAGGCCTCAGACTCTATTATTTAAGTGAAGCAATGAAATGGACAGTTGCATTACAGCAGGTTGGAAAGAACATTGATCCTGGGAAGTATAAATGTGGTCATCAGCACATAGATAGGTCATCTCTGAAGTCCAAGCAAGCAATTAGATGGTACGTGCAAATGAAAGAATGATTCTAAGAGCTCGGGCCTAGACTGGGTCAGCCCTATGAAACCAGAAGTTAACACTCAAAGTCTAAAGTACCAGTGCCCACATCCAGAGATTATAAGTCATTGCTGTTGTATATACTGCTGCTAGCCTGACTTTAGCATTATGTCTGTTTAGTTAAAGACCCATGGGACATTCAGCTTCCAGCTCTTGCTTTCTATGTAGGTCCTGGTGGTCCTGCCACTTGGGATGACATGAAATGAAGGATTATGATAACTCAGGAGGACAATAAAGCTAAGTGAAAGTCCATAGAGAGCATTTCTTGGAAGTTCTATTCTCTAAGTGGCCAGAGTCTGAAAACTTCATGTAGAAGACTCACCATCTTCCCGCCTCTGCATACTGTACACAGGGTGTTATCACAATAGTCAGTGGAGACTGTTCTAGTTTACAATGTCAGAGAAAGTCAAAGTGAAAGCATCATGGAATCTCTGGACTGCTCTGTTCTTTTAGTATGTCCAACTTCACTGGAGATTACTAAACTTCTCCAACTCCATAAAAGAAAGCAAGCTTAAGCCAGATGGGTGGGATTAACTCACACTGTGTGTACAGAGGAGAGTTGCAATAGACCAGATATGCATAGAAGGGGACCTGGCTTAGAGCAAGAAGCCTCCTTGGAACCCCTTTTCTTATACATGTGGAAACTATAGCTCAGAGTGATAGCTGACCAAGTATCACAGCCACACTGGAATTCCCACCACTGACACACACACACACACAAAGAGGCATCTAAAAAACAGAGGCTGTTTCTGTGACAACCCCCAGTATCTCTAAGAAACTCACACTTCCCCTGAGGCTCATTTCTCAGTGCATGAATTGAAGGAATTGAAGGCTTTGGACTGAATAGGGATTCTCCCACCTGAAGAATGCAGAAATTTAAGCTGTCTTATCTGCCTTGGATGCTGTGGGATGGCTCCAGGAATCTTTGGCTTTTGCACTTCAGATGTAACGCCCCAGATCAATAATGATTGGATACGGTCATCCAGAAAGCCCCTTTACCCTAGCATCTCAGGATTTGGGGAACATTTGGGTAGTTTTGAAACAGGGGCTCTCATTGACCTAATACTCACCAAGTATGCTAGAATGGACAGCCAGGGAGCTCTGGTGATCTGCCTGTCTCTACCACTCCAGTTCTGAAACTATAACATACCCTACCAGGCCCATCATTTATGTGCATTCTGGGGATCAAACTCTGGTTTTAATGCCTGTGTGCCAAGCCCTTTGCTCACTGAGCTATCTTCCCAGTTGCACAAATGACAACAATTCTTTGTAGCTACAAGTCACAGATTCCCGGACTACAACCCCAACCTACATTTGCAAGGCGGAGGAATTTATGACTATACCTCATCTTTCCTCCCTCTCTCTAACATCCATCATCTCTACACAAGAAACGAAATCCTCTTCTGTTTAATTTAACACCTTTCTGCTGTGTGGATCCTCTGCATGGCTTGGCTTTAGAAGTCTTGTCCTGGACTCACTGCTTCCTACAGCGCCACCCTCATCCATCCTCATTTGTGTTGATGCCATCTTGGATGATGGAAAGTTTCTCATCACCTGCGGAAATTGGCTCCACATTCCTCTCTCAGTGATGGTGCTAGGGTACCTACGTTTCTCTCTCTGTAATAATATCAGAGTACTGGACACCACCCAGAGACAAAGATGCATTCATCCAGCAGTTGCCTTAAGATTTAAAGTGATTTACAATAAGTTCAGTTAGAATTTGAAGGGAGCATCTCAGATAGAAGGCGTTTCAGGGGGAGAAGGTGTGGTTTTCTGTAATGGTTTCTGCCTGTTGAAAAGAAGAGTGTTTTGTTGTTGATGATGATGATTCAGGGTGAGGACTACACTCATCTGTGGGTAAAGGATAAATATTTAGAATGTAATCAGAGATTGTGTTGGTTTAGTAAAGTGGCAGTTGTAGACCTCTTCAAAGGTCCATGACTTCACTAGCCATGGTTAGTTGTCATGCTTTCCCTTTTGTTGAGCAGACCTGAGGTCCAGTTAGAGAACTGTTGGTTACTGTCAGAGTATGCACGCCACTGCTGAACCTTAGAGTTCAGTTTGATAGTATTTGGCTGGTCATTGTTGTGGTCATAGGCATCATAGCTTAGTAGGACTGTTGGTTTCTTTCTGTCCTTAGAAGATTGCATGGGGGCTTCTGGTACCATGAAGGGTAGTACTCAGGGAAGAGGCTTTCTGGTGAGTTCCTTTTTAGTGGTCTTTGAGCCCTGTGCCTGAAGTGCATGGCGTGTTCAGCAATGGGGACTATCCACATTGCTTGGTTGTCCACATATAAGGACAACCAAGAGCAGCAGCAATAACCTACAACACTGTGACAGTCTCTTAGATAACCTTTCTCCCATTAATTTATCTATTTATTTACTTTATATCCTGATCACAGCCCTCCCTCCTCTCCTCACAGTCCCCCACTCATGTTTCTGCTACCCCCATTCCCATCTCCCCTTTTCCTCAGAGAAGCGTATGTTCTCAGTGGGTACCAACCTGCCCTGGCACATCAAGTCACAGCAGGACTAGGGCATCCTCTCCTACTGGGCCATTTATTTTCTTTTATTGATCCTTTGCTTTTCACATTCTTTATATATTTTAGATTAATCCTGTCAGATACATATAGCTGGTAAACATTATCTCCATTTTGTGAGCTTCCTCTTCACCCAATTATTGTTTCTTTAGGTGTTCAGAAGTTTTACAGTTTTATGAAATCCTACTTGTCAATTGTTGTTCTTAATTCTTGGGCAGATAGAGTCTATTCAGGAAATCCTTTCCTCTACATTTCCTGTAGGGTATTTCCTATGTACCCTAGCAGTTTCTTCTAGCAGTTTCAATGTTTCATGTTTAGGTCTTTGATCCATTTAGAGTCCATTTTTATGCCAGGTGATAGATACAGGCCTAATTTCATTCTTCTGCATGTAGACATTAAGTGTTCCGAGCATTATTTGTTGAAGATACTTTTTTCCAGCATATTTTAATATATTTTTCAAATATTAAATGGCTGAAGTTACATGTATTCATGTTTTGGTCTTTGGTCCACATGTTTGCTTTCATGCTTTTTGTTTTTATTACTATGGCTCTGTAAATGGAGTCCCTCCATTGTTCTTTTTGCTCAGGATTGTTTTGGCTCTCTGGAGTCTTTTATGTTTCCATATGAATTTTAGGATAGCTTTATCAATTCCTAGAAAGAATGAGATGGAGATTTTACTTTTGCATTGAATGTGTAAATAGCTTTTGGCATATAGTTCACAATATTAATTCTGTCAATCCATGAGCATAGGATGGCTTTCCATTTTCTACTGTTTTCCTCTACATCTTTCTTCAGAGGTTTAAAGTTTTCATTGTGAAAATCAAATCCTTCACTTCCTTGGCTAAGTTTATTTCTAAATATTTTATTTTCTTTGAGACTCCATGACATCTTTCTCTCTGTTTGTTGGTGGTGCATAGAAAGGCAAGATTTGTGCAAGATGATTCTGTATTCTGCCACACTGATAACTGTGTTCATCATTTCTAGAAGTTTTCTTATAGACTTTTTGGTCTGTGGATTTTAGTATAGTTTTATATGGCTAATATCTGCTTATAAGTGAATATATACCATGTGTGTCTTTCTGCTTCTGGGATACCTCACTCAGGTTGATCTTTTCTAAATCCCACCATTTGCCTGCAAATTTCATGATGTCTCTGTTTTTAAAAGCTGAGTAATATTCCATTGTGTAAATGTACCACAATTTCTTTATCCATTCTTTATCAACTGTTTATCCATAACAGTTGAGGCTGTTATGAGTAAATCTGCTATGAACATAGTTGAACATATGTTCTTGTCTAGTGGAACATCTGTTGGGTATATGCCCAGGAGTTGTATAGCTGGGTCTTGGGATAGCACTATTCCTAATTCTTAGAGAAAGCACCAGATTGATTTCCAAAGTGGTTGAACAAGTTTGTATTCCCAGCAGCAAGGGAGGGGTGTTCCCTTTTCTCCATAACCTTGCCAGCATGTGCTGTCAGTTGAGTTTTTTATTTTAGCCATTCTGATAGGTTTAAGATGGAATTTCTGAGTCATTTTGATTTGCATTTCTATGATGACTAAGCATTTCTTTAAGTGCTTCTTGATCATTCAAGATTCTTTTGTTGATATTTCTTTCTTACCTCATTTTTTTTAATTGGGCTATTTGTTTTGTTGATGTTTAATTTCTTGAGGTCTTTATATATTTTAGATATTAGCCCTCTGCTGTTCTTTTAAATTCTGTGTCCTGTGGTTCATGCAGGAAATTCTCATTGGCAAACATTTCCACAGGACTGGTAGGTTTGGAGAGGAGATAATACCTTGATCTTTCATATTGTTTGTATGTTTGTGACAAACTTCCTTTGTTAGTTCTGTGTCTGATGCAGATTGAGAAGGTTGAAGCAGAGATGAGGTGGGCAGGTCGGGCCTCAAGCTTGGGAATGGCTTAGGTAGGATAAAGCCATGTAGATGAAAGGAACTGAGCTGCTGTGCTGGATGTGCATCTGGGTCCAAGCCTGGAGTGTGGAGGCAGATCTGGCTGGGGAGAGAGGTTGGATGTGGTGTGAGAGATGCCTGTGTATGGAATGGGGCAGATAGCCTAGCATAAGCCTAGAAGTTAGTTGTGGCACAGGTAACTGTGACCAGACTAGGCCAGTGCACTGGATGTGGGACCAGGCCTGGACCAGTTTGGTTGGGTAGGATGCAGGAAGGTGAGGGTCATGCTGACTCCTTTAATGTAGGATGTGGGTCTTGAACTTAGGCCCGCATCCTTGCAAGACAAGCACTCTCCTCAGTCTCATTATGTACCTTTAGCAAGTGCTATTTGCAGATGTTTAGAGCGTAGTAATCTGTATTTCACAGGACACTGTGGCAAAAAGAGCCACATACATGCACATTTGTAAACAAACATATTTCTGATAAAATAAAAAAGTGTCCATTACTGTCACATTGTTCTTAAAAATAGTTACAGCAGTTTGTATACATTGGGGCATTTTGAAGTAGCCATGAAGAAGCGTTTTCGATTCCTTGGTCACAGCAAATTTCACATCACAGGAACTAGATCAACTCAGTTCTTTCCAGTCTGTTCTCCCTGCTCTACAGTCTTCCTCCTAACTTTAAAATCTTTCGTGAGAAATACAGGCAGTACTCAGGCATAAAAGAGATTCTGAAGTCAGTTTCTGTGGGGAAAAAAAGCCTGTGCAGTCAAATTACATTAGAGAATATAATTGCTTACAAACTACATTGCATATAGTTTTATATAACAATTGTGCATATCTAGTTCTATGCAAATTTTATTAAGTGTATGGTGATATGCAATGCAAATCAAATGGTCACAAAAATGGAATTTCACATTATTGTTTTCTTAAAAAACAGTCATTTATTTGATTCAAGGAGATGTTCCCAAAGAGTTTAGAATTACTGAGACCAATAATTATATTCCCTATCTTGTTGTATCCCAGACGCCCAAATGAAACAGAATTAGAGCAAATAGTTTGCATGGATTTCCTTTAAAAAGAGGCAAACTGCAAAAGTATGAGTTGAATTAAGAAGATGGCTCAAGCACTGGCAGCTTTTCCAAAGGACCTGGGTTCAATTCCCAGGCACCCACATGGCAGCTCACAATTGTCTATAGCTCTTGTTCTAGGAGATCCAACACCCTTAAGCTGACATACATACAGGTACACACAGATGTGCATAAACTTTTAAAAATTAAAAAGAACCCAAAAAAGTATGGTAAGTTCCCAGAGACCTGACCCAGGAATGACCACTATGCCCAGTACTTAAGGACAAAGAGAAGAAATCTGTATACCTGGGACAAACTACCTTGGTGACTGACACACACACACACACACACACAGAGAGAGAGAGAGAGAGAGAGAGAGAGAGAGAGAGAGAGAGAAAGAGAGCACAGCAAAGCATGACCTTCCCCCTTGACAGATAACCACCTGCAAATAGGACTGAGAACCTGCTGACACAGGAGCCTGGACAATGCAGTAGGCAGGCAAAGGTCAGCCTGCAGGAGCAGAGAGCGAGCCAGACAAATACACCCTGGAACAAAAGCTCAGTGGATGGACTGGCGAGGAGCTGATGGCACCATCTCCATCATCCTCTCTGTCTCTCATTCTCTGCCAGTAGAGTTCAACTAAATTCAAGGACCTTTGATGAGATTCCACACCATAAAAAGAAGGTCATGCTAGAACGCTCATTGTAGTTGCATGCTGTTCTGAGCACACAGAAAAATAAAGTCTGAGGGGGGGGGGCATATATATGTTTTATATTTAACCAAGTGATCAGGAAAAGTATTCATGAAGTGTGCTGGGATCTGTGTATTAAGGTGTGTGACTTTCCTCCTTCACATCACTTAATGTGCTGTGGGATGAATACAAGTAGGTAAAGCCTGGCCCTGGCACATCTCTGGATCTGGGTTCTTATTTGTGAGACAGGAGGAAAGGGTTGGCTAGACAGGGCAGTTTTCTGTTTGGCCAGTTGGCAGAAGCTCCAGAGATCCTACCAAGCACACACATTCTCAGGTCCTAAAGATCAGAATCAGAACTCAGATCATGGACACAGAAGCTATCACCTAGCTGATGCTGGCATGCAGTCGGGCTTTATAACTCTATCCCGTCGCTACTAAGACCCACCCCAGCTACAAACTTCACAATAATGGGGGAAAGTTGGGAAGACAGTCTACAGAATTATGGTTCCATCATCTGGCAACAGTGTGTCACTAACTTCTTGCAAAAGGTTTTAACAATATTAACTGTTAATTCTTTATTTTTGTCCTTTTCAGGTTGTCAGACTAATGTGGGTAAGTGGAAACATGCTAGTATTTTGAACTTGTGTTTCTTTAAGTTAGAAGCTGGATTCTGAGGCAGCAAGCTCTATTGCCCATTGCTTTTATGCTGTCATTAAGAATGCTAAGGGGTCTTTCATGAGACTGTCTCTCCAACCAAGAACCATGTATGGATATAACCTAGAACCCCTGCTTGTATGTAGCAAATGGTAGCTCAATATCCAAGTGGGTACCCTAGTAAGGGGAACAGGGACTATTTTGGACATGAACTCAATGGCTGGCTCTTCGACCTCCCCACCCCCCGAAGGAGGAGCAGCCTTGCTAGGCCACAGAAGAGGACATTGCAGCCATTCCTGAAGAGACCTGATAAGCTAGAGTTTAGATGGAAGGGGAGGAGGTCCTCCCCCATCAGTAGACTTGGAAAGGGGCAGGGAGGAGATGAGGGAGGGAAGGGGGGATAGGGAGGAAATGCGGGAGGGGGCTATGGCTGGGATACAAAATACATAACCTGTGATTAATATAAAATAAAAATGTTAAAATTTTAAAAAAAGAATGCTATTTTGTGCCAGTAATCCTTTAATTTTTTTGAAATTAATTAAGTCAATTTACATCTCAGTCACAAGCTCCTCCTTCCTCTCCTCAGGCGAAACCCCCTCCCACACCCCTCTGCCCTATTCCTCAGAATAGGGTTGCCCCCTACCCAGACACCCCAGTCATCACATGAGGACTGAGTTTTTCTTCCTCCCCTGTGGCCTGGTAAGGCTGTCTCATCAGGGGGAAATGATAAAAAAGCAGACAACACAGTCCATGTCAGAAATATCCCCCACTCCCCTAACTAGTGGGCTGACATGAAGCTTAAAATGTCCATCGGACTCATCTTTTTGGGGTCTGTGCATTGTAGTATATCTATCTTGTACAAATGGATGGAACTAGAAAAGATCATCCTGAGTGTGGTAACCCAGACTCAGAGAGACACACATGGTATATATTCATATATAAGCAGATTTTATTCATATAGTAATCCTTTTTTAAAATAATCTTTTAAAAAAATCTCTCTGTGTGTATTTGTGTGTATGAGTGTAGGTTTTCATGAATGCAGGTGGCTAGACTATGGGGGTGTGATAGTATAATTATTTGTCAGCTTGACACAAGCTAGGGTCGCGTGAGAAAAGAAAATCTCAGTTGCGAATGCCTCCTTCATATTGGCCTGTAAGCAGGTGTGTGGGGTGTTTTCTTTGATTAATGATGGATGCGGGAGGACCCATCCCAGGGTGGACCTGGGGGAAAGGGAAGCTGAGGAAGCTGGGAGGTGGAGATGGAGAGGGGGCTGCAATTGGCTTGTATTGTGTGAAAAAAAAAATGAGGACCAGGGGAAAATCTCCTTCATCCCAGCAGTAACCAACAATGCCATTTTATCAATTGACTTGATTTTTCTTGACATGAAGATGATTGCCTTCCATAGAAACTACATTTCCTTCTAAGTTATTTCATCTAAAACCAAACCATGACAGAGAGAGCAAAACAAATGGTAGAATTAAATTACAATAAGAACAATTATACTCATGATAGCATAATAGCACTCAAGATGTAGCAGCCATGTGACCCTGAACTGGAAAATAGATGCATTCTCTACTTCTAGAACCATGATCAGTCTCTGTGACACATACATTCAAGTCTTTTCCAAAAGAAAACAGCCCAGAAGATAAAGACAGTGGAGTTATCTTATTAGGCAGGAGTCAGCACCTGTGTGATAGTTTACATAAAACTCACATAAAAGTTCAATCGTCACATAGTATTGTTTCTGTAGAGTAACTGCTTTTCATGACAATGTGACTTTATTAACCACATAATACACATGACTGAATTATGATTAATTTGAAATTAAAAACCAAAACCAAAGTTCCATTGTATTACTACTCTTGTGTCTAGAAACACCAAGGAAAAGGACTGCCCCAGCTGCCTGAAGAGTTGGGTTGTTGTGCTTGCAGGTGTGTTTGGGAGCATGTCTTCTGGAGCCCTTTCTGAATATATGCTACCGACCAACATTCCACTTCTTTCTATGCCCCACCATCAATATGCCCCAGAAGGTAGAGACTCCCAATTGCTCAGTTGGTATTTTATTTAATCCAAGTCTTACATGCACTCAGCTTTTAAAATGGTGTGATTTGGGTATATCTGGACACAGCCAAACATCCAAAAACTGTACAGACTCTCCCAGACGGAAAATGGCTGTATCGTAGGAAAACCTTTTATTCTATACAGGAAGAAGAAAAGCATAAAGTGAAAACATCCCCCGCCCCCAGGGAAATGTAGCTTATTAACAAAAGAAAATTACGAGAAGTATCATACATTCCACAAAGCAAGGATGAGGAGTGTGGTGGGACCAGTGACAGCTCAAGCAGAGAACAGCTAGCTTAGCAGATGATGCAGAAAACAGCATTGTTGTCTAGGGGGGGACAACTTAAAAGATGATACCAGAGAGCACCTTGGTTAAGGGGATCATTGCTAGGAGAGCCTATGAGCTCTGTGCCTTTGACTCTCTTAAGATTCATATTGAGGGGCAAGGGAGATGTCTGTGAGGTTGAGAACACTGGTTGCTCTTCAGAGGGCACACATTCAATTTCCAGCTCCCATATAGAAGCTTGTAACTGCCTGTAACTCCAGTCCCAGGAGAGCCAAAACACATTTCTGGCCTCCTTGAGCCCTGCATGCAGGTGAAGCGCAGACATACATGGCAGGCAAAACATCCATACACATAAAATAAGAAAGAAGTATATTAAAATAACAAAATCCACATTGAAACGTCATCCCCATGGCAACTATGCCGGTGGTATAGTCTTAGATGTGCAAGTGGACCATGAGGGCTCTGCCCTTGTGAGTGACATCGGTCACCCTCCTCTTACTGAAGACTTTCAGAGACTGGTTTTCTCCTCTGTCATCCTGCCCGTTTGCCATGTGAGAACTGAATGTTCCCTCATGTGGTAGATGTAATATTCCAGTTCTGTCATGGAAATAGGATACAGCCCTCTCCCTCCACCGGGATCTTCTGGTGTCTTTTCTTTGCATGCCAAGCCTTTGCAAGTGTGATAAATTCAGCGCCATCCCTTACAATTTAAACAGCCTCAAGCATTCTTTATTCTTAACAATTCAGAAGACTGAGACCAAGAAGAAGATCCCAGAAGCCCCATTTGCGTCCACTCCTTTTGCCCTCACACTTTTGGCATAAACAAATGTGGATTTGATCACTACTGATACCACTGCTAATTTTATGTATTGTATTTATTTACCTTATGTATATGCATATTTTCCCTGTGTGTGTCTGTGTACCACACGTGTGTGGTGCCCACAGAGGTCAGAAGAGAGCTGTGGATTTCATGGAGTTACAGGAGGTTGTAAGCTTCCACATGCAGGCTGGAAACTCAGCCCGGGTCCTCTGAAGAGCAACAAGTGCTCTTAACTGCTGAGCTTTCCCTCTCTCCAGACACATGCTGAGCCATCTCTCCAGGCCCTCTAAGAATTTCTAACCCAGCTGACCTTTCTGCCTCAGACCATTTTCAAATCCACTCTGATCAGATTGTAATTAGTTTCACCCTTTCCAGGTATGTTCCCGCTGTTCACAAGAGTTTGTATGAAAACGAACAGCAGGGAGGTATTTGAACTCCCTTTAGGTGAGATCACTGAGCAGGCTGCATTCAGCTTCCCAGCCTAAGGATCTGCTTTCTCATCAGCAAAATGAGGCTATTAATAGTTGTGGTGAGTGGCCTTCGTTTGGTCCTGTTATACTGCGAGGGCAGAAACAGGACACGGCATGATAGTAATTAGGTTCTTTGCGTATGAAGTCCCTGAAAGCAGGGAGGAGGGGGGAGGAGGTGTGGGGAGAGGGAGGACAGAGCATGAGGAAGAGGTAGAACAGGGCTCCTGAGATGGCTGCTGCAGACAGGGGAGGAGCTGGCCTGGCTATGCCTCCAAGGGCTCCCTAGACAGCCCTGACTGTTCTAAAAGGTGAGGATTCCGGGCAGCTGAGCAGAATCTGACCTTTGATGGGTGAGGGGTGCTGAGGAGGTCATCTGACACTGGGAAGAGTGAAGCAGTGCTCTGAAAGGGTGAAGGTGCCTACCTGAGGGCAAAGGGTACGGAGCTTGGTCGTGGACTATGGTGTGCAGCGGCTGTGACTATAATCAGAGGAACACTGGGAAGTGAGGCTCTGGGAACACCTTCAGCGCCCCCTGAACCCGTGTGCAGCCTTGGGTGGCAGAACGCAAAGCACTCGACACTGTTGCAGAGTTCAGGGCGAATAAGTGTGAGCAGTTTATAACTTCACTTTATGTCCTCACTGCACTGTTAGTGATATCTAACGATTAAACAACAATAACTAAATCACCATACCTAGTTAGCAGTCCAGTTAATGATTTTTCCTGCGGTTTTCCTTTCATTTCTAACCATGAGGCCACATAGACTACATGTTCAAGTTGGTGCCCAAAAGTTGGCACTTAGAGGCAGCTGAATTACAGTTTGAAGAATCACTTGTTTCCTATAACAGAAGACCCAGGAAATGAATTTGAATAGCCTTTGCCCGGACTCTGATGGCATCAAGGAAAGATTTCTAATTGGATCGTGAGTATAAATTTATGTGTGTGCATGTGTGTATGTAAATACATCCAGGCACATGCATGTGTGTGTGTAAAGGCCAAAGGACGATACCAGGCATCTTCTCAATTACTCTCCACATTACTTTCTGACGCAGGATTTCTCACTTGAACATGGAGCCTGCTGACTCCGCTAGAGGCGCAGGCCACCAAGGTCCCAGCATCCTCCTAGCTCTGCCCCTCCAGTTTTGAGCTTACAGGTGCATACCACCACATCTGGATATTATGTGAGTGCTGGGATCCAGACTCAGTCCCACATGATTGTACAGCGAGCTCTTTACTGACTGAGACATCTCCCTAGCTCAGGGTGCGTATCCTTTATCATGTGCTTTCCCCACACGCTCACTGAATGCTGCTTCGCTTGGCTTGGTTACCTTTGTTGCTACTGCCCCCACAACCTACCCCCCTAAACATATTAAGAAACTGGATGGTCCAGGCAGTTGTGTGCTCCCGTGTTTTATGAAAATATTAATAAATACAGCTACTGGGCTCAGCCCAGTTCCACAAAGCTGCCTGAACACAGCACTGTTCTGAAATTCAAATACCAGAAATAAGCATCTAATCGATCACTTCCCCAAATGCATTCTGGGCCATTATTTTAGCTTATGGGAGAATTGCCCTGGAAGATAATCAGAGCATTTGGCTTCCGTCTCATATTTCTCAGAAATAGTTTATGATCTGAAATAGAAATCATTGTGCCTTTTAGGTAGGGCAGCTTCTGCTGCTAATTTAGTGGTTGAGCAAAAGCTTATCTTGTTGGTAAGTACTTACTTTCTCTCATTCACAGGAAAGGATGGCTTATCTGCATTTAAAGTATGGAGCCTGAGCCACAAAGAAGTTAAAAAACTTGCCAACAATCGCACAACTTATAGGGTGACTGCAGGCATTGTGCCCATAACCACCACATTTGGCTGCCTCGGTTGGCTACTACTGATCACTGGAAGAAATGATTAAAGGTAGAGGAGGTCACAGCCTGGTCAGGGGGGCAGCAGGGAGGGCTACTTGGCTAGTACTTAGGGACGCACTGCTTTCTTAGACCCAATGCTAAAAATAGTCCAAAAGAACCTGACATCTTGACAGGTTTGCAAACTTGTGTGTATCTCTACTTATGGAGACGTGACAGGGAGAAGGCATGACACGGAGACAAGCAGATTGCTTTAAAGGCTCTCACCAAGTCCAAGCAAAAAAGAACTGAGTGATAAGATTAAGGCAGAAAGGACAGTTGAAGCTAGAGAGGAAGTAGCATTGCTTGTGCTGTCTTTGGGGCCTGCTGGCATTACCTACCTATAAAGACATAAAGGTGATTGTTCAGTACAGATAGTTGTGGTTTTGCTGTTGTTTTATTTCTGAGGGCTTTTGTTGGTTAGAGTCGGAAAGAACCAGACCTGATGAATGGGACATGGAACAAGTTCCCATGCTATACATGCTATTTTCTTTAAAAGATGCTTGTTTAGGGAGATCAATCAGTGGATAAGTATTTGCCATGCAAGTATGAGAAGCTGAGTTTGGATCTCCACCATTCATGTAGAAGCCATGTTCAGTAATATACACCTACAATCCTGGCACTAAGATGTGGAGATGGGCAAATCCTGGGAGCTTGCCAGCCAACCAGTTTAACCAATACAGTGAGCCTATTTCAGCAAGAGACACTGCCTCAGAGGACTAGAGGAAGACACCTGCAGATCAGTCTCTGGCCTTCACATGTATAAGTACATACACATTTGACTATACTCAAACTCACGCATACATACACACACACAAACTGAAAAAAGAAAGAGACAAAAATGGCCAACAGTATTGAAAAAATTGTTCAACACCATAATCATCAGCACAATATTAATTGAAACCCATGGCCCTGTTACAATGTCTATTATCAGAAAGATGAATGAAAAACACTAAGAAGGACACGAAGAAAAGCACACTTTACATGGTTATCCATCCATGGGAAAATAGCCACTTTGTAAAATAGTAGGGTCAACAAAAGGTTTAAATAGAACAGCATGGCATCCATTATTTCCATTCTGGGGATATGAAAAGGATTCAAGTCAGCATATTAAAGAGGCAACTGCACTACTGTATTCGTGGGAGCAGTCTCTCATGCACAACTGCCTGTAATTTCAGTCCCAGGGGATTCAATACTCTCTCCTGGTGGCACTACACACACACAACACACACACAGTTAAAAATCCCAATAAACCTTAAAAGAAATACACTGTGCTACATCTATAGAATTAAACAGTAATTGGCATAAGAAGCAAGTTCTGTCAATGTTGGCAAAATGGGTAGGTACTGATGACATTGTACAGAGTGAAGTGAGCCAGGCACAGAAAGACGGGAGCTGTATTACTCCATGTATTTGAAATCCACAAATATCCATTAATTAGAGCAGAGAGCAGATGCTGAAGGGACCAGGGAAGAAGAAAGATGGATAACAGATGCTGCACAAAGGATTGGATGCTTAGTAAAGTGTGATGTTGTAAGGTGACCACAGTAACAAACAGTGTGACATTCAAGGTTGTTAAAGAGATACGTTTTAAAAATATTCTTCTAACAGAAATGCTAAGTCAACTTGATGAGGAATGTGCTAATTAGCTTGACTTCTGTACCTAGATCAAAACACCCTGATGGACTCCATAAATACACGCAGTTCTGATAAGTGGGAACTTCTTGTAGACAGTTCTAGAACATTAAGAGCAAGTAGTTCTACAACTGAAGCTCATACGTGGATTTAGTTGGTTTCTACTGTTATAACCATGCTTGGTTTGGAGGAAGATTTAGGGGTTCGAGGAGAGAAAAGAACAGGGAGAGAGATGGAGGCGTATGTTGGGGAGGGATCAGAGGGAAGAAAGGGGTGAGACTAAAACTGCTTCAAGTTTTCAAAAACAGCTATAAAGTGGGAAGAATTTGTACAAAATTATTTACTGAGTGATTTCTAATAAAAATTTTCTCAGTGTACTCTTAATATAAATGATTCCTAGGAGGACCGGGGTGATCAGGAAGCTGTAGTAGGGATATATTGTATGAGAGAAGAATAAATAAAAATTAAAACCTGTTTATTATTTTATGCCTATGTGGTGTACCTAAGTGTATGTATGTGTACCATAGCATGTGGTGTCTGCAGAAGCAAGAAGAGGGCATAGGATGCCCTGGAACTGGAGTTATAGGCAGTTTTGAACTGCCATGTGTGCATTGAGAACTGAACCCAGATCCTCTGCAAAAAAATAGCACGTGCTCTTAACCACAAAATCAACTCCCCAGCTTCCAAAGGAGATTATTTCTAAAAATTTCAGTTTACACATGATTTTAAGAAACAAACCTGTCGCTTCTTTACATTTTAATGGGTAGATATTCCTAAATGCTTTTAATAAAAAATAAAAATCTGTCATCTAAGAGGGATAGAAAAATCATTGTTTATTTTGTTGGGGTTTTTTTTTCTTTCTTGTTTTTAAATTTAGAAAGTCATTAGCATATTTTTATAGGCTGATTCTCTACCAGTTTAAGATGAACAGGAAATTAAAGAGCACACTGTGTGCAAGTATTGCTCTACAGTATTCAGCGGTGCTCTTTAAATGGGCCCTAATAAACACATGTGTTAGAGCCAGCAATAGCTTTTTGAAGTCCAGCTCTGGTCTGCACTCTATGGGTGAGGCCTGGCTCTGGCCTGGACTCCACAATGGGGCCCAGGTGACTCAGTAACTGGGAACGGAAAGTCCTGGAGAGACAGTAGAAATATTTATTTATCTTAGGTATTAAGCTGGGCCTTATACAGTTTGGGTGATGTGTGGGATTTGTAAAGAGTAGTCTATACACCTAGTCTTCCCACATATGAGAGATTCCCAAGCCAAAATTGGGAGAATCATTGTTTGACTTTGGTGTTCATAGTAAAAACCAAATAAATAGTATTCACTATCTTGAAGTATATATAACCAAGAAATATCAATTTTATTGTAAAAAAAAGTTTGGAAGACTCATCTCAATGGTCCAAACCAGATATTTATATATGTGTACATATAAACATACATACAACTGTACAGCAATATGGGGTGATAAGCTTTCATCATGAACCTTTCATAAAGTCATGATCTTAGCCATTGGCCACCAGGGAGGCTGGAACTTGAACTCTACTTCGAAGATTATGCTTGTCATTTTCCTTTCTATTTTTTTCACTCTTTCTTTTTCATGTGAGCATGATGCCAACCCTTGAACTCGTGGCCTTTCTGTGTGAAGCTTAGTTGAGCTTCTGGATTATGGTTCAGGAGAATAACAAGAAGCACATGCAAAAACAAGGTGGACTCCAGGGCCACAGAGAGAGATAGGCAGAAATTCAAAGGAGACTAGTGTGAACCCCACTTAGGGGTTGGTCCTCGGGTAAAGGCAGAAATCAAAGCAGTCTTAGGATGACACCGAGTTTGATCCAGCTGTGCAAAATGACACCACCCAACAAGGCCCAGTGACAGGAAAGATTTGGGCCCCACAGTGGCAGGTATTTTGGCCATAGGGAGTCTAAGGTTTCTTATGCTACTGGACTGTTGATGGGGTGAACTCTTTTTCACAATACCGTCACCAAATATCCACAATCATTGAGGGTTTCTTGTCCGCAGGCTATGAAGGTAAGAGCTGAAATGATTCAAGTGTCTGAACATGTAATTTTGTAATACTGTGTTTGGGTCTCCACACCCCACAGAGGTTTCCAGCAAGACCTTTCTGGCCAGGCTGCCATGGAGAGCAAGCGAGTAGGCACCTGCCCAAGGCTCAGTGAGCAGATGGCCCTGGGCACAAAACCATCACCGCAATTGGCACCTTGTTGGATGCCTGGAGCAGGAAAGGGCCTGTCCTCTCTGACTGTCCTTCTGTCAGAAGCATATTGGGAACACAGGATGGGAAAAATGCCTGGTCACAGCCAAGTGGAGCTGAGCTGCCCTTTGAAATCCAGGCTGCTGCAGCCCCCCGGGGAGTCAAGCTGTTGCCTTTCAGCAACCAGAGTGGCTGGTAAGGAAGTGTGTGCCGATTTCCTGTAGGACTAGTACTGTGAATTCCCTGAGAGCCCATGCAAAGCTGCCTCATAGGACGGCAATAGGACGAGACAGTAGAGGGTTCTGAGTCCTCTGCAGACTCGCTTGGGATGTCAAGAACATGCACAGATTTCTCTGATTCAGAATCCTCATGTTGGTGATGGTACAACCAATGTGTTTCCAAGAGATACTACCGATGATGGGGCGGGAGGGTCATCACCAGAGCGATCTAATTTGTAGAGGCTTGCTAATGTGGAATTTTTGATTAAATTTTTATATAAATTTTGTGTATATTTCTAAGAAACAAAGATAGATAGATAGATAGATAGATAGATAGATAGATAGATAGATAGATAGATAGATAGTAAAATGATTATAGTGAAACAAATTGGCATATTCATTACATCACATGTTCATCCCTTGGTGTGTGTCAAGAACACAAATCCAGAATACAACAACGGTAATCTACTCTAGCCGCCGCGATGCCATTGGATCCCAGACTTGGCAAACCCCACGTACCTACCATATGTCTCCTTCCCCTCAGATGTCTTGCCCCCTCCTCTACACTCCCTGCTCACCACTGTTTTACTGACACTTTCTCTCTGTTTCATTTTTTTTGGTAGGTGCTCAAGAGGGAACTCAGCTCTCACATAGTAGTTTATTGCTCTGTCAACCTGCTATTCTCAAGCCTGCTTTTGTTAAGATGCCTCATACAAGTTGTGTCCTGTGATATTCCTGTGTCCAATATTACTTAATTAATGATAATGTAAAGGCCCAACTATGCTGTAACAAAGGGCAAGATATTTAGAAAGCCAAACAATACTCCCTGTTTATATGCATCAATTTCCTTCTTTAAGAAAGTAAGAGCACTGTCTCCTCTTGCAGAGGACTCAGTCAGTTCCCCGCACCCACATGACCACTCACAACCCCTTATAACTCCAGTTCCAAAGGGTCCAATGCCTCTTCGGGCCTCTGACGGCACCAGGCACACTGGCAGTATACAGACATGTGTGAAAATCACTGAGAAGCAGTAACTAAAAGAATGTTTTAATTGAAGATCCACATTTTCCTTCTGAAATACAAGGACTTGCTATATTTATACTGCTTAATATTTCAAACCAATACCTTTATCTTGCTGTCTGTAAACATATATTCATTATATCACATTAAACATACACACACACACACCAGTTTAGTCTTTAAGTAACTAGCTAAATCCACAGTAAATTTAAAAAAGTCCAATTTCCAGATTCTATCTTTAAAAAAAAATCTGTCAGCTTAATTTAACTGACCATGACTTCCACAAACACCCTGATGGGGGATAATATTAGTCTAATGTAATTATATTTACATAACAATAACATTAGACTGTTGTGTATTTTCAAACCAGTTCTGAGTAGTTGAGAGCTCTATTCTAAATCAGTAACAAAGTCACAGGCAATGAATCTCCCACCCACTCTCCTCACCACAACTTCTCTCCTTTAAGTACACAGGCTGCTTTGCTTCCTATACTTAAAAGTTTTGAAGGAGAGAAAGCTGTCTTAGGTCTTGTATTTTTTTTCATAAACAGCATTAGTTTATTACTAGCTGTATGGCGACTTGAGTGTTCAAGATTGAGGTGTCAGCAGGTGTCTACTGGGACCAGATCTCTGTTTGCAACATAGTGCCTCGAGTGCTGTGTTCTCTGTGACATAGAACTTGTGTCCTCAAATAGAAGAAGGCATAAGGGCAAAGGGTAGCTCATACAGAGCCCATGGGTATCCCCATCCAGCCGTCTTCATAAAATAACTAATCCTTTTGTGAGGGATTTACTTTCATGACTTAATCAGTTCATAAGATATCATTTCCCCAAAAAATTATCAAATAGAAAATTTAATAAGACATACTATTTGATAATTATAGTAGGATTCGCTTAAATGTACACGTGCTTACAATGGGGGTATTTAGTTTGTGTTTTCAGGTGCATATAGTAAGATAAAGATAAATGTAAAAAAATCTATTGCCTTGGATAATAGTACTTTATAGCATTAAGACACCAATTCCCTCTAAAGTTAACTTCAAAATTTAAATCCAAACCATCTTTTAGTTGGGTCTTTAAAGAGGTCAACTTCTGAAATTCATAAGAAAAAATGTCTATGTTTAATATGACAGTTTTCACAACGTGATAAAGAATAAAGAATTGTGCCTTAGCTAAAAAGGCATTGAGAAATAATTAATTAGATCAACTGTCAAATTGACAATAGGTTCTTTACAGATTATATTTGCTTATGATGTGAATGTATGTGTCACTCCAAAACACCTGTATTGGCACTTAAAACTCAAAGGATATAGTAACACTTGGGACTTTAGGTTTTGTACCATTTGATGATAAAGGTGACTGCTGACTCAGCAGCCTGGCCCTGTCAGTGTGAAAGTCTTAAGAGGTTTTGATGGCCACAATCAGCTACCAGCTGCACAAATTACGGTATAATAGCGTTTCAGAAGAGCAAATTAATAATCGATCATGTACACATGAGCCTTTAGAAAATATTATATAGAACAAACATTTTAGTAAAAGATCTGAACAGTAAAATCTGAGAACACATAAAAATATCAAATTTGTTTTAAAATGAGATTTTGAAAAGCTATCCCAAGATACAATAGGCATGGAAATACAATGTGGTGTAAATAAGTGAGGTGAGAACAAATGAGGTTTAGTTAATAAACAGAATAATGAACTCAGATCTATCCACAGCTACAAAATCACACATTCAAAATCGTTCCCCTAGGAAATTAAGGGAAATAGATCAGCTCTTCCCATTTTCGTAACAGAGAAGCAACTTATAAACCACTCCTGAGGAAGTCCCCTACTCCCACTCTTACAAAGAACGACTTCTGTCTGTGCTGGGGTGTCCTGGCTCTATTGCACCTCGCAGCTTATTTAGCGTGCGTTAGGCAAGTTGGCAATCAGCCACAGGTCTGGCTGGGGTTGGCCTCACAAACCCAGCTTTTCTTAAGATCAGATTCCAAACTGTAGCTCTACGGAGAAATGTTTATATTTGGCCCTCTACCTTCTCCAAATGTTTAAAATTAAATATTCCTCTCTCCTCATCCCTGATACCTAGTGGAACCAGGACACGGGTGCTCAGCTTCCTGGTGAAGAGCCTCCCCTTTTATTCCCCAGTGCTTTCCTGCTCCTAGAACAAAAATCTTGGGCCATGAAGTACAGAGCTAGAGTTAGGCTCATTTCCATGTGAACTATCTGAAACCTGTGTTTGCTTTCTTTGTGAATCCCTTGTTGGGAGAGCTATTGGAACCAAACAAAATTCTTCTCAGAACACAGACACACAAATCCATGGCAGGTAAATTCCTTCTCCCAGCACAGCCCAGACCATCCTGTACAAAAGTACCAAGAAGTGTTAAGACATAGCACGTAACTTAGCATTTAAACTTGAGTACCTCCAGCCAGGATCTTCTCTTCTAGTTCTGCCATCTGCTTCTTATAGGCCCTTAAAGCCGCTTCTTTGAAAGAGGGTCGGATTCTCTTTGGCTTCATGACCTCTGGGGGCTCCACAGGGAGATTTCGGTTTTCATCCTCCACTAATTCCATTTCAACCGCTGGTTCATTTAAGGCTTCCGGTTCCCCTTCACTCATGATGTCATCTGCCTGCCCATCATAGCCCTCATCTTGTGGGGTCTCGTATGGCGTTTCATAGGAAGGGTGGTCATAGTCCTTGATATATCCCTCTACTTCAGTGACAGTAGTCCTGTTTTCTAGCTTAGCTAGGACTTGCTCCATCACTTCAACGTAATCGGTCTCGCTGTCAGCCACTGGTTCGCTGTAGTCCTCCTCTTCCTCAGCTTTGTAGTAGTAGGGTTCTGTGTAGACATCAGAGTCAAGGGTGGTGCTCGACTCATTCGCAGTGGACTGAGACAATGTCCGAAATCTCCCCATTAAGGAAGAGCCGCTGTCCTCACACCCACTGAGACTCTGCGTGCTCTTGTTCCACACCACCTCCAGGGCTGACTTCGCCCTCTGAAGAGTAGAACCAAATTTGGGGAACTTAAAGGTCTTATCAGAAAGGTCAATGCTTAACCGACTGTGCCAGGACTTGGACGGGGCCCCCTCTGAATCATCACTTTGCAGTTCGCTTTGACTTCGATACATCATGGCTGGCTGGCTTTGGTTGGGGTACAGGTCATTGGAATCGGCTTCCTGATAAGAATCGTGCTGGCCAACCCACTCGCCTTGCGGTTCGTTATCTAAGCCGGGACACGGAGAGGAGTTGTCATCCTGGGTTAAATCATAGCTTTCAGAGTCATCTTGAAGGTCACTGTGACACCTGCCCAGGTCATCCAGGTCTTTGCTGAAGCCGTCCAGCTGCTGGTCAGACAAACTGTTGGTGTTATAGTCAAAAGTCTCCTGGGTGGGTGAGTCTAAACCGACATCAGGGCCTTGCCCTGCTTGATTCCACTCCTTCCACGGAGACAGATCCTCATGCAACGAGAGCTGGGAGCCACTGAAATTGCTTTGGTCTCCAGACGCGCATGCCATGCTGTTCCTCATCCCGCTGTCCACTGTTTCTGTGTTCTCAATTTCACTCTGCCCTTGCGCTGCTGGAATACTCTCATCCAAACCCTGGTCCTGGGGACTGTGGTACAAGGCAGGCATGCCCTCTTGCTTCCTCTGCCAAAGCTCCCGGTCGGAAGAGGAAAGGAGGGAGCTCCCGTTAGTTCTACAGAAAAACTGACTTTCGGAAAAATCCTCTGAATAAGACTGACACAATTTGGAAAAATCTGATTCGGAACGACTAAGTTTAGGAGTGAAAAAGTCACTCTGTGAGTGCCAGAGTGGTGTGGTCTCCACGTAGTGGGGTGTCTGTTTTTCTGGGGGTTTTGATGCTGGTGGTTGTGAGGGCCGTTTATCGTAGTCTGACTTCTGCGATGTTCTGCTGTTGGCCGCTTTATTCTTAGCCCGAGCACTGTGTGACTTTGAGCTGGACTTAGACGTGTTCCCCTTGGCTGGAATGTCAACATAGCTGCTTCTGCTGAGGTCAGACTCCAGCTCTCTGTCGCTGTCATTGGGTGACAGCCAAGCATTCTTCTTGGCTTTAGGCTCTGGCGTGAGTAGCTTCATATCCATACTCTCGTAGGTCTGGGAAGAAGGTAACACCCCTTTCTCTTTCCGTTCTCTGATGTCGTAAGTCAGAATATCTGTGGAGATCCCGATGCCCGTGCCTTTGAGTTTATATGACTTCTTTAAGACGGAATCCCTTTGCTGGGGGGTTTCAAAGTACACTAAGATGGGCCGAGGTTTTGCATTTGGGCAATCCCGTTGCTGCCCTATCCTCTGGGCAAATTCAATCTTAATAGCATGTGGTACGTCTGAGAAACCCATTTTCTCTATGAGAATTTGGTACACCACACTTTCAACGTATTCGAGTCTTTCTTCAGGCACATTTAAAAATCTCAGGCTTACCTTACTCCCCATGTGACCCAAGTGCTTAATGTAGTCATGGATGTCTCTGGTTTCCCTCCGAGCCTGGACAAACCCTGTGCGCAGCTGTTCGATCTCGCTCTGGACCACCTCCACGCTGCTGGAGATTTCATCGATAGAGTACTTGAGAGCGTTCACATGCCCCCGGAGTTCAGAAAGCTCCGTTTCGATCTGACTTATTCCCTGAAGTTCCTTAAAGATCATTTCCATGACATCGTGGGTTTGGCTAATGCAGCCAGAGGAGCTGAACCCTGGCTCCAAGATGTTTGTCTTTGGGTTCCGGGCAGTTCTATCCAGAGATTTGCTTCTTATGCCCCAGGTTTTCTTCACCGTGCTCAACTCCGAGTCTGAGGAGACGCACTCTTGGCTCTTCTTCCATTTCCTCAGTTTCCGTAAAGCACCCAGTTTTAAGGTGTGGAGGGTGCGCTCGCCATCTGAGCTGCCCTCAGAGGGTGCCAAGCTGCTGGAACTCTTCCTGTTACGTCTGACAGGCATGGTGTGTGTTGACTGGGCCTGGTTCTCAGTGCTGCTCCTTAGCTCGTTGAAGGATTCGGAATAGGAGCTCTCGACGGAAGACAGCTCCTGGAGCACGTCCTCATCACTGTTGATCACAGCCGTTTGCAAGCCATTGGCGATAGCGACTCGGTAACTGAAGGTGGGTGACAAGGAGAAGTCTTTGTGGCCTTCCTCGTCTTCTACAGAGAAGTTACGAGTGGAGGAGCACTTTGCGATCCTTTTTACGGTGCTTTTCAGGGCATTAGACAATTTCGGGGGTTTAGTGTGGCCAGCAGTAGGAAAATCTTGATCTTTTTTCTGCTGACGATTCTCTTTCTTTTTGGTTGTATTTCCCAGTTTCTTTGTAAACATTCCTTTGCAAAGCTTATGGATATAAGCTAAAATCAAGCTCTTGAAGAGACTGGCCACCATGGGGAGCAGTGACAGTGAGCTTTTCTAATCCAAGGAAGGGAGCAAGGCGCGGGGATGGCGGTCCGTGAACCCAGGGCCAGCATCACCGTTCAGCGGTGCCATCAGCCACCAGAAGGAGCAGAAAGCAGGCGGTGCCCAGCTGGGAAGTCAAGGTTCGGTGGAATCCGCCAGCCTGACTCCTCTGCTTTTGAGAGGCATTCTTTTCTGACAGACAGGTTTCATGGCTACTTCATGTCCACGTAACTCTGTGATGTGTCTGAAAAGAAAGGGACGCTGTAATCAGTACCAGAACTCAAGTCCCCATTCATCCCATTTCTAACATTCCCAAGTTACTTGCAATATGGGGTATGTACAAAATTGCAAAAAATGTATGTTGTTCTCTGAGTTTAAATCAGAATGCACTCATTATATAGTTAGTGCCCTTCCCTAAATCAGTTACCACAATTGAAATAGTGACAGAAGGTATTAGCTTACTTTTTAAAAAAATAACAAAATGACAATTTAAACATGGTCATGATACCATTCTCACTCTATTTCTATTTCTAAACTCACATTTACTAAAAGAAATGTAAGGATATAAGTATTTTCTCCCTACTCTAAACTCTCTAAATTCACCATATTTATATGATTCATGCTTGTAATGTAGGCAAGACTTTTTTTTTTCAACAGAAATAAACTTTTCCATCTCATAGGAATTCAATAGTTGGGCATTCCTTAAACAAAGATTAAGATAGTTAAAGTTAGTGAATACTTCCATTGATGAATAAACACTAAGAGATCAATGTAGACATAAAATCTGACAATGGACAATCGTGAATTGAAACACATTTTAAGGTTATATTAGATTAAACAGTGCAAAAAAAATAAAAATAGTCAAGTAGACTTGAAAGTAGAGGGGCTACAAGCAAAATGTAGAAGTCCACATCTTGAAAGAGCATTGCCTGCTTAGGTAACTGGTGTCACCTCCTCACAGGGGGCTGAAAATTCATCCTTGGGGTCTATTAGGAACATCATCAGAGATGGGTTCTCAAGCCACCACATAAAATTGTACCACAGATGAAACACACATGCAGATAATCCATAAACAGTGGGCCAGGGTTCTTCCTGAGATTTGTTTTTTTTTGAGGTATGATTGACAGACAACCATGGTGCCTTCATGTCAGATCCTTTCTCAGACAGCAGGAGAAAAAAGTTATGTTTAGAGCAGCTGACTGCATGGCACACTGCCTCCTATGTGATAGACACTCAAAAGATTTGTGGAGTATGTTATCATTGAAATATATCCCAGAGTAACAATACTATCAAAGCCTCTGCTGGTTTTAAAGAATAGATTTGGGTATGTAATTCACCTATGTAATTCACCAAAGGATACATCATAGACTTCATGAGTTTTCCTGTGTCTCTGACTCTTCATCTGCCTTCCACCACTTGGAAAACCTCCAGTTTCACTTCAGTCAGGCTCTGTGGGGACTTGCGAATACACACTGTGGCGGAAAGCCAAGCTTCTCAAGGGAAGTGGGTATGTGAATGAGGAAGGCAGGAGAGCAGATGCAGAGAGGGGCTGATAATGCCCAAGCCTGAGAGGACTCCCACCTGAGGGGGCAGGTGCTCTTCTCTGAGACAATTTCTGACTCATTCACAATTACAAGCCAGGACTTATTTTCTACTAAAAAAAAATGGTGCTGAGAAGTTGACTCCTGAATTCAGTGTGTTCAAAAAAACTTTATTACGCATGTCTGTGCTCTCTTTTTATAAAGAAAAGACTTCAAAATGTTAAGCTATACTGGAACAAATGAATCATTCACAATGAATTTTGGTGGAATGAAGTGTTCTTACCAATTTCTTTAATTTAAAATATCAAGTTTACCAAACCCACACACGAAGCCTGTGTTTTGCTGAAATAAAAGCAGTGATCCTGTGAATGTGTCTGAGTGAGGTTCTCATATCTGGACCGCGTAACCTTCATTGCCGGATTCAGAACTGTCATTGTGGATCCTTAGAAGAAGTACCATCCAAATAGAAGTCCTGTCCCACTAGACACAACCCAGGGATGTGAGTCTACTACTGCCCTGAGGAGCCATCTCGCTCTGTACACCAACCATACTGAATGGCTTGGTTGCTGTAACCCTGCGCTCAGTAGTTCAATGCTCCGAAGGCTCAGACATCATACACAGTTTAATCTGTGGATGGATATAAAGCTTGCATAATTGCATGTTGGAATAATGGGACGTGGGGCATGGAAGGAGAAAGAAGGTCAATGGAGTGGATCATTTGGGTGACTATATGGTGCCCTGGCCCCTTCCCATTCTCATCCCTGGCAGCCATGGTGTGACCATCCACTTCTCCCTCAGCTCTCACCTCCACGGTGTCATGCCTCCCTACAAGGCTAGAAACACAGAGCCAAGTGACCATAAATTGAACCTCTACTACCTCCTCTAGCCAGGTGCTGATGTCAGATATTTTTTTTCCTAGGGGCACAAAACTCTACTATATGTTGCGAACACTAATTTTTTCTCTTCTTTCAAACACAAAATTTCTCTAAAACATTTAATATATGTAAATCCCACTACAGAAAGCACCCTGCCAATCTCGGGAGCATATTGCCCTAACATTATTCAAGCGACAGCAGTTCACCAATCACTATATTTTTGTCCAAGTATTGTTTTTCTTTTTCTTCTTTTCTTAAAAACTTATCTATTCTCTTTACATCCTGATTGCAGCCCCCCTTCTTTCTTCTAAGCCCCTCCTCTTGCACACCCCTTCCTCCATTCACTACTCTCCTTCCCCTCAGAGAAGGGAGAGGACCCCCATGGGTACCAGCCCACCCCGCACAATAAGTCACTGCAGAACTAGGCACACCCTCTCCCCTCCGAGGGAGACAAGGCAGTTAGAGGAATGAAATTCAATGGGAGGCATCAAAGTCAGAGAGGACCCCTGCTCTAGTTGTTGGGAGGCCCACATGAAGACTAAACTGTGCATCTGCCACATATGTGCAGGAGGCCTAGAACCAGTCTATGCTTGGTCTTTGGTTGGTGATTCGGTCTGTCAGCCCACATGGGCCCAGGTTAGTTGACTCTGTTGTCCTTGAATCCCCAAGCTCCCTCAATTCTTCCATGGGACTCTTCAAGCTCTGTCTAACGTTTGGCTGTGGGTCCCTGAATCTGTTTCCATCAGCTGCTGGGTGAAGCCTTTCTCTCCACAGTTCCTTCCCCTTGCCCTTCCCACTACATCTCTTGTGATTATTCATAAAATGCTTATGTATCTCAGACCTAGCAAAGATCAGCTTCAGTCTGGTTAGGCCTGGATTTTGGCCGTTTGTCCTCTGTGCTCCTATAGTACCTTGAATGCATCTCCATTAAGAAAGCTTCATAAAAATAATTTACATGAAATATTTTACCTGTGTATCTGCCTTTCCAATTTGACTGTGAACTGCTGACAAGCAAGGGCCATTCGGCTTCAAATATTCACGTTGTTAGCTACATCATATTTTCTCAATACCTATCAGCTAAGATGCATGAATACATAAACAGGAGAACACACTTATAATAAACTTATAAGTTGAATAATAAAGTTTCAAAGAAGGCAGAAGAGGCTGAACTTGACCCAGACAATCTATAGAGGATTCAGTGTGAAGAAAGATGGTCCTGAAGCGCCATACTTCTAACTCCAGAACATGGAAGATGAGGCAGAAGAATCATTTCATGAAGCCAGACTTCGATACATAGTGATCTCTAGTCAGGAACAAAGTGAGAATCTCGCTCAGAAACAAAAGCACCTTGACCGATTCAGAGCCACTGATTTGATGATTGTGAGTGTTCAGTCCAAAATGTGGAATCTATATTCTCTACTCTAAGGCTCAGGGGGCATTGTGGAAGGGAGGGTGGGAAGACCATATGCAGGAACGTCAGGAAAGTACTAAGAAATGTGACATGGGTGGTTGCAATCATGAACACACAGCAGTTGTGACCTTCTGCACAAGACTGTCGTGAGTGCACACATGTGCTCACACTCAGAGACTTGAGGGCATAGGGAGACTGAAGGAAGAAGAAAGGGGTCATCATAAAAGGGAGGGCAATGAGAGAATGGGTGATATGTAAACATTGCATTCTACACAGGCAAGAAGTCATCGAAATGTAAAAACAAATTTTAAAAAGCAACCACTATTATAAGACCAACTAGCCGAGGCACACAGGCTATATCAGAAAATGGAATGGTGTCTTCCTTGGCCTGTGAGAAATGTTTACAACAGGGACCAGTGGGTAAAGAAACCTAGCCAGGATCTTGACAGTCTTAAATGTAGGTTAAGTTCCACTTGGTGAAGAGGCACTAATCATCAATTGCTTCCTGCCTTGTCCTGGACACAGATTTCCTACATGGTAATGCCAAATTAGACACCCTGCTGTGATCCTGAGAAAGTGGCCAGCCTTCTTGCCTGGCTGAGACTATACATTTAGGACACCTGAGTAGAAAAATCATCTCCCCTTGGGGAGCTCTAAGGTTTAAATGAGCTACCATGCAAACTTTCTTACAAAGGTGTCTGAACACACAGCCCAGCCCAGCAAATCCTAGCTGTTGTTAGGACAGAGAGGGTAGTGACAAGAAAGCTGAAGCAACTAGATTACGGGGATGTCCAATGAGACTGAGGCACAAGTGGGGTGCAACTTCAGACACCTTCTAAGCTGAGGAATGAGAGGACACAGATATTCTACATAATCAGATGGAAGAAATCCTAGCACCTGTCTTCAGCCACGGTATCCCGTTCCCGAGATGTCATCTCCCCAGTTACTACACTCCCTCTCCCTGTTTTCTTTTGTTACTATCCCATCACAAACCCATAGCAGCCACAGGAAAAGCACTGCGGAACACTTATATCAACCATGAGACTCATTTGAGACACATGATCAGGGTAGGAAAGAAAGCTGATATATAATGAGCACACGTTATGCTCCAGAAACTTAAATTATCACATTAATCCACACTGAGACACTAAAGAAGTCTTTATTGTGCCAATTAACATGGATGAGGACAGAAAAGATTCAAAGGGAGAAAAGTGGCCAAAGTATCCACAGCTGAGTAAAGCTGACCTGGTCCTTGGTCAGCTAATAAACCTATAGTGTTGATCCAGCCCGTAAGATCTACACATGCAAACCTAAATGTTTACTCTCTGTTTTTCAGGTCACTCAAAACAAAATGGCATTCTGGTGAGGAACTGAAACAACAGAAGTAGAGGGAAGTAGAGTGGGGTGGTGCAGAGCCAGCATATAATCATCTAATTCTCAATTAGTGCTATTCAAGGATTCTCTATGCTATTTGCATTTATTATGTATAATTTCACAGCACACGCTATATTACATAATGAAATTTGAGAGTAAGAACTAACATTAGCCACATAATGTTGGATAAACAAACTAAAATCTATACTCTTAAAGAAGCTAAACAACAAGGAAGACCCTAGGGAATATGCTCAGTCCTCACTCAGAAGGACAAATGCCATAAACATTAAAGAAGAAGAAGACAGGGAACAGAACAGATGGCCTCTGAAAGACTCTACTGATCCAAAGCAGAGGCTGAGACTCATAGCCAAACTTTGGAGAGAATGCAGGGAATCTTATGAAAGAAGGGGAGATAGAGACAGAATGGACAGGAGCTCCACCAGGAGATCAACAGGACAATAAAAACTGAGCCCTGGGGGCCCTGCAGAGAATGATAGCCTAACCAAGGACAATGCATGGAGAGGACCTAAAACCCTGGCTCATATGTTGCTCACAGACTCAGTCTCCAAGTGGGGTCCCTAGTAAGGGGAGCAGGGACTTTCTCTGGCTTGAACTCAGTAACAGGTTCTCTGAACACCAACCCCTGGGCGCGGGGTGTAGCCTTGCCAGGCCATAGAGGAAGATAATGCAGCCAGTCCTGATGAGATCTGATAGGCTGGGGTTAAATAAAAAGGGAGGAGGACCTCCTCTATCAGTGGACTAGGGAAGGGACATGGGAGAAGAAGAGGGAGGAAGGGTGGGATTGGGAGGAGATGAGTGAGGGGGCCACAGCTGGGATACAAATTGAATAAATTGTAATAAATGATAATAATAAAACATTTTTTAAAGAACTAAGATTTAGGGAGGCAAATCTTTGAAGATTAAAAGACTGGACTGTTGCTATGGGAGGTCTTAATGATAACATTTAACTATTGCTTACTATATACCAACCACTATAAAATGTATCTTATTTTTCATCTTCATAATATTTGTAAGAAAAAAGCTGAGGTGTTGAGCTTTGGGAAATCTGTGCTAGATCATGCAACTAATAAGCAATATCCCCCTTGGCTCTGAGCTCCAGATTTGGATTAAGATATAAAATTTCTGAAACTAGTCTTAATGAAATCATCTTTATTGGCTAACAAATTCATTTTGTAAGTGAACCATTCAAGGTAACTAAAGTTGGATAATCCTCATGGACTAAAAGAGTTAGTTAACCTTTAAAAAAAAATAGCAGTTCATTGTTAGATCATTACCTGAGCTGAGTTAAAGCATTTTCAGATCAATAACATTATTTTATGGTTCTTACCAAAAGCATTCAAGTCAGAGAGCTGAGAATTTGGAGTTAACTTCCACGGGTGCCTGGTCAAAACGCAGACCAGCTGCCTCCTCAAGCCCCAGATTCTGGGCTTGACCGAGAGGCTGACTCAACTCCCTTCTTGACCCTGGCCTGGGAGCCAAGAGCTTGTCACCGACTCCTAGATGTCCTATTTACTATTCTATTATCTGCTTAATTCTAGACAGATATGGTGACCTTATTCATCCGTGATACTTATTTTTAATATTTATTAAATATATGTGTATAGATGGGCATTTTGCCTGCATGTATGTATATGCACCACATGCATGCAGTACATGTAGAAGTCAGAAGACGGAACTGGAACTACCATGAGCTACCACGTGGGTGCTGGGAACCCAGCCCAGATACCCTGCAGGAGCAGCAAGTGCTCTGATCCGTTTAGCCTGTTCTCTAGCCAGCTGGCTTTCCTACCTTAGGCATATTCTACTGAAATTAGGATGACAGCATGTCCACATAGCTACACAGCATGAAAGTCTCTACAATAGTACCCTGAGAGTGAAGACCTCAAACCAAATGTTATGGTCACTTTAAAACATTTTTTTTCCTAGCTGAGGAGATACTCAGCCAGTAAAGTGCTTTCTGTGCAAGCATTGAGTACTTGAGTTTGGCTTTCCAAAACCCACATGAAGAAGCCAGGCACAGTGTCATATTCTTCTAATTCTAAAACAAGAGTGGTGGAGAAAAGTGGACTAGCTTCCTGGACCTTACTGTCCAGCAAACTTAATAAAATTGCTGTATTCTGAATGAAAGAGAGAGCTCTTGTTTTAGAAAAGAAGATAGTGACTGAAACATTCAAGGGTGACCTTTGACCTCTACATGCAGGTATGTACACACATGTGCATGGAGATTTGCATACAAATACACACGCCAACAGCGTAAAATTCCTCCAGACATGGTAGCTCACGCCTGTAGTCCCAGCACTTGGGAGTTTCATGCAAGATGTTCACAGTGATTTCAAAACCAGTCTGTACTATCTAGTGAAACTGTGTCTTGGAATTAGTTTTTCTAAACATAAATATTACTGACATATAACTTTGACAGTAATGTTTGTGGTGATTTGGAAAGTAGTTGACTCAAAGGCACTTCCTGTCTGGCGAGAAGGCAGAGTTGAGAAGAAAGGACTTCTACAAAGTTCCTCTGAAAGAAGCTCCACAAAGGGTGACGTTAGCTAAAGTGTTGCCCAGGAAGCTTTGTGAGTAGGGGAGAAAACCAGGGCAGCCGAGGATGGGAGGGTGAGCCAGCATTACAACAACCAATAAAGAGCCACACAGATTGAATATAGAGGAAGTAAAGCTTGTCTAAGTTAGGACAAAACAGGATAACAATCAAAGATCAAACATGCAAATGTTTTAGAATGTCTTCACAGAGTTGATGAAGATTTCTATTTGTTTAAGAGACGCTTTCATAACATTGGCAAGAGGACTATGTGTGTCCTATGATAAAGTCACAGGGATGACTAGTCCCTTCCTCTTTGTCCCCTGTGTTTCTCTGTGTCCTCCTGACACAAAGTACTTTCTCATAGGCCCAAAGCCAAGGGGACAACTGACATAGGCTGAAATAGCCTTAAGATGTAAGCTAAAACAGATCTTTTCTTTTAATAAACTTAGCTACTTCAATTGTTTTGTTACAGTAATGGAAACTTTGATGCCTCTCCTCCCACCATAATATCACACATTTAGGGATATTGGTTTTTCATCTTTCTGAAATCAGAATAAATAGACTGGTAAATACTAAAATGATCAAACAGGACTAGAAGGATGAGATGTTAGTTTTTAATCACCAACTTCACACAACCTAGAGAAGCTAGGTAGAGAAGCTCAATGAGGGACTGTCTAAATCAGGGTCTCCTGTGGGCAAGTCTTTGAGGGGCTGTCTTGATTGTTAACTGGTTTAGGCAGACCCACTCACTAGGGGTTGCACCCTTACCTAGGCAGGAGATTCTGAACTGTATAAGAGTAGAGAAAGCTAGCTAAGCACTAGGCTTAATGCAAATTGATTCTCTCCCTGCTCTTGGATGTGATATGACTCTCTTCGATGATGGACTGTAACTTGGAATTGTACAGCAGATAAACTCTTTGTACCCTAAGAATTTATTTTTTGGTCAGGGCATTTTATCACAGCAACAATAATGAAACTAGGATAATGACTTATCCTAAATGAAGATCTAAAAGAAAACCATAAATTCACTTCACCATCACCACCAGCTTCTACACTTAGCTCTGGGAATCACTTCCTACTACTCTTCTTACCTCCCTGTGTGTAACTTGAACGTGCACTGTTCTGTATCAAAAGAAAGAATTTTAAATTTTAATGAATGCTGCACAGCACAGAACTCAAAGGCTCCCATAATTACATTGTCCACTCCCTGCTTCCTCTTTAGAGTATTAGGTCCAGTGCAATTCTCCTCACACAGAGGAACTTCAGTTGATTCTAATTATTGGATGAAAGCCAAATATTTATGCTTTAAAGCACTCAAGCGAAATGGGTGTGCCACTCATTACTAACATTTAAATTAGTGTCACTACACAAAGTGGCAATTTCATCATTTCTCTAAATTACAGGATGCTTTTAAAGTAAATCCCAAAAGACATTATTTCAAAATGCCTAATAGCAAGACTTCTTTTAAATTTTTCAGTAAAGATACCAGATTCTATATAAGACAGTTAATACAAGTCCTGGATGTAGAATTCAAGCATCCAATTCAGGTCTTTGGAAGTTGGCAATACTCTTATAATGGACTACTCCGGTATACAAAGTCTCTTCAGTTCAAAACTAAAACACACTCTGCATCAGCCAGTTTTTGCCTCAACAATACCCATGAACAACCACAGCGAACTATTTTTTTCACTAAGAGATCACAACGTAGGAATTTTCTAAACACCCCATAATTTCAAAGGCATGTGAGAATATCTTCTGAGTAAATTTCTCTGGTTTTGAAGGAAGCGTAAACAAGTGACATCCCTGAGAAGGGACATTTTCTGAACATTGTTAAGACAGTGTCGATCACAATCAGCCCAGCCTCCACCCACCTGTCCTCCAGAGTCACTGCAGAGAGGCCTGGCATCACTAACTTAGGTTACTTGAACATTCCTTCAAGATTGTTATTCATCTCTCTGACTTTCTGGAATGCTGGCTGGTCCCCTGGGGCTTACTCTGAGTCATTCTCTGAAAATGCTGCCTCCTGGCTTAGGTGTGTGGAGGGGGTCTTTCTCCTCTAGGCAACCTACAGGCAGTAACTAATGAGTGTACAGGGTTCATATGCTTGGCTCTCTTTCCTCAATACAGGGACACTCCAAATATCATCACATCCAGTAGGATTGTTATGACCTGTGTTGTAAACCCTTTGCAGTTTGGGTTTTTATATAAACAAGTCAAAAGATATTCTGTGCCTATCTGTTGCATATTCTGTTTCCCAGAGATTCTAACTGTAGAAAGTTGGTACCGAGGGAACACTGAAGAGATGACTCTAAATGAGATAGTATGTATGTAGAAGGATCTAACAACTGATTCTATGCAAAAACAGACCCCCGTGGTGTGTCGCAGAAGCAAAATTACCATTCTTATAGCTCTAGACACTTCAAAGCTACATCAGCAGGAGGGAATTAACCAGTACACACAGTATCTTTAATGTCTGAAAGACTCAAGGGAAGAAATGATTGGCACTGTGCAATAGGATTACTATTGTTGGAGTCTCTTAATACAGGGCAGAGCAACAATGAATAGCTAGAAGCAAATTCTTACTAATTAAGAGTGATTCTGAAGTCATCTCTGTCACCAAAGAAATAAACTCACACTTCTTACAGTAGATGCTAGAAAAGCTAAGCAACCAGTAAAGGAATGAAAGACAAGACTTCAGGTAAGGTTGTAAGCAGGTTGGCCATCCACTGTTGAGTTGTTAGGGATGGGAGAAAACATTGTGTTAAGTCATTTCAGTGTCTTAGATTTGTGGGGCCCTGTAATGATAGAGACTTTAATTCAATTTAGCAACTTTCACTCAGATATTTCCTTTGAATCCTCTAAGATACAAAGTAACTCCATGCTACCTCTTAGGGGAGGAAAACTCATTCTTTCTTGAAGGCAACATGGAGGTATGTTTATTGAAAAACATTTGTTTTCCTCCCATCAAGACTACCACAAAAATCTCTTTGAACTTGTACACCAAAGTTTCAGCATAATTAGTCAACAATTCACAGGGCCTGTTAGCTGAGTTATGTACACATGAAAAAAATGTGAATCTAAAATGCCTACTTACCCACGTTTAGAACATTAAATCATGAAGTATGACCATAGTAATATAATGGAAAGACTTCATATTATACAGTAGATATTACCATAGACATATTTTTAATATTTTATTTTATAATTTTTATTTTTTAACAGTTTTTAAATTGTGTATGTGTGTGTGTCTGTGAGTGGGTATATGCAAGTGAGAACATGTGCCTGTGAAGGCCAGAAAAGGGCTTTAGATCTTCTGGTGCTAGAGTCACAGGTATTTGTGAGCTTCCTGATATAAGTGCTGGGAACTGAACCTAGGTCCTCTGCAACCTCTGGTCCATTTCTCCAGCTCCAGTGTTTTAATTTATTTTTAAATTATCATACAAAGTAATGAGTTTCATTATGATATTTTCATGCAAAAGTACCATTTTACTTCACTCTTATTCATACCCTCCCAGTTCAATATTATTGAGGCTTTATTGCGAATCATCTCTCCAGTGAAGACCCACCAACTCTCAGCTCTGCCTGTGGATGATCATCTTGGATGAAATGTCCACTAGCCGCTAATGCAATTCTTATTCACTGGCCTGAATAGTGGAAGTGAAGGGGACAGGTTTGTGAAACACATTTTGTCACCAAACCTTCATCTCCCAGGTGTACTTTTCCTGACTTACTCAGTAACTCCTTCCTTTGCCCTGTGTGCTCAGGGGCTCAGTCCTTACATAGTCCACTGCAAGTGTGAAGCAAGAATGCCACTGGTGGCGTGCTAACAGCTGACATGCTCTCAGTCTGTTACTTTTCTGAGATATCTGTAAGGTTTTGAGAGTAACAATGCATTGGTGTGTGGGGCAGAAGGATTAAGAACGTACTTTGATTTTTTTAAGTAATTTTTTAAAGCGCAGAGAATTGTTTTAAGATGAAAAGGCAAGTGTGTGTGAGGGTCAGCGCATCATCATTGTTGTGTCTGCTGCCCTTTTGAATGAGTTCTGCCATGGCTAAGTGAGCAGTACCTCATTGGTGAAAGGCAAGTCACGTTTGTCACAACTCTGACAGGAAAGATGGTGCTGGCTGGTTTGTTTTAAAGTAAACCTGACACAAGCTAGAGTCATCAGAAAGAAGAGAACCTCAGTTGAGAAAATGCCTCCATAAGGCTGAACAAGCCTGTAGGACATTTCTCTTTTTTTCCTTCTTTTTTCTTTTTATTTTCTTTAAATTTACCTTTATTCTTTATAATTCATTTATTTTACATCTTGATTGAAGCCCCCTCCCAATCCCTCCTTCCTTCCCCCCCCTTTTCCCCTCCCCTATTTACCAGAAAGGGGAGCACGTCTTCCCTACCATCTGACCCCAGCCTATCAAGTCTCATTAGGACTGCTTGAATCCTCTTCCTTTGTGGCCTGGCAATGCTCCTTCCCACCAGGGGGAAGTGATCAAAGAGTTGGCAACAGGGTCCAGGTGAGAGAAGCCCCTGCTCCCCTTACTAGGGAACTCACAAGAAGAATGAGCTGCCTATCAGTTACATCTGGGCAGGGTGTCTAGGTCCTCTTCATGCATGGTCCTTGGTTGGTACATCAGTCTCTGCAGGCCCCCATGGGCCCAGAATTGTTGGCTCTGTTGGTCTCCTTGTGGAGCTTTTGTCTGCTCTGGGTCCTTCTATCCCTCTACTCTTTCCTATGACTCCCTGAACTGAGTCTTAGCATCTGCTTCAATCTCTTGCTGGGTGAGTCTTTCAGAGACATTATGGTAGGCTTCCATCCTGTTCCCTTTCTTCAACAGCTTCCGGTGTCTGTTCTTTTTTCCTTCTGAATGAGAATTAAGCATCTTACCTAGGGTCCTCCTTGCATTTCTTAATTAGTAATTGATTTAAGAGAGGCTAGCCCATTGGACCCCTGGGCTGATAGTCATGAGTTCTATCAGAAAGGGGCTGAGCAAGCCATGAGGAACAAGCCAGTAATCAGGACTCCCTTATGGCCTTGTCATCAGCTCCTGCCTCCAGGTTCCTGCCCGTTTAAGTTCCTGCTGTTGATGACTGAATGATTGTGATTCAGAGTATGTAAGCCAAATAAACTCTTTTCCTTCCCCAAGCTGTTAGAGTCATATTGTTTCATCACAGTATTTGAAGACTAAGACAAAGAGCATTGCAGTGCCTATCAGCACCAAGAACAGCTCCTTCACAAAGCACCTCATGAGTGAGGTCCTTGCCGCCCACCGTGGTCCAGACCTACCCAGCTATGAATTAATTCAATAAATTATAATTTGGTAAACAGATAAATTAATGTAAGGTTACTGACTTACAAACCTATATAACCCAACTTTGAAGAAGACAAATTGCCAGTTCTCCAAGAAACTTGACATCAATAGTAACTTGGAGATATTTTGTGATTCCTTACAGTTTATACATTAAGAAATGCTTTACTGTCCAATATATAGTCGATTTTTTTGTATCAAACAGAATAAAAAAAGAGTAGGCTCTACAAGGCATCATGAACTGAGCACAAATGTTTTTACATTGTCTTAAGATTAAATCTGTAGTCTTAAGGACAAATTTGAGGAACAGTTATTCTTAACTTAAGGCCACTGACCTGCTGGGCACATTTGAGACCCTCTTAAAGGTATTTTTCCCCTTCTTATCTTTGAATTCACTATTGAGTTATTCTTTCGGGTAGAAACCAAGAAAGATTTCCTAGGTCTTTTTTTTTTCCTAAGCAATTAAGCAATGCTCATCAATCAGATTCTGCAGACAGTTTTTCAAGATAGTAATTGAGGTCGTATAACCTTGCCTTTATTGATGAGTACGAATCAAGACACAGCATTCAGATAAGAACTATCTGATCATAATTTGGAGAGAAAGTATTTAACAGATTCCAAAATATTGAGCAGTGTTTGATTACAGAAACAGCCCAATTTGCTTTATGATTTTTCACTGAGACTATATCTGACATTGTCACCTTCCTCTTGTCTATAAGCTTCTAGGGTAGAATTCAGTCATTCATATCCTCAGTGCTTGCATGATTGTCAATGCTGAATGGTTACTAGAGATGATAAAGACAGATTTATGGGAGATCAAACTAGCTAAAAACCCAGATTTGAATTAAAACGATTTTAAACTTTCTAGCAATAAAAAGAGGCCAACTCTTTAATTATTGGGCAACAGTTAGTCGTTGTGATCTGTATTAGGATGAGGGATGAAAAGCGAAAAAAAAATAATAATCTCCATGCCTTATAAGATCAAATAATAAGGTTATTTGGAAAGAGACTACAGTAAACAATATTATTTTACAAATACATACATAGGGAGAGACATACACACATACATGCACTCTGTAATAAACAAAAATTGAAGTGACTCATTGGTGTTTAGTCCTCTCTCTCTCTATATATATATATATAGATAGATAGATAGATAGATAGATAGATAGATAGATAGATAGATAGATAGATATAGATATAGATATCAGTAGCACTGACCCTCTCCATATATTCTCTTATAACCTGAGCCTACCTACTTTGCTTGGGTAGAATAGACTTTAAACTCCTAGTAGGACCATTCCTACTACAATGCGGGCTTTTATAACTCATTATTGTTTATTTTCATTTCCCTTTAATAACAGGGTAAGAGAACCTTTGATGGGAGGTCTTGTTTTCTTCCTTCCATGGAGCCTAATGCCTCTTTCCAGGGCTTCTTAAGTCAAAACACAAAGGCCTTGACCTCCACTCATAACTGGATGTCATTTCAACCCAAACATTTCGCCTGACTGAATGGTTCTTTTTGGCTGAGAATCATAATATCATCCATTGTCCCTTATCTAAAGTATTAAGGTAATCTTTTGAGGACTAGTAAAATAGTCAATCAGTTGTCACATTGTATCACGTTAGAGCCATTTTAATCTACCAGAGTGATCTTCCCTTTCATCTGTACTTAACACATATAAGCATCTCACCGATTTTGCACGGATAAGGACACATTCCTTTTAAGAAATCCCACAACCTAGTGACAAGTACAGGAGAAGGCAGAGACCAGCAGCAATAGAAATCCAAAGGGAATGATTGTTGACAGAGACACACTAGAAAAGCCAAGTTTTCAAGCTTCCCACATATGTTAAACCCACATAGACACAATTGGTCTAATAGTAAGTTATTCGCAGCTCTGTAATTAACCCAGAAAAACCACCCCAAGTTCTGAGTGTAGTATAAACAGTCACACCAGAATAAAGAGAGCATCCTTGGAGACCAAATATACTTTTTCTCCATCAGAAAGGTACAAAGATTCCTCCTCCAATAACCTAAGCCTTCACAGCAGAAAGAGTACATTTGAGCCTGTCACTATAGCTTCCTGGCTCTCCACTGTATGGTTTGGTGGCCATGTTTTATACTGATAATTTTCTACCATGGTTCATGATAGATCTGCCACATCTACTTCCTCAGCCAATTGCTGAGTCCTCAGAACTGCTAGCACTCGAGGATATGGGAAGCGAAGGCTTTCCGCTGCTCTAGCTCCCCCTAAGCAGTACACTCATTATGAATTGCTTTTCTGGGAAAATGGTAGATTTGGCACGACTACAATCTACTTCAAGGATGTGTGTGAACCCAGGTGTGGGTTCTTAGAATATTTTTCTCAGTGCTGACATCCAATCTGTACGTGATAAATTATTTTCCAAAGGATCATCTCTATTAGCTCCAAAATGGAATAGAATTGCCCCCCCCAATACATACAACTATCCCTTATCACTGACAATGTATTATTGAACTGCCTAGGAAATGCTTGACTTATCCAGAATACCAGCTAATCAATTTCAGATCGCCAGAAATACTGAACATCCTATTATTAATCTTGAATAAAGTGATAATTTTACAATGTAGCACTAAGAAGTCTTAAGAATTTTCCATGCCATTAAACTAATATAGAGAGCTCAATATTACATGTAAGATACCAAGTCTTTTCTTTTTACATTTCTTTATGTAGTTATTATTATTGTTGTTGTTGTTCTTGCTGTATGTGTATGTGCATGGAGATCAGAGAACAACTTGAAGGAGTCAGTCCTCTCCCACTATATGTGGGGTCTTTGATCTAACTTATGTTATCAGGCTTGGCAGCAAATGCCTGTACTGACTGAGCCACCTAGGCAGCCCTCAGGTCTTAATTTATTAATTGCATCCTCTCTACAAGTGCCTATTACGTTCATCTTTTCTTAAAGCTCCTGCTGCAAATTAGTTAATGGTTCACTGAGCTTGAATTCCTTATTAGTTCGAGATGTTTCTTCATTAAATTTCAAATTATCTTTATCACTAATTTCAACACATATGGTAATAACTTTTTGCATTTGAATATAAACAACCGTTGTTGCTCGGTCTATTTTTTATGTGTTATTAACCTTATCTCCTGTTTACGTTTCAATAACTGAACTAAAAGACTAAGTTCACATAGTGAAGGATCAACTCAAAAACAGACATCTAGAACCCACGGCTGCTTGACGAGACATTTCTTCATACTCCGAGGAAATGTAAAGATGGTGTCTAGAATTTCGTAACTCTAGCAGAATTTGAACTTTGCCCCACATTTTGTGGATTTTAAATTTTTTTCTGCATTCTGAATAATATACTCTTCGCGCTCACAGAATTGGCTTCAGATTCTGAACTGAAAACAACCAGGAAGGTGTATGTTGCGGGTAAAGGCTGAGGTAGAGACAAATGGCACCATTTCAGAATAAACAGGTACCCTCAGAATTCCATCCAGAAAAGGAAAACAGAGTACTGAAGGGTTCCTGAACATTTTACTGGAACTGCTGCTCTTGCTGGTCACACAGGGGGCTGCGCGCTAGAAGGCAGGCACCATTGGGGGAGATGCGCCATGGAAGTAAATGGAGTAGGAGAGAATTAGACTGCAGCCGACGTCAGCTAAAGTCGGGGTGGGAAGTCTTACATAAGAGAAGGTGGGGCATTCCGTATGGAATCAACAGAAAATACTGTTACTACAAAAATCAAGCTCCATCTCAGAAGTCACAAGCAAGCAGAGGGAACAAACACCCATAAGGAGTTGACGTGGCCTCTAAGGTGACTTGGTGGTGACCTAGACAGAGTGAAGTAAGCAACTCCTTATTGTATATCCACCTTCCACCTGTCATGTACCAGTACTTCTTTGGCATTGAGCTGGTGTGTTCGGGAGCCAGTGGTTCACTCACTGCCTCCTGAAGTCGGGCCCTCCCGACAATGTGACTGGATCATAGTTGCTCTCCAGACCCTTCCAAAGGCATCTCACAGGCTTGACTTTCCGCCATCAGCTGGTACCATTGGGATTTGCTCCTTGAATACCATGAAAAGCACATGAAAGTGCCCATAGGAATCCCAGGGCCATAGATTTCATCCGAAGCAGGCTGCTCAAAACTATTCCAATTTGCTCGAACTGTAGCGTCAGAGGTCATGACTGTCTTGGGACACAGTAAAGGTTGAGTTGTATTGCTGACTTCATTTCTTACCATCTCCTGCTCTGTGTAGCCGGGGTTCTCCTCCATTTACTGCTTTTTACCCTCTAATAACTGATGATAATACTTAATGGAAATAAATTAAATACAAAATTAAAAACATTTCTGGGTAGGTCATTGTATATAAAGATGCTAGAAAGTATAAAGGCCAACTCTGAATTCCAGCTGGCATTTATTGAACACACAGCACTTATTATTGTACTCATTTCTTATGAATGCTGTGGGGAAGAATGATCTTTATGCTGTCAAAAAGAGAGAGAGAGTGAGCGAGCAAATTTTGCATGGACACTATACTGAGGGGGTTGTAATGTATCCAGGACTATTTTTATGAAAACTACAATAAAGCTATAATCATCTGAACTTCAAGTCAGAACCATAGGAAAACCTCATGATAAAGTATTTGATTTGTCATTAAGTTAGAAAAGTTGCTTAGTGCCATGAAATTTTGTAGCATGCCAGTTTTTGGAATTCGTGATAACCTGGGCAAGTGGGACAGGGATTAGGGAAGAATGTAAGAAAGTCAAGCTAAGGAAGTAGGCTAGAACATGCTTGTAAAAGAAGATTATTTACAAACGAAATATTTTATGCTTTATGTCATTTTTTTGTACTTTTAGTGTGTGTGTGTGTGTGTTACATTTGTGTGCGTATCCATGGTGGGATTTTTTGGCGAAGTAGGGGGAGACAACATGTTTCTCTGTATTTGGCAGCCAGCAGGGAGCTGTTCACAAACATCTTTCTTTACTCTTCCACAATAGTGACCCTTCTTTAGTAAAACCCAGACTTCACACATATGACTAGACAGCTTGCTCTACAGATCCCTCCTCTCCTCCTGGAAGTCTGGAATTGTAGGTTACAGTCCACACCTACGCCCTCCCCTCCCACAGCATTTACAGAGGTTCTGTGCATCTGAACTCAGAGCCTCATGATGATTATGCATTGAGTGCTCTAACTGCTATGCCTTTTGTCTGGCTGTTAAGGTTTGTTTCAAATACACAGAGGTGTCCATGGGCACTTTTGAGGACAGTGATGTGTGTCATGACATTTTTTTAGGACAATGAACTTGGCAGGCACATGCAGAGCAGATGCTCAAAAGAGGTGTTGCTGCAGACAGAAAGACTGGGAGATTGGGGAAATGTTCTAAGAATAAAATGAAGAGGACATGGGCTGGGTGGTGACAGCAAAGTGAAGCCTAACAGGGAAAACACATGTTGGTGAGGGTGTGAGAGGCACAAGGGGGAACAGAGCCCTGAGCACAAGGAGACCAGAGCCTCCCAAAACGAGCTACTCAGGAAGAGGAATCACTCAGGAGAAGTTCCTACAATCTCTTGACTTCTTAAAATATCGTCAATAGGTGGGATGGCCACTCATGAAATTTAGGTCACCCGGTCTGGAAGAAGGTAAAAGCAGGGGATGATTGAATGAGGTTCAAGATGAAATAGACACAGAGATCAAATATAGTGACACTAACTAGTGTGTAACTAAGGAGACCATTCATCAGTTAATACTCACGTCATTACGCTCATCAATTATCTTCCAATAACATATCAACACATTAATGTATAATTAAGCACACTTTCCCATCTCACAGGCTGCTTTCGAAGAATTGTATTTTATTTTTTTATATGTATAAAGTGATCTATGTATTTCAGGTTCTTCTAGTCAACCTCCTATAAAACTGATAGGAAATAGGAATTTACTTTAGATTTCAGGTGCTTTGCTAGCTAAGTTTGCCTCTTTAGCCGTGAGCCTCTGCAGTGTGGTTTTTCTAGGGTGTGTTCATGGAGTTTGCACACCCAGAAAGCAAGGCTGCCCAGAATGCACATAGATTTCATTTTTAGAAACAGCTTTCTATGAATGACTCTAAAAAGGGACAGTAAAGTGCCCTATCACCATTTCTTACTTTTTGGTCTAAGAACCCAGGCCAGTCATGAACTTATTATATAACAGGCTGGCTTTGAACTCTTGATCTTCTGGCCTCCACCACCCAGATACTGGGATCACAGAAATATACCACCATTCCAGGCTTACCATTTGCTTGTTGGCCAAAGGAAGTATTTCAACATCAATTGAAACTGCAGAAAATGTGTTCTGACTCACAGATACAGGGTTTTCTCTAAGACACAGCTGGCTCTCTAGGCACAGCTTCTGTGTCTACAGACTCGACTGACTACAGACCCAAAGCATTTCAACTTTTTTGCCTTCAATGAGCAGGCACAATTGATTTCCTGTCATTGTTCCCTAAACAATCTCGTGTGCCCACAGTTTCTATGGCATTTATATTCTCCTGGGCCACATTACAGAACTACACATTACATCCCCCCTTAAATGGGGGATGCATTTAGGTTGTATGAAAATACGACAGCATTTTATGTGAGGGGATTAAGCACATATAGATTTTGCTGGTGTCTGTTGGGTCACTGAATACATCCTCCCTGGACACTAACTGCGTGTAATTTATTACATCATAATCTAATATTCTGCACCATTGTTTGAAGAAAAATAATTTGAAAACTTTCAACCCAAACCTAAACGGAAGATTACTGCTTCATCACCCCATGAGATAAGCACAGACTAGTTTCACATTTTCCAGCCTGTTAGGAAATAAAACCATAGCCAATGTACTCTGTAGCTACCTGGCCCAATGGAGTCTACCCTATAGAACCTGAGCAGTGATGAGCTTATAAAATCCCTGCCCTGTGCAAGTAGAAGTGATCTTCTGGATCAGAGACCCAGACAGAGTCAAGATGAAATAAAAAGGGAAACAAAGCCCGAAGATTGCCTAGCTGGTGAGTGAGCCAGGATTTTTGCAGTATGTATTTCTGTTTCCTGCTGGACTCCTGTTGAAATGCAGCATTAGTCATCTAGGCATGCTTCACTTGAAACTGCTATGCAAGAGTTTTCATTGATAAATAGCACATCCTCCCCACACACACACACACCAGTCTTAGCAAACTATGTGCCAGTTAGTAATGGCATGGTTCAAAACACAGCTGGCCCCCAGCTGGCATCCTGAGGCTGTGTTCCCTCTTGGAAAGTTGCCCTCACTGACCACACCTAAGTTACCAGCTTTTTCTACCCGCAAAACAATAAAGCTGGGGATGGAGAGATGGATCGGCAGTTAAGGACACTTACTGCTCTTGCAGAGGACTCAAGTTCAGCTCCCAGGACCCATATCAGTCTGAGCACAATTGTCTACAGCTTCGGTTCCTGGGAATCTGATGCCTTCTTATGACCTGCTCTTGCATGCCTGTGGCACACCTAGAGACAAGTGTGTACACATATACCTATAAACAAAACGTAAATAAATATTCACACACAAAGTCATCTCTGTCAACATTTGTTCTCTCTGTGTGTGTCGTGTGTCTGTGTGTGTGTGTTTTGCATGTGTCTGGGAAAGCTATTCTTAGAGAATATTGTTTCCAGTTATAAAACATGCTAAGTAAAATATTTTCATGCAAAAACAGTTTTTCTCTATCAAAAAAAAAAGGCAGATTGCACCCAGATTCTAAGATTCTAAATGCTAAGAAATGAATTCTGTTTTACCCAGAACAGGATGGGAGCCAGCAGAGACTGATTATGGGAAGTGGAGAGGGATGTAAGGTGGGACTTCAGAATTCTCAGGGGAAAGAAAGTGTTTGAGAAGGCGACTCACGTTGCATGATTATCTTTAAACATAAAAGTCCTTACTATGATTTATTATGTTGAGTTGATCTTATAATCCAGTCTTTATTTCTACAAAATATTTTCTAACTCTCTATGCAGGAAGAGCAATATAAAACACGAACTGCAAGCAGGCTATACTGATTTTTGCATGCTGAGGCTGGCAGGTACACTGTAACTAAAATATGCAAAGAGGCAGGAAGTGTGCCTGTGTCTTGGCTCACAGCCAGCCTTACAAGCAGAGGAGGGCTGATGCTGTTTGTCCTCACCATGCTTCCATTTCCTCTGGGAAACTTCCACTGTGGAGGTTAGAAGACCTTCTTCTGTCCACCTAACTATTTTTTATATAATATCTTTTAATATGTTTGTGTGGTGGGGGGGGGATGTGTGTTCTGTGGGGTGTTCATATAGATCAGAGGTCAACTTAGGGGAATCAGTTCTTTCCTTTCATCATGTAGATTCCAGGGGTCAAATTCAAGTCCTCAGGCTTGTTGGCAAGCACTTGCACCTGCAGTGCCATCTCCATGACTCTTTCTGACTTGATTTTAACAGGCCGGAAGCTAAGCAAACACTGCTGTGGTATTTGTTATCTCCGTGGCAATTCCAGCACCAGGTATTAAGTCTTCTGCAGGCTCCAAGCTACAGGCTGAGAGGGCTATTAATAAACCCTCTTTTAAAAACAGCTGGAAAGGAATTAGAGCCCTTTCATCCAAACACAGATAACTGTGGGTCCAGAAATGATTTCTAACAATAACAAAAGATACGAATTCAATCTTGCAAATTTGCAATTAGCACTTGAGTGACGGTGTTCTAAATGTACGTGACCAAGTAAGTTGATACTGGGTGGTGGCTACAATACAGTCAGACAACAGCTTTCAATCTGTAGAGGTGCACTCTAGAAACAAATTTAGAATGCACTTAATAATTTGGGGAAAGTTCTGGTGTAGTAAATGTTATATGACTGAAGGAATACAAACCAGAAACAGTGTTAAGACTAGAACAAAATACAGGGGGCGCTATATACAGAGGGAACTATATAGAATGGGCACTATATATAGGGGAGACTATATACAGAAGAACCATATACAATGGGCACCATGCCTCCGAAAACTCAGGGAGGGTGTATGTACTACATTAGCTGAGGAGGACGGAGAGGAAAGTGGCAGGGCCTCATGTGCAGATATTCCGAGACACTGGCTGGCCCAAAATGAGCAAAGACACCCAGGTGTTCTCATCTCTGCTGACCCTGCCATCAATCACTTCCAACCCCACACAAACATGCTTACAGTAATTTGTCTTTGCAAAGGGAACCTCACACTTGCACCTGCCTGCAATGAACCATGGATTTTTAAGCAATACATTCTGGTTGCCACATACTTCATTGCTAGATAGTGAAAAACAGCAGCTTTAGGATATATTGTAGGTCTAGGAAGAAACTGGTTGATGTGGTTAATAAGCAACACGTGAAAAGTGCCTTTTCTGGGCCTGTTAACACATCCATCTCCTATTCACCTGCATGCACACTGATTTAACAGGTATATAGCAGTGAACACTTGTGGCCGATATTTCCAAATCTCTACTGAAAGGCCAACAGCAAATAACCACTTAGAAAAAAAAAAAAAAACAAAGAAACTGCCTCTCCTTGGCTAGCCTCCCTCAGATATAAGTCCATAAGTCTACCAAAATGTGTCCCAACCAAATTCCACATAGTTTGGAAACAAATTAATTTGGAAAGGCAGTTCTCATTTGCCTGAGACTCAAATGTTCTTTATCCAATTTGATATTGTTGTGTTAGTTTCAAAAGTACACGTTTATAACAATGCTCTGAAGTTATTACATTTTTGCTGGGCTGTCTCACCTACAGATGGGTAACCTGTGCCCCACCACACGTCAACATACAAGAAATACTCAGTCCATATATGAACACTTTGTCCATCTTCTGTCCCAGTGATCTCAACAGCTGCCTGCCCGTAGATAGCCACCCCTTTCTAGTATATTCTACTATAGCAAGAAGGGCTTTATAACAGCTCATTACATCATTTTGGTGAGGAGCCCAACTCAGTACTCTAGACTGCTGCCAGTTGCCAAAAAATAAATAAAAAGCTTGTTTTTATAAGACATCGTGATGATTTCCTTTATGGAAAAAGGTATACAACTGATCACTTAAGCCTCATTTGGCCCTAATCTATAGCAGCTGACATATAATTTTAAAAAGTAGAAACAGCAATTAAAAGTCAGTGTTCTAGAGCTTTAGAATAAAATTGCCACATTGGCAAAAGCATGCAGAAAATCTAGAAAACATTTCATATTCACAAGATGTAACTTTTCACTTATCCTTTTTCCTTTTTTCCTTCTTTCCAGAAAAGCTCATTTAAATGCTCATGCATGCGTACAATTGGTTGTCAATTTCAGTCACTTTTGTAAAAGTACTGAAGAGTCAAAAATGGCAAAATTCTTTCCTTAGGAACCTTTCACTTTGACTCCAAAGACAGTTGTTTTTTTTTTTTAACTAATCTTTCTGCACATTGTCCACCCACCTCTTTTCTGTTGTTCTCTAAAGCCCTCAGGAAAAAGATGAATTTCAGCTTTGTCACATCACCTAGGTGCGATTGTTGCCCGGCCTTTCTCTTTATTATACAAGTATGTTGATGACGTAATTGCAGAAGTTGGTTCTACTCATGTAGCTGGGTCTTGAATTTTTTTTTTTTTTAAGACTGCCTCCTTCCGTGCCAAAAAACAGTTGTAAAAACAGAACCAAGCAGTCTCACCTTTTGATAGTAAATCTTTGGGATCATCACCCTAAGGGACTCACTGTTTCAGCCCTGGGTAGACAGAACCATCCCAAAGCTCAGCTGGCCCCAGACCTGAGGCTCAGCTGCACACACTTAGGTGACACCACAGCAGACTTGGCTTTTAACCCTTTCCTAGAAGCGCTCAACTTTTCATCTCTGTTTGACTTTCATTTTCACCCATCCCCAAACCTCGAGGGACCAAAGAGAACCCCGACTTTCACCCCAACCTTGTTTGCTCCTCTGCAGCAATTCCCCTGAAAGTTGACTGCAAAGTAAGCCAACAGTTACCGCGCTGCATTCAAAATAAAGTAAGGGTCGCGAAGATCATGATAACCAAGAAATCATCTGGATCAGGAGCCTGGAAGAGCGAGCTTTTTACAGGGCCATCTTCTACACCGAGAGAACCACAGGGTTGGGATTCAAAAGTGCAGAGAGGAGAGAATCATGGGGGTGGGGGGAACGACAGAGGCTAAATCTCATGCAGATGAGGCAGCTCAGCGAGAGGTAAAGAAAAACATACCTTAGGGATTCTCCTTCTAAAAATGCACAGGCCAGCTGGGTTGTCGCTCCCCTTCTTTGGGGGGTGTGAATGTGTTTTCCTTTCAGGGATCCCCCTTGCAATTGTGTTTCTAGGCTCTTTTCCTTTATTCAGCCACAGATAGTTGCAGGAGGCGCAGGCAGCGTTCCTGCGCCGCCCCGACTCAAGTGCAGCCGGGCATGCCTTTGCTCAGAAACAAGGCTTGCGCTGCTCTTATCAATTCTATCAAGCTCCCTGGGTAGCCTCCAAAGCAATTTTACAACTTAGCTGCTGGCAGGAATCTGCCTTTCACTCTTCTCCTTGCCAGCTTCCTTGGGCAGCTCATTTCTCAGCCCTTTCTCTAAGAAAGCAAAATGGGATCGCTCTCCTGCTCTCCTTGCTGTTGTCCTGGCTCACCCACAATTGGCGGTGCGGAGCAGCGCGGCTGAGTGTGTGCTGGGAACTTCACACAGCGGCTGCAGCCGGGGCTCCTCGGAATGCAGCAGAGACCTGAGCTCCCAGCCTCCTCCATCGGAGTCCAGGCTCCCTCTGCTGCGCCAGCTGCACAGAGCCGCGTAAGAGGGCTCCTCAGCCCTGGTCCCCTGGAGACCTGAGACGTTCTGCTGCCAGGTGTGGTCATCACCACTCACCCCCACCTCAGTAACAGGGGCACAGCTTCCTGCTGGTGAAAGGAATGGATGTGGGTGCCCGATGGTCCCTGCATCCCGCGGGGGTGGAGGAGCAGGACAGGTCACCCTCACAGGGCCAGTTTTACTACGAACCTTAGTAAAACAGATAATTATTAAATTAACCATGCTGTTTAATAACCATTACTTCAGATGCTATTGGCCGTGCTTGGACAAAGTCCACTGTTCAACCTAACAAGAGATCCTTAACAGGACCCTTGTTTAGAGGGAGGCTATATCCTGGCCTCCCCCCACCCCCCGCCCAACCCTCCCAGCTTTTTTTTTTTAAGTGTTTGTAGATTGGAAGATTGATTCCTCAATAATTAGAATTAGACACACATACGCTTATCAAAGTAGGCAGTGGAGAACCATGATGGCTCAAAGGATTTTCTTTCTCGTGGGATAATGTCCTCCCGATGTGGCTGAGAATTGAATGGGCTTATTTTCCTTTTTATCTTAGCTGAGTAAAGGAGGTGGGGGGGAGTCACCACGCCTACCTTCCATCAATTAAGCATTTTTTAATCCTCTAACCCTCCCGTTGAAACAAATATAAAAAGTGCTGCGTCTTAAAATAGAGCCTTAAAGAAGCTCAAGCCTGGGAATAATTTGTAGGCTTTAAGCTGCATCTGGTGTTCTTCTGGCTTACTTCTTTGATTTCCTTTGCTTTGTGGAAAATGAGAGGCTGGGGGCTGGGGAGGTGGCTCAGCCCCTAAAGTTCTGGCCACATAAGCATGGGGACCTAAGTTCAGATCCCAGGCACCGTCTTACAAAGAATTTGTGTGTTTGCCACCTCACCTCAGGGGAGGCAGGGACCTCAGTGTCCCTGAAACTCACTGACTGGGCATTCTAACCAGATTTCCTAGCTCCATGCTGAGGGAGAGATCTTGCCTCAAAAATAAGGTGGAGAGGGACAGAGGAAGGCACCTGTTATCAACCTCTGTCCCCACACGCACACACATAAGGACACACATTTGTATGTACCTGTACACAGATGTACACACTACATACACACACACACACATACACACACAAGACTTGGATGATGTTTCCCAACTGACAAACCTATCAACTAGTAGCTGAGATGAAGCAGCATAAGAAGTGCATCCGGTTCATAATCCTTTAGTCCAGCACTCGTAAGAGTAGGTAGGTCAACTTTAGAAGTGACTCCCCCTGTCAATATTTGATATGTAACAGCAGCCACACAACCTACAATTAAACTTAAACGATTTCGGACAAAACTTGTATTAAGAAACATTCTGGGGTTGAGGAAATGTCAGGGTCAGCAAAGGGGTTGCTGTGCAAGCCTAAGGTCTTGAGCCCAGATGCTTAGATTCCAAGCAGAGGGCCCGGACTGGTGGTATAGTCTTGTAATCCCAGAAATGGCAAGCTAGAAGGTGGGGACAGGAGGGTACATGATGTCCAATGCCCAATGGGCCTAGTCCGCTTGGTGAAGTTCAGGCCACTGAGAGACCCTACCCCAAACAAAATTGGGAGGGCACCTGGGGAATGGCCCCCAGAGTTGTCCTCCAACTTCCACATGCAAACAGGTACACATGCCCATCCACAGCCACGAATACACTGACACACATAAACACACACACACACAGGTACACATACATATTGTGCCGACCATATATAATAACCAGTCGATAACATTATGTGATTTGAAAACAGTCGTGCTCCAGTTTGACCCAGTGTTATGCCGGGTCTTGGCGGGTGGCCCTCTCTATTCCTAGCTCCCCGTCTCCGTCTCCCAGTTAGCTCACAGCGGCACAGCCTCCCCAACCTGCTGCTTAAGTGACTGTTAATGGACATGAGCAGCTGCTCAAGGTCTAATGAAGCACATCAGGAGCAAACACTGAGGCACTGTGCTCTCTGCCATCGGCAATCACCAGAGAGGCCGAGAGGACAAAGCTTTGCTGCCCTCGGCTGTAAGCGCTTGAGAGCAGCAAGGGGAAACCGCTGGATTCTAACAGTGCATGACAGGGCAAAACCTGATTTTTTAAGTATTCAAGCATCCAAGCTTGGGAAGGCATTGTTTTGAAGGATGTCCTTCAACACACAGGGGGAACACGTGTCCATACTACTTTTCTTTTGTGTACAATAACCAAGCCAAAATGGGGCAGTTAAGCTGAGCTGTGAGCACTCAGCAGCCAGCCGAATGCAGTGAAAGCATGGATTGTGACATGATGCCATTAAGTATTCAAACCTGCAGAAGAAGACACAAGGTGACGCTGGCTGTGTGTGGTCTACACAGCGTGCGTGCAGGAGCAGTGAAGAGCCCGGAAAACACCACTACACTACAAATTTACCCTTACAAGATGCACAAGGCTCAGCCCAGCTTAAGAGAGGAAGTTTAGAGAAAGCACCAACAGACCCTGTGCACACTGAACCGTTCCTTCAGCTGTCGGGAAGAATCCACTCTCCATCCGGGGACCAATAATCTGATCATTGTTGCTAAAGGTTAAACACACACATATAATACAACCCATCCTCAAGGCCAGACAACAGTGTTCGCTGTCTATACAAATGAATTCGCAAAATGATTTATTGCCAAGATGATTGAGCACAAAAGCAATTTTGAAGTAGGAAGCTGATGTTTCTAGCTCTAAGCAAGTGAATAATGTAGAGAAAAATAAATGGTTTGGAAGAACCGTCTGAAAAGGGGTAATTTAAAACGATTCACTTCATACAAGTTACATGGTAGCAATTAACACACACATTAAATTCTGTTCTTGGTGTTTTCCAAGAGTGTCTGGGTCGTTTTACCAGTGAACTCGGAGCAGAATAAGGCTGAGCTGGAGTCAAGCAGGACTGCACCCCATTTTCACTACCGTTCTTGGTTTTCTTATGCTGAGCCAAGCTCTATCCTCAGGACACTTAAACAGTCCAGAAGGAAGTGACTGGCCAGCAAGTAAGGGCTCTGCCAACAGCTGGGAAGAAACGGGAACCTCCTCCCCACAGAATCCGTGTTGAAATTTGATCATCTAACGGTGGTCCAAGTGACTGTGGCCCTGACTGACAGGTTCTATGGCCTGCCCTAGAAACCCTGAGCCGAACACCCCACTCTCTAATGCCTGCCAGAAGACAAACAAATAAACCTTTCAAAATTCAAAAGCATGAGTTACGTTATCTGTTCATTTAACTTTGCAATTTCAGTGGATCCATTTGTTTTAAGTAGGAAGATTTTAGGCTCAACAAATCTAGCCACAAGATAATTCCACCACCGTTGGCACTAATATCATCTGTGCACTTCCCAAAGTCGTGTGAAGTCTCTGTTAAAGCACTGGTTTACCAATGGATATAGCTATCTGTTTGCTCCTATACCTACCTGCCCTTGCTAGACAGTGATTCTCTTGAGAGCAGAGAACAAATCATCCTTTGGTCACTCATATCCAGCTGAAACCAGGCTCATCAAAGGATGTTTGAATGATTATCAGCGTGTTTAGCAAAGCACATATCTAATGCTATCCAGGACCTAAGGTGAGTCTTCTTGTAGCCAATGAGTTCTATTTTTTGGGTCCAAATGGTACTCCTTAATCCTCAACAACAGCTCCACTAATGTCTGTAATGAAAGCCAATGTCAAACTTTCAGACAATGTTATGGAGATTTTATCTGTTATTTACCTTTCCAACCCTGACAATCACTGTTCCCCTAGTTAAACAAATAAACACAGGAAGACTGCTGGGCAGACCAGAATCTACTGAACTAGGGGCACTAAAGATTGGATTAAAAAGCAGGACTTTAACCTCCACTTCAAATCTTGTTCCACTATGAGGCTGACATCATTATAGATGGCAGAATTCACATGTTTTTAAAATAATGATTAAAGGGGATGAACTTACAAAAGAAGACACTCTTCTAGACTATTTCACCAGGCATTGAATATTGGTCATTAGATAGTTAATTCTCCTTGTTTGACAGGGTCTAGACTTTTTGTTCTGTTGTATTTTTCTTTATAAAATTAGTGTCAGCCCTCTATTCCAGAACACTGCCAAGTGTGTAGTGATAATGTCCCAGTTTTTTAAAAAACTCATTTGGACACTTCCAAGTTAAAAACAAAACAAAACAAAACAAAAACTTCTCCGTTCCCTGGTTACTCCAGCCCTTGTTGGTCCAGGGAACTAACTGGGTCAGTGGCTGGGAAATAGCGGGGAGGCGGGTCGGTTTTCAGTTTGGGCGTTTTACATTTTTCTGACTTGGGTCATGTTTCTTACCCTCTCGAAGCTTAGTTGTTCTATGCTTAAAGTGAACAGGAAACAGAAATGATCACTATAATTAATCTTGTTGCTCATGCCTGAAATTAGATGATTTCTTTCAGGCAACGAAGGAGTCGTCAATACCGATTGGCTAATCATAATCCAACGTTCCTGCCAAATCTCACCGCCTCTTCTTCTTTCTGTATGTAATTATGATATAGTTGGGAGCCAATTTAACATTTCGTGTCTGAATTCAGGTAGTTTTATAGTAGTGTGTGGCAGGCTTTTCCTTTCACAGCTCTGGTGTTTCCCACACAGACAACACTATCGTTGTAACTTAGCCTTGGCTTCCTATGTTTGAATGCACCGTGGTCCCAGTAGTGTGTCCTCTTTTAGCTTATCCATGGATTTTTCAAGTACTGACTTCAATTTTCTGCGACAAAAATAAAAACTATCTTTTTTTATCTAGCTAGGCCAGTTATACTTAGTTCTTCTCTTTGTTACAAAAAAAAAAAATCGAAAGAACCTGAGGTTTCCTTTTATTGTACATTTATAAAAACCATGAAATTTAGTTATCCATACTAATTAACCCATTCTGATCAAAATAATCATAACTCTATTTGCATTCTTTTAAGTTGTTGTATTTCTTCTCACATTCCAGGTTTCTAAATCACACAGAAGCATTTGAAAGGGGCAAATCTTTGGGTGGAATCCAAGCACAAACATATAATGAAGTCATTCACATGCATTCAGATTGTATCTATTCCTTATTTACTGCTGGTGACTAATTTGGAAGAGAGCCTCTGGCTCCCTAAAATAAGAGAAGAGAGATACCAAACTTACATCACATGCAGATTCTTCAAAACAACTTCCGTGTGGTCTAATTACAACTGCAACTATCTCTCCCACTGCATGGCGTTGCCATCAGTATAGGGTAGCATAATATTTAATCCTCAGGCTTGGCCATAACCACTTCCTATTCTGCATTCTCAGAAGGACCCCATCCAGGATAGACACAGAAGCACCAGGGACAAGTAAATAGTTTTGCTATGATCTTTCTTAGGGTCAATATTACCCTTAAGTTCTTCCCTTCAGAGAATTGCCTCTTGGTTCTCAAATTTACCTGAGAAACTCTTTTTCAACAGTAATGTCCAGACTTCTTTCTCCCTGAAGAAACCACCACTCATCTCCTGTGAGACAGCTATGCTTCTGTTCTGGGCCTAGAGCAAAAGGTGTGGACTGTGGAAGGTCACGTTTTGAAGGTCTTTTTTTTTTTAACATTTCTGGCTGTGAGCCTACTAAATCTCGGGGTGGCTGGGTGCTCTTCTCTGAAAATAGCTGGGCTGCATTAAGTACATGTGATAGCTCTACAGGCGATGGGCTCAGTTCCCCAACACTGACTCCACATACCAACGCCTAGTCCTGAAAGAGATCAAAGCCTTCAAATCTAACAAGCGGTGGTGAAACCAGCCAACCTGAAAAGTTAGGTCTGGTTTTTGGTTGTATGTTTCATTTTTTTAGTAAAGGGTAAGCCATTCTTCCCAGCTGTTTTACTGTTACTGATGCAATGACTTAAGGATTAAAAGACCCCGTGAGTCAAAGGAGAGAACGCTAACTTGATGAGATATCTCTTGATATGTTCAAAGAGCTGGGAAGCTCCTCCAGAGCCTCTTCTGGATGGCCTAACTCTCAGGCTCTTCGTGTTTTGTTTTATGTCATTTTCAGAACTACTTCTGGAGGAAAAAAAAATCTATAATCTTTTCTCTTCCTTTTTAAAAATTGCAGCTTATTTACTTTACATCCCAAGGGTGCCCCTTCTCTCTCCTTCCCCCTTTCTTTCTCCTCTTTCTTTTTCCCCAGAAAAGGGGAGCCTCCCTCCCCATATCAACCCTCCCCAGCAGATCTCAGGGCTGAGCATATCCTCATCCCCAGAGGCCAGGCAAGGTAGCCCTGCCAGGGGGGAAGTGATCCAAAAGCAGACAATAGAGTCCATGTTAGAAACAGCCATCGCCCCCTCCACTCGCCAGGTGACCTACATGAAGACCAAGCCACCCATCAGCCACATATGTGCAGGGAGCCTAGGACCAGACCATGCATGTTCCTTAGTTGATGTCTCTGTAAACCCCCATGGGTCTGGGTTAGTTGTCTCTGATGGTCTTCTTGTGAGATTCTTGTACCCTCCAGGTCCCCCAACATGTCCATAGGACTCCCAGAGTTCTACCTCATGCTTAGGGCTGCAAGTCCCAGCATCTGTCTCTATTCCCTGCTGGCTGGCCTCCCAGAAGACAGTGTCTTTCTGGGTCTGGTTTACCTCACTCAGGATGATCTTTTCTAATTCCATCTATTTGCCTGCAAATTTCTTGATTTCTTTGTTTTTAATAGCTAAGTAATATTCCATTGCATAAATGTACCACAATTTCTGTATCCATTCTTTGCCATCAGAGAAATGCAAATCAAAATGACTCTAAGATTCCATCTTATACCAGTCAGAATGGCTAAGATCAAAAACTCAAGTGACAGCACATGCTGGTGAAGATGTGGAGAAAGGGGAACACTCCTCCACTGTTGGTGGGAGTGCAAACTTGTACAACCACTTTGGAAATTAATCTTGCACTTTTTCAGAAAATTGGGAATAGTTCTACCTCAAGACCCAGCTATACTGCTCCTGGGCATATATCCAAAAGATGCTCCACCAAACAACAAGGACATTTGTTCAACTATGTTCATAATGGCTTTATTCGTAATAGCTAGACACTGGAGAAATCTGTAATCTTAATGGTTTTATATTTGCTCATGAGATGTCTCTGCATGCTTGAAAATAAGTATCATCTATAAACTGATCTATTTTGTTCACAAGGGAAAGGAATCAATGTCTTGAGTAAAATTTCGACACAATGAAAGATAAATAGTCCCTGGGTTTTCCTTTCTTACAAAATGAACAATGACTTCTTTTTCTTTCTTTGAAGACTAAAGCATGCAACCATGAATGGTATTAGGCACCAAGTTCTGCTTTATTAAAGACTCTTTATTCTTCCATAGGCACTTTTTATGATAGCAATCAATGTCTAGAAAACATAAGAACAACTGTGATTACAACATAAAAATTATAATAATCAAATAAAGTTGACAGGGGATTCAAATGGATATTTCAGTGAAGATACACAAATAGCCAACAGTCATATGAAATTATACTGGATATGATTAGTTAGTAGAGAAGTGAAAATCAGAACAGTGGGTCTGTATGTGCCTTTAATCCTGGCACTCAAGAAACAGAAAAAGGCAGATCTCTATAAATTTGAGGCTAGCCTGGTCTACATAAGAAGTTCCAGGCTAGCCATGTCTACACAGTGAGACCTTATCTCACATAAACAAAATACAAACAAGCAAAACTTCAAACTAACAACAAAAGCAAATAGAAAATCAAGTCAAGAAATATAACATATTAAAACAACTCCCCAAATAAATTAAGCAAAACAAAGGGCTGACAAAGATGTGAAAAAATTGGAAACTCACTACACTGTTGATAGAAATGTAAAATTGTACAGCCATGATGACACTCAGCAGCACAGGCCATCAAAAATTAAAGTCATAATTAGCATGTGACCCAGAAATCTAATTTCTGGGCACGTATAAAAAATGGAATCTAGATGTCAAGACATAACCATACTGTAGTTTCATTAATGGCCACAGTTAACCTAATGTGTATTCATGCACAAATAGTTTTTTTTAAGGTGGTATGTATACAGAAAGTTATTTAGCATCAAAGAGAAAGAAAATCCTGTTATTAGCTTCAACCTGAATAAAACTTTGAGGATATCATGCTAAGTGGGTTAAAGCAGACACAAAACAACAACTCTGTATGGTTGGGGGGGGGGTCCACTGGCTCAGGGACCAGTTGCCTGGAAATGCAAGACCCTTTACTTGAAGATCCAAGTGGGTCAATGGGAGAGAGAACTGTACTTGGGGTACAGGTGAGTGAGGAAGGTCTAGTGTGCCTTCAGTTAAGCTTGATTCCGCTTGCCACAGCTCTTCTACATCAGTCAGGGTAATCTCATTTGGGGTATAATCTCAAGTCTGTGTCCCGGAGGCATCAGGTGTAAAGAAATTGGACAAATGTATTTCCTCAGTGGATTCTCTGTTCTCCTGAGAAATTTTGTTTGGGGGGGGGACCATTGCTTGTAGCATACCATCAACGATAATGGACTTCTGAGTGCAATGAATATTCGCCGTAGCATGACTGCTTTTGTCAACAACATTGTAGTTGGAACAGCAAGAAAGCTTGTGCTTACTCGTCCCAAAGGTCAGGGATAGGGGTCTTGGGATGTAGGCTGGTTGATCAGCTCCTTCTAAGTTTCTCAAAGTTTCCTGCCATGATTGGCTGTACTAATATCTCTCTGTTGCTTGATTTTGATGTTGTCTCTTAGTGGAATTCCATCACCACATTAGCTTCTTTGTGAGTTGCAAGTGCTTGCACTTCCCAGCCTTCTGTCTGAGTCCCATCAGCAGCTGGATAATTCTCCTCAATGTAAAAGTTACCCATGCTGGTCACAGCCACACTAAAGGAATGGCATGAAGTTTTGATCAGTTTAACAAAGCAGTATAAGGGACATAGACAGCAAGCTTGCCAATCTCCCAAACTGCTTCAAAGAAGGCATCCAATTCTGAATGGAAACCCTAGCTTGTTTTAATGTTTAAATGATGTGTACATGTATCTCTGTGAATATGTGCATTTAAGTGTGGGTACTTGATGAGGACAGAGGAAGGCATCAGATTCCTTGGATCTGAAACTACAGATGGTTGTGAACCACCCAATGTGTGTCCTGGTGTTCTGTAAGAGCAACAAACACTCTAAACCACTGAGGCATCTCCCCATCCTCTCTCCCAAGACTCTGGCTTCCTACTAAAGGATGAGCCTCTACTCCCTTTTCTGTCCAATAAAAGAGATGATCAGGGAACATTTGACACTTAGCATCCCTGCAAATCTGGCCTGAGCAGCGACGTGTTTGTAATGATCTCAGTTGTGTCATGTTCCAATGGCTGATGAATGCTTTGGTGAATAAGAATGAGTCTAAAGGCAAAATTTCCATGTATCAAAAAAGAGATGATTCCCAAGGGTCCTCACTAGAGGCCAAGCCTGTGAAAATATAATAAGCTCTTGTCCTTTGTGAATTGTAGGCTGGGTTCAGGATTTCAGGACAGGCTCCATCTCCCCTGACTAGTTTAGGAAGAAAGAAACTACAGTAAATGAAAATAATCCCAACCTCATTTTGCTAACTTACCCACAAGGCACAGCACTGATTGCCTAATTTTCCATCTCACGTTCTTACTCTTCATCAACCAAGCTCAGACCATCTTCTCCCATCACTTGAAGGCTGTCAAAGCCACGATCTACTAGATACTTGACAACTGTGCTTGCTTGGAAGCCTTTAATGTCTTATTTGAAGTAACATCCCTACACATAACGCCAAAAGACAATTATCAAATTCCCCAGGTCAGTTCTAGCTTCCAGACAATCAGTGATCTCACAGTGTAATCAGAGATGGCTTTTGCATTCATAGTACTGAGCTTTCTGACCCTAACACAAATCTCTTTAAGGAACACACTGATATTGAGAAATTCAAAAGATCAACCATGATCTAAACCAGGACATGTTTGTGTGATTATTTCTTTGCAAACAGGGGAAAGCACTTCTTCTCCACATATATTGATCTGTGTCAAAAACTGTCTTGAGCAGTTTGAGGAATCATCTGTAGAGCTGGGCAGGCAAAGTGGAGAGCAAAGCCAGTCTCCCACAGATCACGCATGAAAGCACTTGACAAGACTCCTGATGAGAACAACATAAAAGGCAGCTACAAGACCAGAGTATCTGAATTATTGAGACTGGGAGGAGGAACCGGAATAAGAAAGACTTGAGCTAGGTTAGTCCCAAGTTAGCAACAGTTTCCAAGAAATAGGGAAAGCAGCAATTGATGCTCCAGCCCAGGAGCACTTTCAGGAATGAATATATATATATATATCATATGTATGTGTATATATTATATACTATATATTTATTATAGTATATACTATACTATATAGTATATACTATATATTTAGTATATATAGTATTTAGTATATACTAAGTGATTATATATTTTTAAATGTATATATTTCAATTTAGATATATAGATACGTACATAGATAGATAGATATAGATAAATGATAGAATGGTTCAAATTACATGCAAAGTGTTTAACAGAAACAAAATGCGGTATAGTAACATCTCACAGACACACACACATGCACACACACACAATTCAGCATAAAAGCAAGTTCACAGAAAAGTTTTAGGAAACTGTACCTACTCTTTCAAATACAGATTGAATTTCTTTAAAGAATTAAAGATAAAATAAATTACAATAAATAAGCTCAAATTAAAAGACTAGAAAGTGACAGAATTCAGAAAGGAATTATAAATAAAAGCAACTTTGATTCAGAAATGAAAGGATAGAGTTTATAAAAATAACAGCACATTACAAGAAATTAAATAGCATATTTAAATGGAGAAAGCAGAAAATGGTTAAAATCATTTATAGTAAAATGACAGCTCTGAAAGCCAGACAAAGGAAACCTAACAAATGGAAACTCTCAAAGAAGAAAGAAATATTGATATTTCAATTCAAAGGAAGTGTACTGAAATTTAAAACAAGCAAACAAAACAAAAAACAAAAACCCACAACGTATTTGAAAGACTTTGTGAGAGAACACACTGCATGCCTGGGAATATCAAAACAGTACCAGGGGTCTCTCCTGTCCTCTAAACAGCTAGAGAAAAGATTAAGTTGTTGTTGGGGGTTGGGAGAGCAAAGTCTTCAGATTTTTGACAAATTTTATGCCCCAAAGCAAGAAAATTACAGCATTAATATAGTCACTCAAAGAAAACAAGGCTTCGACCTCATCTAACCTCACTTCAATGGATTACAAACAGAACCAGCTTTAAATATACAGACGCCAAGGCAGATGCTTCCTGCAGTCTTTTCCTGGGGATTATACTATAAAAATTCAGATGTCAGTGCTATCAGGACATGCTGGCATGAAAGCTGGTCACTCTGAGCACTGATGCCTGTCGACATCACAAGAAGAAGTGGCCAGACATCGTGTGCCTTCTGATTAGAACATCTAGCTACCTGTGGTGTAGGCAGAGAATACCAAAGTTGAGTCCAACCCAGTGACAGCATCCACCCCTTGATTCACAGGAAAGCTGGCTAACAGCATGTATTGATGGAGAAGTCTGTTTAGCAAAGAACCCAATGTGGGGATTTTATACGACATGTGACCCTTCAAGGTCTTTGAAAAACAGTTTAGGAGAGACAGGGAGCCACCAGGGTTGGGGAAAGGATTGAATAAGAGATGAGGGGACAAGTTAAGACAAAAGTACACTTAGAGATGATACCCCAGTAATTATCTGAAATCTCATTAAGAGGGGCTTGGGGGGGGCATCATGATGAGATCCTGGAAATGTAAACATTCAGATGAATATTTAACGATTATAGAATCATTGCTGATTTTGAAATAATTGTGTGTTCAAATGGATATTTAAGGATTATAGAATCATTGCTGATTATGAAATAATTGCGCAGAAGGTTGCATTAAGTGATGACATATTTAAAATGCACACCGAAGTATTTACTAGTGAGATAATAATTTCAGTTTACTTTCAAATTAGCGCAGGCTACTGAAGAGGGAAGGGAGGGATGGAGGAATGCCTGATGGTCGGTTGATAATCTCGAAAAATCCCATGAGTCTTTGGTAGGCGCCAGGGACTTTCTTATAATAAGCTGCCTGGTTCCTGTATGTGTCATAGTGCATATAATATGTCAGTTTATCTTGTGCTGTGATGCCTGTGACTGTAAGGCACAGGCGTTTCTAAGCCATTGTAGATATAAATCATCTGCACTTCATTAGCAGACTCCGAGAAGAAAGCTTATCTCGTTAACACCTCTTTCCTTATACAGTTGTGTTTTCCTACCTAAAAGAGTATATTACATCTAGGGAGCAGAACACAGAGCCAAAGCCATGAATAGCCATTTCAACCTCTAAAAGACCAGAGACTGGCTTGGGAGATGGCTCAGTCAGTAACGCACTTCCTGCATAAGCATGAGGACCCGAGTCTGATCCCCTAGCAGTGGAGAGGCAGAGACAGGAGGAACCCAGGGGCCTCGTGATTAACCAGCCTCCCAGAACCCATGAATTCCAGGTTCAGTGAGAGACTCTATCTAAAGTCAATAAGGTGAACAGTGATAGAGAAACACACAGAACATTCACCTCCTGCTACCATACACAGGAACATGCAGACACGCATATACATGCACACATAACCTTCCCATGGATGAGTGCACACACACACACACACACACACACACACACACACACACAGACACAAACCAGAGACAGTTTCTAAATACTGCCAAGATATGACTGAGTGCTGGTGCAGTTTAACAAGCTTCCCATATGCAAGTCTTGCTGACTGTGCTAAAACATTTCAAGGGCCAGTGTGTTTCTAACATGGAGAAGAAGGTCTTTTGCAAGAAGATCCCTTCACAGAAATCATGGCAACTCAGAAAGCATCTCAGCATGTCCTGTGCATGGCTGATTGTGGTTGGCAGCATGGCTTTAAGCCATGGACAGCATCCTTCCAGAGACATCAGCTCTTGTCATCACCTTAAGGTGCCAGAGGGCAAAGATGGTTGGCAGAGATGCAATTCCTTCCACATCTATATGGCATCTTATAGATTGCCTTTAACAGTGAAGGTACCTTTTTGGCCAGGGGTGATGGAGTTCTGGTTTAGATGTCAAGGGGCTGTTTCTTCTTTGATGTGGATTTAAAAAAATCTCCGTGTTACACATGAGCATCATTGTAGAATCTAATCTCCCCTACGCAGCTGTAGTACATGACCTTGGAGAATGAGAATTATGCACTTTGGAAAGGAAGTCATTTTAACACATTGCTCACAGATACTTCATGGGGAAAGCTCCCTAAAATCCACACTGTTTTGCTGAGTGACATTCTTCAATTTAAACTTCCTTCAGGGCCAGAGAGATCGCAATGCTGCTGAGAGACCTGGCTGCTCTTCCAGAGAACCCAGGCTCAGTTTCCAGCAGTTTTGTGGTGGTCCACAAAACCATGTGCAACTCTAGTTCTAGAGAGATCTGAGGCCCTCTCCTAGCCCCCATTGGCACAGGGCATGCACTCATTGTACTTTTATATGACGAGGCTAAATATTCATATATATTAAATGAAAATAAATAAGCCTTTAAAACACTCTCTCCACAAAATCATGGGATTCAGGGAGGCAGAGTATAGTCACACAGAGTTTTCCTAGTCACTAGTGGGGCCCCCTTGTGAAATTGTTGGTATGTTGTGGAAGCCCTTTTACCAAGCTGTTTGATTTAAAAGTCCCTCGATATACCATTCTGGAGGTGGAAATAGCCTTCCTCACATGATTTCTCAGTACTTATTTTAACTTATGACATGCTGATTCTCTCCTCAAATTGTAACCTGTGATTTGCTCAACCAAGCTCAAATCCCTAAGCCTCCAAGCTATGCACACTGGCTCACGACCACATCTCCCTACAGAACCTGACTCGGATCCCTATTATATGCAGGCAGGGTCTTCCCCAAATCATGCCACTGGGTCGTATGTGCCAGACAGGCGCACACAAGCCTTCTCCCCCTGCTTAGACTCTAAGTTATGTTTCTGGATATAAAAATCATCCAGCCTATTTTATTCCCAGTCCTGAGTGAAGCACTCGGTTCCCATAACAGTTTCTTAGCCATTTTAGGTTTGTGAACCATAAGCTTCAACCGGTGGTTCCTCTTTTATTAGGCTCACCTCTACTGCCTGCGTGAGCAGCGACCCTCCTGAGCCTTACACCCTTCAGCTCCGCGGGGTCTTCCGGTGATAAGCTGCCAGGAGTCCACCTTCAGCAAGGTTGCTGCAGTAGGTGTTGCTGCTTTCCGAGCGCATGTTCTTACCTAGGATTCATAGCAAGAGCTAATGACAGGTGACAATTTAATCAAGTTTACCACATGGCTTCCAGTGAACCAAATCAGTCCATGTCATCTGATTATATATTTTTTTAAATAAAAAAGTATTTAATTGATGGTTTGCCTGTAGTTTCAGAGTGCGTCTAGAACCATCGTGGCAGGGAATGTGGAAGAAGGTAGGCAGGTAGGGCCCTGGAGCATTAGCTGAGGCCCAGTCTCTGCCTCTATGTGTCTTCTCTATGTGTCTGACTCTGTCTGTCTGTCTCTGTGTGTCTCTATCTCTCTTCCTGTCTCTCTCACTTTCCGGTCCACAGATAGCATGTCATCTTCTAAAGGCATCTCTACAGCACCGTGCAGTAGGGACCGCCCTTCACCTTCCCAGTTCACAAAGGAAACTGAAGCTTGTAGACATCAAGATGTTCACTTCATACCTCGTGTCATACTTCTCCCAGGGGCTCAAACCTAGTCTGGGCTCAATGCAAAAATTAGCTCATTGCATTGTGACAGGCTGTCTTTCGTGAGTTAAAAGGTTATTTTTCTTTTCCAATAGAAAATTCTGGTTGTGATAGCAATGAATTATGAAGACAGCATTATTTTAGGGTTTCTATGTAACAGAAGACCTATTATACATGTTCATTTTGAGAACTTAAAATATATCCCCTCTTTGAAAGATACAGGAAGCCTAACCCTTTCTCGTGGCTAAAGCCTGCCCCCTGCTGGTAAATCTAATTGGTGCTCCTGATTGAAATCCCATCCTGGACCGCCATAAGGATGATCCTGATATGAAATGAAATAAGCCTGGCACAGGAACACACTGGCTGCACGGTCTCATTCAGATACAGAATCTAAGGAATCGGAACTCAGAACTGGAGAGGGAGTAAGATGGTGATCATCTAGGGTTGGGAACGTTGGTGGTAAATGTCAGGACATTTATGGGCCAAAGAATACAAAAGAAATAAGCCCAAGAAATGTGTTTTATAGCTTGACTGCAGCAAGCAATATATTTTATTGTTGGAAAATAGCATAGGCTAAACCTTAGGTGGTCACTGGACAAAAATTACAGGCGAAGTGTAATCATTCCACACTGTATGTGAGCGATTACATCATCAGCGCATGCCCAGGGCCAGGGGCTCCAGCTTCTTACATATAAGACGGTGTGTTTCATAGGACCCATGCTCACCTGATGTGTATGCACTTTATTTTAAAACATCTCCGGTTGATTTACGCCTCACACGATGCAAATGATAGGAAGACAGACATCATATTATATTGCTTATAGCATAGTGAGGAGAAAGGGTGTTGAGAAGTTCACATAGATGAAGTTTCTTATTTTGCTCCTCACAAATATTTGTAATTATTTTATATTTCCCCCAGGTATTTATATTTGTTAGTAGTTTGAATCCAGGGGTGTGGAATCTGTGGATTTTACTGTTGCCTATACTGAAAAGCATGTTGTACTTGCTACATGGAAACAATTTTGTGTGTAAAGTCAATAAACACAAGGACTAGAGGGTGTGGCCTTGTTTGTGGAGGTGAGATCAGATGTGAGCCCTCGGGTACTGCTCCAGCCATGCCTGCCTGCTGCTAGGCTTCCTGCCATGGTGCTCATGGACTCACCCTCTGGAACTGTAAGGAAACCCTCAATTAAATGCTTTCTTTGATGAGTTTCTCTGACCATGGTGGTTCTTCACAGCAACAGGAAAGAAAGACAGTTCTTTAGAAAATAAGCTTTCAACTAGCCACAAGACAACGCAATACTGCAAGAGACACAGCTACACCTGTCATGTTTCCTTCTGAATGAGTGTGACCCCTAAGGACTTGGAGTTGCATCATGTACAAGAACAGGCAGGTGAGTCCTGGTTGCTTGTGACCAGGTGGTTCTGAAGAGGGCAAGAGGTGACATTGACATTCCAGCAGAGGAAAGGATTGATCAGAGCAGCAGGTTCACCTCTGTGATTACATTTTATGTCTGAAGGTTAAAAAGACACTAAAACCCCTGATATTTGCTACAGTCTGTGCCCTCACTTCTTTAACAATGAGACTTTCTCTACAACCACCTGCTAACAAGGCATGGAAAAGAATCCCAGTATGTTTACTCACCTGCATGTTGACACAGAGGACTGTTACTGTCAGTTACAGCTCCCTGTGGTGCTAAGGGAAACATATTTGTGGTTTGACATTCCTACACAATCAGACATGCATCTTCCAAGTTGACTTGAAACAAATAATAACTAAATTATTACTTCATAATGAGAAAGAGAATATATGAAATATCAATTAACACAACATGGCCAGTATATTAAAACTTCAATATCTAAGAATTATTACCAAAGTAGTATCATTAAATCCATGTTTTGTCTTCTACTAGTCTACTATTCAAGATGTGCATCTGTTAATCTGATGTTTTCATTAAAGTTTCCAGTGTAGGAAAATAAAATTCATCAAGCCAGTAAATTGCTGCATTTTGTCCAGTATTAGCAAAGAATTTAATGAAAATATAAGCAGAAATCCAATTTGCTGATGTATCAAGGTCGGATTAAAACAATATAAGCCTTCTATGTCCAAGCTCCTCAGTTTCTCAAAGTAAAAAATGAAATAAAAGGATGTCCCTTAGAGAACCCACAGCTCAATATTTCAGCGTCTCCTAAACTTTTAGAGCTTGAGCAGAAAAAAAAAATAAAAGGCATTTAAGAAAAATTGTATGATAAATTATATGAAAGATATATGTAGTTTCCATTATTGGTAGTGGGTTAGAGAGTGCTGTTGATCCAGACAGGATGCTTTGCAAATAGCAGGTATTTCAGCAGGTGGATTACCTCATATATATGGAAGACAGGAACTAGAAGCAAACTATCTTTTTTTCAGGGATGTCTATTTGTTTATGGCAGTAATATCACCAAAGATAAAAGTCACTCTTCATCTTAGATACTCACACACCAACTGGCTTAATATATTCTCAACAACCTCACTTTTCTCTGCTTTTACTGTTAGGATAATGAAGGCTTTGAGATGACAGAGCTTTGAGACCGTGACCTCCTGCCTGCTGCTCATTTTGATTGAACCTGCTCTTAGCAACTGTGCACAGTGATGCTAAAGCCCTAAAATGATGGATTAACCCATCTTTCATTATGAGTTAAGGTCTTATTCAGTCCTCTGAAAACAGGGTCCTTTCCTGTGAAGGGAGGTAGAAGTTTCCTGGAGATGGGGTAACAATGGGGCAGCGCTGAGGATGGCTGGGAACTGAGACATTCAAGGCTCAGGCTGACCAGATCTCTCGCCATGGATGTCCCATTGCGTGGGGTAACCCTTGAGAATCCCAGGGAATTTTTAAGCTGCAAGGAATCTTCAGGCATAAAGAAGAGACTCGGGCACCACAACAAAACAGGCCTTACTCTAAGGTGGATTTTTAAAGATCTATTTGTTATATAAGGAACAATGTAGACATTTCAACTCACACTGTTAACACATTTTAAGTGTAATTTTCTAATTCATCACCTAAAATTATTTTTAATATTTCAGTGAACATTTTGGCTGGTTATGTAACATGTGCAACTAGAGATAGCATGTGCAGGAAAATAAATTTAATATGTGCAAAGAAGATGAAGGGCAATAAGCTGACCATGAAGGAGATAAAAGTGTGTGTTTCATGGGAAATCTGGTATGTTAGGGTTGACTGATGTCATATCAAAGAGTTGACTACTCAGACATTTATACTGACCAACTCAAGCTCTGTCCTACAAAGACAGTCCATATGGCACTGAGGCTGTGAGAGTGATTGGCTGCTATTGAATAACTAATCTATCATTTCTAGAACATATTTTTACTTCACATTGGCACAGCACATGCCCACGATAATTATAAATAAGAAATTGTATTGGCATTAGTTTAGAAATACATTCCAAGGCATAGCTTCAGACCTATGATTTTAAAAGTCTTTCATTAAATGGTAGACTAATGTCTGTAAAAGATTAGCTAAACTTGGAACAAGACAAAAATTACAATGTCTCAAAAAAATAGTGATGTTCAGTTCTGTTCCTGAAATCTTATAGAACCCAAGGTACCATTTAGAGGGAAAAAAAATAGTGTATTGTGCTCTGGTCTTAGTCAGCCTGCTAGAGTGTCATATGAGGCTCTCACACAATGCTTAAAAGCAGAGGTACACAAATAAATAAACCAAGATTCAGAGACCTTACTTCTTTGCTGATCCCAGTTTCATTTCCCACTGATAAAATACCCAAACTAAATAAACTTAATGGAGGAAGGAAGAATTTATTTGGCTCTCAATTCCAGGTTATAGTCCATCACTATGCAGCAGTGAGGGCAGAAGGGATTTGACACAGCTACACACATCACACCCACAGTCGAGAACAGAGATAATGGAGTGCTGCTGGGCTTAGTTCCTTGTTCTACACTTACACAGTTCAGAAAACCACGCCTAGGGAATGGTGTTGCCCACAGTGGGTGATCCCCTTGTGTCAGTTAACCTGACAGGAAATTCCTCACAGGTACACCCACAGGTCAACCTAATCTAGAAAAAAAAATGCTTCATTACCACGTTCTTTCCAGGTGATTCAGGTTGACAATCAAAGCTAACATTCTAATCATTAAACACGCTAAGGTGATGGTGAGCCTCTCGTCCCTGCATGAAATGGGACAAAATGGCAAAGTCTTCAGAGGTTGCGCCCTTGCTAGGTGCCCTCAGAAAGCCAAGATAACAGAGTAATTTCATTGCTCTCTTTAAGTATAAGCTGTAAAGTTTTTTTAAAGCAGAAAAAAATAATAATATGTACCCAGAGAGTTCCAAATACTGCCTTTCAGCAACTCTACTCCGTTTATTAAAATGTCATGAGCTTTTTTCTTCTAAAATATAATTTGTAAAGATTTGCTTCTTTGGTCTTATTTTATTACAATGGTATCAAGCTCAGATATTGCCAAAAAGTCCATGGGAAAAACGTAAATAGAAATTGACTTCATGGAAAAGACCATACAATGTATTCTATTTAACATGATCTTCTGTGTATTATTAAGTCTCTCTATTACTGCAGCTTGTATCTGTTTCACACTGTGAAACTTAATCCACAAAAATTTCCATTCAATCTGTCAAGTAACACTGCAAACAATAAGTGATCAAACCCCAAAAGTTTTCATTTGAGCTCATCTGCCCCTAACCAAATAAAACAGACAGAGGCTTATAAAACTGAGCAAGCTAGAAGGTCAGTGACTACTAGCAGCAGGCAGTTGAGCTAACATGGCCACTAGCATGGACACTAGCAAGGGTAGAATTGGAGGCAGATGCAGTCGGAAAAACCTGGAGTGATATTGGAGAGCCTGAACCATGCCATTGCCTTACCATGGCAAGATGGGATAGCTCTGAGTGCCTCGGACTTCCACCTCTTCATCACTAAATTGGACCACTCAGATTCGATGTTCTCTACCATCCCTTGGAGTGAATTCTTTGTCTCAGTGAAAGCAAGACTGGCTGACAATAAACGGGAGCTATATAATTGCACTCTCACCCTGGTAGTGGAAGAAACAAGAACAAGGAGATTCATGTAAGTCAGCAGTCATGTGCTACCCTGAGGTTGAGCCTATGTGATACTTCCCTTGAAAAAACAATGTCTCCATCAGACTGAACTGTAGACATGTCTATAGGATATTTTCTTGGTTGGTGATTGATATAAGGGGACCCAGCCAACTGTGCATGTGCCACCCTTGGGAAAGCGGTTCTATGGTGTATGTAAAAGTAGGTTTAGTGACGCTATGGAGAGCAAGCCAGCAAGAAGCATTCCTCCATGGCTTCTGCTTTTAGTTTCTACCTCTAGGTTTCTATTTGAAATTCTTTCCCTGACCTCCCCTCATGATGGAGTTTCTGAAATAAACCGTTTCTTTTCCAGGTTGCTTTGGGTCACAGCAATTGCAAGTAAACTAAGCTGGGAAGCAATATTTGGAGATGAGATTGCAATATATCTCTAGAATGCTCTCAAATGAGGTCACTCTGACTCTATGCACTTGACTGCCATTCTCCCAGATGTTTTAGAGCAAGGGTGAAGAAAGAGAATTGGGTAGTAAGAATTGCCTACAACTGTCTTCAGTTTATTGCCTATTGTTCAAAAGTGTCTCCGTAGTCTTATGCTCCTAATTTAGATGAAATACATTCCTTAGCCCCTTTGAACAGTTTGCCTCCTTAAAGTTCTCTGAGAATGAGAAACAA
>CM053749.1:42561208-42601121 GCA_028658305.1 Pachyuromys duprasi | reverse complement strand
CAGGGGCTGTTTCAGTCTTGAGCTTGATGGCTGACTCTTCAACCCTCCCCCATACATGCCAGGGAGTAACAGCCTGGCTAGATCCCTGGGGAGGACATTGCAGCCAGCCCAGAGGAGACAAGATGATCTGGGGTCAGATGGAAGGGGAGGAGATCCTCCCCCCGTTGGTGGACTTGGAGGGGGCAGGGAGGAGATGAGGGAGGGTTGGGGAGGGTGGGAGGGAGGGGGCTACGCATGGGATGCAAAAAACCTAACCTGTGATTGATATAAAAATAAATACGTTTATATAAAAAAAGAAAAAAGAAATAACAAAAGAAAATTAAAAAGAATAAATAATGAAAGAAAAGGAGAAAATTAAAAAATGAATGGAAAAAACACAAAAAGAAAAAAATGGAAAGACTCTAAGAAAAGATAACTGAATTTCATGCCAATTTTCAGGCTTCGGTGTGACCATGATATGGAGGTGACTCAGAAGCCGAGGAAGAAATGAAAAACAAAAACAAAAACAAGAAAACAAAAAACCCAAAAAACAATGTAAATCTTTTTGTAGAATGTTACCTAATCAGTAACAGGAAAAAGTAAGAAAGTTACATTACAGGAAGAAAATACTGGGACTGAGGCAGGTGACTGGAGATGGGAATTCAAAACTGCCCCTACTGTCTATCATAAGGAACATTTTTAGATAGAATTCTGTGTATGCATTAGATGAATAAATGAAAAAGTTTGGTTGCAAAAAGAAAACATGCTAAATAAGACCAAATGAGTAAGAACAAAAATATCCTGACCTTCTAACATACATGCACCTGGTACCCCCATGCATATGAATTGTAGGGAAAGAGAGAATTCAGTTGACACTTTAGTATGCTAAGAAGACAGTGAATAGGTCAACCTTGCTTTGTCATTCCAAAGCACACAGTAGTGCTCCAATGATGAGTTCTTGTGTGTGTGTGTGTGTGTTGCATTATAATATGTATCTGTGCACACCTGTGCACACATCTGCCCAAGCCAGAGCTGATAACTGTCTTCTGTAGCTCTCTGCCTATTAGCTCGAGGGTGTTTTGCTCACTGAACTGGAAGCCTGTGCTTTGGGCTAGGCTGGCCGCCAGCAAGCTTTCTGGATCCACTGGTCTTCGCTGCCCCATGCTGGGGTTACAGGTCTGTTTGGATTTTTAGGTGGGTTCTGGGGGATTTCAAACTCATACCCTGCACCTCAAGTGTTCTTACCCTCTAAGCCATCTCCTCAGCCCCTTTGAAGGCTTTCCTCCATATCACAGCCAGTCTTTACAGTGGCACCAGGAAGATCTTAGAGTAAAATTGAAACACAGGGTCAATTTTCCACTCAAACGCAGACTAGACACTCCAGATCAGTGGTTCTCAACCTTCCTTATGCAGTCTTTTGACACTAAACTTGAGGTTCCCACCTTGAGAACACAGTACACTGCTACAGATAACATACTTGCCAGTTGCAAGATCTGCTGGGTTGTGATTTGTAATAAAGACTAGTTGGAGATTCCTAGTTTTAGACTTGGAAACTGTGGTTAGCAACTAAGTAGGTTCTTGAAAAAGCTCATCATGCCTCTAATCAGCATATGTAGACCTCGCCTTAAAGGAATTCAAGTTGCATTGTGTTTAGAAATTAGTATTGCCCTAGCACTAAGAATCTGCCTTTTGAGGGCTCTGCTCTGGATCCAATCTGAGAGTTAATTATTTCTTTTCAAACTTTTATTTTATTTAAAATTTTTTTTAAATTTATTACAATTGATTCACATTGTATTCCAGCTGTAGCCCCCTCCTTATCGCCTCCTAATCCTGCCCTCCCTCCCTCTTCTCCTCCTGTACCCCTTCCCTAAGTTCACTGATAGGGGTGGTCCTCCTCCCCTTCCATCTGATCCTGGCCTATCAGGTCTCATCAGGATTGTCTGCATTGGCTGGTACCCTCGGGGGGAGGTGATCAAAGAGCAGGTCAATCAGTTCATGTCAGAGTCAGCCCCATTACTAGAGAACCCAGCTGGATACTGAAATACCATGGGCTACATCTGTGCAGGGGTTCTAGGTTATCTCAATGCATTGTCCTTTGTTGGAGTATTAGTCTCAGAAAAGACCCATGGGCTTAGATTTTTTGGTTCTGTTGTTCTCCTTGTGGAGCCCTAGTCTGCTCCAGGTCTTTCTGTCTCCCTCTTTTTTCATAAGATTCCCTGCACTCTGCTCAAAGTTTGGCTGTGAGTCTCAGCATCTGTTTTAATACCCTGCTGGGTAGAGCCTTTTAGAGGCCCTCTGTGGTAGTCTCCTGTCTTGTTCCTTGTTTTTACCCTCTTCTGATGTCTAAACCTTTGCCTTTCTGAATGAGGATTGAGCATCTTACCCAGGGTCCTCCTTCTTGCTTAGCTCCTTTAGATGTACAGATTTTAATATGATTATCATATATTATATGTCTAATATCCACTTATAAGTATGTACCATGTGTGTCTTTCTGCTTTGTATCCCTGCTTCAGCCCCTCCCTCATCTCCTCCAAGTCCCTCCCAAATTCTCCCATTGAGTGGTCATCTCACCTATCTTATTGGGCAAAATCAGAGATCTGATCCCAGTGATCTCTGAGGGGAGGCTGGCAGTTTGGAGGGCTGCTTAGAGAGTGATTCTAGAAGAGGAGAATGGTTTCGTGCAGTCAGATGCTTTACACGGTGGTTTTTATTTTAGGTGCCTAGAATCACCAAATTTGTGATTTATTCATGGACTGAAAGGTCACAAATTACATGAATAGAACAAATATTTATGTTTTATGTGCTGTATCCTAAAAATGGTAACCACAAGAAGGATTAAACAACAAACAACATCAAAATCAAAGGAACCAACAACCACTGGTCATTAATCTCTCCCAACATCAATGGACTCAACTCTCAAATAATAAGACACAGAGTAACAGAATGGATGCAAAAACAAGACCCAACAATCTGTTGCATAGAAGAAACACATCTAAGTCACAAATATAGGCATTACCTGAGAAAAAAGGGCTAGAAGATGGTTTTTCCAAGCAAATGGACCCAAGAAAGAAGAAGTAGCTAATATCTAATAAAATAGACTTCTAATATCTAATAAAATAAACTTTCAATCAAAAAGAGATGAGGAAGGTCACTTCATACTCATCAAAGGAAAATTCCACCAAGACGACATCACAATTCTTAACATCTATGCCCTAAATACAAGGGCACCCACATTTGTAAAAGAAACATTAATAAAACTTAAACCACACACAGATACCCACACATTAATAGTGGAAGACTTTAATACCCCACTCTCAACAAAGGACAAGTCAACAAAACAGAAATTAAACAAAGAAACAATGAGTCTAACAGAGGTCATGAATCAAATGGACCTAACAGACATCTATAGAACTTTTCATCCAAACACATGAGAATTTACCTTTTTCTTGGCACCTCATGGAACCTTCTCCAAAATAGACCATATAGTTGGTCACAAAGAAAGTGTCAACAGATACAAGAAGATTAAAATAATCCCTTGTATCCTATCTGACCACCATGGCCAAAACTGGACCTCAACAACAACAGAAATAGCAAAAAGCCTACACACACATAGAAACTGAACAACTCACTACTCAATGACAGCTGGGTCAGGGAATAAAGAAAGAAAGAAATTAAAGTCTTCCTAGAATTCAATATAAATGAAGGTACAACACACCCAAATTTATGGGACACCATGAAAGCAGAAAGAGAAAAGTTCATAGCACTAAATGCCCTCAAGAAGAAATTCAAAACATCTCATTCAAGCAACTTAATGGCTCACCTGACAGTCCTAAAAAAAAAAAAAAAAGCAGACATACCCAAGAGGAGTAGACAGCTGAAAATAATCAAACTCAGGGCTGAAATCAACAAATTAGGAATAAATAAAACAATTCAAAGAATCAATGAAACCAAGAGCTGGTTCTTTGAGAAAATCAACAAGATAGACAAACCCTTAGCCAAACTAACTAAAAGGTGGGAAAACACCATTAAAAGCAACAATATGAGAAATGAAAAGGGTACATCACAACAGACACTGAGAAAATCCAAACAATCATTAGGACTTACTTCAAAAGCCTATATGCCACAAAATTTGAAAATCTAAATGAAATGAGCAATTTTCTTGATCAATTCCACTTACCAAAGAGAATCAAGACCTGGTAAATAAATTAAATAGTCCTATATCCCCTAAGATTGAAATAGAAGCTGTCATCAAAAGTCTCCCATCCAAAAAAAGCCCAGGGCCAGATGGTTTCAACACAGAATTCTACCATACCTTCAAAGAAGAGCTAACACCAATACTCTTCAAACTATTCCACAAAATAGAAACAGAAGGAAGATTACCAAACTTATTTTTGAAGCCACAGTCACCTTCATACCCAAAGACCCAACAAAGAAAGAAAATTTCAGGCCAATCTCTGTTATGAACATTGATGCAAAAACACTCAACAAAATATTCGCAAACTGAACCCATGAACACATCAAAGATCTCATCCACAATGACCAAGTACGCTTACACCCAGGTAAAATATACAGAAATCCATCAATGTGATCCACCGTATAAACAAACTGAAGGGGGATAAAACCCCACATGATTAATCTCCTTATATGCTGAAAAAGCATTTGATAAAATCCAACATTCATTTATGTTTAAAGTCCTGGATAGATCAGGAATACATGGCACTTTCCTAAATATAGTAAAGGCAATATGCAGCAAGCCTATAGTCAACTTCAAACTAAACACAGAGAAACTTAAATCAATCCTACTGAAATCAGGGACAAGGCAAGGCTGCCCACTCTCTCCATATCTCTTCAACATAGTTCTGGAAGTCCTTGCTGGAGCATTAAGACAATTAGAGGAGTTTAAACAGATTCAGTTTGGAAAGGAAGAAATCAGATGCTATGATAGTAATCATTTGCAGATGCTATGATAGTATACATGAGTGATCCCCAAAATTCTACCAGGGAACTCCTACAGCTTATAAACACCTTCAGCAAGGTGGCTGGATAGAAAATTAACTCAAAAAAAAAATCAGTAGCCCTCCTGGATACAAAAGACAAATGGGCTAAGAAAGAAATTATGGAACCAACACCACAATAGCCACAAAGGACATAAAGTACCTCGATGTGACTCTAACCAAGCGAGTCAAAGACTTATATGAAAAAAAAAATTCCAGTTTCCGAAGAAGGAAGTGGGAGTTAATTCTTTACCTACCCACAGAGCTGGATTTCACGGAGGTACACGTGTTTCCCTAGGAGCTCTCAAAGGTGTCCTCTCTCCATACCTGTGCCTGACACACTCACTAATGGTGTGTGAGGTACACCCAGTGCTCACTAACAGCCCACTCCACTTCATCCGTATGTCACCCCCACAGATGACGTGATGCTAACCTGAATTTTGAATTTAAAAAAATGAGCCAAAGCGACTCTATAGCCTATGTCCAAAACATGGAAATCAACACAAGACCTAAATATTTAACCAATATATTATGCTGCTTTGAGAGTGTGGGATTTGCAAAAACCTCAGAGAAAAGTTGGCAAGTCAGCAAACACTAATGCCCAGTTAGCATTGCAGAATTTTCATAATTAAGTTCTTCCCCTGCTTCCATATATCAGAGCAAACAAGAGGAAGAAAGACAGCCATTGTCTATGTCTCCCTTCAGCAGAGCGGGGGAGGTGCTTATTCTGGGACTAGACAACTGCTCATCTCTATACCACACCCATTGCAGTTCAATGCCATGCACCAACTGCCATTCCCATGCCCCTGAAACAGTACCAGACAGACTCCGTGATGTGGGCTGGAGCACCCCTACTGTCAGCATGTGCAGGAAGGAGCCTCCGCTGTCTCCATACTTCACTACTTTTGCTTGGGGAAAACAGCCAGTCGCGGAGTTCTCCAGGGACCCAGCAGTCACCAGGCCACAGGGGTGAAGAGTCTCCTGGAGCCCCGGTCAATGTCTAAGATCAGCGAGAAGGACAGAGGCCTTCCCTGAGCTCAGCACTGACTTGGCTGTCATCTCAGAGGACAGGCATAAAATGACTCACTCAGGCAGGAATGAAAAGATCAAGGTCAATGAAGTGATGCTCTGCAGAGGGAGAAACAGAGAGAGAGAACTTAAAACATACAAGAGGGCGTGGGTAGGCTTAATACTTTAGCTCTGATTTAACTAGAACCACTGTTAAAAACTGACTGTGTGTGACTTGAGACAAGACGGTGAGTTTTAAAAAAACGAAGCTGGGTAAAGAAATAAGCAGTTTGTTGAGTTTGTTGACAGCAAGGGAGACAGCTGGGCTTGCAGCCAAATACCTGCAGGTCTCCCTGGAGCTGCCGAGCCGTGAGAGCTCCGTGAGCAGCCTCGTGCTCAGCTACTGAGCTCCCTGATGCCCCTGTGCCTGAGTGCCTCTGAGAAGCAAAACAAAACAAGCAAATAAACAAGCAAAAATCATGGGCGAAAGCAGGCCAGCATACAAAATCAAGTCCTCATAAATGATGATCACTACTTAAAGCCACCTACATTTTGAACAACAACAACAAAAAATCCTGCTGAGGATTCTGGGGAAGTGCTGCAGTGTTGTGTGAATCTCCCCCACCTTTTCTTTCAGTGCCCCAGCCTGAGTTAAGAAGTCTCCTGGCCCAGCTGTTCCTACTACAGCGATATCTTACTCAATACATGTCAAGCTAAACAACGTTAAACAAAACCCCTTGCGTTCTGTCCACAATCTCAGAGTGGCACGGGTGACTTCTTTTAACTAACAAATGCTATTTCTCAAAGTTAATGAAAGTAGCTACGTGTACTAAATGCTAGCTCTATTTTGAGTATGTTCTGCTGTTTCCCCAGCAATCTCAAGGTTTTATCAAGCAGCAATCTATAACAATGTGCTCCCCAAGGACAGACACACTCACTCTTACACATTTCTTCTTGAGCCAGCAAGACAGCCCAGCTACCTCCTCTCTCAGGGACTAAGTGCCTTCTTGCTGATTTCCAACCTGGAAGGTTGAACCTCCTGCAATGGAAGCTTCTGGTAGCACAGACTTCAACTACAACGAATTATTAAGGAATTTCTGAAGTTTTAATAGACAAAAATCACTCTAATTACACAAGAGGAACTCGGAAAAGCTTTCCATTCCAATTTTATGGCTGCTTTATAACAGGTCACAACGACAGTGTAGGGAGTAACAAGAGCAAGATTATCTCAGTGAATTCCCATGTTTGAAATATGGAGGACTGGGCCATTACAAAAATAAGTGAATGGATGAAGAATCATTGCTACCCTCAGCATCCTTAATCTAACTATACAGTGGCCACTGGTGTCTTTGTTTTCTCACAAATACTTAACATCAGCCAAAGAAGTCACGACATCGTTTAAACTTAATTTGTGGACTTCAGACTCTTTGTCTTGAAAACACAAGAAGTTTGTGTGAAATACAGATTCTTGGAGGTGGAGGGAGGGCTCAGCAGTTACAAGTGCTTCCTGCTCTTGAGGAAGACCCTAGTCCAGTGCTCAGCACTCACATGGGGGTGGCTCACAGGCTCACAAACACGTGCCACTCCAGTTCCAGGATGTCTAAAACCCTTTCCTCACCTCTGTGGACGCACACACACACATGCACATGCACACACATTTTAAAAGTGCAGGAGCTTTGCCTACTCAACTGAAGAGCAGCATATGCCCCAGAGTGAACTCGAGGTATGAGTCTGAGAGCAGGCAGGTGCAGCCAGCCCTGATGGAGGTAGCGGATGATTTGCTAGGAGGACCATGCCCAGCAGTATTCAACTGCAGGAAGGAACTCTATGACCAAGTATGTTTCAGAAATATGAAACTAGAGTTCCCATTGAATATCCTTTTCAAGTGGATGATGAAGAATTACACTGGGCTGATCCAAAGCCTTGGTACCAGACCCCAGGACCTTAACTTTTGTCTTTGGTCAAGTCCTTGCAGCCTGCCCTCTACACTTGATGTATGTGCAATGATGAGCCATGCCATGGGCCACTGCATGGAGAATCCTGATTGCTCTGTTTGTTTGTAAAAGGGTCTCCCTGTGTAGCCAAGGCTGCCTCTGGACTCAGTCCACTTGCCTCTTCCTTCACAGTGCCTAGCTGGGCAACTAAGTGTTTTCCTGATTTAAAGCTAATTTCCCCATCACCAAGACCTCTAAGTTTTCCTAAGTCAATATTTAACAGATGTTTGTGTCGGAATTACAAGAAACACAACACTGTAATGAATATTTTGTGAAAAGCAAATTGGGAAATAACACTACATAAAGGATCTTAGAGTGCTTCTTTTCCATAGTACAGTTAGGAAGTCCAAAACAAGGAGAAACTGGCATTACCTGGAGTCTAGTCATGCTATAAAAATATTTCTCTAATAATTATCAACCTATCTACTTAATTATTTAACCAAAAAGTACTTACTAGTATACTACACTAGGCCATAATTAGTTTTTATTTTTAGCTTTGTTTTACCTTAAATAGATACATAATAATTATTCACATTTATGAGGTGTTATATTTCAGTACATTTCTGTAATTCATTTAATGATGTAGTAAGCAAAATAGGACAGCATGTTGTTCCATTTGTCTAACTTTTTGCTAGTAAGTTGAACATGTTTTTCAAATCTCTGCTCTATTCACTTACTTGTGAAATGTTCCCCCAAATCCATTGTCATCTGTCACCTGTCTTTTGAGTTATTTGTCACTTTTAGTTAATATGAAAAAGTTCATACGTTAAATACATTAATCTTTCATTGGCTGCCATTGCTATAGTGTTAATTAATTAAGTATTTAATTTAACAGGGTTTGTTCTCTATCTTTGCCTACGCTTGTGAATATGTGCGTGCGTACCAGTGAGTATATCCACCAAAGGAGGATAGCCAGGATCCTTCTCCACCTTAATTTTCTGAGATACCTTTTTTCCTGGACTTAGTGCTCAGTGCCTGGATAGGCTGGTGGGCCAGTGAGCCCCCAGCAACCCTTGTTTCTACCTCTCATTGTCGTCACTACAGACAGGTATCAACACTCCCAATCTTTCACATGGGTACTCGGGATGCAGTTCGGGTCCTCCTTTTTACCCTGTAAATCACCTCCCCAGATAGAATTTAATAAAGTATAAATTAGATTCATATGCACCTTTCTGTCCTGGCCATCACATCGCCTCAAAGACTCGCAAAGCACGAATAATAATAAGGTCCATTTACATTGTGATGCAGCTATTTGTGAATGGGCGGGCTACACCGTGCTTATCACTGACCCTGCCATACTGCTAAACTTGATAAACTGGACAGAGCTGGCTGTGGTGTCTAGGAGCAACACACTGGACTGAACTGAACAATGCAGAAAATAGTAATAGAAGAGTCTAGAATGTTCCCAATACATAAAATGTGCATACACTAAAAGTGAGCTCAACATGTATTTTTAGAATGGAAGTTAAGATCTACTAATTTTACTATCTCCTCCTGGTATATAAGTACAGCATTCACTTGTAAGAGTGTATGTCTGTGTTCATGGTAATGTGTGCATCTAAGTGTTGCTTCGTGAATAGCAGCTCAGAAAACTGTCCATGGGTGAGAAGTTTGGCTGTTTTGTGGAAACAGTCATAAACCTTTCCAGGCAGAACTTACAAAGCACGAGTGTTTTTTTCTTGGCCTAAAATAGTAGGGAATGGTATCTTCTCCGTATTTGACAAAGTAATATCTCTGTAGATATTCAGTTGTGTTGGGATTTCCGGGTTGCAGGATGGCTCTACTTTAAAGACAACTGCATCCTGATTCCCTAATGTCTATGCCACATACATTCTATTTTTAACTCCTACCCTGAACAAGGAGCTCCGTGCTCAATGTCTTCATTATCCAACAAACATAAGCAATGTTTGTTAACAAGTTCCTTTCTGGAAACGCACCAATTCCAAGGACCTTGGAACAGTTATCACCTTCAAAGAGACTTTTGGGGATAAAGGAGATGGCTCCGTCTGTGGAGTGCTTGGCACATAAGCACAAGAATCCATGTTGAGTTCCCAGGACTCACATCAAAATGTGTGCCTGGCAGCGCTTACCTGTAATCCCAGCGCTCCACCGGCAGAGACCAGAAGGTCCCCGCGGTTTGCTGGCCAGCCAGCCTAGCCCATTCAGTCAGCTCAGCTCTAGGCAAGTGAGAGACTCAGTCCTAAAAATAAGGTGAAGAACAAGTGGATAAAATATTCAGCCTTAATCTCTGGCCTCCAAATATGCACCTATGCATCTGAACACCCAATACACACACAAGCACACACACACACACACACGCATGCATGCACATACGAGCACATACATGCACAGTTTTTTTTTAACTTGGTACTGGAAAAATGACTCAGATTTAAGAGTGCTTACTACCATTGCAGAGGAGCTGAGTTCTATTCCCAGCACCCACAACAGACAGTTTAAAACCATTTATAAATCCAGCTTCAGGGGATCTAATACCCACTTCTGGCCTTCATTAGCACTGGCATGCCCATGAGCAAACTCACACAGAGACAGACACACATATAGATAAATGAAAGTAAAATTGTTAAAAATTAACTAAACCATAAATTTAACAATATATAGTTATAGTTTAATGAATTTATCTGATTGTCACATTTTATAGTATAGAACCATTGCTCTTCAGATGGACTGAATGAGGTGTTGCAAGGGTTAAGTAACTTTCTGAAGTATAATCAATAAAGATCAGAATGGGCACAAACCCAGAAGGTCACTTCAGTGCTTATGGTCATGACTATGCAATCACTTGAGGCTTATGAAAAGGACATCTTATGTAAGATAAGAACCTAGATTTTAGGATTGTCTACTTCCACTGTCAAGTTCAGAATAACCTACTTTGCAAATATATGTAGAATCACACAAAATTATAATGTTCCCTTCTGAATGTAATGGGGGTGGCAAACCTCATAGCCCACAGGCAAACAGAAGGAGTTCAGACTTAAGACACCAAGTATAGTAATGATTTTGCTCATTTTTCCATAGTATTTTAAGAGTATGCAATGAAACCAAGAATGGGCTTGTTCTACTATATTATATTTCCAAAGTTTTACAATAATCCTTTATAGAAATTGTTTTGTCTAGTTAAATGTTCCATCCTACACAGAAAAGTTGGGTCAAGAGAGATGGTTCTGTGATTAAGAGAGCTTACGACTTGCAGAGGACCCAGGTTCAATTCCCAACACCTACATGATGGCTCACAACCTGTGGGCAATGTCGAGGTAAGCCTTTTGGAATCCATAGAGAATGGCAAGTGAAGTGTCAGAAACTTCTGCATCTCCTTGAAAGATCCTGATCCTCTGCTCATAGTGTTGATCCACTAGGAACTTCTAGCATACTAGTGAAACCTCAAAATGGATCAGAGGCTAGGGCAGTCGCTGTTTCCCCCTTTTTAAGGAAGTCTCCTAAGGTGACTTGACCCCCATCTTCCACAGTTCCTTTTAGTCACACCAATCTGATTGTTTAACATTGAACTTCTGTGAAATGGAGGCAGAAACAAGATGGTCCACCATCTAAGTGGGGAAGTTCAATTTCCTACCAAAGAAAAGACTTCTTCAGCGAACCCATGATTCAAAAGACTGCACTTGACCAAGTTAATTAGCCAACGGAACAAGACGGGTTTATTACAAATGTGTGATGTTCATGATAAAGAACCTCTGAATTCAAGATTTCTTTTAATCTTTCTTTTTCTTTAGATCATGCCATTTCTACTACATTTCATATTTTCTTTTCTTGATGAGCTTTCAGGAGCTAAATACCAGGCTATTCTGGTTGGAAGCCTCACAAAACCACACTTGAAGGGTTCTCTCAGAGGTGCCCATCATTCATAGCAAAGCAGGTCATACATGTGACTTCCTGCCCAAACTTCCAGGCTCCAGACATTTCATCCTGCTGCCTGTTCCATGTCCTCTCTCTAGCCACACAATATTTCTGGAGAAGGTGTGCTGGTTTGAACAGCTTGCAGACCGACAGGACTCACTGCTGTATTGATTTAGTTAAGCACGCTGGTATGAGAAGGACAGAAGGGTGTGATCAGCCTTGTGGCTGCCAGCTCCGTAGGGGATGTCCTGATAATCTTACACTAATGAAGAAGATTCTCCTTGGGTTTGTCTTGCTCTGTCTGGATTTCAGATTTAGGCAATTTAATTAGAATGGAAGTAATTTTCTCTTCAGAGATTATACTCTGCAGTGTTTAGATGGTGTTTGATAGGCTGCTTCTGGCTTCTTCCCATGGGATCCTCGAAGGATGAAGAACTGTGTGTGAGTCATTTTATTATTCCAGGAAATTGTGATGGGTACATCCGTTGGGGTCAAGGCCCTTTGAAACCTGAATTGATTTGAAGTCGTTCACTTTATATCTCCCAGAGACTAATACTTATAGATTACCAAGTCACAGTATTTAGAGGAATAGTTTAGCCTAGGTTAGCAAATTCCATTTAGATAAATCATTATTTCAGCCATATTTTTCATTATCTAAATTATAATCAGAATTCTTATTGACTATGGGACTGTCATTCCTGTCTTACCGAGACTTTGCCCCAGCCATGAAGCTTCCCCATGTCAGGGACCAATTCTTTGAGGCTTCTGCTGCTTTTGATACTATTTGATGCTGTACTCATAACGCAGTGTTGTCTTGAAGCCTCCTGAAGACACTTTGCCTAACTAGTTCAGACACTGGCCTCTGTTGTCATAGGTCTTCAGCTTCTGCTGGTAGTGATGGATTGTCTACTATGCTATCTTCAGCTCATAAGCGTATTAAATGTGAACTAACCAACCAAACTAATAGAAAAGGAGATAGTAGTATCTGGGACTTTCTGGTGACCAGCTCATGTCACAGCTAGCCGCTCTCCTCATTCCTCCTGACACTGTGACATGTTCACCTCTGCTTATGTGAGGTACACATGACTGGCAGGTATTTCTTTTCTTCCATGTACTTCCTGGCCACATCAAGATATCATTTCCTTCCTCTACTGTCTTTTTTTTTTTTTTTTTTTTGGCATGACTGTTAGCACTGCTGAGGTTTCTGTTGAAAGTTTGGGTGAAACTTTCACTCATCTTTGTGACTCTGACTACTAGTAAAGTAAACTTAGGTGGAATCAGATTTAGGACCATTAAAGAATCAGGCAGAACAAGAGAGATGATTCCCACAAAGAAAGTCTTTTATTTGTATTTACTTCCTCACTGGTGAATTGAGGGAAATCCCTCTAGAGGGATAAGGATTTCAGTATTCTGGAACATGTTGGAATTTGAAAAGGAATGAAGACTAGGAAGACCAGCAGACTGGGCTCAGTGTCACAGTTCTGCTTTCATGGCTACTTGGGATACCGGCAGGAGCAAGAGGGAGTCCAGTGCTAACCAGAGTAGCTTGCTGAGATCCTTTCTCAAAACACAAAGAAAAATAAATCCAGGAATATGGCTGATGAATAGAGCATTTGTCTAAAAAGCACAGGGCCCTGGGCTTAGTCCTAGTATGAGGAAGGAGGGCTTCTGAGAAGATTTGGGAAGAGAGCTAGATGAGAATGAGCAAAATGAGCATTAAAAAAAGTTATCTGTGTTTCATTTGTGTGTTGTGTGTGTGTGTACACACACCTCCATGCATGTGTGGAAGCCAGAGGGCAACTGGTGAGATTCAAATCTCTCCTGTCTCCAGATGGGTTCTGTGAATCAACTGAAGTCATCAAGTTTGGCTGCAAGGGCCTTTACCCACGGAGACCTCTCACTGGCTCTAGATTAGAATTTTTAGTGATAAAATTCTATATGATGAAGCATGATTATAATCAAAGAGGAAAGAACCAAAGAGCGTGAGGGACATTTACAAAACCGGAAAGAGAAGCCTGCTCTTGGCAATTAGATGCAGTGAGAACAAACCTCACATGGTGGCGTCGACCGCTGAGGTGAACGGGAAGGACTCAAAATGATGATGGCTCCGAACAACTGCGTAGATAGAAAGATTGGGCTTGTGTTTTTCCTTATTCCTTTGCATAGGAATAAGCTTCATCTTCTGAGATACAGGAAAGGTAGGAGAGTAGACAGCAGAAGACACAGAACAATCAGTTACATTCAGTTTCCTTACATGAGAATTTTGAGACACTCAGCATGCAGTAAGCACACACTCTCAAGTTTCTGGGAGTAGTGTGAACTAGTCAAATGTTTTGGGAAGCCACTTTGTCAGTACAAATATGCATACAGTTAAATATATGGCTCTGTTTCTAAGGAAATAATTCAAGACGCAGGCAGAAGTAAACACATAAAAATGTTACACCAGTCTTTAGAGAGAGAGAGGAAACAAAAACAGCAGCCACCTATGTAATGATGATGACTAAATGCAGCACAGTATAGCTACCCAAAAGGAAGGTACGCAGGAATTCCAATGAGGCTTGCCAAGAATGTGCAATTTCATGGCGGCCTTTGTGTAGAAGTAAAATATTGATTTCATTCTGTTTATTAAAGATGGCATTGTTTACGTTCAAGGAAAATCAGTGAAAATTGTGGCAAGGCACCCAGGGGCATTTCTCTGTTCTATCGCTTGCTTTTCAGCAGCTTCTAAGTCCCTACAGGTATATAGTACTTTTTGTCATCAGAAAATATATGTCGGTCTTCTCAAGTAATCGTGAGTGATTTTTCAAGGCTGATGTTGGAGAGGGGCCGAAGGAAAATGTGTGGTGGGCATTTGCAGAGAGCGGAGATAAAGTGGGAGAGCGAGGTGTAGACACCTGCCACTCCTTCAGTCGATTATGAAGGAAGCTTCACAGAGGCATCAAGTCAAGCTATGGATTGCCCTGGGCACACCGAGCATTTTAAAATTGGCTGACAACACAGAACGTACACTTCCCGGGCTTACCTTGAATACAAATATAAGCTCAATGACCCATGGCCTCTTTTTTATACAGTAACAACCCCAGCACGGGCTTTGAACGACCCCTGAGATGGGCTATGTGACTTCCATCATGCGTAACCTCCACAGTGTGCTTTTTCCCGACAATGAGACTACCAATTCCCATCACTCAGCAATGAGACCAGAGGTCAGTTCTCCGCATCACCACCCTTGCTTTCTTACATTTGCAGAAAATACACTTTTGTCACTTAGCTTAGAAAATTTAAAAACATTGCCCGAAAGACAGTGGTTTCAGGAAAGAGCAGACAACATATTTATTTTTAGAGCATTTCTCTCTGTTTCCTATTTACAAACCAAGCCTGCTTCTCTAATCTACAAAACTCACGTACATTCTCTATGCATGCAAATATGTCCCATGGGATATGATTATCAATGCCATAAGTAACTGTGGCTGATACAACGTAAAATAACAAACTACAGTTGCGTTCATAAGTATCTGTGCAGCTCCTCATTGAAATTCAGACTGGCACGTAACCTGCAGAAGGACTGTGGTAGACTTAGAGGTATTTTAATATTAGTGTTTGTCTTCGTTTTCAGGGCTTCCCTATCCTCGGGTGAAATCGGGTATACATATCTGTGCTGCACATTACATAGCGTATACAATTTAGGATGTACATGAGAAGAATAAAGCACAGGAAGGAGCTGTCCTTATGAGAGAGGTTGGACCTGGTGAGATTCCCTAGCAGGAAGATCAGCAGCAAAGACCAGAGGTGATAAAAGCATTTTATTAGTGGAAGGGGGTCAGTCTTCCATGCTTACCAACAGATGAAGAAAAGAAACGAGGTATGGTGGAATTTCATTCAGCTGTATAGAAAAATGATTCCATGACATTGCAGGAAAATCGATGCAACTGGAAATTACTATATTAAGGGAAGTAACCCAGATTTAGAAAGGTAAATGCCATATATTTTCTTTCATGTATGAATCCAAGACTTGAATTTATGTGTGTGTGTGTGTTTATATGCGTATATGGGGAAGTGCATGTGACAAAACTAGAAGGCTAGAAAGGTAGCCATGAGAAAGAAAAGAAAAGCTGTGTAAGGAACAAAGGGACCATGTGCGCTATCAAAGCAGGGGCTGCTTTGGGGAAGACAGGAATTGGAGGACAGGATGGGGAGGACTGGAGAGAGGAGCACCAATATAAAATGAATTATGGAAATTCCATAACAAACCCCACTATTCTGTGTGCTAGCTAAAAAAAAAATACATACAAGAAAACCTACTAATAGACATATGAAAAAGAGAGTAAAAACTAGGAAAGCCACCGTTTCACAACAACAAAATCCCCACAGTTTTACTTTAGAAGACAGTAGCCAACAAGTGGTAAGAAGAAAGTGTCAAGAACACTGCTGCCTTAAAACTCAGTAAAGCTTGAGCCTTGAGTCTTGGGGAGATGTTATAGCTACTGAAATGTAAGGAGTGTATGCTGTAGGAGTTTATTAGAGAAGAGAGAATCGAAGGAAGGTATTGAAGACTGTGGACAGCCGTGTGTGTATGTGATGGCTCAAATCCTTCAATCAGCCCATGCTTATAGAGACATGTGCCACTGAGGACCAGGAAAAGCAAATTCTTTGACTTCAAAAGAGTTGTATTCCAGCAGAATGGCAGAGAGGCTGACAGGCACACACAGGACAGAATGCAGACTTCTAATGGAGTCGAAGCGGTAAGGGACCGCATGAGCCTTTGTTTTTTTCAGAGAGAAGGTTACTGAATGACACAGGACTCTCTCACACCTTTCAAGAACTTAGAATTGATATTATAAAACTGGAAGCAAATTTGAACATTGTCATGAGTTCAGAGATGGGTTAGCTATCTACATACACTCAACCTCAACAGCAGCTGCAGAATGCCAAATTCATTTACACAGGATTATATGTATTGTGAGTTAGATTTACTGCTTGCACACGCCACACATATTTTAATTGTGTTTATAAAAGTATCCTGAATGCTATAAATCTGTTTTGGCAATTTATGAACATTCAATTATCTCTGACCTGAGGGATAAACAGTATGAGATTATGTCTGAATCTTATGTAGTCTATTTTTCACAATGCATTCACCATTGTAAAGAGCATATCTTGTGCATTGTATGGATGCATTGTCTGTCAATTAAACAAACAAATAAACAAATAAAGCCTATGGCCTATAGGAAAGGGTAGAATAGAAGGTGGGATATCCAGCAGGCAGTGAGGATTCTGGGATAAAGCCAGGACCAGGAGATCCGTCCAGGAAGATATGAGGAGGACAGATGTATCGTACCTGAGCAGAGGTACCCAGCCATGTGGCAGAATGTAGATTAATATAAATGGGTTATTTTAAATTATGAGCTAGTCAGAAAAGAGCCTAGATATATGGTATTTGTAAATATAATTTGAGTCTTGTGGGTCATTATTCCGAGGGCTTGGGGCTAGGAGGAAAAACATGGACACTGCTACACACCAATACTTACTGATTTAATAATTTTATAGATAAGGAATAATTTTATCAAGAAAAAGTATTATTCATCAGATACCCATGTGTCTATGCTACTAAACATCTATTTGTAACAGTTATGCCTGAAAGTAGTATTATGGCAAGACGCTGCTTGGCAGAAAAAAATGCAAGAAGTGGGAACTTAAATAAAATCAGATCAGCTGTGATTATCATGGAGCCTGATGATGAGTCTGTGGGGTTAATCTGTGCTAATCTCTTTGGCAAGTCCTAGTTTTCTAACATAAAGACTTTACAATACAATTGCAATCAAACAAATGAATGGATAAAACCCCAATGCTTTTAGGAATGAATGCTTTAGTGACAAAGCAAGGCACAGCCCAAGTGACTTAACCAGAAGGAAAGTCCATTGCTCTAGTCGTGGTTCATTTGAGGACACACGAGGTCCTAGCACTCCCTTCCTAACGATGTAGAAGAGTTGTTAATAGGATGACTGTCGTATTTCTACTGCAAGCATAAGGGAGCAATGATCCACATGCTCGCAGCTTTAGGCCAAGCTCACAGCCACACCCTGCTATGAGGAAAGCTGTGGAATGGAGTCTTTTATACTCTGTAGTGTAGTGAGAAAGACAAGAAAGGACTTGGGTTTGGATTTTAGGTGAACCAACCTATGATGGTTGCCAAAAGAAATACTAAAAAGGACTTAGTTTGGGGGCTGGAGGGATGGCTTAGTGGTTATGCACACTGTAGCTGTTGCAGAGGACCTGGGTTTAGTTTCCAACAGCCACGTGACAGTCCATAGCTACCTGTAATTGCATTTTCAGGGAATTTAGTGCCCTGGTCTGGCCTCTGAGTACTGCAAGCACATGGTGTTCATACATGCATGCTGGAAAAACACTTAATACACATAAAATAAAAACAAATCTTAAGGTAATATTTGGGCAAACTTTTGGTACATTCGTTCAACTGATTAGTTTTAAATGTTTAAAAAAAAGTATTATACACAATGAGAAAAAAAAGCCCAATAATTTAGCTTTAACTTTATGCTTGATATTGCTGCAACTAGTTGAAGAACAAAGGCAAGAAAGAAGTCTCACATGCAGAAAACAACATGCAGTAAAGTATTGCTAAAGACAGCAGTTAATATAATGGAGCGTGTTGTTATCACATCATAAATTTATCCTTCCTTACATTTTCTATTACATAAAAAATCATATCCCATAATAAAATACTACATGGCTATAGATGGTAACTGGCATTTTAAGGATTATTTAGACAAATATTAGACAACATTAGACAAATATTATTAGATTTACAAAGTTGTGAAGAGAACACAAAAATCCCTTTAACTTTTTCTTTCTACAGCTTCTCCCATTATTATGTATTCTTAAAACATTTTAATGTGTGTATGTGTGTGTGTGTCTGTCTGTCTATCTGTGTGCCACATTCATCTGCGAAGCCAAAAGAGAACATTGGATTCCCAGAAAATGCAGTCACAGAGTGAGCTGCCAGATGTGTGTGCTGCAATGCGAACTCTGGTCCTCTGGAAGAGGCCACCCCTTCAACCCTGTCCATTCTTATATCTTACATAAGTATGGTACACGTGATGAGATTAATAAGCAACTATTACATGGAATTATTAACTAAAGTATATGCAGCTCTCAGATTTCTCAGTTTTGTACTCATTTTATCAGTCCTCTTGTTGCTATGACAAAAGCGACTTAGGGAAAGAAGGGTTCTTTTGGCTCACTGTTTGAGGGTGTGCTGGCCATCATCATGAGGAAGGTAAAGCGGCGGGATCTGGGGGCAGCTGGCTTCAGGGATTCACGAAACAATGAGAGCTGAACGCCCAGCTAGCGTTCTCTTCATTCTTCCACCCAGGGTCTCAAGACACGGGGAGACGCCACCTGCAATCAAGATGGGTTGTCTCGCCGCAAATAACCCAGTAAGGAGAACCCCTCAGAGACACACCCAAGGTTTGTTTACTGGGTGATTCCAGATCCATGTCAAGGTGACACAGTGTATTAACTTCAGTGATGCCTGTCTTCCACCGCAGGGTTCCACCAGGATAAAGAGGTATTTCATTTCTGTAACTCACTGGTCTCTTTTTAGCTATGACAATTCATCTCACAATTTTCTTCTGTTTTTTCTTGACCTTGAGATTTTTGAAAAGCAGTGCGAAGGTATATTTGTAGATGACTTTTTTATTTATTGTAACTTATCTGGGCTTCATACACTGGCATTATGATTTGGGGGAAGGAAAGTCTCCAAGGTGAGCTGTCAGTTGCATCAGGTGTCGTCAAAGGCAGAGTCTTAGTCTGATTTATGAGTGGCAAAATTCTCCTTTATCAACTGGATGGATTATTGTTTATTTACTTTCTCCACTGAAATTTTTTCCTGTCCCCTCATTCTTCAATATTTCATTCTTATGTGTACAGCCCATAGTGAGGAGCAGAGAAGTCTCCTGTAGTGTCTTCACACATATCTAGTGCTTTCTCTAGATAGGACACTCATATCCTTCCCATGTATTAATTTATTGATATATTATTTACATATTAGGGGCTCTCGCCTCATGTATTTATACAGACATGCATACACAAACTCACATATATAAGCATACATGCATAGATACATATATGTATACTCACAATTTACACATGTATGCCCACAATAAGTATATATACACACTCACATACACAAATATACATGTATTCACATATACATATGTACATGCACATATACACATACATACATATACAAGCATTCATTTATACACATTGTTATATACAAATATGCACACGCATATATATATGCACACATATATATGCACACATGTACATACAGGCATTTGCATGCATACACAAATGCATATATATATACATATATATATATACAATTATTATATGCTACATGGACGGACAGTTTTCTGTTTCAGGATGTTCTGACTCTATCTTTTCTGGCCAGTTTTGTCTTGAAGTCTGTTTAGTAGAATTCTCCTACTTATTTTCAATTTTAATTTTCTTAGAATGTCATCCTTCATAGTGTACTTTTAGTTGTATGTATCTTTGCTGGTGAGGCATATTTCTTCCAAGCACAAATTCTTGTTGTGTTTAAGCCATTCAGCCAATCAGAGTGTTTCAACATTCTGGAGTAACACCATTTACGTTCAGGATTATTTTCAAAGTCAGTTAATTACTATCCAAACCCCAACATTACAGAAAATTGTAAAACTGAAAAGAAAATAACTGTAGGAAGATAGTGGAAGAAACTTTTTATTAGACCTTACCTATGGATTTTTCCTCCAGAATTCCATGGGAAGTCAAACACAGATGCCTTGAATAGTTTTAGATATTTATTCCAAATAGTAGAATACTTGCAATAAGTCAGAATTTCAAATAGACACAAACACCTGCACTAAAACTTTAGAAAGCTCAGGTTTATGTGCTTCTTAAATGTGGACTAGAACCTGGGTATTTATTTTTCTCTCAGATTTCTGAAACAGTCAAAACCAAATATGGCTTCTTTGACAAATAACAGTTCTGTATGGTGTGATGGGGGGGATTGTCATAAAAATCTAATCTTGGAGAATCACTTAGTCTGCCTGCATTAAATAGCAACAATGGAGCCAACATCTATCATGTCTGTCACTTAGGCATGTAATTGCTTTACCAACAGTTCTAAGGGAGGGCAAGTGATAGACCAGAATTGTCATTCAGCTCTCTCCTTCTGGGAGAAGGAAATTAAAGTAACCCTTGAACATGATGTGAAAAGACAGTTATCTAGAAGGGCTACATTGAAAACCCTGTGAAATTCGCTTTGCTCATCAGCATTTTCAGAGAGTGACCGGTACCAAGAGGGACTTAAGTAAACAGCCACAGCTCTTGTCAGTGAAAGCAGCAGAAAGCTCTTATCTGAGATGCTCCAGAGTGAGGGCAGGTCATCCTCATCTCCCTCTAGCTGGCCTGCCTTTATCCAAGGTTCAGGTTAGAGCATCATAGCAATATATCAAGTCTGGGTCATTTTAAGTTTCAAAAGAAAACAGTAAATTACTGGCGCCTCATTTTTTCAAGCTAGTTTTTTTTTTTCGGGGTTGTAGCTATATAGCTGTTCTGAAATTCCGTTAGCAAGAAAAACCAAATGGCCAAGAGGTACCTAGTAATCCGAATGGGGGTGCCGTCCACAGCAGAACGTGCTGTTCCTGCAGTCATCAGCTCTTTAACCCCCATTTACCGCTGTAGAGACTGTCAGTCAGACTTTGGGAAGGTTTCACATTACTGAAATCATTTTCTTGATTTAATAATAGGAACCAGTTTGTGAAGAGAGGAGGGCATTACAGAACATCTTCAACAAGTCAGTCTGGCTACGTTTAACCCTGCTTTATCCTCTCAGGCGGCCATGGAGAACTGTTTAAACGTCTCTCCTTGAAGGATCGAACAAGTGATTAAGTTCTGCCAATGTGAGTAATTGCCATGCTCTGACAGAATTCTGACATTATAGAATTAAGGACATACATGAATATTCATGCAAAGTCAAACAGAAAAAAGACTGGGTCACAGAAAGCATCCCAGACTGATTATAATACAACGACCCCGCGTCGTGGATAGCCAAGTACGACTCTAAGCAAAAGCAACACGAAGAAAGTATTTCTAGATGTGTAAACCATAGAGAGAATTCTTTACCTAATATAAATTGAAGGACCTTGAATACACACACACACAGACACACACACACACACACACACACACACACACACACAAGAGAAAGAATAAAAGAAAAGCCTTGAGCTAATGGAAGATTCCGTACACTGTTCACAAATCAAAATGATTCAATTCTGTTAAATTTTTAATACTAGTACTATAATAACAGTAGCTGGGCACGAGAACCAGACATTATTCTCAATATGCAGGGAGAGTCTCCTGGCTACTTTTCACACAGCCCACACAGCTGGGTATTTATACACATGCTGCAAAGCTTAATGTCTCATTATCATTTATGTACTTTACCCTCTAGGACCCTTATTTAGTTTCTGTACAACTAGGTTGTGCCGGCTTGATGTCCACATAGAAGAGATTGCTAGTTCTGTGGTGGAAAGGTACCTCACAGCAACCTGGATTATGAGTGATCTCACCAAATGGTGTGGCTGAGGAAAGGCCCTGAATACAAAACTTCATTATTGTCTGAGTTTCACTTCTTCAGCAGCCAAAACCAATTAGATATAAATACACAATATCTCTCTCTCTCCCCTTCCCTCCCACATACTCAAGTGCAACCATACACACATACAGCCAGTCACACAGAGAAACACCAACACTCACACATACACAAATATACTCCCAGCTTCTTTGCTGGGAGGCTTTGTCATTGTCATGTGGTGATGAGATCTCTGTGCTAAGACCCTGCAGCACACACCCATGTCATGATACATTTGATAAAGCCACACAGAAAGAAAGGTTGCAAATTTTCTCTTCACCTTTCCCCCCAAGTACCAAGTACCTTTTCAATCTTGATATTTTACTTTAAAAGATTTTGTTTATTTGTCTTATATGACTGTATGCTTTTGTATGGCCGTGTACATCCCATAGTTCACATTAAGATGGAGGCCAACTTGTAGGAGTCAGTTCTCTCCGCCATTTGGGTCTCAGGGGTCAAATTAAGTCACCAGGTTGCCTACACTCACCTTCACCTGCTGACCGACCTCTCTGGCCCTTGATATGTTGTTTTCTATTTCCATGCTGTGACGATCCCAGGTTACTCTTTTATTTGTGAATATTAAACACAAGCCATTGTTGTCCTAAAGCTCACCTGGGTATCCTGTACACGATGTATAACTGCAATCCTCACACTCCAGGGGCAGTATGAGTTGTTCGGACCAGAGCTTGGGGTTTTGCCGGTCATTTCTAGGCAAAGGATTCTCTGGTGTATGGGATGGTCGTGTCTAACTGGACAACCTCTGAAGACCAGCAAGGTGGGTAGAGGAATATTGTATGATTTATTTGGGGAAAAAATATCTTCCATGGTGGCTGAGAGTTCACATGTGGGCCATGGCCTTGGGACGGCTTTTAACTTATCTTTATCCACAGTCATTTTTGTCTATAAAACAAGGCTGACATTGAAAAGGTACATCTCATGGGCTAACAGAAGGCGCAGGTAAGTATACAGTTAGGCATTTTGTGTGGGGCACCTCGCTTGTGAAAGTATACTAACATCTAACTGCTATTTTCATTATACAAATGTTCTGTTCTAGAACACTTAAGAATGCTGACTCAGATCTTTGACATTTCACCAATGTGAGAACTAAAATTTAAAGCTAAACATCAACAACTGACGGCAGCACAGTCTATAGACTTTTGGAAGGCCAGGCAGCTATCGAAGAGCTTTGAGAGTCAGCTCAGCCATCTCATGTGCCCTCAAACTACCATGAACAACTATGTGATCAGTGTCTGAGCCATCTCAAGGCTCAAGGCTCCTCCCACAGAGTAACTCAGGACACAAAGGTCACACCCTCAACAGAATACCCAGGACAAAAAGGTAAGTGACACTGCAGCTCACGGTTAGAGAGATAGTGACGCAGCCAGTGAGGGTATTTTCTTTGTGAGGGATTTGAAGCAGAGTAAAAGGCAAAGAGAGAGGGAGGACAGGAGTAAGAGCTGTGCGTCAGCTACTAAGACTTGCACAGTATGCCTCACGTCTCTGAGGTTCCTGCCAGCCAGGTGGACATTCAAGAAGTGTGCGGAGCCATCCTGCAAGTGACAGAGAGAGCCGCAAGTTATAGAAGGGTAACTGGTAGAAGAGTAAAGCAGCTAAGAAAGAAGTAAGTTCAGAATGGATGCATGTGAGAACCACAGACCCCAGAGGGCACCCACGGATCTTACATTCCTCTATAGAGCACTTCAGTACCCCACATCTTCCATAGGGCACTCCAGGGGCCCACATCTCTCCCTGGGGCACCCCAGTACCTCACACGCCTTTTTCAGAACCAATACTTGGGGCTTGTACTTCATAGATTATTACTAGCAACTGATGCTGCTCAGAGAGACAGGGAATGCCTCCAAGAGAGATGCCAACCCCGGGCGTTAAAGGAAAAGAGGCTGGGCTCGGTCCTTCTTCCACCTCCCTAACACACCAAAGCATCCAGAGGCAGAGGAGACACCAAGGCAGCACCTAGCACCACCCCTACAAGAAACCAGGAAGTGGTTGAGACCTGTAGAGAGGAAGGAAGGAGATTAGAGATTAAAATTCGCTGGGATATTTAAGAATCTTGAGTAAGCCCAAGGCCAAAAGGCCATGGTCCCTGACAAAGCTGCCATTTAAAAGAAAGTGATCAGAGAAAAAAAAATATCTTCCACGTGTGCCCTTGACACAGCCACAAGAACAATTAACTTGGAGGAAAGGCACAAGGCAACTCGAGGTGGAAAATCTGGGTATAAACTGAGAATCTGTACCTTTTAGAACCTGATGGACAGCCTAAAGGATGGGGGAGGAGGTAGAGTTTGGGGCCAGCTCAACTGAGATGTTTACCAAGATGTGCCATGCAGGGGAAGCTAGGTAATGTTGAGCCTAAGGCATGGAGATTGGAAAGGAAGTTGTCACAGTAAGTTTGATGACTCATGCTCACAAGAGATCACACCAGAGTGATGACTATCGAAACAGAATACAGGGACAGACAGCAGAGAGCTTTACATGAACGATTTTAAGATCTTGACAGCCGTCTGCATCCAGGAATCAAGAATGAAGACTAACACTAACCCACTTTGAAGCTCTTAAACCCACATCATCCTTGCTATGACTTCCCCACATTTCTAGCCAGAACAGATAGAAGTATTCGAGGCATAATGTCAAAGATGCACGATATTTCTCTAATGGATTCCAATGTTTTCTGTATTGGTTTAAAAACATAATTTGAAAGTACCCATGAAGCAGCGTCATTTTAAAAAAGGTTCAAGGACTTTGGTGTGGTTCCCCTCATTTGTCCCTCATAACCCATTAAAGACTATCCATCCCTGGCCAAGGTTGTTCTTCCAAACACTGTTCCTGCTACACCGCTCTTACCACACTGAGCTCAGAGGCAAGGTGACGCATGGAGGGCCCAGGGCGTGGCTTTCAGTCTGAAGATAAGAACCGTAAGCCATGGTTCCCAGTCTCTGCTTAGACATCATCCCAACTCACCCTAACACACACTCTGAAGATTTGCCTACATCAGGGGTCTTCATGACCACCCACTTGATGTCTGCTGCACGTCCCCCACTCCCACCTCATGTCCCTTCCCCTTGTACCCAGATGCAAAAGGACCTGTTTCTTACAAAAGCTGATACCTGATGGGAAGGGGAAGATTGTGTAGTTGAAAGCCCAAGAGCTCAGACACAAGCACCTGCCACCACACTGGTCTGTGGCTGTCATGCTTCTCCTTGATTTCATGCTGTGTTGGGATGAACTGTTCTAGGTCCTTGATGAACAGGCATACTAGAGAAGCCTACAGAAGCCATGATAAATAAACCTTTTTCATTTTCTAGAATTCATAATTTTAGAACTGAACCAAGGTCAGGCTCTGGCCTAGGGGGTCCTCCTCCTCACCTCATTTACTGATTTTTCGCATAGAAATACATCTATGAAAGACATACCGTGAGTTCATCACCATCACAGCTGAAACACAGCCGCACACAAAGCAAACCACCTCTGCTCATGAGAGCCATTGGCATCACTTTAAGAAATCAATTTGCTTGCTGTCTCAAGGAACATGCCAAAGACAAGGATGGAGAATGCTCTGTGAATGAACAGAGGAGTGATCAGCCAGCCTAGATGGAGAGGGTCATGGGCCATGTCCCAGAAGACAGAGGTGAGCAGAATCTAAAGGAGGAGGGTGGGTTAGCCAGGTGAACCAAGTACTGAGAAAACATTCCATCAACATCTGAAGCAAGAAGCAGTAAGAACATGGGGACACAGGGCACGGGGATGGGAGCCCGTTGTTTGTGCCACAGGAACCTGGGGATCATGAAACAGGTTTACAGAGGAAGAGAGAGAAAAAATGAAGAGAACGAAAATATACTAGTGGTTCTTTATAAATAAAAGGATTTGAAAAAGAAATAAAAAGAAAAACAGAGTAATTGTATTTGTAGGGAAGGTAATTTTCAATGCTAAACAAAAAAGAATGAGCCTTAGATTAGGACACAGTGGACAGTGGGGGAACCAGTGAAGGGGAGTGAAAGTGGCTCATAGCATCAATGTTGGGGAGAAAAGAGCTTTTAACAGTACAGTCAAGAGCCACGCAGGCCTCTGTCCTCTGTGACTTTGGCCATGTCTTAAATTTCCTTTTGATGTAACTCATTATCAAATGGAAACAGAATCAGACCCGCCTTACATAGAGGGTTTGAAGTACAGAAAGTGCTGTCTTCCAGCTCAGAATACAGCAGGAGCTTCCGCCAGGGCCATGTTCCTGCTGTCACAGACACCTCCAATTGCAGGCAGTGGAATAAGATAGAAACATGTTGCCTTTATAACCAGGGATTAGCAGTCCCCAGAAGGCAGGCTTGGGTGGGTAAGGGCTCTGCACCTTGCTCTCAGCCACATGGCCAGGACACCTCAACCCAAGCCAAAGGAAAGTAGAAAAACACAAAACTGAAAGTGCATAACTTTTCTGAGGAAAACAGAAAAAGTGCTTATGGGAAACAGAGGGCCACCCATATGCTTACATTTCACCAAAGGCAGACATTTGGAAGAAGAGAGGAAAAATGTGTTTTTGGTAGGTGGGAAGAAGTAATTCACAACCCATTCACGAAGTGTTCGTTTAGGATTTATTTTACTTCTGTTCCTGTGTAGGTGTGTTTATGTGTGGGTTTGTGCATGTGAGGCCAGAAGAGGGTGCTGCATCCTTTGGGCTGGAGTTACAGGTGGTTGTGAACTGCCTAAAGTCTGTGCTGGGAACTAAACCAGGGCCTTCCGGAAGAGCAGTACCATCTCTTACTCACGGAACCGTCTCTCCAGCCCCCAAATCATAAAGTTTTGAGTTTAAAACTTTTCCAATTTCTCTGAAGTAGAAGTATTTAGGGGAAAAATTACATCATATAAGGAGAATAAAAAAAATCCGAAAGTATTTATCTTCATAGAAGTAGAGATATTATGTGAATAAAACATTTAGCCAAAAAAAAATCTACACGAACCCCTAAATATTATGAAGGGGAGAGAATATATATCTTCTAATATTGAAGGGAAATGAGTCAGCCCACAGGGAGTTTCTGTGGATTCCATTTTTACTGACATGACACCATGGAGAGAAATATCAATGAGTTTCTTGTAGTCATAAAATTTCCTCGGAACAAAATTGAAAACCCCTATACAAATGCTTGCCTTGGGGTAGCACAAGTTAATGTTACCTTTGAAGCACTGACTGCAACTCCGTGCTGACCCTGTGTGGTCATCTTCTGAACTGCAGGCCATTCATTTGCCAGACTCCACAGACCTTAACCCTGAATGCATGTCTCTTTTTCTCCCCAAATAGTGGATTGTTACCTCACTTTTCATCCTCATGACTATTTTTTATTAGATTTGTTAATTTTATTTTATGTGTATGGGTGTATGTCTGTGTGCTACCTGCCTGCCTGGAGCCTGTGGAGGTCAGAATAGGGCCTTAGATCACCTGGAACTGGACTTACTAGAAGGTTGGGAGGCCTGGAAATCAAACCTGGGTCCTCTGCAGAACCACAAGTGCTCTTAATCACCGAGCTGTCTCAACAGCCCTCATCCATATAACCGTTGTTTCAAAAATAAGTTTTCTAGTGGGAACTCTCTAGGAAATTCTCAGTAGTATCCCTATACTCCCAATGATGGTGTTTACTCCCAGTGATTTTGTTTTGTTTTGTTGTGTTGTGTTGTGTTGTGTTGTGTTGTGTTGTCATGAAATCCATCCACACCACATCAGTAATTTACAACTATTCAAAGGCTGGCCAAAAGCAAGATTAAACTTCCTGTGTTTAAACAAGAAGAGATGTGTGGCTTTCTGCATAGACACCATTTCTCCAAGTAGGAAAGCTTTGTACATTAGTGCATAATAACTATTCTTCTCCGGGTCAGCTGCTAAAGCATCAGATCTCAAGGTGTCTCTCCTTTTGGCCTTATGACAGGTCACACAGTCCAGCATTTAGCCTCTGATCCAGGAAAGACAACCCAGGAGCAGTTATTCAGGTAGATAAGTCTGTACATTTCCATAATTTAAATTAGTCTTGTATTTTTTTAGAATCCCTTGGTTGCATTTTCTGCCTAAGGATTGGATTAATTGCCTTCCTGTGCCATGAGTTCACAACATGTGGCCATGACCTCCAGGTCCCCCCTGTCTACCTGGAGACAGGTACAAGGATTAGTAGAACCTTCTCTGGAAATCAAATATCCTACATATCAGATACTTACATTACAATTCCTAACAGTAGCAAAATTAGTCATGAAACAGCAACTAAAATAGTTTTAGTTGTCAGGGGTCACCACAATCTGAAGAGCTGTATTAAAGATTAAACTTCAGGAAGACTGAGAAGTACTGTCTTAGAAGGATGCAGAGACCATTGCTCTACAGGAAACAGGATCTGAAGGAACCAGACAGACAGAAGACTGAGCCTCACAGAGGCAAGACAGGTTGACATCTGAGGCAGTTGTGAAAAATAGCCCATCCACAAGACCAGTGTTCTTTCCCTACCCTGGGGCAGCCTTTCAATTACTCAGCAGCTTTACACCTGCTGAAGAGAAGGCCACTGATTTTTAATGAGTGGCCCCAGCTGCCAAAATTAATGAGGGATTGGCTAGAAGGTGGCCTTCTGTGACGCATAGAGAAGGTGAGACACAAGAGGGAAGTCAGGATATAAAGACAAGAAGGCCTTTTGCAAAGAAGAACTTTCATCAAGGCAAAACATGGTGTGTCCTTTATGAGTTGGAAAACGTGTTTTATTGTGGCTTCAGTTTCCTAAAACACACACACATCATGACAGATATGCAAATTTCCTTGTATTGCCTATTCATCTGCAATTCTTCTGAAATACTTGAAACTAGTACCATGCCACATTCATGGCTGAACTAACAATTTGTGTGAACTGGCTAAACTGCTAATAACCAATTCATACCTTCCAATAGTTCGTAGATCTTAATTTTGGGGATGCATCTCAGATTGCTTTGATTTGCAGCCCAGATGTTTGAACTTAATGCTTCTGGGTCATGAGCGAAGCAGGGGGTAGAATGCTTTGATTATTATTCACCAATTCAAATCACTATTTTTTTTCAGGAAAGTTTTTGCCTATCTTTAAAAAAATTACTGATATATCACACAGTCTTTTGCTGCTGAAGGTGTGCATTTGCATTGTCTATGGGGTTCTTTTCAAGGTGACGGCCCAAGACGGTATTCTCATTCTGTTTCTTTAATTCCTCTTCTTCCATTTGATCTCTTTAGTTTTGCAATATATCAGCCTCCTAAAGTGAGATAGCTAGCATGTATTTTCAAATCATCTTCTTTTGAAAAAACTAAATGTTTTAATGTTAGGCAATTTAAATGTGTATTAATTTCTTAATTGTATAAAATTTATTATAAAAAGCTTTGCAAAGTAACGAAAACATCACATAACCAAATTTAGACTCGAAGTCTACACAATTCAACAAACTTATACACATTTAGCATTGGCATTCGGGATGAAAGCTGTGAAGCTTCAAGTTACATTTTATACTTTCATGGTTTCTGTCTGTTGCCTGCATTTATTAAGTATATTTATCAAAATAATTTGATGGCTGAAGAGGTCAGGAATTCAGGATTTTAGGAATTCTAAGAATTTTAGGAATTTAGGAATTCCAAATTCAGGAGTTTAGACTACATTTTGCTCTTGTAGAGGACATGGGTTCAATTCCCAGCACCCTCATGGCAGCTCATAATTGTCTATAGCTCTAATCCCAGGGGATATGATGGCCACCATGGGTACTGAATGCATGTGGTACAGAGGCATAGATGCAGGGAAGCCCTCAAACATTTCCTGGCCATTTTCATGTCAAGTTGACACAAGCTAACCATTTGTAAAGAGCGAACCTCAACTGAGAAAATACCCCCACAAGATGGGTCTGAGGGCAACTCTTGAAAAATCAAGTTTATTGATTGACAACTGATGTGCAAAGGCTCAGCTAAATATGGGTGCTGCTACTCTTGGGCTGGTGGTCCTGGATGATATAAGAAAGCAGCCTGAGTGAGCCATGAGGAACAAACAGGAAGCAGCATTCCTTCCTCGTCTCTGCATCAGTTCCTGCCTACAGGTTCCTGCCCTGAGATCTTGCCCTGAGATGCTTGGATGATCAAGCTACAAGCTAAAAGATTGAAAAAGAAAAAAAAAAAACAAAAACAACAACAAAAACCTCTTTTCTCCTCAATTTGATTTTGGTCTTGATATTTCAGCACAACAATAGATATCATAACTAAGACAGGCATAGAAAGTAAAAAAAAAATCTTTAAAATAAATAAACAAATCTTTTAAAATTATTTTCAGTGCTGAAAAATATAGTTGAAATTTTTCCTTTACTACTCTTGTCTATGCATAGATTTACATGTTTCTTTATCTTGAATTATTAGAAGAATCTTCAAAATTTTTTTTCCTCCAGGCATGGTGACCCAGGGCAATAATCCCCATGTGGAAGGTGGAGGATTCCAAGGTTGTGTTCAGCCACATAGGGAGTAAATATACCCTGAGCTATAGAACAAGCAAATGAAGAAATCAAACCAACCAAACAAACAAACAAAATCAAATAAAAATGTTTTCTTGTTTTCTTTAAAATTTACCTTTTATGTAACGATTTCTAATTTTTCAATCCTGGGTTAATAATTTCTCCTATGGATGTTTATTGACAATTTTATGCTGGCCCTGATATGTATCAATCAGTGTTGGACGTGATTGTTTTATAGTCAACTTTCAGGTGGGGCAAAATTTTACTCAATGTGAGTATTTATAATTCAAAGAAGAGAAGCACAATTAGTATATATTGTCAAAGATACATTAAAAAAAAAGAAGCCTTGAGATTCAGATAGATTTTCTTGATCATGAAGTTATGGTATTCAGTGGCTCTCATCACTTCAGCCTTTATTTAAGCTATTAGAGGGATGGATTGTTCTTCCCCAAATTCACATGAAGTTTCAGTATTTGTGCATGTAACTATGTAAGAGAAGTCGTCTTTTACCTGGAGGGGACAGGAGCTCCGAAAGGAGACCAACAGAGCCAATAAAACTGAGCCCTTGGACCTTGCAGAGACTGATACCCCAACCAAGGACAATGCATGGAGAGTACCTAAAACCCCAGGTCAGATATAGCCCATAGTCTCAGTCTCCAAGTTGGGTCCCTAGTAAGGGGAACAGGGACTATCTCTGGCATGAACTCAGTGACAGGCTCTCTGATCACCTCTCCCTGAGGGGTGCAACCTTATCAAGCCACAGAGGAAGACAGTTCAACCAGTCCTGATGAGACCTGATAGGCTAGGGTCAGATGAAAGGAGAAAAAGATCTCTCCTATCAGTGGACTAGGGAAGGGGCATAAGGGGAGAAGAGGGAGGAGGGTGAGATTGGGAGGAGATGAGGGAGGGGAACACAGCTGGATACAAATTGAATAAATTGTAATTATTTTTAAAAGAAAAAAAAAGAGATGTGGTTTTTAAAAAAGTGATTGAGGGGCTGGAGAGACACCTCAGTGGTTAAAAGTAAGTACAGCTCTTGCAGAAGAACCAAGTTCAGTTTGCAGCTCCCATGTTCTACAGCTCATAACCAGATCCAGATCCAGGGGACTCCTCTGGCTTGAAAGAGAGAGAGGAGTTTTTAAAAGACTGAAAATATTTTAGGTTGGGTTACACTGGTACCCTGACAGGAAGAGACACCACAGAAATCACACAGAACAAAGGCCTGGGAGACATGGTGAGAAATGGCCATCAGAAAGACAAAGGATGGTGCCATCAACCCTACAGAGACCTCAACTTAGGTTTTCAAGTTCCAGAACCAGGAGACAACAGCTGCGTTTTCTTCAGCCAGCCAGGCTGAGGCTTTTTGTGACATCAGCCCTTCTTTCCAGATGGGCACAGTCAGCTGTGCCTGGAAGTCCGAAGTACAGCTATGCTGTTCACGCAGTATGCCTGCAAGACTGAAAAGGACTCAGCCTCCATGCCTCCATCGAAATGTGATGACAAAGAGTGATTCATCTAGGTTGTTCTACACATCCTTGGAACCCATCTATTCTCCAAACACATCACTCATTCATTCTCTCTGTTCTCGTGCCACGCCCAGAGAGCTGGGAAGAGCATGTTGGACTCCTGGAACTGGAACAACAGATAGTCATGAGCCTCCTTGTGGGTACTGGCAACTCCAAGAGCGGTATGTGTAAGTGTTCTTAACCACTGAGCTGCCTTTCTAGACCCTTAATTATTTATTTAGGTTTTTTTTTTTTCAAAAAAATCTACATAGGAATCTAGGAATAATATTGGTTTCTTCAGGCCAATAACTTACTGGTTAAAAAAAAAAAGAAATTTCTTAGGTCTGAAATATTTAAGAATGTAACCAAGGCAGAAAGAATATTGAAGTTTAAGCTGAAATTTACATGAGGAAAGAACTGCCCTGGGCCTGTATTTCCCTTTAATATTTCTTTCACCCAGAGCCATTACATAATTATGCAAATGGCTTTGGAACATAAATCATGGAAGTCATGTCAAGTACTTTTCCTTCAAACAGACTGAGAGAAGGATGGGCTGGAAAGAGGATGATCAGGGGGGAAAGCATGTGTTGACTTTCCACTAACGATAATTAATATAAGCAAAGAGAAAGAAAGTGATCAAGCATAACCCCCACCCCCAAGAGAAACATAGTTAATTCTTTATGTTAAAGTCTTCTAAAGTCTGATCGCCACTGTCTCTCTCTGCTTTGGTCAGGTTTCTGGCTCCAGGGTAGGATCTGGGACAGGAAGTGAAGTCCCTGTTAACTTTATCTCTTGGGTCACAGAGCGGATGGCTCAGACAACTGATCATGAAAGATGACTGAAAGAAAAAGAAATAGAGGAGGGAGCCCAGGATTCCTTCTCCAGGTCTAGGGATTGGCTACACTGTTACTAAGGAGGAAAACTTTAACTGGTCACCTTTTTTCCCTGGCAGCCAGGACTATAAAAGGCAGCTTCTAGCCAAAACTGAAAGGGGTTGTAAAAAGGGGCTCTCTGATCTGAGATTAGCCCCCGAGTAGGAGCAAGCCACTGTGGAGGCTTCCACAGGCTGAAGTACACTTCTTTTGTGCTTATCTTAGGCTGATAGATCCTGAATCTGCTAACTTGCTTGTAAATTCGTACAAAAAATAAAAGAGGAGAGAAAGTAAGCAAAGACCATTCGCACACAAAGGCTCAAAGGAAAAGGTAGATGAAATTAAGAACTTTAACTTCAACGAATCCCCACAAGCTTACTTATGACAATGGTGTTGATTTTTGCTGGCATCTCCTCTGCAGAAACTGCAACAAGTGTAGGCTGCTGGTTCTGTAGCATCAGCCCATATGTACACATAGACAAACAATCAAACATATAGAGCTGTACATATTCATACACACATTCAATGGATGGTACAAAAGGAGCTCTTTACATGCAGATGACAATCGATGTACACTCATGTAACATGTGAACAAAAAACAGACATATTTGCATGTAAACACATTTCTATATGCATATTTGCAACTCATGGATGAAGTGAATTCCAGTATGCTTTCATTCAGTGTGCTTCCCCCACCAGGCTTCTGCCAATGGGGTTCTGGAACTTTATTGTATGGTCATAGCTTTATATCTCTGAGACAAAGCTCCCAGAAAAGGAATAACCTCATAGTCAAAAAGGCAAATAATCACAGAACAGATGAATTCTATAATACAACAGGTTTTATGTTTTAAAACTGAACATTTCTTATCTATGTATCCATTAGACAAGTTCATAGAGAGTTCAGAGTGACAACGGTTGACAAGGCTGAAAGGTTAACAGGGTCTAAAAGTTACAAGAATATATATCTTTTCAATTAGGACTGACCTGGCTACACATTTTACAGCTATCTCTAAGTTTATAGTGAGCTCAGAACAATAATTTTATCTGTCTTTCATTCTAAGAAACAAAGTAAACTTAAAATGACAGTAAATGCCATAAGGTGACAAGATATAAGGAATTACAATGGAACAATTTGCATATATTTTGACATTAAGGTTTCTACTTAATTAGACATTGCTTGGTAGTCCCATTATAATTCGGGTTCATAGGAGGCTTACCCAACTCGCCTATATTTATGGTGTATACTAGTACCCGTGGTGCCATCTGGAGTGAGGCTATCTGAGGCTACAAATCTGTCTTAAGCCTGTCTCCTAGTGAGGCATCTAGGGGTCCACAAAGATATTTATTGCAGCCATAAACTTTCTAAAAATTGTTTAAGAAGTTCTAAAACAATTTAACTTTTAAAATTGTTTGAGTCAAATCAGGAATTGCTTAATTAGGAATCACTTCATCAGAACAACAGTTCATTTTTCAATAAGATTCCATAGGTAGTTTGTTCAGAGAGTGTAAATACCCAGAAAGTAACAATTCACACCATGCAGCAGTGCACAAAGAATGAGTGTCAGAGGCTGGAAGCAATTCTGGGGTGTATCATGGTTCAGATTCTTCAAAATACTGGATCCTCTTCCAGAAGGCTCACTTGCCTTTGACAGAACGGCTCCTGAAATCAGTATGTCCATTTTCATCAATTTTCCAAGAATAAAAACTTCATGATTAAATGGGATTCTGTTTTGATCAGTGTTCCAAGTTCAATTTTCTGGAAAGAGTATGAGACTTGAGACAAAGATTCAAATACATCAAGGCTCAAGTTTAATTAGGTGATGATATCAGACTTCACTACTGAGGATAGAGAAAGTATACATAAACAGGAAGGCAGATAAAAATGGAAAGTCCTGAGGAAATGTTCACAGTGGGTAGCTGGAGGTACTTCTAGTGAGGAGCCAGTACCAAAGTTGGACTTCAACTTTATCTCAGTAGAGAAGTAAATGCCCTTGGGTGGGTGTACATGCACTCTGCCAATCACTGAGCAAATGTTTATTGTTCAGACAGACCTCTGGCCTTCAAAGAAACTTTAGACCAAAAGAAGAAGATGCTCTGGCCTGGGTGGCTGGGTAGTTTGCTTTGCTCGTTTAATATACCTTTCATTGTTCATGAGCTATTGAATGCTCTAAGTTGGTAGTCTACTCTTTTTGGCTGCACACCAGTTTATTGAGTGATAGCATAAAATCCCTGGTATCTGACCTTCAGCAGCTCAGCTTCTTCATTATAAAATCCAATCCAGAGTGTGCATGCATCTGTTGAATTACCTGTGAACACTCATGGCTACAGTATTATGATGAACAGCCGGCACTTGAAATACTGCATTGCCAAGGTGCTCACCAGATTGTATTAACTTATACAATTCGCAATGTGCGTCATTTGTTTCATCCTTTATAATACTGAGCAAAAGGACATGATGCTGTGCAGTAACTTTGACTGATGCCAGATGGCAGAGGATGGAGCCACCAGGGATGTTCTGGAGCCTTAAATATAAAGGAATTTGCCTAGCTAGGTTTTGGCTCTGCTTGGGTGGAGTTATCTCTTGGCATGGGAGTATCTCTCCTAGGTTTGATGACTATATTTTGGGGTACTTGTCTTGTTTTCACAGATTCTCGGCAAGACTGTACTTCTACTTCTGTCTGACTTACATTTAGATGAGGCTACTTCAGATTTTTTTTCCTGTAAGATGGAGTCTTGCTGTGTGGCCCAGGCTGGTCAAACTTAGGATCCTCCTGCCGCAGCCTCTAGGGTCCTAGGATTATAACTACGAAAGCTCAGGCAATATCCTGAGCTTTAGGTGTGTTGATGCTAGGTTGAATGATAATGTCGGTTACTATTGGAAAGGAATTGATGCACTTTACAAATGAAAGAAGGAGTAAATTTGGAGAAAGAACAAATGACCAAGGTTGTTTGTTTCCCTTCAAATTTCATGTTCTAGTCCCCAATATGGTGGTGTTTGAAGTCGGGATCTTAGAAAATTAGATTTAAGGTGAAATCAAGAAGGCAAAGCTATCAGAAAGGAATTAATGACTTTATAAGAAGAAGAGATAAAGCAGTCTTGTGTAATGCAAAAATAGAGCTCTCTGCCAAATCTAACCCGGTTCTGCCTTGATCTGGTGGGTGCTAGCTGTGACAGCTGTGGAAAGAAAACTTTGCTGTTTAAATCAGATGACAATGCCTGGTGCAATTGCACATTTGAGTTTTGAACATTTATAACTACGTACAAGGCCAATACCAATAAGCCAAGCAAGAACTAATCTGAGGGGAAGGATGGCAGGGATGATGGGAATGAGGATGTCAGCCGAGGTGAACTGTGACTAATATGAAACAAGAGAGGAAGGCAGAAATCTCTCTCCATTTTCACACTTCTCTGTGACGACTTGGAGGAATGGTTCCTCTTGGAAGCCTCTGAAGATCCTTCAGATGCCAAGCAGCATGCCCCAAGCAGCCTGCTGGACCTGTCAGCTCACCCTGCCTCTTGTCTCTATTGCTCTTCTACCTTTTCAAGCCCAATAAACAACCAGGTTTTCACGCTGCCTCTTCAGGTAGGGGCATTTTACTTGCTACCCAAGGCTCTGCTTCCTACAGATCCAGGCTACTATAAAGAGACAGCACTCACCTCTCACTGTGTGTGAATGTGGGCATGTGTGTGTATGTGTGTTGGTGACGGGACACAAATCCCTTTGCATGCCAGGCATGTGCAAGTGCTCTACTACTGAGCTACATTCCAACTCCAGGATATTATTTTTTATTATGATAGAAAAAATTCCAATAAACACGCAGAATGCAAAATAACAAGGGGAATTTTTTTTAAAGCTGAGCCTTCTTATGTGTTATGTTTAATGTGTCATTCAAATACTGTTATATATGTTTAAAGTAACACATTTTTTACGCTATCTTTCTAGAAAACGTATGTTGAATAACAAAACATACTTAACTGGGTTAACGTCTTTAGACAAATATAGTAAAATGATAAGATTTAATGGCTGTTTGCCTTGTCAGCAGCTCTCAAACCTCAAATCATCAGTTCAGTCCTTCCATGCATTTATTTATTTTAAATTTTTATTTATTTATTATTTATTGCAATTTATTCACTTTGTATCCCAGCTGTAGCCCCCTCCCTAGTCTCCTCCCAGTCCCAAATCCCTCCCTTTTCTTCCCTATGCCCCTCCCCTAGTCTACTCATACGGGAGATCCTTATCCCCTACTATCAGATATCATCAGGAGTAGATGTATCCACTTCCTCTGTGGTTTGGCAAGAGCCAGGGCGAGGTGATCAAAGAGCCAGGCCACTGAGTCCATGTCAGAGACAGCACCTGCTTCCCTTACTAGAGAACCCACTTGAAGCCTGAGCTACCTATGAGCTACATCTGAGCAGAGGGTCTAGGCCTTTTCTATGCATGGTCCTTGGTTGGAGCATTCATCTCTGCAGGACCTCCTGTGTCCAGATTTTTTGGCTCTGTTGGTCTCCTTGTGGTGCTCCTGTCCCCTCCAAGTCTTTCTATCACTCCTTCTTCCTGCACTCTGCCCAAAGTTTGGCTATGAGTCTCACATCTGCTTTGATACCCTGCTGGGTAGAGTCTTTCAGAGGTGCTCTGTGGTAGGCTCCTGTCCTGTTCCCTGTCTTCTCCCACTTCAGATGTCTATCCTGTTTGCCCTTCTGAATGAGAATTAAGCATCTTCCCTAGGGTCCTCCTTGTTGTTTAGGTTCTTTAGGACTATAGATTTTAGTATGTTTATCCTATATTATATGGCTAATATCCACTTAAAAGTGAGTATATACCATGTGTGTCTTTTTGCTTCTGGGATACCTCAGGATAATCTTTTCTTTAGTTCCATCCATTTGGTTGCAAATTTCATTATTTTCTTGTTTTAATTTCTGAGTAGCATTTTATTGTATAAATTCAACTATAATTTCTGTATCCATTCCTTGATTCAGGGACATCTAGGTTATTTCCAGATTCTGGCTATTATGAAAAAAGCTGCTGTGAACATAACTGAGCAAATGTCCTTGCTGCATGGCTGAGCATCTTTCAGATATATGCCCAGGAGTGGTATAGCTGGATCTTGGCCACACAACACTGAAAAGCTTCTGTAAAGCAAAGGACCCTGTAACCAGAACAAAACAACAGCCTACAGACTGGGAAAGGATCTTCACCAACTCTATATCTGACAGAGGGCTAATATCCAGAATATATAAAGAACTCAAGAAGTTAACACCAACAAACCAAGTAATCCAATCATAAAATAGGGTATAGAGAATTCTCAATAGAGGAATATCGAATGGCAGATAAACACTTAGTGGATATTAGACATATAATATAGGATAAATATACTAAAATCTGTACACCTAAAGAAACTAATCAAGCAGGAGGACTCTGGCTAAGGTGCTCAATCCTCTTTCAGAAAGGCAAAGAGGATGGACATCAGAAGAGGGAGAAAACAGGGACCAGGAAAGTAGCCTAGCACAGAGGGCCTCTGAAACGCTCTACCCTGAAGGATATCTAAGCAGATGCTGAGACTCATAGCCAAACTTTGGGCAGGGAATCTTAGGAAAGATTATAGAAATCATGAAATTTGCAGGCAAATGGTGGGACCTGGAAATGACCATCCTGAGTGAGGTATCCCAAAAGCAGAAAGACAAACATGGTATATACACACTTATTTAGACCTATCAGATAGGATAAACATAATGAAATCTATACATCTAAAGAAGATAAACAAGAAATAGGACCTGGGGTAAGAGGATTAATCCTCACTTAGAAAGTCAAATGGGATGGACACTGGATGTAGGAGAGAAGAAGTAGCAGGACAAGAGCCTACCACAGAGGGCCTCGGAAAGACTCTTCCTAGCAGGGTATCAAAGCAAAGATTAAGAATCATAACCAACCCTTTGGCAGAGTGCAGGGAATCATATGAAAGAAGGGGGAGTTAGTATGACCTGGAGAGGTCAGGAACTCCGCAAGGTCCAAATATATCAGGGCACAGGGGTCTTTTATGAGACTGTCTCTCCAACCAAGGACCATGTATGATTATAACCTAGAACCCCTGCTTGTATGTAGCAAATGGTAGTTCAATACCCAAGTGGGTATACTAGTAAGGGGAACAGGGACTATTTTGGACATGAACTCAATGGTTGGCTTTTCAACCTTCCCACCCACCGAGGGAGGAGCAGCCTTGCTAGGCCACAGAAGAGGACATTGCAGCCAGTCCTGAAGAGACCTGATAAGCTAAAGTTAGATGGAAGGGGAAGAGGTCTCCCCTATCAGTGGACTTGGAAAGGGGCAGGGAGGAGCTGAAGGAGGGGAGGGGAGGATAGGGAGGGAATGCAGGAGGGGGCTAGGGCTGGGATACAAAGTACATAACCTATGATTAATATAAAATAAAAATGTTTAAAAAAAAAGACCTGGAGAGGATAGGAGCTGTACAAGGAGAACAACAGAAACAAGAAATCTGGGCCCAGGGGTCTTTTCTG
>CM053749.1:42497129-42554595 GCA_028658305.1 Pachyuromys duprasi | reverse complement strand
AAAAAAAAATCTAGGAGAGCTTAAAAATTCAATATAATAATAAAACTTCTTGAGGTATCTCCATACCTGACCTCAAGCTATACTACAGAATAATAGTAGTAAAAATTGCATGATATGCAACAGAAATAAACTGGTTGATCAATGGAGTCAAATTGAAGGCCCAGAAATAAACCCACATACCTATGGTCACTTGAGTTTTGACAAAGGAGCCAAAATCATTCAATGGAAAAAAAGAAGCATCTTCAATAAATGGTACTGGTCAAACTAGATGTTTACATGTAGAAAAATGCAAATAGATCCATATTTATCTCCCTGCACAAAACTAAAATCCAAGTAAATCAAAGACCTCAATATAACACCAGATATAAATCTATTAGAAGAGAAAGTGGGAAAATGCCTCTAACTCATTGACACAGGAGACACCTTGAACAGAACACCAACAGCTCAGGCTTTAAAACCAACAATTAATAAATGGGACCTATTGAAACTGAAAAGCTTCTGTAAGGCAAAGGGCACTGTCAGCAGAACAAAATGACAGTCTACGGATTGGGAAAAGATCTTCATCAATCCTACATCCCACCAAGGACAAATATGAAAATTATCTAATGAACCCCAAAATCAAATACCAGTAAACAAAATAACCCAATTTAAAAAAATGGGGCATAGAACTAAACATAAACTTCTCAACAGAGGAATCTTTAATGGCCAAGGAGCACTTAAAGAAATGCTCAACTTCTTAGTCATTAGGGAAATACAAATCAAAAAGACTCTGAGATTCAATCTCATACCCATCAGAATGGCTAAGATCAAAATCTCAAGCAACAGCATATGCTGGTGTGGAGAAAGGGTAACACTCCTCCATTGCTGGTGGGAGTGCAAACTTGTATAATGTAACCACTTTGGAAATCAATCTGGCACTTTCTCAGAAAGTTGGGAATAGTTTTACCTCAAGACCCAGCTCTACCTGGGTATATACCCAAAAGACACACCGCCATACAGCAAGGACACTTGCTCAACTATGTTCATATCAGCTTTATTCACAATAGCCAGAATCTGGAAACAACCTAGATGTCCCTCAACTGAAGAATGGATTAAGAGACTCTGGCACATTTACGGAGTGGAATACTACTCAGCTACTAAAAACAAAGAAAGTATGAAATTTGCAGGCAAATTGATGGAAGTAGAAAAGATCATGCTGATTGAGGTGACCCAGACCCAGAAAGACACATACGGTATGTACTTACACTTACATGGTACGTAAGTGGATTTAGCCATACTATAGTACAGGATAAGCATACTATAAGTCTCAGACCCAAAGAAGATAAGTAACGTAGAGGGTCCCAGGACCTTCCTTGGGTGTGTAAATATCACTCAGAAGGGGAGATAGGATCAACAGAGGTAGTGGCTGGAGTTAGGAAACAAGGTAGGAGAGGAGGCACAGAGAGTTAAGAGGGTGGAGATCACACCTGAGGAGAGCAAGGGCAAGAGGACAGGACTGTAGAGAAAGGAGAAACTGAGTGTGGGGACATCTCTGTGACAAGCTGGAGCCCTAAGCCAGGGTAGGCTCCTGGGAGGATATGAGGCGGACTCAAGCAGAGACACCTACTAGCAGAGGCCATTGAGACTGAAGAGGACACCCACTAACTAGACTAGTCTCCTCGCAGAAGAAAGGGAACACTAAACCACTCACAAAAACCCAAAACTTACCCTGCCTGCAAGATGTGCAGGAATAAAGATAGAGCAGATAGAGCAGAGATTGAAGAAAGGCTCAACCAATGCCTGGCCCAACCAAAGACTCACTCTATTGGAGAGTGCTAGCCCCTGACGCTATGAACGATAGTCTATTAAACTTGCAGGCAGAAGCCTGACAAAGTTGTCCTCTGAGAGGCTGTATGCAGCAGTGCCTCAAAACAGATGCCAAGACTCACAGCCAAATATTGGGTGATGTGTAGAAGGTCTTGTAGGAAAGTGGGAGGAAAGAGAAAAGGATCTGGAGGTGATAGGAGCTCCACAGAAAGACCAAAAGAACCAAGTAACTAGAGTCCTAATGCTGAGACTGAAGCATCAATCAAGAATGATGCATGAACTGGACCTTGGCCCCCTACAAAGATGTAGCAGATGGGCCGCTTAGGCTTCAAGTGGCTACTCTGGTAAGGAAAGTGAGGACTGCATAGGACAGGACTCATTTGTTCCTTTTTGATCACTTTCCCCTGGTGGGATGGCCTTGCCAGGCCACAGGGGAAGAGGACACATTCAGTCCTGATGCAACTTGATGAGCTGGGCTGAAGAGGAAAGGAAGCTCCCCTTTTTTAAGAAAAAGGGGACATTGAGGTAATAGGGGATGAAACTGAGAGGGGAGGATGGATGAGTCTAAAACAAGGGTGTAAAATGAATTAAATAAAAAAAAAAACTAAGTTGATATTAGCCACCAAGTACAGGAAAACCATGAAGCAATCTACAGACCCCAGAAAGCTAAGTAAGCTAAGTAAAGCTAAGTAAGGCTAAGGATGGCCCAAGTAAGGATCCCTGAATCTTACTCAGAAGGGGAAATAAAATAGACATCTAAAGTAGATAGAGGGAAGGAACCGGACAGGAGATGGGGGTAGGAAGGGAAAGAGGTGTGAGGGTCAGATTCAGAGAGCTAGGGCAGGACTAGGAGAGAGAATAGAAATTGGTGACATCCATCTCTGGGCTTGGGAAGCTCATAGACATAGACGTGGAAATGACTCTAATGAGACTCCCAGCAGCAAAGAATATGGAGCCTGATGTTGCTGTCTCCTGTAGCCAGGTGGTACTTCCAGTGTAGGGAGGGGGACACCAGCCCACCCATAAAACCTTCAACCCAAAATTTGTCCTGCCTATGAGAAGTTTAGGAATAAAGACGGAGCAGAGATTGAGGGAAAGGCCAACCAAAGACTGGCCCAACCTGAGACCCACCCCATGCAGAGAGCCAACCCCTGACACTATTAATGATATTCTGCTATGCTTGGAGACAGGATACTGGTATAACGTCTTCTGAGCAGCTTCATCCAGCAGCTGATGGAAACAGATGCCGAGACCCACAGCCAAACAGGAGGCTGAGCTCAGGGAGTTTTGTGGAAGAGTGGGAGGAAGGATTGAGGGAGCTGGAGGGGCCAAGGACACCACAAGAAGATCTACAGAATAAACTAACCTGGGCCCACGGAGACTGAACTACCAACCAAAGAACATGCATGGGCTGGACCTAGGTCCCCTACGTATATGCTTAGTCCTCGTGAGACTTGCTGTGCTGAGGAGGGCTCATACCCATGGAGGGCCTCTCCTTCTCAGAGAAGGGGAGGAGGGATGCAGGAAGGATGGTGTGAGCGTGAGACGGGGAGGGAAAGAGGGCAGGAGCTGTGATCGGGCTGTAAAGAGATTAAATAAACGAATTAATGAAAAAAAAAAGAAACTAAAGTGGATTGAGTAGTGTCATTCACTAGAAAAAAAAATCTTTCAAAACTAAAAATAATTTGAGAAGTAATCCAGAGCTGTGCTGGAAGAAATGCGGAAGGAAGTGTCTCATGGGACAGGGGACGTCACTGTAAGGATCTTAGGGAGGACCTAGTGTCTGAAGAGATACCAAGAGTGCAGGTGGCAAATTATTGAAGCAAACGTTTAATCATCATCCATCTTTCTAAAACGCGGGGCATCCTTTTCACTGTCCCTGCATTATGAACTGCACGAGTCCGCACGTGAGCGTGGGCATGCTGCTTGATATTGTTGTACTCTTGGAATTTATTAAAGGCAAAAATAGTAACAGTCACCTGACTCAGATGATCTTTTTATGTCCATCTATCTGCCTGCAAATTTCATGATTTCCATGTTTTTAATAGTTGTATAGTAGTCCATTGTGTAAATGTACCACAATTTCTGTATCCATTTTTCCATTGAGGAACATCTAGGCTGTTTCCGGATTCTAACACTCTTAGTCATCAATGAAATGCAAATTAGAATTACTCTGAGAATCCATCTTACACCCATCAGAATGGCTAAGATAAAAAACTCAAGAGACAACACATGCTGGACAGGATGTGGAGAAAGGTGAACCCTCCATTACTGGTGGGGGTGCAAACTTGTACAACCACTTTGGAAATCAATCTGGTGCTTTCTCAGAAAATTGGGAATAGCACTGTCTCAAGACCCAGATATACCACTCATGGGCATATACCTGAAAGATGCTCACCATACAAAAAGGACATTTGCTCAACTATGTTCATAGCAGCTTTATTCGTAGTAGTCATCATATTGTTTTAAAAATGCTTAAGCTACAAGACAGAAAATATCAGATTGGATGGAAAATTAAAGATTCAACTATATGCCATGAATTAGTCTATATTCTGTTATTCTAAAAAATACTTTGGCTGGATCATATATGAAGAAAGAAGGTTGCTCATAAAACATTTTTGTTTGTTGTTTTTTAAGAGATGGTTTCTCTGAGTAGCCTTGTCCATCCTGGACTCACTTCGTAAACCAGCTTGTCCTCAAATTCACAGCCATCTGCCTGCCTCTGCCTCCCTGAGTGCTGGGATTAAGGTGTGTGCCACTATGCCCAGCTCTCATATAACATCTAAGGACTGGTATGACCAAAGGGCATGACACCATCTTTGCCAGAACTCCATAATTATACCTTATGATGCCTGATGGAACAAGTTTTAAGGGGGTCTTATGAAAGGTAGAGATCAGACTTGCCCCTTCACAGTAACTCTCTCCCAAGAAGCAATCATGAATTTCCTCCAAGACAGTTCCTTTAATGACTTAACCAGTTCCCTCCAGAGTACCTGCTAAAGGTTCCACACCAAATACTTCCTTTTGGGGACTCTCTTAGAGGGTCCATACCCATCACTTCCTGTCAAGACCCCATTCTTAAAGGGTCCAAACCAACTGCTTCCCTCTCTGCCCTACCTTAATGTCTCCATACTAATCACTTCTCTCCAAAGTCTCCCTTTTAAAAGTTCTACACCAACACCATACTGACACCGTGGAGACACGGCTTCTACCACATGAGCCCCTGGAGGGTACAGTCTAACCATCTCCAAACCATAGCATGTAAGGTAGAGTAAGTTAAATTTATATATAAACGGGAAATGGGCAGTGTTTATTACATAAGCTCTACTTATACAAAAGATGAGAGACAAGATAGATTTTGTTAGGAGAAATAATAAAGAAAAAGAGAAAATGAATATTAGCATTGGTTTACCAAGAGATTCAAAAATTCAAAAATTTATAAACTACTGTCATAGTGTCAAAATTAAGTCCTACTGAAAAAATGCAAAGCATCACAATTATGTCAAAACTATAAGTATGCTTAGTGGTGGTTTTATTTAATGTTTAGAAGAGTTGAGATAGCAAAGAGAAAAAATAAAGAGAAATATTCAAGGTATAAAAAAAATACCAAGAACAAACTTGCTCTAAATGATGCAGAGAACATTTATACAACTGCTAAAGAACACCCTTTCTTTTCAAATAAGCATTGAATTTCTACTAGTAAACACCATATGCTGATCTATCAACAAATCTTAATAAACTTAAAATGAGCAAAATATTCCAAGGCATGTCATTTATGCAAATGTAATTAAAGTTAACAATAGCACAGAATGTGACCTGAATATTTGGGGTTCTATAGAGTAGCCCTGAAAAAGAAATTGTAAGTAAAATTAAAAGTATTTTTAATAAACGAAACTGAAAACCAGTCAAATACATTTTTTGGAGGGCATAGCCATGGGCTAAAAGCAATAATCTAATCTTGAATATGAAGATGCTCCTAAATGAGAAAACTAATTTTAAGAAAGTTAATTAGGAGAAAACAATAAAATAAAAGTATAAATATTAGAAATGGAAAAATAATAGAGAAAATCATTTCAAAACTAATTATCTGGAAAGATTAATTAAATATATAAGTCAATAGCTAGGGTGACCAAGTAAAGGCAGTGTGGGGCTAGCAGAAGGGATACAAACAGGACCCCACTGCATAGAACAAAGGAGGAGACATTGCTACCGACTGTACAGGTATTGAAAGGGTGGCAAGTGAATATGAACTGTGGCCATTAAATGACCAGCGGATGAGACTGTATACTCACCTTGACTAATCAAGGTAAGATTCTGGAGTGCTCCAATAATGAAAACTTGAACACATATTTATCCTTGTTGTGGAAGTTTTAATTTCACCCTAACTTTGTTAACTATTAATGAAAGATTGTGATTAGGCAAAGAAAATAGGTGCCTACTGAACTATATGGCCCGTGTTTAAGCTTACTGCTTCATCATGGGTACCTGTACCATTTGGGCAATGACAGTCTTGAAATCAAATTTCTTGTAGGTCGAAAGGCCATGTCTGTCTGCTTAGAAAGAACATAGAAAGCCAGCTAATGAAACGCCTTGTCTAGGTCACAACTCGTCACCCTTTTGTTTGTTAGTTTGCCAAGGTTAGTTGACACTTACCACTTCTATGCACAACCTGATAAACTGAAAAACTGACAGCTCAGCTCTTGTGTGAATTAAGATCAATCCTGAACTTAGCCAGTTGAAAATTAAAAATTTATAAAATATAAGCAAAATCCCCTCCATGTGCTTGTCTTTTTGATCGTTTCTCCAAGTTGACTGGGTATTTCTTATTGTTCTTACCATCATGTTCCAATTCTCCACTCACATACTTGAGTATGAGTTCAGACCACAGCTCTGCCTCTGGCTCTTCAGGACTCCTGTTGTTAACCCAGAAATCTATCCCGTGGGCCTGAGAGAGCTACTCTCAGGAGCCAGGCTTAAATACTCTCAACCTCTGTGTTTCATCCTCTTGTTGAAATGCTCAGAGGGCAGCCAAGCTTTTGGCTTCTCTGCAGCATACTGCCATCTATGTATATTTCACACTTGAAAAATCACAAAATCAATACAAGTTAATAGTAGTAACAATAATAATTAATGATAATAAATACTCCAGTGTTTTCAGATGATGATTTCATGTAGGGCGACATCCATAGCTTTCCCGGACTATGAGCTAGGGTCCACGGTAAGTGTATCACAGACCACATCTTTCTCACAGTCTGTACTGACACACCACCAAGAGGTAATGAATAGCTCTTTAAAGTATCTAACCTCCTCAGAAATGCCATTACAGAAAATTAGCTAGATTAAAGTATCTTTTCTGTGTGGTACAATTTAAAATTCTCAAACACTTATCATTTATTAAAATTCTAAAAATGTCTCAAAGCAAATAGGCATCATGGCATTGATGTACACATGTATGCCCAGCTTCAAGGGTGTGAGTGACTTTAACTCTATTTCATTTAACATCCACAAGACTCTTCAAATAATGCTAAAACTCTACAGAAACTAAGTCACATACCAAAGGACATAGCTGAAATTCAAACCAAGGAAAGCTACGATAGTAGCTCTAATCTCAGGAGCCCATTAGTTATATTAGTTATTTTAAAATTAGGTAAAACAAAAGCAACTTGCCCAAAGCATGTGACAATTTTGGGGGTGGAGTGGGGGTATGGGGACAGAATGTAGAGCAGTCCTGACTCATCTGTCATGTGTGGCAAATGTCATCTTATACAACGTAAGGCAGCAAGCCTGATAATAAAGGTTCTTTCTGCCTAGCAATAGAAATGGAGTTCTGGGTCTGCCTCAGTTCAAACACAGCTCACTAATAAACCTAAAAGCTCTCTGGATTCATAAAATTGGGGGAAACGAAAGAGCTGGCTAACAAAGCATGCTATTTCACGCGCTGAATCACAGGCAAGTTCCTGGCACTTAAGTCAGGCATAGCCTCATGCAGCAGCAGGTAATTAATCATCCACCATGAGCCTCACATCGAGGCTTGCATCACCACAGATATTTCATACGTTTTATGATTAATGAAGCAACGTACTGATTTAGCTCCCTCTCACAGACAGTTGTGTTAAAAGCTGTGGGTGATTGGGTGGCCTCTGCCTTGCTGTCCGGTTTGCTTTCACAAACGTATTCTTTTGTGGTGCTAACGGTGTGGTTGTGTATTTTTTTTTGAAGGTGCTTTTTGTCAGTGTTTTCATATTACCCTAAACTGAGCACTCTGTCATTTTTTTTAATATAAAGTTCATTTACACATCTTTCTCTGAGATTGCTTACGCTTCAGCCCATACATTCAGGCTCAAGCGTCATCAAAGAAAACGTGTCATAAGAGTGTCAACAAACTGTCCTTGACAAACACTGACACAGCTTCTGTTGGCTGAGGGCTGCACCCCTCCGGTGGTGACCGCTGGCCCTGTAACAGCCCCGCCTGAGAAAGCTTAATGTTGCTGGTGCTGTCAGATAAATGTAAACGATGGACTGTTCATTCCAAATGCGAGGGGACTCCTGGGCTCCCTTCCTCAGCAACTCTGCTTTCTGGTCATGTTCAGAATATTAGGATGCACAATAAGAGAGAGCAAATGGCGGAGTCCCCGCGCCAACCCACAACTCTCTCCACTTACTCTGATTTAAACACACACAGTTCTTCCCTGGAATGTTCCAGGGACTCTTCCCACCTGGCACACATAAAAGTTGACAGGTGAGAAGCGGTAACCCTCCGTGCAAAACCCGATGCCTTAACATCACCATGGCAACGGTAACCCCAGAGGGAAGAGATGCAAATTTTGTCCTGAAAATTAATCTCCAGCAGTGACAGTAGCTTTTCCTATCCGTGGCAAATTGTTTAAATCCAGATAAGACCCTTGACAATATCCAAGCCCATTTTCAGTAAACAAAACTGCTCATCTATGGAAAGAAAACATTATTTTTTCTTCAACCAATCACAAATTCTCAATTCCCAGGCTCCTTTAGGACCAGTATCCCTGTACCACATGAGGCATCATGTTTGTAATTATATTGGGTAGGGAATTACTTACACATTAGTTTTTAGCTAATTATCCTGCATTTTGATTGAACATCTAAAGTGTCTATTAAATGTCTATTGTGCTCAAGAAATACTATAGATCTTGAGAAAGAGCATGAGAAATGAGAAAATATAGTAAGAAAATCCACCCAAGTTATCTTTCTAGGAAGGAAAAACATGTGTTTCTCTGCCTTTCCTGTGGCTCTGTCTCTCAGGACTCAAAGGGAAGAGCAATCCGCCAAGGAAAAAATCATAGGCTCTGGATTCTCAAATAAACAGGATGTTGGATCCTAGCTGCCCTGGTAGTTAGTTTTCAAACACTCAGGCTTCATAACACAACTTACTTTCATTTTTTAAAATGGGACCTAGGCCCCCTGTTTAGAGGTAGCCAATACACAGCTCAGTCCCCTTGCGGGTTTCCTAGTAAGGGGACCGGGCAATCTCTGACATGAACTCTGCTGCCTTCTCTTTGATCACTTCCCTCTGGTACTGAAGACTTGCCAGACCACAGAGGAAGAGGGTGCAGGCAGTCCTGAGGAGACTTGATAGTCTGGGGTCAGTTGGTAAGGGAGGAGTATTAGGGATGAATTAAATAACGACAATTAGGTATACAACAGATCTTATATGAAAGAGGTTTATTAGATGGAGATGAAGAGAAAGAGAGAAGGGAGAGCAGGGTATGATGGGGGTAAGAGAGAGGGGGCACCCTGACAGAGAAAGGGGAGAGGGCCAGAAGGCAAGAGGCCAAGAGCAACAGAGGGACTAGGAGAGAGAGCACCTGTAGGGTTGATTCCTTTAAGGGGCATGGTAACCACGCCTTCCAGGCGTGGCCACCTGGCCAGCAATGCAATGACATCAGAAGTTGCTAGGCAACCCAGGAGCAGGTTTAGTTCCAAAATGCTAACAAGGAGGGCTCCGCCTTTCTGAGGACTAGAGAATGGGCCTAGGGAAAAGAGGAAAGGAGGGTGCAACCCAGAGGAGACAAGGGAGGGGACGACATAATCGGGTTGTGACGTGAATAAATTTTAAAAAAGAAGAGGAAAAAGAAATAATTAAACATGAACCCCCAAAGTAGTAAAAAGTTATATTTGAGGAAATTAGTAACAATTTAGAAGAATATACAACTAAATCTGCAGGTTGAACATTAAAAACATAAACTCAAAAAATTACAATCAACAGCACCTCATATTTTCAGGGTTGTTAAGTACATTTCAAAAATCAAGAAAAAGGACCCTAGGGAAGATGTTCAATCCTCATTCAGAAGGGCAAACAGGATATACATTGGAAGGGGGAGAAAACAGGGAACAGGACAGGAGCCTACCACAGAGGGCCTCTGAAAAACTCTACCCATCAGGGTATTAGGTGGTGAGACTCATAGCCAAACTTTGGGCAGAGTGCAGGGAATCTTATGAAAGAAGGGGGAGATAGTAAGTCCTGGAGAGAACAGGAGCTCCACAAGGAGAGCAATAGAACCAAAAAATCTGGGCCCAGAGGTCTTTGCAGAGACCAATACCCCAACCAAGGACCATGCATGGAGAGGCCCTAGAAACCTTGCTCAGATGTAGCTCAGTGTCCAAGTGGGTTCCCTAGTAATGGGAACAGGGGCTATCTCTGATATGAACTCAATGGCAGACTCTCTGATCACCTCCCCCTGAGGGGGAGGGCAGTCTTACCAGGCCACAGAGGAAGATAATACAACCAGTCCTGATGAGACCTGATAGGCTAGGGTCAGATGGAAGGGGAGGAGAACCTCCTCTATCAGTGGACTAGGGGCTGGGATAGGGGGAAAGAGGGAGGGACTAGGAGGCTGCTGCAGGGGAGATACAAACTGAATAAATTATAATAAATAATAAATAAACAAAAAATAACATTATAGAGAATATGTATTAATTTCTTAGTTAATAATAAATAATAATAAAATGCAGATCCAAGAGACTCTGTGTACTGCTTATAATACCAGAACTCCTGGATTTCACTTCCTCTTGCTGGCTCTGGGCTGGACCTTACACTCTGAACCTGGCACTTACACATGGCATCCGGAATTCTGGTACCTAGAGTCAGAATCACCTGAGCATGCCCAGCTATGCCTCATAATCCTGCTTTGCTCAGGCTTGTAATTATTATCTTTGTCTCTGCCCCTGTCCTGAAGCTCAGAGCTACCTTCCTCTATGCCTCTTTTCAAGGATAAAATGGGAGGGACCCTTAATGCTGGTCAGCAAATCATACAGGGATCACAAGACTTGGGCATCAAGCCAGAGGGATGTCAGGTTCACCATTTGCTACTCAGTGATGTTTAAATACTGTCCTGGGGCTTTAGCCCAGGGCCTCAATCTTTGTCTTGCTCAGACCCTGTAAGACTCTTCTACAGGCCTTTTCACTCATTCATGTTTTTCCAGTTTGTGACTTGAATTCCCCTGGGCTAGCAGAAGTCTCAGCATTGTTGTTTTGTACAAAAGACTGACAGGTTCCTTCACAGACAGCTTTCAATGAATTATTTACTGTAGACCATTATCTCTCTTTGATAGAACTGAGATTCCATTAAGGAACAATTCTGACAAACGTAGAATGAGACACTCTCAAGCTGTTTCCTCACAGCTAAACTACAGCTGTGGGTTTTTCTTAGGGGTGTAACTTCATTGTAGAAAGCAATTCTTAATCACTGCTAACAAATGCTATCGGCGACTGTTACTTTGAGTTCTATCTATCAGCTATATATCAGCTATCTACCATCTCTTATCTATAATAATGTCTTCAGTCACCCATCTATCTTTCTATCAAACAGGCATCTATTATTTTTCCCATATCTTACAAATGACACACATATACTATAACAGAAGTTCTGCCAAATTTAAATGTATTAAAATATAGTTCAAGTTGAATGTATATTAGATATATGGGAATATTCAACGTCATAACAGAACTTGGTATAAATCGCACATTGCGTAACCTCCAACAGGGCTAAGCTGGAAAATTCAGTCAGCTGGACATTTATTCAAAGTGAGAAAAGAAGTTTGCTCAACCTGATAAAAACATATTTATAATTTAAATATAATAGTTAATAATGGAAAATTGTTACATAATAATAAGGATGATTATTAAAGTAATCATCTTTATTATTATTAATTTCACTAATTTTTAAATCCTCCAAATAAAATTATAACAGAATGAATTAAATAAAATATATATGCAATAATTTTATGAGATAAAATTATGAGAATTTTAAAAGTATTAAAAAAGGACAAATAATGTAATGGACAAATAAATCTCATTTTTACGTAAAAAAATTTTAAAAATCAGTTTTTTTTCAAAGTAGCCTATACGTTTATCCAATCTTAGGAAAAATTCTAACAAGTTTTTTTAATGGAGAATTATAAGTTGATTTTTATTCTGCAATGTCTAACACTAAACGGATGAGTAAGCAAGAGAATATTATCTAAACAAAGTAGATAGATTTATGAAACCAAAATAGTTCACAAATGGTTGTGAAGTAATGATTTCAGGTAATGCATTGATTTTTAACAGGCCAGCAGTTTGGAGTTCAGATTCTCATCCACACACATTGGTTAACATGATGAATAGCTGGAGGTAATATAACCAACCAGTGGAGAAAGGATGACTGATCCCCTAAACTGTGGGGGAGAAACTCTGAAGTTTTTAAAAGCAAACTCTAATCCCTCCCTCACCCTGCAGCCTGGAACAAAGTCGAGCTGTATGAAGACTGTCAACAGAATAGGCATTAAGGTTCTCGGCAGACGGCTCAGCTTTCTGTCCCGTGGGCCCTCGCTGCAGCCAGTGAGCTACCTGGAGCTGCCAGGAACCGATTACTGAGCACAGCTGCTGAAGTCATTCGCCTAACACAGCTGCTAAATCCATGTCAATGTTCAGCTTGGCCAATGAAATCCTAGTGTACCGATCACCACGGCGAACAGTGGTGAGATGACAAAGACATGGCAGAGCCGATGGCATAATGAAGCTAAAGAGGCTCTATCACTTAGTCAGCTAAGGAAACGTTGTGAAGACAGGGGTTTCCAATGAGGCAGACCGGCATCAGGCTGCAGATCTGCTCAGAAGTCAATCTCCTCTCTCTCTCTCTCTCTCTCTCTCTCTCTCTCTCTCTCTCTCTCTCTCTCTCTCTCTCTCTCTCTCTCTCACACACACACACACACACACACATGCACACACACACAGACACACGAATGAACCCACGCGTGAACATGCTGCCCCATACACACACTCACACACCTACACAGCAGGGAGAGGAGAATGAGGACCCTTTGGTGCGCTCCAGAAACAGACAGGGGCTGTTTGCTCAGCAGAGAGCAAAGCTTGCTACTGTTCCTGGACTATACCCCAAGAAAGGCCATGTGTCCTACCCCTACATGGGGTTGGTGGAATCCACACCAGCATGCCCAAGACCTTAGGTCTAGGCTTAAGCATCCCAGCCACAGATGTTTGGATTTGGCACCATCCTACTCTTCTATAGTTATATATATATATAGATATATAGATATATAGATATATAGATATATAGATATATATATATATCCTTAATACTTAATAATACTTTATTCTTTCCCTGCAATCATTTTAAATATATACATATATATACACATACATACATATATAAAGCGGCATAGACATATTACTGTATTTTATTTTACAAATAGATAATGACATTATAAAAGGGCAAAAATGACAACAAATTTAGGTTTTAAAAATTTATTAGGGTACAAGGCATTAGGCTTCATTTTGGCATTTTTCAAACAAAATTTTTTTTTATTATTTCTTCCTTCTCCATCTCCCATTTCCCTTCACTCCCTCATCTCCACCCTACTCCAGAAGCCCCTACTGATTTCCTGTCTTCTGTCTGTTTCTTTTTTTTCTTTTTTTTTTATTAATTACAATTTAGTCACTTTATATCCCAGCTGTAGCCCCCTCCGTTGTTCCCTCCCAATCCTGCCCTCCCTTGCTTTTCTCATCCTAGGCCCCTCCCCTAGTCCACTGATAAGGGAAGTCCTAGTCCCTTTCGCTTTGACTCTAGCCTATCAGGTCTCATCAGGACTAGCTGCATTGTCTTCCTGTTGTGGCCTGGTAAGGCTGCTCCCCCTTCAGGGGAAGATGATCAAAGAGCCAGCCACTGAGTTCATGTCAGATACAGCCCCTGTTCCCCTTACTAGGGAATCCACTTTGACACTGAGCTGCCATGAGCTACATCTGTGCAGGGTCTCTAGGTTATCTCCATGCTAAAATCTGTACACCTAAAGAAGCTAAGCAAGAAGGAGAACCTTGGGTAAGTTTATCAATCCTCATTCAGAAAGGCAAACGGGATGGACATCAGAAGAGGGAGAAAACAGGGAACAGGACAGGAGCCTACCACAGAGGGCCTCTGAAAGACTCTACCCAGCAGGGTATTGAAGCAGATGCTGAGACTCAGAGCCAAACTTTGGGCAGAGTGCAGGGAATCTTATGAAAGAAGGGGGAGATAGAAAGACCTGGAGAGGTCTTTTCACTTAGAGGAACAGAACCACAAGATCTGGGCACAGAGGTCTTTTTTGTCTCCTAACCCCACCCTGTCTCAGTGTCTCTTGTTCTCCTCTCATGGTCTACTTTACATCATAGTCCATACCCAGCCTCACACTCCTTATTTACATATAAACATTAAACGTTAATATCCATAAATGAGAGAAATACATGCGTTTCATCTTTTCAAGTCTGACTCACCCAACATAATACTTGCCACATCTGTCAAATTTTCTGCAAATTCTACTTTAATATTTTACAGATGACTAAGATGGCCCCGTGTATATGTTACATAGTCTCAACATTCATCCACTCTTGCTGATGGACATCCAGGATGGTTCTATTTCTGTGCTATTATGGATATTGCATTTTAACAAACATATATATATATATATATGACACTATATACATACCTATGTATATACATACAAATATATAATATATTTATATATAAATATATCATATATATATTCACAATCCCTCCCCCAATAGCTAGGAATTAGCCTCACCAAGGAAGTAAAAGACTTCTTCTATAAACAGCTTAAAACTCCAAGCAAAGAAGATACCAGTCAATGGAAAGATGGTCCATTCATTCCATGCTTCTGGCTTGGCAGAATTAATATAGTGAAGTGGCCTCACTGCAGGAAATCTACAGGTTCATCACAATCACCATCAAAAAGTAGGAAAGACAAGTCAATTTGGAGGTCTACTTGATGCCTATTTCTGGTTCTAGAGTAGGAAAGCCCCATTCTGTGATGTAGAATGAGTGTTACCACAAAGAGCGAAGAATTGAGTCTACAGGAATTAAAAGACTGAAGAAAACAGAAGCAGAACAAAGAGCATCTTGGCCTTTGCAAAGATAAAGCAGGAGTAACTTTTTGGTTGCCCCCTTCTGAGGGGGCATGAACTGTTATTTAGAAAAATTGTCCATTTCAAAGTGTGGTTGAATTTACATGACATGAATTTAAATGATTCACATCCTGCTTTTCTGAAACTTTGTATCAAATTGAAATTCTCAATGTCAAAATCTTTACGAGAGTCCACAGCTTGCTAAAAGCTTGCTGTGGTGAGCACTAGCATTACGGCCCTGCAGAGAACAGAGCAGAGCCCGATCGTTGGCAGCTTCACGGTCCAGCCATTTCATCACACCGTGTATCTCTAGGACTGGGGTAGGGTGGGAACTTGGGAATCTCAATACACAGGGGTGCGTCCACACAAGACTGATTGGTAGTCCAGAGATTACAATACGAAAATAGATATCTAGGCATCTGTACTAGCTACAGTTTCTCTTTGCTATGGTGAAACCCCCAACAAAAGCAACCTAAGGAAGAAACGCTTTATCTTGGCTCACAGGGTAAGGATGCCGTCCATCATGGGAGGGAGGCAGCAGAAAGGGGTCAGGGGCCTTCTCATTCAGGCAGCAGAGAAGACGCTGGCTCTCAGCTCACTTTCTCCCTTTTACTCAGTCCAGTCGGACCCCAGCTCCTGGAATGGCGCCGCCCACAACAGGGTGGGTTTTCTTACTTCAGTTAGCACAACCACAAGCTCCTTCACACGTGTACCTGGAAGTTAATCTCTAAGGGTACTGTAGATCCTGGCAGTCTGATAATCGATATTAATCATCACGGCACCCATTCGCTACAGTAACAGATCCCTTACTCTCTTTCGTAGTCTTGATAAAAATTGTAATTTGTTTGTGTATAAAGAGCTTTGTTAATGAGAACATTTATTCCTGGAATAAAATCTTATTATTCAGAGGGCCTGTGTTTGGTTCCCACCATCTATATCACAGCGCTCATGCTTTTGTAACTCCAAGTGTAGGAGATCCACATTCTCTTCTAGCTTCCACTGGAACGTATACACACACACACACACACACACACACACATACAACTGAAAATATATCTTTTTACAAAGATGCCATACTTTTGTGTGCCAAGACCTATGTGACTTCAGAAAGAAGGAGATAGTTCTGTGTTCTAAGGTCAGGGACAAATGCCTCAGGTCACAGGGCTTCCATTCCTCAGAGACTTGTGAAGATCAAGGTCCTAAATTTTCATTGTCTCAGTGAGGAGGGTTTGATTTGCTCTCTAGTTTTCGTGAGCACATGTAAAGCATGGTAATGTCTGTTTTGTAAATCAGTATTCTTTCTCAGCCGCCACGTTTTTACATTTATCTCTGCCATTAGAAATCTACTGTTATTGTAGGAAGTGATTTCTGGGTTGAGCTCTCACAGCCTGCCTGATGTCTTGCACTTTCCCAACTACAACCTTTCCTCTGCCACTTGCTGGTCTGTCTCCTGACACTTTCTGTTCCAGAGATGTCCTCCATCACATCCTCTTTGCACCAACATCTCCTTTACTCAAGATGACACCTTCCCCTTTCAAAGACATTTAAAGATATTCTAAGTGAGCTGGTTTGTTTCCAGGATGCTCGCTGCCCACAGATCCCTTCCTTCCTCACTGTGTCTTTCTGGGGTCATTTCCTTCCTACATACATCTTTCTGAGGTCCCTCCTTCCCTTCTGTCTACCTGTCTAGCCAGCATTGCCCTCTCTGTCCTGGAGTGTTAGGTTAACTTTCAAGTCATCTAGCTCTGCATGTGATGAGAAGGCCCAAATCCCCTGTGTCCTGCTAAGCCCCAGCAACAGCAAGGTGACAGAGAATAAATATACAGTGGGCAGGAAGGAGTTAAAGACACTTCCTGCTTTTCCTATGTTGTGGTGTTTTCTTTAAAAGTCTCATTCATACAGTTTCTATTCATTTGGGAGAGAAGATAGATTTGAGAATGTAGTGTGTTTTGGGGTCGATAGCGATCTTCCTAAAGCCCTTTTCTACTTGCCTTGAATCGTAAGCGAAGATGCTTATTGTCTGTGAGAATGCCAGAGCCCTTGTGGTTTAATACATAGTCATCTCTCAAGGCAGCAGACTTCTTTCATTCCTAACACGCGCTGTAGTGATAACTGTCTTTTCGAACAGAATGTCATGTGCAACGATAGCCTGTAAAAGCCACAGGTCAGCCTGGGCTGTTTTCCCCATGCTTCTGTCTTCAGTGCCTTTCACAGAACTTCCCATTCTAAAATGCTCACCAACTGTGTCTGAAAAACAAGAACAATCTTTGGCAAGACTATTATCCATATACTAGCAGATGGGGTTAGCTAAATTCTCTCATGTAACGACTCTATTTTAAACTTGTGAATGTTTGAGAGCTGGAAAATACTGAGTCTAAGATTTGAACTTGGGTCCTGCCTGGCCTTGCTGCAGGTACACTCTCAGCTCATAAGGCTGTTCGCCTCATACAGAGATCTACATTCTCAGGGAAAGTAAGAAAGTCGATGCAGTGAGTCCCAGGCTGAAGGGACATTTTTAGCAGTGTCGTCTGACACGGAGAGCAGAACCCTGAGTCCCTGCCAGTTCCTATTTAACACTGATAGGAGCCCACTAAAATACCCCAAGAAGGAAGCAGCATAGACAGTCTCTGTACACTTAGGTGAGGGGACATTATTTAATCATTGAATGTTGTTTTATTAAGATACAGGAGTGTTCAGGACGTGTATTAGTTAGAAAAGGCAGATTATGTAATTACTATAGTCTTAACTCTGGGAGAAAGAACATGCATAACATATATTTTGATGGCGTGTGCACATACATACACAATTTAGAAGAATCCACCAAAAAAATAAGCAGGAGGATCCCAAGGGATTTTGACTTTCTTTATACTTTTGACTTTTTATGTATTTTATAATTATTATATATTACTTTCAAATTCTTATAAATAAATCTTTTCATAAATATACTTTAAGTGAAATTATTGAAATTATAAAGATAAAATTAAATTATAGAAATTAGTCTCAAATATTGACCGCGAATTGATATATTAAAGCACTGATTTAATTTATTAGTAACAATTCTTTAGTTTAAAGCATCAGGCAGTTAAGGGCCGTGAATAGCTCAGTGCAGTGGTTCTCAACCTGTGGACCACAAGCCCCTCAGGGATATGATGACACTTTCACAGGGTTTGCATGTTAGATATTCTGTGCATCAGATGTCTACATTATGGTTCACAACAGTAGCAACATCCCAGTAATGAAGTAGCAAGGAAAATAAGTTCATGGCTGGGGGTCACCACAATATGAGGGACTGTGTTACGGTTGAGAGCTGCTGGCTTAGTGGATGAGGGCAATCACGTCACGGCTAAGACAGGGGTCCTGGGTTCACTCTCCAGCATCTATAAGGAGGTTCACAGAGGTGTGTGCCAGACCAGCTCTAGAAGTTCCAACACCCTCTCCTGGCCAACTTGAGGACTGTATGCATGCAGTACACATACAAACAAACAGGGACACACATGAACATATAAAATTATCGAAATATGGAAATGAATAAATATTTTTGAAGCAGCACTAGCAAAAGGTTTATAAAGTTGCAATAGAAAGAATTGGCTGGTCTTAAATACAGTTTCATGACTTCAGTTTTCTTTCATTCCACATAATAACACTCCCAAAATGATGCTCTTATCAAATAGTCACAACCTGTATCTAATCATTGCGTTAAGGTTGGAACTTTAGTCATTTACCTAGTAACAACTTACCGTGTATAGCAAGCATGTATGTACCAAAAATATGAACCTCAAATCAATGAACGCCCGGCCTCATGGTGTTGCTAAGCATTGCAGTCTTTGTTTTCACATTTTCTCTGCCTTTGGCTACCCTACATGCTGGCTTCATTCCCAGCTGAGAGCTGGTCTCCTGCTAGGAGTCCACCAACTGCTAAAAATACAGAGAACTGTAAACCAGAAGATGGGAAAAAGTCACTTACACAATGAGCCAGTGTTGCCACCTGTGTGCAGGGGAAGGAGAGAGAGCAGTAGCCCCTGCCACGGAGCCCAGAGTGGATCGCGGACACCGGAGGGAAGCTACAGGAGGTCCAGATATGATGTTGCTCTTGATCTGCACCCTTACTGTCTTCATTACTATTCTTTTCACTTGATGCCCCATGGATGTCTCACCATTGAATACCCCCTCCAATGCATTTGCTATGGCTTCATGGCCTTTGTTGAGTACTTCCCAGTATTAACAGGTTCTAACATTTCCTGTACCCTGGTCACATGAGAACACATGTGAACATATGTTAGCCTTCTTGGCCCAGGAAATCCATCTTTGTGGCAGCATCTAAGTCTGGACATTTCTAGAGATTCCTGAGATTAATAAGCATGGCTTCCACCCTCCAGTGAACTCCATGGAAATCCAGGCTGCCATGAGGCTTTACTAGGAGATGCAGTTTACCTCAGAGTCAGTTTTCCTGTATTTAGAAACATGAAATAAGAAATAGTAAGAAAAAAATTGAGAGGACAATATGTAAATGAGGGGCAATAGAGGGGCAGAGAATCAATCAGCCTTCTCCAGAAGTAAGAGTCAGGCGTATTCAGCAAGGCCCTCCCATAATCCCCTTTGCTGAAGCCCACTCCCACCAGATGCTTTTAACTGTGAGAGAAACTTCTTCCAGCAGAATCAAAGATTTATCAGTGTCAAAGAGTTGTGCAAACCCAGAAGTTAATAAGGTCCCTGCTTACAGACCAGATTGGAGTATCTGGGATGCAGATTTTTTGTTTGTTTGTTTCAGGGGTTGCAATCCTGATTCCAGAACCTAATGAAGTATCTAAAAAGTCCTCAGCTCTGCTACCTCTGAGTCATGTAAAAGGGCACAGACAGAAAGGATTTGGTACAGGTACTTTTAAACTTAATCAAAGTTTAAAAGAAGTATCAATTACTATGAACATATTATAGGTGATAATTGAAATTAAATTTACTTTATGCAACTGAAAATAGCAGGATTTTTACCCAGACCTGTTGGAATTTAAGGCTCTGTGATAAATACTCTGCCATTTTTCCCTGTTGGAAACCTGAGTATAATGCCCATTTTGTTGTCATTAAGGAGTCCATGGAGACCTATCTGCTCACAGCTGTACATACTATGAACCAGATACAAAAGTGGTCTTTCTCAAGAATTGTGTCATTCATTTAATGAGATAGATTATTATTGAATATACATCCAACTCATCCGGCATTCATTAGTAACCTACAATAGACACCCCTTAGTATTTCCAAGACCAGCTCATTAATCTTCATTAATTCAGGTGCAAGCTTCATTACATAGAAAAACTGCTAAGCTTACATAACTTCATTGTGCAGAAAATATTCCACAGAATAATGTGGTAGCAGGTAACCCCAAGATGCTTCTCGTTTCTAAAGGATAAACAGATGACATAGAATGATGTGTAAAACCTACCAACTCGTCCTTGCAACAGACACAGGAAAGAGACAGACAGACACAGGCAAATGAATGGAGAAATAGGAGGAACCTGATAAGAGTGACAAAATGTTTGAGTTAAAATGCTAATTTGGAACCAAGGAGATGGCTTGGTGGCTAAAGCTCTTTTCACACAAGCATGAGGACCAGAATGATCTCCAGAACCCAGTAAATATCAGGTAGACATGGCAGCCTGCCTGTAATCCCAGCCTTGGAAATCAGAGACAGGGCAACCCCAAGTAAGCTGGCTAGGGTACCAGTCATTGCAGGTGAGCTCAGAGCCATCTATGGAGAAAGCCTACCTCGATGAATAAGATGGAAGAGCAATGAAAAATGATCCCTGACGTGAACTTCCACATGCTTGCACACACATGCATAAGAACCCACACAAATGTGTGCCCACAGACATGAGAAAACTTACATACCACACACACACACAAATGTGTAAAGAAAGAGAGATTAATGATGCTTGTAGGCATAAGGTTATTGTGCAATTTAAATGCTGATTACTATATACCCCCACTGGTTGCTATTCTTCTTCTGAGAATCTCCTGTCTAAATGTTGTGTAAACACTGTTCCCCAATTGTCCCTGGATATGGCAATAAAACAGCTTACAGCCAATCACTGAGCACAGGAGAGAATAGGGCTGGACTTTCTGCCAGCCAGGGGAGGAGGAGTTAGAAGAGGAAGTAGGGGATTCAGCCAAGGGAGGTGTCTAGATAACATTAGGAGAGGAACTGGAACAAAAAACAAACAAACAAACAAAAAACTGCAAAATATGAGTGTCTCTGGAATGTACTCTGGAAGGAAACGAGATTATTTTAGAGGATTAAGAATAGAGTAAATAACTGCTCAGTTATTGTGTTGTGAAGCTTATTATTAAACAAATGTTTTTTAAAAGTCTTACTTATTTGTGTGATAGACATGTTAAGAGAGAAACTGAGAACAAACACAATTTTATAAAAATAACCATAACAAGTACTTATTTGACAACTATAGTGGACCAAGATCTTGTGTTTTGCCATCCAGAACAAACATACAACTCTGTTTCTGTGGTTCTTTGTAGTCCTGCCTGTTGGCTGACAAATGTAGACAGAGTGGGAATCAGCCCAGCCTGACTCTCCCTCCACTCTGAGTGGCCCATTCTAACAGCTGTGGAGAGACAAATGCCTCTTTATACAGTGTGAGGCTGTGAGCAGGATTCTCCAAGGCTGGGGATGCAGATGCAGAGTGCTTGTCTGACAAGCACAGGGCCCTGGGTTCTGATCTCTGTGCCACACAAAAAAGCAAGGGCTTCCTGACACAGTCCACCACAGACACCTGTCTATTCTGTCACGTGTGGAGATGAAGCTGTGAGGGAAAAGCTGTGACTTCAGGACTTAGATTGGGGCAGCCATATACTTTAGGCTTAATCTCAAATAATCATGACATACTTAGTTAAGTGTGAACGGGTAGGACTCATGTTCATTTGTACTCAATTGATAGCATTTCTTACCAATTTCTTATCATTAAAAATTCTGTTGACCTATTGAGAAAAACAGGAAATCCTCAAAATGATTTGATTGGCAGAGTCTTGTAACATTAAACTATTCAATTTACCTACACAGAGTTTATCTGTTGTTTGTTTTTTAGGTTTTTTAAAGGGTTTTTTTCTTTTGAGACAGAGTTTCTTCATGTAGCCCAGGCTCTCCTAGAACTAGCTCTATAGACCAGACTGGCCTTGAACTCAGAGATCTGTCTGCATCTGCCTTCTGAGTGCTGGAATATGTGCTACCACCGCCCAGCTGTCGGTTAGATTTTTTTCTCATGTTTATTTATATATTTATATATGTATGTAGTTATTCAGTATGTGTGTGTGTCTGTGTGAGTCTGCCTGCACATGTGTTATGTGTGTGCCTTAGCATGTCTACTGAGGTCAAAAGACAATTTATTGGTTCTCTTCTTTCAGCATGTAAGGCCTGGAGGTCAATTTCAGCTCATTGTACTTGGCAGAAAGTATCTTTACCTACTAAGTTTCCCACCAACTGTGTTTTTCTTTATTTTTTTAATCTTGTTATTGTTTGTTTGGGACAGAATCTCACAATGAAGACCAGGGTGGCCTTGAATTCCTAGAGATCAGCCTGGCCCTGCCTTCAAAGTGCTGGGACTAGAAGCGTGTGCCAGCACAGGCAGCTACCTTGGTTGATTGTTTTTGGTTCGGTTGGTTTTTCAACAGGATCTGTAGCCCAGGCAGACACTGAACTTGCTACTCTCCTGCCTGTGAAGGCCTCCAGTATGACATGGTATTCTGTTCCATGCCACAAAGGCAAACAACACTGGAGTTTCTAAAGAGCAGGGTTCAAGCGCCCGGCCCCAGTACGATCTGTGGCACATAGTAGGTGTTTTTCAGATGTTTCCTAATGTCAGAATACTAAGTGGTAAATAAATAAGAAGTGAAAGGCTTGTGTGCTCTCTCTTCCCACCTCCTCTTTCTCTCTCTTTCACTTTTCTTTCTCTCTCTTTCTCTTTCTCTCTCCCTCTCTGTGCTGCAGATACGTGCCATATTGCCAAAAGAGAGCAGATTAAAAGCAGGTTTATTAGATCTTGCTCCCCAGCAGGTTCATCAGATCTTGCTCCCCAGCAGGTTCATCAATCTCAAAGAATGGGCATGATCAAACAAAATATTTGAGTCTATATGTCGTTTACAACTTTAAAAAATGTAAAAATTTTGTCATAAAAATCAATCAATTATTTTATTGTTAAAATAAATTTTGAAAGTAAGAAATTGCAGGGCTGGAGAAATCACAGGCTATCCTGGTCCTTTGAGTTGAGGTAGTTCCCTTTCACACCTTTGTTTGCATTTGTAGGAATATTTTATCACAGTAACAGAAGTGGGTGTGGAGTTGTTCTCCAAATTACCACCTAGGATGTGATACCTAAAGCACAGGCAGCCAGCTCTAAAAGGACAAGCCCCTCCCCCTCAAATAGACTGTGCTGTTCTACACAATTGGTCATTTAATAGCATTCACCAAAAAATGTAATCAAAAACAACCATATAAAATAATCCCCAGAAGTTTACCTCCATAGTAATCCTAGTGAGCTAGATCTGGAGAACCAGTATATATTGATTATACAATACAAACAAACAAATAAAACAGAACAATCCATTCAAGGGAATTCAATCCTTTTAACTATTAAGGAATAATAATGGACTATCAACCCTCCAGATATACAAGCTTTGAATGCAGAAATCAACTGTAATATTTACTTTACATCGCTATGCAACTTATACAAGGCAATCTTTACTTTGGGGTTCCAGAGGGTTAGAATCCATGACTATTATGGTGGGGAGCTTGGCTGAAGGCAGGCAGGCACGGTGCAGCTAAATCAGTAGTTAAGAGATTACAGATTGATCCACAAGCATGAGGTAGTTAACTGGAAATGGTGTGGGCTTTTGAAACCTCCAAGCTACTTTCAAGGATACCCTTTCTCCAAAGCCCACACCTCCTAATCCTTACCAAACAGATCCATCTACTGGGGACCAAGTATTTAACTATATGAATCTATGGGGGGGGGTACCCTCATTAAACCAGTGCACCAACAAATGGAAGATAAAAAATATTTGGGAGGAGGAGGCTGTGTTTGTATCAAATATGTGAAGTTTTCTTTTTGTCCTTTTTATCATGCTTGGCATTATGGTCCAACAAGCAGTTAAATACAGCATATAGTTCAACTCATGAATGTTTCATAGCACCATAGATTGATTTTTTATATATATAAAATGTTGGTTTGTAGGTATTTATTTGGGATTTGTACTGCTGTGATGAATCACCATGACCAAAAAGTTGGGGAGGAATCAGGTTATTCGGCTTATACTTCTCTATCACTATATTTTTCATCACAGGAAGTCAGGACAGGAACTCAAACAGAGACAGAACCTGGAGGCAGGAGCTGACCCAGAGGCCATGACGGAGTGCTGCTTATTGGCTTGCTCAGGCTATTTCTTACAGATCTCAGGACCACTAGTCTAGAGATGGCCCCACCCACAATGGGCTGGGCCCTCCCACATCAATCACTAGTTAAGAAACTGCCCTACAGGCTTGCCTACAGCCTGATCTTATGAAGGCATTTCTCAATTGAGGTTCCTTTCTCTCAAATGAGTTTAACTTGTATCAAATTGAAATAAAACTATCTAGTACAGTAGGCTTAGTGGAAGTCTTCCTAAATAAGCACATTTCTTTAGGCAATGTTTTCAGAATCATCATTAGTATTATCTCTGGGTACAATTTTATAAAAGCTTTTAAGTACTAAGAGAGTGTTTATAGTCCTGGGGAACACAGCACCAGGCATAGGGACAGTGTGGCAAGTGTAGAAAATGTTTCTGGTCAGTGTATTGATGCTTATAAAATCTCTAAAGCTTTAGATCTAAACTAAAATCTAAGAGTAAATATTAAAATATTAATATTAAATGTCTGTGAGTTGCTTTAAAATATTTCAGAGAGAAACTGAGGGTGGAGAGATGGCTTGGTGGTTAAAAGCATTGACTGCACTTCCAGAGGCCCTGGGTATGGTTCCCTGCACCCACAAGGTGGCTCACAACCATCTGTAGCTCCATTTCCAGGTAAGCAGTGCCCCCTTCTGGTTTCTACAGGCACTGCATACACATACACCTATACTTCCATGCAGACAAACATACAACATTGTATACAAGATTATACACCAGGTGCCGGTGAGATGGCTAAGCAAATAAAGGTGCTTGCTATGTGACTGTAATGACCTAAGTTCAATGGGGTCCAAGAGGTGGAAGAACAGAAATGACCCTATGAAGCTGTCCTCCAACTTCAATGTATATGTCATGGCATAAGCATACAAGCACACAATAATTTCAAATTAACTGAAAGGATTGTTAGTTAATACATCTCACAGTGGATAAAAGTCTATCATTCTTATTGCATAAATCCATGCTGAAAAATTTTTGTAATTATCAAAGCTCACACATCACCTCACTTCTTCAATAGAGTAAATAATCTTTATAGTTTTTTCTTTTCTGGGCCTAAGATAATTAATTAAGAACATATATTATATTCCTATCAGTGGACTGGGGGAGGAGCATGGGAGGAGAAGAGGGAGGAAGGGTGGGATTGGGAGGGGACTACTGCTGCTGCTACTGCTGGGATACAAAATGAGTAAATGGTAATTAATAAAAAATAAAATACTATTTAAAAAGCTCAAAGCATAAAAATACATTGTGATTTTATCTGTTAGTTTGTCAGTATGTCTCAATATAGGCTCATGCTTTCCTATGACTATATTTTAATTTCAAACTTTGCATACTCGTATATTTACATTTGAAAAATACTGCAGATATTTATAAGGACTTTCGTTGGATTGTTGTATTATTTCCAACAATCCAAATACCTTTTCTTTTCTCAATGAAAACAACTCCAGTATGGTTTTCACGCCCATACAAACGCAAGGGCCTTTCAAGTATAATGTTAGTTTATTTAATCTTAAACTATGGGGTCAAACTTGAAATGATGGTGGCCCACATCCCATGCACCAAGCAGCAATGCACGGTTCATTTTCTTATTAAAGACATTTTTTTTTCCACTATGCTTCCCTTATTGTTTTTCATGCCCTCTAACCTTAATATGGAGCTGAGAACTAGTTAATGTCTCTAGTAAGATAAGGTAGGACACAGACATGTTATTAGAGCTTTGGGGGTGTTCCCGTGGGCATCATAAGGAACTCATAACTGTTCGTCCCTATTAAAACTTAATTGAGGAATGTACATCAAACTGGAGTGACTGTATACAAACTTGTTTTACACTGTGCATATTCCTTTAATCTCCTTCAAATGAGGAGCACTGTTTCACCCTTTCCTATCCTGCACAGTACTAACACTTTTGGGACCCCCGACTGGTAGTCTTCACCAAAGTCTTCTTCCTTCATCTCAATGTGTCTGTCTGCTCAAGCGTAGAGTGGCACTCGATATTTTCGGCAGAGCTTTCACACAGGTTCTGTGGTATCCCTGTGGATATGTGTCAGGCTGACCCCATGTTAGTGATACTGAAGTTCCTCACTTGCTTATAATTATTAATCAGCCAGTGGGTTAATGTTCTGTTCTCCATCACACTTTGACCCAGTGGTTTAATGACTTCTTGTTGTTCACAATGGGGCACTGAACCTGACAGACAAATGCTCTCCTGCTGAGCTATACCTAGCCTCTGTGGAGACTTAGAGCCCCCAAATGGGTATTATTAAGTTGCTTGTGATCTTCCACTCCTGTTAGAACTTCTATGTTTGTTTGGTTGACATTCTTCTATGGAAAAGGACATTTGAATCCATTCCTCTTTGCTTTATTTTTATTGCAGTGCACTTATGAATTCCTTCTGATCTTCAATGTGTTGTGATTGATTTTCACCATTCTTGAGTTCTCCGGCCACATCTTATCCCTTTGAGATGGAGTCTTCTTGATACCTATGCATTACTTCTTGAGCACTTCCATAGTGTCTGCAACAAAGCACAGGTGTTTTCTGTGATTCTGTCACTAAGCTCTGAAAGCTGCATGTTTCTCTAAGGAGACCTAGGTTCTCCATAAGGAGGAATAGCCTTTGTGTGACCAGAATGTATCACAGCCATATGTGAAATTGTTGAATAATAAACTAATAAAAAATGGTATTGTAATACTATGCTTGGGTTCTGCTGAGCAAGTTGCCATTTCTTCAATCTGTTATTTAGTTCTACTGCTGTTTTCATATGCAATATTATATCCAAGCATACCAAATAGTAGACATCAAGTATATGCTAGCTTTATTTATCAGTTATAACTCACAAAAGCTTGATGAAGGAAGGGAAGGGAAGATGGAAGAAAGAGAGGAAGAGAGGAGGGACCACCCACTCCCTTGCCCCGTCATGAACATTTGGATAGGTATTGCCATTACGTTATGAGACTTTTCCATGGTTCTTATACAAACTCAAGAAAACTGAAAACGACTTTCAGCCATATTTCATCTATACACGTAAAATACATGGCATATGATAATTCTCTATAAACAGAAGCTCCCTGCTGTGTTTCCTCTTTCATAATGAAGCACTTGAAAGAAACTCTCCTTATCACCTGCCTTGAAAACCCAGACAATTCATCTTTAGGAGTTAAAATATTAAGGGAAAACTTTGGAAGATGGTGGAAGACCTCCGATACAGAATGGCAGTTTAAACTTGCCATACACACACAGACACACACACACACACAGAGGATAAGATTTTGAAGAAGGGACAGTTAAACAGCATAGTGGAGGATGGTGGGTTATAAGTATTATTGAGACTGACAGAGACTGAAACTGTGAAACATAGGCTGCTCAGTTTGGACCTGAGGTGGGGCTCTGACTTGCTGGTGAAACTGACCTCTGCAACAAATTACCACCATGTAGGAATGGGCTCTGCTCAGAATTAAGAGGGTGTTTACATACTTAAAACATGACCAGGTATTTCAGGGTTTAAAAATGTTCTATTTATATTAAGTTATGACTGCACCAAGGGCCATGTTAATAACTGCATCAGAATGACGTAGCAGGAGAAAAGCCCACAGTGCTGTCCAGTGAACAGGCTCATGAAGAAAATAGACTTGGATTGGCCTTCCCTTCTGTCTTCCCAAGGCCTGTTTTAAGCCTTAAAATGATGCTAGTTCAGGTATAAACTATCTTAAACAGCATGTCTGGGAAGAAGCAGTTGGCTCATTTGTTGGATGAATCCTGAGATGCCAGGATGACACCTGGTAGTCACAGACATCCTCGTAAAGATGGCAGACATCTCTGCCAGTTGTGAACTTATTGAGCATGCATAAAGGAATTTGTGTCTGAACTGTACTGCAGATGGTGCTTAACCCCCAACATCAGCCACGAAAGCGGACCCTCACAAGTGAGGAAGCAGATCATGAGCAGTGTATGTGCCCATTCTGGAGCAGTGGTTCTCAGCCTTCCACATGCTGCAACCCTTTAATACAGTTCCTCAGGGTGTGGTGCCCTCCACCACAAACAGAAAACTATTTTTTTGTCGCTACTTCGTAACTGTAATTTTGCTACTGTTTTGGATTGTGATGTAAATATCTGATATGCAGGATGGTCTTAGGGGACCCCGGTGAAAGGGTCGTTTGACCCCCCACAGGTTGTAAACTACTGTTCTAAAGAGAAGGTGCGGCTGGGTAAGATGTGTGCTCTGCCATGCTGAAGGGCAGTACTTGACAGGGACTGTGGTCACAAGGCTAATAGATAGTAAATAAGTGCCCACGGAATATTTTTTATTTCATATAAATATGATGAAGAGACTGAAATGAAAAAAAATTCTCCGTGTTCATAAAACCGCCAACAGCGGAGTGGGACTGGAGCTGAAGGCGCAGGATGGTGATGTGGAAAGAAAAGTCTGTTGAGAGGCAACTGAGGCCCGGTGCTGAGAAGACACTTCCAGACTGACATCAGAGCTTCGAAAGTCTTCCTAGGACTGTAAGCGGAAAAGCACACAACCCCTGTGCCACGGGCACTCAAGTGGCTGGAGGGAGAAAGGATCCCGAAATAGTACTCACGTGTGAAATTCTTGAAGAAGGAGGAAGAGGCAGATAAGAGCTGGGCCGCATGGAAGAGCTCATCTCAAAGGAAAAGACAGGGAATCATACAAAAGAAAACACCTTCTTTAAAAAAGAAAAATCAAAGGCTATCTCAGACAAGGGAGAGAGCTGAAAATATGTTCAATGGGAGCACCTTACAGAATTTAACTCCTTGATTCCTTAACAGGTGTCCTTCATTTCCTACAAAGAAGAGTTTGTGTCTTAACTGCATTGCAGATGGTGCTTAATCCCCAACATCAGCCATGAAAGTTCATCAGGAAACAACACTGGAGTTTCTTTTCCTGGGCTAAGGAAAAGTATGCCTAGTACTGTTTCCCCCTCAAGTGGAGACATAGAGGAACTGCACTAGTAGACAAGGACTTTCTTCTCTGTGGTGTAAAACACACTTGTTTGGAAGAACAAGTTGAACCGGCTCTGCCAAGGTCACACACACACAGACACACACACATAGACACACACACACACACAGAGAGAGAGAGAGAGAGAGAGAGAGAGAGAGAGAGAAAGAGAGAGGCAATCAGCACACAAGCAGGTGTCTCCTTCAGATTTCTCTGTAGTCCTCTCACAAAGACTGTGAAGAGGTGTGCTCAAGGTTAACACGAAGATTTCAGAATTCCCACATCAACCCGTTTTGGTTTTGTTGTGCACTTCAGACCCTGGACAAGCAGCTCCAGGTTCTCCCAGCATTCCTCCATCCCTACCTGCTTCAGAGAATGGTTGGCATTCCCTGGCCTCTACCCTGAACTTTGCAGCCCCTCTCCCAGAGGCTTTTCAGACATCTCGGTTCTCCCTCTCTTCTCTCGCTCTTTTCTCCTCTCCCCCACCTCTTATCTTTCTTCTCTTTGTGTGAGTCTCTCTCTCTCCCTCTCCCTTTCTTCCTCCCCACTCTCTGTTACTTCCTTCTCCAGCATGGGGACATAGAACTGCTCCCAAACAACCTATTTTCAACTTCTCTTGGATTAGTTTATATCACTGTTTCAGAAGGTTTATCAGTTTTTTGTTGTTGTTGTTTTTTGTTTTAGAACAAAAATTGTGATCTGGATTCATGAATGAGATCTGATGTTTCAATTTCAGTGAATTTTGACAAAAAACAGTTTAGAGGTTAAGAATGCAAACTCTGGGACCAATCTTTCAGAATGTGAATCATGATTACTTTAAACAAACTTGGTATCCAGGATTGAGTTTTTATGCTGACAAACAGGGATGAAAAGAACCATTCCCATAAAAAACTGTAAAGAATAAACAAAGTAGTGTTGTAGAGATGTTTAAAAACACTTAAATAATTATGCATATATAGAATAGAAATTAAGAAGGGCAAGAGGACCTGTCCCCTCTGAGTCATGTCCACATTCCTCCTGGCAATGGTGGATAGCTTGGGTAAATGAAGCTACCCTCAGATTAAGATTTTAAAGTATTTAAGGAAACTTACTGGAAATCAGTAAATAGTAGAAGCCGGATGGACAGCTACTCTGGAAAAACAGGAATCACACTCACTCAATCCTATTTAAGAAGTGTTATCCCCTTGCCTGAAGGCAGTCACTCATCTGCAGAGCAGATAGTGACAGTAAGGCCCTCAAGCATTAAAGCAGGAAATGCCAGGTGTCAATACCCAGAAAGCAGCAGGACAGCTTGGAATGGAAAGAGTCACACAGGTGATGACACCTCCAGGTACGTGACCAATAACTGGGCAGAATGTTGGCTGACCATAGACTCAAATCCACAGCACAGGACCAGAGAGGAACCAGTAAAGCACCGGTTGTGAACAAAACATCTGAAGAAAAACGTCAGCTATTGACTTGCAGGGCCACAGGCTATGTAGTGTGAGCCTAACCAGGTTAATTGCAATAGAAGTCACTCTTTTCACGTTTAATTTGTATCATTCTGAATGTCAGGGATGCAATCACAACTTGGGAGACACACAAGAGGCCAGTGCATGGCCTGTCCCAAGAAAGAAAGAAAGTATTGGATCATCCACCTATGTATGACCAAGTGGGCCTCTACTCATGACCTCAATGACTTCTGATCGCAAACTCGCCATTACAGGCAACACAATGTATTCTTTCACTCTCCTACAAGCAAGAAATTTGAAATCAGTTTCCCCCACGGGGTTGGGGTGGGCGGAGCAAGCTTGGTTGCATCTGGAGACATAGTCTGCCTTGGCTCTCCCAGCTTCCAGGCAAGCTTCCCTGTGCCTTCCTGCCATTATTGCCTTCTCTCTTTCTGACTCAGATCTGCTTCTGCCTCCTCATGACACTGCATTGGGTTACCTGGCAGGCGCCCTTCCCACTCTGTGTCTCCCTGGACCCCCAACTTGCCTTCCTTTACTTAGAAATAAAGGTTCTTTCACAGTCTGTCTGCCATCTTTTTCCTTATGACCTGATAGTTACTTCCACTTAGCAAAGAATAATATTCTATTGTCTTTATCCATCACTGTGTATAGTAATCTCCCACCTACAGAGGGGAGTTGTGGTTGTAGTCAGTTTGGGGTAATTATGGTTGAAGTATCTATTCTTCTTTTCTTTTTAACCCAGTTTAGGTGAGTGGTGCTACAGTTTTTGAACCATCTACCCAATGCCATGCTGTGATCTGGTCTTGTGACATCCTCACAGATGCTCTTAACTGCTGCGCTGTCTCTCTAGAGTTTCACATTTAATGAAAGGCAGTTTATCAAATATTTGCATGCACAGGGTTGTACTGAAAGTCATTAAGTTCAAGACGGATTTTCTCAACTGTTACCTTGTAGATAGTTTTTAGCTTTGTGTTTTATCTTTAGTTCTGTGATGCATTTTTTTGTATTATTATTCTTGAAGAAGATAAAAGATTGCATCTGGACCTTTTATTCCCCCAGTGTCCATCTGTCTTGGACTCACTTGTTGGGGACTCTGTCTTTGACTGTTGGGACCATCTTTGATCCTCTGTCAAAGACGAATTGACGGTATTAATGAGACTCTGTTTCTGGGTCCTTCTCTCTGTTTATCTGCTCACTAAAGGTCCACACCGTCATAATTGTACATTCTTACTCAGAACTGAGCTAACTCTTTTGGATCTTTAAATTGGTTTATTGGTATTCACAAAACAAGTTGCTAGTATTTTACTCAGAAGGGCGCTGGATCTGTACATCACAGTTCAAGAAACTGACAATATTGACTGTTCCTGTTCATGAATATGGAATATCTATTTATTTATATCTCTTTTCGTTTTTTTCTATTTTTAGAATAAAACCTAAGTACTTAAATATTTTTGACACTAATTGAAGTGGCATTTTGCTATTAAGTTTATATTTCTGTGTTTTGTTGCTCACATATGGAAAAGTAATAGATGTTCTGATATTACTCTTATATCCTATGATGTTGATTTTATCAGTTTTTAGGTTTTTTTCTAATCAATTCATTAAGATTTTAAGACAGAGCATTATTTCACCTGAGCATTAGAATAGTTGTGTTTATCTTTATCTGGTGCCTATACCTTTTATTGCATTTTCTTTTGTTATTTCACTCTCTGTGACCTCTAGTACAGTATCAAATAAGAATGCTTGAGAGAGCATATAAGAATTTTCATCCCTCTTTCAGATGGAAAACACTCAATTTCTCACCAATGAATATGAGATGAGCCATAGCCTTATAAAATGTTCTATTTCGTGTTCAGAAACTAGTCTAAAGTACCTATGAATAGTTTATATTATGAATGAGAACTGAACTTAGCCAAATGCTTCAGCATCTTTAACAGAATTGCTTCATTCATTTTCCCAGCCTGCTGAAGCAATTGGTACATTGATTGACATTCAGTTGTAGTCCCAGCTTCCCATCCCTGACATACCTTCTGGGTGGTTAGAGTGAACCTCTTTTGTGTATTGTTGAGTTCTATTTGCTGCTATTTGTTGGAGATTTTTGCAGGTATAATTATGAGATGAGCTGTAGATTTTCTCTTGCTTCAGTGTTAATATAAAAAAAAGATTGCTAGAATTAGCCAGGAACTGTTTCCTGTGTTTTATCTTTCTGAGACTGGACAGTATCACTGTCATCATTTCTTCTCAAATACTTTGTTGAATTCGCTTATGAAACCAAATGAATTGTTATGTTATTTTGAAGGTTATTAGGTCTTCACTTATTTACTTAATAAATGACACCCTATTCAAGATGTTTGTTTATTCTTCTTTGAGTTTTTGCAATGAATAACTTCCACATTATCAACTGAGGTCATCTAAGTTATCAAAACTATGGACACATAAGTGTTTTTAAATCATTTATTATACATCAGTATCCATGATCCCAGAATGTTAGTTTCCTCATTCATTTATTATACTAATTTGTCTTCACCTTCTTCTTGTTGGTTAATCTGACAAGAATTTTTATCATTTTTCTATAATCTGTTCAAAGAACTAGCTTTTGGTGTGTAGCTTATTGCATACAGCGTGGTCAATCTTTGTGACTACCCAATGTGAGCTTCAGAATATTTATTCTGCTATAGTTTGATTAAACATTCTCTAAATGACAATTAGACACAGATTAGGTAGTGCTAGTCAGTTAACTTACATACACACACACATTTTTATATATTTTCCCTGATGGATCTATAAATTACTTAAAATCTTTAAGAATAGTAAGAGATGTACCCATTTATTCTTGGCAGCTTTGTCAGGTTTTGCCTTATATATTTTGACACTTTGTTGTTGGTTTCATACGTATTAAGAATACAAAATACACACATACAAATATTCCACTTATCTGCACTAATTCTCTTTTCCCTGATAATTTCTGTGATAATTACAGAGGTTCCTCAGCTTTCCTTTGATTAGCATTAGTGTGCACATTTGAGCTGTACCTAAAAGTCTTACACACATTTTAATCTATAAATCTTCTCTTGATATTTTTTCTTCCGTGGAATGGCTGTGAAAGCTGAGATAACACTATAAATTCTCATGCCAAGAAACTTTTTCTCAAATTATGCTGGGCTTAAATACATTGGGAATAATCTCACTGTTACTAGACTCCCCGAAGTCTAGTAACACATCAGGTTAACACGTCAGTCTACACCAGATTTTCATTCTTATCTCTTCCCACAGTTTGCTTCCCTATATGACACCCACAATGACCCCCTCATCTAATGACCTGCCCACCTTTTGATATGGCAGGAATGTGAAATGTTAAAGCCTTCATTTCCAGAAACCAGCAGTTCATTCCACTATCCCAGTCACCTGTCATTTTCGTAACCATTCACCACTTAGTTATCTCTCTCAAGATAAAACTCCTGGTCTGTCTTAGAAGGTCATTCACCCAGGCTCTCCTTGCCTCTCTGTCACCTGAGTTCTATTTGCAAAGTTCATTCCGTGTTTCTGTCAAACTATACCAAGGGCTTCTCCATAAATACAACGTACTCCTTGTATAACCAAACTTTGCAGATTCTCTTCTTTCCCTGAGAAAAGTCAATGTTCCATTTTTGTGACACCATCTCCTTCTTATGGCCCTAGGCAGGGTATCCCTTCAATTCTCACCTGAAATATCCTGCCCCAGGGCTTCTCAGGGCCATGTAGCAGTTCTGGGACCTCTCTCTACATTCCATCCTATCTCCACCATAGCCACTGGAGTTCTGTTTGCTGTCATGCGTTCAGAAGGGCTTTGTGCAGACGGGCCAAGATTTGTTTCTTAACATTGTATCTTTTGTAATGTCCAGAACTAACACAGCACCCAGCACACAGTGTACTTACAGTGTCATGCTTTAACTAAGAGCTGCCTATACATTCAGAGAGAGAGTAAAAGTAGCGTGATTCGGACATTTGGACTTAGGCTTGAATATCTAAAGCAACCAAGAGCTAAATAGGTGGAGTAAAATATGTGATTTGTATGTGACTTTACAACTATGACAGAAACCGACTCCCACAGAAGGACTTGGGATGTGAGAAATGACATCTGGTGAGAATGAGAATTTCCAACCTGAAAAGAGGAGTGGTCCCCGGAGTGGGTGGGGGCGGGAAGCGAACCCAGAATCTGAGCTTCAGGATTCATCTCCCAGCTCTGGACCCGGCTGAGGATGGAGCTCCCCTAGGGTCTTCTTTCCCTTAAGAAAAGCATACTGTGGAGTCATGGGACCCAGTGCTAAGTGTCAGCAGCAACTTCAGGCTTTGTGACAACCAAAAATGCGCACAGGCGGAGCCCATGAGGCCCTACACCTTTCTAAGTAGCCACTGACAGTGGGTGGTTGTGTGAGGAGGCCACGTTTTCTTCAGTGCTGTAGCCACCTGTGAGTGCCCACGTGCCAACCAACAATGCTGGGCTCACACTCCACCCATGCAAGCTATCTTAACTAAAGTCAGTGGGTAAAAAGTAAAGTCCTGAAAGGAGGAGGGGTTGAGCTGGGACACAGTAAGGATTTAGAAGGAGAGGGAAAAGGCTGAGTGCAGGCAATGTGTGAATATAAGTACATGTATAATATAGAAGATTTTATATAATTGTATATATATATATATATATAATTGTAAATAATAAAGTTAAAAAATCAACACTGCCATAACCCTTCCTGAATAACTTGTCCATGTCCCTGCTGCGCCTGGTAAGGAAGTGCCAGCTGGTTTTTCTGTTAACTTCCAGAAGAAAGAGTGCTTCTTAATGCGTATAATGTTCTAAAACTACCGTGTTATCTGCTCCCATGAGGAGAAGCTGGGAGGATGAGACAGGCAGATTCTCCTTCTAAAGAAAGATTCCTCTCATGATGCAAGCCCTCTTACTGCAGGTGACAGACATTTCACCACTGTTCTCCTTTGAGGGGAAGGGTGGTGACCGGATACAAGCTCTAGCGCATGGCAAGCACCTACTGCACAATTACCCACAGACCCTCATCTCCATTTTTTATTGACTTTACATCCTTGTTTTAGGCCCATCATTTCTCCCTCCCAGTCCCACTCTCCCTCCCTCATTCCCTTTAGAAAAAGGGAGGTCCCTTTCCCATCCTGCCCAGTTCATCAAGTTGCATCAGGACCGAGCATGTCCTCTTCCCCTGTGGCCTGGCAAAGCAGTCCCACCAGGAGAAAGTGACCAAAAAATCTGACAAATGAGTCCATGTCCAATGCCGTCCCCACTTCCCTTACTCGAGAACCCACATGAGTCCGAAGCTGTCCATCTGTTACACCTTTGTAGGGAGCTTAGGTCCAATTGGTGCATGGTCCTTGGTTGATGCTTCAGTCTTGGCAGCCCCCTCTGGGCCCTGGTTAGTGGGCACAGAGAGATAAGAGGGTAGACAACAGATCTGGAGAGAACAGGGACAGGTGGAGAGAAGGACTGCAGAAAAAAGAAAACCGAGGGTGGGGGTATCTCTGTGACAAGCTGGAGACCTAAATCAGGGTAGGCTCCTGGAAGGCTATGAGGGGGATTTCAGCGGAGACTTCTAGTAGCAGAAGTCATAGAGCCCAAAGAAGACACCCACTAACTAGACTAGCTTCCTACCAGAGCGAAAGGAACACCAACCCACCCACAAAAACTTTGACCCCAAATTTACCCTACCTCAGCACAGAAGGCATGCTTGAGAAAGCTTCACCAACAGACTACAAGAGATGGAAGAGAAAATATCAGACATTGAAGATATATAGAAGAAATTGATATATCGGTTAAAAAAATGTTAAATATAAAAAATTCCTGACACAAAACAAACAGGAAATCTGGAACACTATTTGAAAAAAAAAAACACTAAAAATAATAGGACTAGAGGAAGGAGAAGAATCCCAGCTCAAAGTCCTAGTAAATACTTTTAGCAAAATCATAGAAGAAAAATGTTCTAGCCTAAAGAAGGGTATAAGAAGCATACAGAACACCAAATAGATTGCACTAGAAAAAAAAATCCCTTTGCCACTTAATAGTCAAAACACTAAACATACAGAACAAAGAAAGAATATTAAAAGATGCAAGGGAAAAAGACAGAGCAACATATGAAGGCAGACCTTTAGAATTACACCTGACTTCTCAATAGAGACTCTAAAAGCCAGAAGGGTAGGGACAGGACTCTAGGAGACCACAGATGCCAGCTCAGACTAGAATATTCAGCAAAACTTTAAATCACCAAAGATGAATAAAATAAAATAGTCCATAATACATCAAAATTTGGAAATACCTATCTACAAACCCAGCCCTACAGAAAGTGCTAGAAGAAAAACTCCAACCTAAGAAAGTTACCTATACCCATGGAAACATAGGAAATAAATAATCTCACACTAGCAAAATCAAAAGAAGAGAAACATACATATACACACACATTCATAGACACATACATTCATACACACCACTACCAACAATAACAAAATAATAGGAATCAATAATCATTGGTCATTGATATCTCTCAATATTAATGATCTTAATTCTCCAATAATAAAAGCACAGACTAACAGAATGAATGCAAAAACAGGACCAATTTTTCTCCTGCATCCAAGAAACAACCTCAACTTCAAGGAAAGACATTAACTCATTGTAAAGGGATGGAAAAAGATAGTCCAAGCAAATGTACCTAAGAAGCAAGCTGGTAGCCATTTTAATATCTAAGAAAACAGACTTCAAAACAAAAGTAATCAAAAGAAATAGGGAAGGATAGTAGATATCCATCAAATAAAAAATCCACCAAAATGACATTCACTTCTTAATATCTATGCCTCAAACACAGGGGCACCCAAGTTTATAAAAGAAACATTACTACAGCTAAATCATATATTGATGCTCACACATTAATAGTGGGAGACTTAAATACCCTATTTTCACGAACAGACAAGTTATCCACACAAAAACTAAACAGAGAAATACTGGATCTAACAGACATTATAAGCCAAGCGGACCTAACAAATATTTATGGAACATTTCACCCAAATACGAAAGAATATCCCTTCTTTTCTGTACCTCATGGAACTTTCTCCAAAATCGACCACATACTTGGACACAAAACAAGTCTCAACAGACACAGAAAATTGAAATAACTCTGAGCATCCTATCAGAATGCCATGGATTAAAGCCAGATAATAACAACAACAGACATAAAAGAAAGCTTACAAACTCATGACAACTGAAAATCTCTACTGAACAAATAATGTGTCAAGAAAGAAATTAAGGACTTTGTAGAGCCCAATGAAAATGAATACACAACATACACACATGTATAGGACACAAGAAAAGAGTTTCTTAAGAGGCAAATTCATAGCACTAAGTGCCTACATTAAAAGAAAAATGGAGAGATTTCATACTAGCAACTTAACAGCACACCTGAAAGCTCTAGAATAAAAAGAAATAAATGCACTCAAGAGGAGTACACAGCAAGAAATAAACTCTGGGTTGAAATCAATAAGATAAAAACAAAGGGAACAATACAAAGAATCAACGAAACAAAGAGTTGATTCTTTGAGAAAAATCATCAAGATAGACAAATCCTTATCCAAACTAAAAGGTGGATAAAGAATATTCAAATTTTAAAAATCAGAAATAAAAAGAGGGGCATAACAACAGAAACTGAGGGAATCCACGGAATTATATGAACATACTTTAAAAACCTGTACTTTACCAAATTGGAAAATCTAAAAGAAATACATAATTTTTGATAGGTACCATTAACCAAAGTTAAATCAAGACCAGATAAACAATTTGAATATACCCATAACCCCTAGTGAAATATAGGTAGTCATTAAAAGTCTCCCAACCAAAAAAGTCCAGGGCCAGATGGTTTTGGCATAGAAGTCTAGCACACTCTCAAAGAAGAGTTAGGGCCAATACTGCCCAAATTACTCCACAAAAGAGAAACAGAAGGAACATTGTCCGGTTTATTTTATAAGACAACAGTCACCCTGATACTCAAACCACGTAAAGACTCAACAAATAAAGAGAGTTACAGACCAGCTTCCATTATTGAACATAAATGTAAAAATGCTCAATAAAATACTTGCAAGTTGAATCCAAGCATACACCAACAAGATAATCCACCATGATCAAGTAGGCTTTATCCTAGAGATGCAGGGATGGTCCAATATATGAAAATCAGTAAATGGTAATTCACCATATAAACAAACCGAAAGAAAAAAAAGCACATGATCATTTCATTAGTTGCAGAAAAGGTCTTTGACAAAATCCAACACCTCTTTATGATAAAAGTCATGGAGATATTAGGGACACAAGGAACAAACCTAAACGTAACACAGGCAATTTATAGCAAGCCTATAGCCAACATCAACTTAAATGGAGAGAAACTCAAAGCAATTACACTAAAATCAGAAACAAGACAAGATTGTCCACTGTCTCCATATCTGTTCATTACGGTACTTTAAGTCTTAGCTAGAGCAATATGGCCACTGAAGGAGATCGAATACAAATTGGGAAGGAAGAAGTCAAAGTATTGCTATTTACAGATGATATGATAGTATCCATAAGTGACCCTAAAAATTTCACCAAGGAACTCTACAGCTGATAAACATTTTCAGTAAAGTAGCCAGGTGCAAGATTAACTAAAAACAAAATAATAATAAGTCAGTAGCCCTCCTATGTACAAATGACAAATGGACTGAGTAAGAAATCAGGGAAACAGCACCTTTGATAACAGCCTCAAATAAGACAAAATATCTTGGGGTAATTCTAACCAAGCAAGTGAAAAAGTTGCATGACAAAAATTTCAAATGTTTCAAGAAAGAAATTGAAAGAAAAAAAGGTATTAGACAGAAGAAGGAAAGACCTCCCAGTCTCGTCATCAGTTGACATAGTAAAAATGGCCCTGTTACCAATGCACTCTGCATATTCAATGCGACCCCCCTCAAAATTCCAACACTGCTCTCCACAGACCTTGAAAGAACAGTTCTCAAGTTCATATTAAAAAAAAATTAAATTAAAAAAAAAGCTCAAGCAGGAGAGAAAAAACAATCCTGATCGACAAAAGAACTGCTGGAGGTCAGGTTATATTGTATGAGAGAGGATTCCATCCTCAATATAAGGAAACAATGAAAAAAAATGATGCTTGGTGGGAATGTTAGTGTCAAGAAATTGTCATCCTTCTGTTATATTTTGGTTTGACACTTGAAATAAACCTCAGCTAAAGTCTGTTTTAATTAAGCCTTTCTTTGACTCTTTTTATCAAGTAAGATTTTGGATGTATTATCCTGAGTGAAACGGTTGCTGGTTTCCTTTTTTCGCTTTAAAATTCAGATGTTAGTTTTAATGTTAACTATTAACGTCTAATTCAGTATTGATAATTGACATATAATGCATATAATTCATTATTCAAATCGATAATACCAATGTTTATGTTATTCAATAGTTCACATCTGCTGTTTATTTTATCATGAGACTTCCTTTGTTTATTAGCAGATGTTTTGCAGCCATAGACACTGTGCTACTTGTTGGGAATACAACTGAGTGTGGCTAAATCTATGTTTACAGGCTCCGTGAGCTGCTTCCAGCTTTAGCTCTGGATCCATGCACCCCCATTGGTGGCCTGTGACTCAGATTTTCCCTGGCAGCGGCATGTAGCTACCAAACTGCATTTTAGTTGTTCATTATTTTCAATACCAACTATTTTATGTCCTTGGGTTCAGGGGTTGACTGAGGTCAGTAAGGCAGGTCTCCTGCTGCTGTGCTTTGCTTGGATTCTGTCCAGGACACCATTAAGTGGCTGCCCAGGCTGGACTCATTTAGAAGCTTGAAGCACATGTTGATTTCCTTCTTCTCCTCTTTAGAATGGCTTTGTGACAGCTAAGCTGTGAGCACAGTATTCAGGAGGCCTGGGCAGGACACGTTTCACTTTTGTACTCTAGGGAGCCCTGCCATGCTGTGTAAGAAATATGGCTGTGAGGCTCCAAAAGAGAGGAAGTCATGTGGGAATGAGAGGTGGCATTTAAATAATGAACAACTAAAATGCACTTTAGTAACTACCTACCACTGCTGTGGAAAACTCGAGCCATAGGGCATCAGTGCTGGCCATGGATTTAGAACAAAAGCAGAAGAAACTCATTGGGATTGTGAATGTGGATTTAGCCACACTCAGTGGCAAGGGTAAGAGTCATTAGAGAAGCTGGATGAGTCGCTGGGAGGAAACCAACAGGAGGCAGTGAGGTATCTGTACTCTGAGGAGTTGATAATGGAGGAAAGTTGACCTGCCCTGGGGCAGAGCAGATTCATGGAGAGAGACCAGTGAGAGACAACCCAGAAAGACAAGTCTCTGGGATTGTGTTCTAGTCCTGTCCAAATACCTGTCCACAAGCAACTTAGGTGAGAAGAGATTTCTCTGCGCTCATAGTTCCAGGAAACAGTCCACCCCAGCAGGTAAGTCAGGGCAGGAAGCTAAAACTGATGGTGCTTTCACACCCTCCATCAAGAGCAGAGACGTGAACAATGCATAAGTGCTCATTGCTCAGCTAGCTTCCTCTACTCTTCAGAGACCAAGGCCTAAAATCAGGACTAGTGACACCCCTCTCTGGCCAGGTCTCCCTCTGTCAGTCAAAGCAATTATGACAATCTGTCACAGGTGTGCCCACAAGCCAACCTGATGCAGACAGTCCCTCACTGAGCCAAGTTAACTACCACAAATGAGAATGAGGGCTTTTTGCAAAATGATGATTGCTCCAAAGCCACGCTGAGCCAAAAGCAAAGGGCTTTGGGTTCACATTCTTTCTCTCTTATCTGCTCCTCTCAATAGACCAGCTGAGAAAAATATGCCTAAGAGTCTGTTGCTGAAACTGTCCAAACATTAGGTTTGTTGCAGTCATAAATTTGAGTTCCGTGTGAGTACTCAAATTGATTTTCTGAGGCTCACCAATTGAGAACTAGGTCCCAACCGTAGAATTCTCTGCTCCTTGGCCCTTCCTGCGATAGTAATATAATTAACTTCTGGAAATTAGCTTCCTTTAACGTCAAAGGAATCTCTGGCACACTGAGTTTTTCTTCTGAAAACTCCCAGTTGCTAACTACGGAAGGAAGCAAGGCAGCAGCTCCAGACAGCGGAGCACTCCGGGCCACCGCAGTTATGTCTACATCTGGGGTGTCTGTCCTCTTGCATTGTCCCCAATAATTACTCTGTCCCATGAGAGGAACTGGAGCAGAGGAGCGACTATAATTGATTACTGTCACAATAATAGTCAACTTATCCAGCACTCACCTTCATGAAGACCTAGAATTCTCTCACGTCAAAATATATTGACTTGTATTTTCTCACTTTTCTTTTAGTAGGGGAACTTCTAACCACATGAAGAAGAAATGCATTTGATCTCACAATCCAGTACTAGAAAGATAGTGTGTCTAAATGTTACTTTTCACCTAAACTATTACCTCATAGGGCTGATCAATGGCTCTGCTAGAGTCAAGGATTTAGTATCGTTCTTAAAAGTCTGACTTACACAGGCTTATAACTTCTTTAGAAGGCAGTTCAAGGATCTTCAGTCTCACTGTCAGTTAAAAAATATTCACACATGACCGAGTGTGCACCCCCACTCCGAGTTAAATTGTTTTGTACCCCCCAATTTTTTTAAACAAATCTGTGTCTATCAAAACATCAAATATTCCAGCTACTCAGAAGGTAGGAGGATCATGAATGAGAGCCTGGCTGGGTTATTTATCAAGAGTGCTCCAGATTTAAAAACAGCGGGGCTGGGAATACAGCAAAATAGAAAAGTGTCTACCTAGCATGCTTTGAGCCCTGGGTTCTATGTATCGCACAAGCACAAAACAACAGCAGCAAATACTGAGTGTTGCTATGAGTACTGAACAAGAAATTAGTGATGTTATCTGTCTTTGTTAAGACTATGTGGTAGGGAGGAACAGGGATCAGGAGCCTGTGAGGTTGATATTTGAACTTGCCTTCCTCATGGGAACTACAGTTATTAAAATGTAGTATGTGCCTGCAAAGGATTGCTCCAATAGCCCGAGATCCTGAACAAAAACCACAAATATCTTATAATCTTATTCTACAATTTACAATCTTATATTAAAATTTAAGCATTAACTTTGCAATTTTTGCACATACATGTTAGATGTCTTTGCATTAGTTCTACTTCTTTCGTCTAAATAATGACAAATATTTGTTTTGCTTTGAATTCTCAATGTTTTAGTATTCAAATGGAACCATCAAGTGTATATCAAGTATTTCCAAAGAAGTCATATACTTTAGGTTATCGATCTGTGCCATTTTTCTCTCTCCTAGAGAAGCTTTCCTTCCTTCCTCTTCTTCTGGGTGGAATGCTTTTGTCTGGTTTTGCTCATACATCTTAGTTTGGGATTTCCCTTCACCATATTCTCATAGAGATTCCCTATATATAATGTTGTCATCTTTAATATCTATCTATCTATCTATCTATCTATCTATCTATCTATCTATCTATCTATCTATCTACCTACCTACCTACCTATCTATTTTGTATACAATATTCTGCCTGCATGTATGCCTGTGCACTAAAGGAGGGCACAAGATCTCATTACAGATGGTTGTGAGCCACCATGTGTTTCCTGGGACTCAGGTCCTCTGGAAGAGCAATCAGTGGTTTTAACCTCTAAGCCCTCTAGCCCTTATGTTGTCCTCTTTTTGGATGAATTTATTTGTTTTTTTTTTTTGCTAAAAAAAATCCTCCTTTAGTTTTATTTATTACTTTTTACATATTTGAGAAGAAAATGAATTACAGTTGGTTGAATAATTTAGCTGTATGTAGGATTCTATTCTGAAGATTCTTTTTTTTTTTCTTCAAAACTGTGTAAGTATCAGTCTTCTAGTCTAGCATTCTGTGTGGCTTCTGTAAACAATGACCTTTTACTGCTAGTGACCCTTAGTCCTCTCTCTCTGGTGACTCAGTTTGTCCCCCCGCCCCAGAAGATTTTAGAAGCTGTTCATTATCCTTGGTCCTCTGTAACTTCACAATAATGTACATGTGCTATAATTTTATTTTTGCTTAAATATTTTTAATTTTTTATTCTTTAAAAAGTTTTATTTCTATTTATTTATGAATGTGTTTCTTGCAAGTGGATGGGAGATGTGAGCCATGGATTGCTCTTGAAGCGAGGCAGACAACTAATAGTCCATTTTCTTCTTCCACAATGTGGGTCCCATAGATCACACTCATGTGAGTATTGGTGGCAAGGGCTCTTACTCAGTGAGATATCCTGCCAACCCCATTTATTTTATTCTGAATTATAATAATTGACAAAATAAACACAGACAGCTTGCGTTCATTTGCCCACATTTTCTTTGTAATTTATCTAGAACTGTATCTTCTTTGTTTGATGAGATATAATATTTATATATCTATATGGGACAGATTATGAAAATTCCATAATGTATACAAGGCTGATAAATCAAAGTAATATGCATTTCTTTTCAATATGCATTACTCATTTTCATGTGTTGGGAGTTTGGTGCTTCCTTAGGCATGGTAAAATATTTCATAGACTGTATTTTACCAACAGTTCCCACAGCACACTAAAGAATCCCATATTTATAAAAAACTTAGAGTTCAGCAGCTTTTTGGTGCCAAGATTCAAAACCAGTCCTTGGTCTCAATATTAAGGTAGAAATTTGTCAATAAAAGTTCACACACACACAGGAATCTTCAAAACTCTATAGACAATGCAGAAGATCTTCCTGAAGAGGGGCACCTCCTTCTACACATGTCCGTAGTTCTGCAGAAGCCAGATCCCATTACTACAGTGTCTACTGATTCATAGTTATTATTAAAGAGAGAGGGGAGAAAGAAGGGAAGAATGGAGACAGAGGTAGAGAAGATGACTGAGATAGAGACTCCCTCCCTATCAGCCCCTTTGTAGAAACAGAATTATGTCCATTATTTTCATGTCTTCTGTATGTGGCTTGTACTTCACAAAGGATTTCCTTGCTAGCAAAATGAACATCTGTCTAAAGATTGTGTGATTTGTTTCTAGTTACTTAGCTAAAGGCAGGCCAGAATTCACAGATCATTTATCTGAATCTTCCTGAATTCCAAGTATTTTTAGCTTTTAGAAGAGGAAGGCCCTGCTTTAAAAGGCCAGATATAACTCCAGGCACAAGACTTGCAAATGGTTCCAAAAACATGTTATAAAGCATATGCCCAAAGCATATGTTTCCAACTGTCTGTAAAAATGTCACCTTGCTATGGCATCCCTACATATGGACCTTGCCTCTACAGGCACTGGTGTGCTGGTGAGTTGATATTTAATGATAATAAACATATTCTATTCTCTCTGTTTAGTTTACACAATCACATGAAAGTCCCTTCAGTTTCAAGTCCATATCTTTTGGAATGTAGTTCTATGAAGAATGGTGACAGATAACCACGTAATGAGAAACACATTAAAAATACACCAAAGTCCTAATACCCCAGTGAGTCCACATCTGTGCCAACCACAAACTTGTCCTATGTCACTGTAGTTTTATTTTTCTCAGAGTAGCACAGAAATGGAATCAGATGGTGTGTAGCTTCTCAGGTCTGGTTGGTTTTGTTTACAAAGGGCATATGAGGTCCAGGCAAGTTTCTGCACGGAACAGTGACTTGTTCCTGATTATTACTGGGCAGCACTCCAACCTGCAGACACACTAGAGTTGGTTTATTTGCCTGCTAGAGTTGTTTCTGCTGAGGAATTAAACTACTATAGGTGGTCGGAAGAGATGGCTCAGAGGTTAAGAGCATTGTCTGCAGGAGAAAGCAGTGATACTATAATCTATCAGTTTATTAGTCTTTTACGCAGCCAGGAAGGATGAGGATGACAAAGACAACCTGGGTACAAAGTAACCTTCCTGTAATGTTCCAGTGGAAGATAAAGGACCCAGCACGTGGAAAGACGTCTTTGAGAAGAGGCAAGCAGGAAACATCACAGTGTGTAGAGATAAAGATGGCTGTTCCTGGTTAGCATAGTTTGGAATATATTTTTCTCCTTCCTGCTCTGTATATTTCTTTGAATGCACCGACTCTTAGCAAATCAGTTTACACTAGGGACAGTGAGATGGCTCAGCAGGTAAAAGTGCTTGCTGACAACCTGACTTCAGTCTCCAGCACCCATATGGTATGCGGAGAGAACTGACTCCTGAAAGTTATCTTCTGACCTCCACATGTGCACAAATGCTTGTGCACACATAATCACTCACACACACACACACACACACACGTAGCAGAATGTAATTCATACTAAAAACATACCTAAGTGACTATTTCTCAGAGAATTTAGAGAAATCTTAAAATGGCTGTCCAAATAACGAAAGATGTGGGAAATAGTAAGATAGGGAGAGGACAGGAGCTCCACAAGGAGAGCAACAGAACTAAAAAATCTGAGCACAGGGGTCTTTCCTGAGACTGATACTCCAACCAAGTAGCATGCATGGAGAAAACCTAGAGCCCCTGCACAGATGTAGCCAATGGCAGTTCAGTATCCAAGTGGGTTTCATAGTAATGGGAACAGGGACTGCCTCTGACATGAACTGATTGGCCTGCTCTTTGATCACCTCACCCTGATGGGGGAACAGCCTTACCAGGCCACAGAGGAAGACAATGCAACCACTCCTGATGAGAGCTGATACACTAGGATCAAAAGGAAGGAGAGGAAGACCTCCCCTATCAGTGGACTTGGGGAGGGGCATGTGTGGAGAAGGGAGAGGGAAGGTGGGATTGGGAAGGGAGAAGAGAGGGGTTTATGGGAGGATACAAAGTGAATAAAGTGTAATTAATAAAAAAAAAGGAGAAAGAGAGAAAAGAAATAAATAACATTGTTTACCTGTGGCTTGTGGCTCAGAATTTACAGAACTGTATTTTAGATATATTCTTACAATTCTTTCTTCAACCCAAACACTTTTTCTCATCAGCCCCTATTCATTGTTGGTTTTGAAAGCTTTGTGGCCCTAAGCACTGGACATAATGGAGTCAGACCCGAGAACAACATGATGGTGTATAAAACACTGAGTTACTATGGCAGATCTCTTACTGCAGCCACTAAGTCCTGAGTTGTTTCCACACTCTGGGACCCTGTGAAAACTAGATCCGAGGGCTCTGCCCAGGAGGTTGAGGGAGTCTCAGGGATGAGGCACACGTGGACTTACTAACTCTGACGCATGCTTAAAGGTCAGAACTCGTAATGGAAGGTCACTGAGGCTCTGGGACTCTGGGGAGAGGAGGCTGGGGCCCTCGGCAGTGACTGGCTATGTGCATGGCTTCCTTCAGCAAGATTTTAGGTATCTACTGAGGACTCCATATCACACCTAGGGCCACAGTCTGTCAGAGGAGTGGTGGCAATAAGCTGTGGAAACTGTTATGATAAACAGAGAAGGAATTCTGTGAATGGCTGGTGGGACAGCATTGCCTGGGAGGGGAAGAGAGGCTCCAGCTGGACCCAGAATAGGAAATTAGTAAGGCGTGGAGAAGCCAAAAGCAGAGGTGGGAACAGGAAGGCCTTTCCTAGATCAACAGCCTTGGAGTCAGTCCTCCTGGGCAGGACACCATGTCCTGAGCACCTGAGAAGCCAGGTATTATTGAAGGAGGAGGTGCTAAACCATCTGTCTCGTAAATTTGCAGTGGTCTCCTAATTCAGAGTCCTCATGGCTTGAGGAGTACAACTGGGTGACCTAAGAACAGCAGAGCGCCCCTCCCATTTTTCCAACCCACTCAGTCAGTGGAAGTGCTTGATCACCTCATAGCCAAGGGTCAAATGGGTGCTAATTAGGAGACTGGATTTCTCTCTCTTTCTCATTCTCTGTCTCTCTGTCTCTGTCTCTCTGTCTCTCTGTCTCTCTGTCTCTCTGTCTCTGTCTCTGTCTCTGTCTCTCTCTCTCTCTCTCTGTGTGTGTGTGTGTGTGTGTTTAAGCTAGACAACAACCTCAGCTGGTGTTCCTCAGATACAGGCAGCCTGCTCTTTAGACAAGGTCTCTCACAGCCTGGGAGCACAGGGATTCAGGCAGGCTGCTGGAGTCAAGGACTGGCCTGCTCCCCAGAACTGGGATTATACATGGACAGGCCTCCAAGCCAGACATTTCACTGGCTTCTGGACCCTCATACTTACCAGGCCAGAATTCTAACCAGTGCAGACCAGCTCTCCAGGCTCACGGGAGGCCCTCTCCAGGGAAACTCCCTCCCCTTTTCAAAGCTGTTGGTGCTCTGGCACCTGGGTCCATTGGATTCCAACTGCAGAGTCCCTTGAAGGACTGGCCTTGGTCCGCTGCTGGCCAGTCCACTGCAGGGGCGAGGAGCGGTGGGAAGCAGGCAGGACCAGAGCTGGCTGGGTCAGCGCCGACCTGGGCGGGGCCAGCAGGTGGAGGCGGATCCGACCTGAGCACTCCCAGCCCGGCCCTGTCACCTGTGGCTTTGGCTCAGCTCCCGGGAAGGCACTTGCAAATCCCTCTCTGGGAATCTTCGCATCCGTGGGGTGGGCCAGGGACAGCCGCGTGCCCCCACCTTGGGTTCTGCTGGGAACCTGCTCCTGTATACTTTAGGAGACTTGCAGGGTTTTTTTTTGTTGTTCTTGTTTTGTTTTGTTTTGTTTTGTTTTGTTTTGTTTTGTTTTTAGGACTTTCTAACTAGCTCAGCAGCAGGAGGAAGGGCCCTGTGGAGGTGAGCTGCTGTTGCTGGTGACAGCCAAAGGCGGACACAGGGCTGAGGAAAGAAAGCTCCTGCTCCCCAGGAACTGGCCAACACAGCCCTAAGGAAGACCTGCTCAATCAAGACCCCGGTCTCTTGTAAGTTTGGACTGGGGAGCGGCTGAAGCCTAAGGGGCGGCAGGGGGATGTCTGTTCTAAGAAAACTGGGTAAAGTGACCTGCTGGCAGCCCTCGTTCCTTTCAGCTCGTTTGTGTACAGTTAACAACGGTCTGCACAGAGGCTCTGCCTTGAACTCTTTCTTCCTCTTCCTGGAGGTCGCCTGTCCCAGGAGTTCAAGGTCAGCTATTGGACATAGGCCAATTTGGGGGAATATTTTTCACCTGATGCCAATATTTAGAACCCTACATCTCCCTTTTCTGTCTGGCCTCTGCCCCTGCCCCTGTTCACATGTAGGGTTTTCTTTCTCTACCTTCTCTAACTTTTTTTTTTCTCCCTACTTTTAAGTTGAATTTTTTTCCCTACACAATATTTTTTTATTAATTCTTTGGTAATGTTACATAGACATACAATGTATTTGGATCACATTCACTGCCACTCCTTCCCCTGACATCACCCAAATCCACTCTACCACAGCACTCTCCCTTCCCAACTTCAGGTTTGTTTTTGTAATAATCTGCAAAGTCCAATTTGTGTTGTCCATGTACACATGTGCTGGACCTCCCCCTACACACACTGAAGCATGGTCTGTCTAGCAGGAGCCACACCCTTAAAACTGCCCTTCCCTGGCCCTGAAGTCATCCCTGTTGTCAGCTCCTCAGCAAGGGGTGGGGGCTGGTGAGGTGAGGCCCTCCTCCCACCTTCCAGGAATGTCACCACCTGGGAGAAAAAAAGTGAGCTCTTTTTCTTAGCAAGTGCTTATGGGTACTTGGAGCTTTCTTTCTTTCTTTCTTTCTTTCTTTCTTTCTTTCTTTCTTTCTTTCTTTCTTTCTTTCTTTCTTTCTTTCCTTCCTTCCTTCTTTCTTTCCTTCCTTCCTTTCTGTCTACATCACTTGTTCCTTCATTTCTTTTAGTTCCTTCAATACTAACAGCCTCCAAAAGTGCACTCCAGAATACACTAAAGAAAGAAGGGAAGTAAGTGATCCTCCATGTGACACTGTGAAAGGAGACTGATATTAAAAACCATGCAAATTGATCTTCTGTGTTGAGTCCAATACTGCTGCTTCTCTGGGGAATAGGTATTTGAAGTTGGAACTTCTTTCTCAAGATAATGTCAGCTGCCATGCTTTGCTATATGGAGAGGAGATTCCACTGTTTCTCACCAAGGGAAATCTGGGGTTCTCATGCACAGAGTCTCCCTGAGAAAGAGTGTGTTTTAGCTCTAAGATATTTTGAGGCACCTTGAAAGTATTGGTATCAAAGTTGCTGCATTCAGGAATCCTAACAGCTTGACAGTTTGCTTATTTCTGAATAATAATAATAATAATAATAATAATAATAATAATAATAATAGTGTTTACAATCACTCATAGTGGCAGCCCCTGCAACTACTCTGTCAGCACATCGTAGGTGGGAATCTCCGGACCATTTTTTAAAATGCGGTTATTTATTATTATTATTTTTTTACTGGTTGTTAATATTTCTAGACCCTGCTCTCCACTAGGCAGAATCAGAGGCCAGAGGTTACGGCGGGAACCTGGTGGAAAGAATTGAACTGTGTTCCGAGTTCTAGATACAGATCAGTCTTGAAGTCCCCACTGAGACCTTTTCTATATTGATTCTGGGGTCTCCACACTCATATGTGTGTGAGTGGAGTGTGTGTGTGTTCTTTCTTAAGTTTCAGAGTAAGGACTTCTCAGGAAGAGCATTTGAACTCTTCTTAGCATGCTGATGCTTGTGTCCAGTGCTAGGGAGCATTGCTCTGTAGAATTTGGACTGTGGACTTTCCTCCTGGTTCCAGAAGGTATTTTGGCACGCTGGACATCTTGACAGCTGACTAAGGCCATGGTTTTTAGGACCGATGAGACCTTAGACAAATTACTTTTTCTCCTCATATCTCTGGCTACAGAGGGTAATACACTAGGGTATTGTGCAGATTACTGATGGGATATGGAACATGAACAGTACAGGGCTTGCAGTCAGTAGTCATTCAACAAACAGCAGCACTTTCTTCAGTGTCCATTTTCTTATGATTTCTTTTTTAAATTCTTCATGATTTTTTGCTTTTACACAAAGTCTCATGCAGCCCAGGCAAGCCTCAAATTCCCTTTGTTGCTGAGGGTGACCTTGAACTCCTAATTTTTCTATTATCATTTTTCTTTTATTAAGATAAGATTTATCTCGAAATAAATATCAAGTCCTACACATATGTGTCCAACATTTGAACAAGTACAGGATGAAGAAGCCTCAATATATTGAGCCTGCTGGTGAATGAGTTGCCTAGACGTGAATTTTGAAACCAGAGAGCATGTGTAAGCTCAGCTGGCTTTATGACATGTTATAGTGCAGTCATAGGTGTTTTCTCCGTCTGCCCTTTGCTCTGTGTGCACACCTCAGAGTTACATTCTTAGGGTGAATATTCACACACTGACCTGTGTAGGGAAGATGGAGAATCTCAAAGCCAATCACACTTGTTTACAGCTAATACATAAACTCCTTGGCTTTCCTTCCAATCATTTTCTCTGTTGACTCCAGGCAGACCTTGCCAAGTTATTTCACCTCCGGGCTTTGCTGTCCTCAAATAAAACACGAGGAGTCTCCCTGCTTTTGAATCTCTCCTATAAGGTTATTTCCTTCCTGGAGGTGTAGGAAGACTAAGCTGTGTCCACGGCGCTTTTCTGTGGGGTGTCCTCAACTGGTGTCCCGCCCTACAACCTCGCCTTGAATAGACACAGGGAAACACTGGACTGTGCTTCCGTCAGGGCAGGACTCATGACTCTCCTCCACATCATACAAGCAGAGCGCGGCAAACTGGAGAGGCAGCTCAGTGGTCAAGAATACTTACTGATCTTCCAGAGGATCATAATTCCATTCCCAGCACACGATGCAGACAGCTCATAACTGCCAACAACACCAGCCCCAGTGGATCCCACACTCTCCTCAAGCCTTCAGGGACATTCATACACACATGGTATACATACATACATGCACATACACATAACATATACAAATATATTTTAAAAGCAAACCAAGAGTATGTTATCTGGCATAATTTGGAATAAAGTCTAAGATTATATTTACTCCTATTGCTACTCTGCTTGTTCTCCGGGCACTACAGGCTCTAATCAATGTGTACCCTTAGCCTGAGAAGGGGAAAAGGTCTCCCACGCTGCACATGTTCTCTTATCAGAAAAGAAATCTAACCGGTTGGTGGTGGTTAATCCCAGCAATTGGGAGGCAGGGGCAGTCAGATCTCTGAGTTCAAGGCCAGCCTGGTTTACACAGTGAGTTCCAGGACAGACAAGGTTACACAGAGAAACCCTGTGTCAAAAAACCAAAAGAAAAAGAAAAGAAAGGAAGAAAGAAAAGAAAAGAAATCTGCATTCCTACAGGAGCCTGATGATATCTCTAGTCCAAGCAGCACTCATTGCTTCATTCTGAGCAATTTAAGTAAATGTTAACAACAAAGAAAAATTCTTATTCACCCTAAGAATGCAACTCTGAGGTGTGCACACAGAGCAAAGGGCAGACGGAGAAAACACCTTTGGCTGTGCGAGAGGTATTGGGGATAGAGTCATCATTTTGGAGCGCAAAATGCTAACTGAACATTCTGAGAAGAAACTGCCAGAATTTTGCCCTGTTGATTTTTAAACAGACAAGTCTTTTCCTTTGAATTCAAACTCCAGTCTGCCTTAGTTCCCTCTCTCCCAAATGTTGTGCAAGCTGACTGAATAAGTGAATACTTTGAGTTACCCCCTTCTGCCTCTTACAACTACATGACTTCAAAGGAGTTTTGTTGCAATGTCCCGAAAGGCATGGAAAAATTCTACCTACCACCAGTGGATATTTTACATTTTTGTTCATTGTAGAGAACAATTGTTCTGCAGGTCCAGACTAGCCCTATTGGTTGCTGAAAGCCTAGGTCAAGCCAGGTCTTCATTCACATCAGACCATGATGATAGGGCATAAGAAATTAGGTGAGGAATATTCTTTTAGGCTTTTCATCCCATTTCTTTGTTTTCTTCCATTTAATCAATTGACTTGGATATTTGTTTATTGTACTGATATGCATAAGGTCCAGCCAGAATCAAGCTGAGACTGAGCCAAGCTGCTTAGCTCAAGTGTAAATGTACCCAGAGCTGGAGTCAATATTTCTGGATGTTCGTCCTATGATTTTCCATCCAGTGGGAGACTCAGGAAATCTTCATTTGAACAGAACTCTAAGGTGATGCTGATCTCTTGGAAATGGTCGTTTTGTGCACGTGGTGCACTTGCAAGTGTGTGCATGAGTTCATGTGTATGCAGGTGCGCATGTACCTAGGTGGAGGTCAATATCAGGTATCTTCCCTGATTGCTTTTCACTTATTCTCACTGAACCTGGAGCTGGCTAATAAGACTAGGCTGGAAGGCACAGGGGAGCTTCAGGGTTCTACCTGGCCCCACCTCTCCAGTGTCGGAAATACCAGCATGCTGTCATACCTAGCTTTTTAAAAAATGGTTTCTGGAAACCAAACTCAGATCTCTGTGCTTGCATGGTAAATAAATATGTTACCAAAAGAGTCATGTCTGCTCTCCTTCTCCCCTTCTCCTCTTTTCTAGCGTATCTGTGTCTTGTGTTGTATACATGCATGTACCATGCAGCTGTGGAGTCTAGAAATCAACATCGGGTGTCTCTTATCTTATCTAGTCTGGCTGGATAGGTTTTCCCTTAATTCAGTGCTTTAAAAAAATATTGTTAATATCAAAGAAAGTCTCATCTAAACCAGTTTTCTCTGAGCACTTGCAGATGAAGGTCGTTAGGCTTCAGGAACTACTACAGAGGAATGAGTTCAGGACTGGGAAGGTGGTCATCCACCAGTTTAGTCATCAACCGTTTTATTAGATTGAGCCACATTTTCTCTCAACTCTGGATATAAATTCCCAGCTGAGTATTTCAGTATTCGATCTGCCTGCCCACCTGGAGAATCCTCCTGACTCCCCATCCAGGAAGGGTAAGTTCATCCTGTGTCCAGTTCCCCGTGTATCTTTTGGAAACCAGGCTGCAGCCCTTATCCCTCACGGTACACAGGTTCCATGACCTGTAGGCCTCTCGGGGGCGAGAGAGGCTTCCTCTCAGTGTTTGGAAGAACCACAGAGTCAGGTACTTATAACAGGGCACTGGTGTGGATCACCTCCCGCTTTCCACATGACTATAGAATCCAAATATCTTTATATTTTGTGACTAACTTTGTAGGTTTCTCCTCTTTCATCAGGGAGAAACTTTCAATAATTCTCCCATGCCTGCTTTCAAGAATCACGGTATGTTACAATGTTAGTCATTATTGCAGAGTTCAGAGGGAACTTTCTCCCTCACTGGATGTTTCTCATCTTCCCATTTACTTATGTAGCTTAAGAGAAACAAAGACTGGTTCACCCAGCAGCCTACCATGCCCTGGGTGCAGAAGTGATGGGTGGCTTGTCCTGTGGTCCTGGAAGGGCATGGTTTGGAGAATTCTGTTTACCTGCACTTCGGTTTTCTATTGATCAGAACTCTAAAAAGGCTTCAGCCTTTTTAGAAATTTTATTATTTTTTTTTTCCTTTTTCCCAGTGAAAGAAAAGTAAGTCAGAATGACCCTTGAATTGCTAATGTCTGTCACTTGGAGAAGGAGCAAATTATTTTCTGGCCTCCGTGTTGCCGTGTATAGAACATGTGTTCTGAGTAGCCGCCTTTTTTCACCGCCTCTTTTGCCAGCTGAGGTGCAACATAAACTATTTTAATTAATACCGTGTCACCAAAAGGGATTGAGGTAGCCAATTGAATTCTGCCAAGATAGAGTCTTTTGATGAAAACATATCTTTATTGATTGAGGATGAAAAAAAATCATTCTTAAAATGAAATCCAGAGGAAAAAAAAATCACGTCCCTCAGAGAAAATTTCTGAGTGGCAGGCCGAGATTAACATCATAAAATTGAATTTGTGCTTCAAGCCTTTGATGTAATCAGCAGCTGGGAGATGGTGCTGCCCTAGCTGTGTGCCCTCCGATTATTGTGGAGAATGAAATAAGGGTTTCTGGTGTCCCTCCTCCAAGAAATACAAACAAGGTATTACCAGGTAGTTTCTTGCTAGTTAAAATGGGTTGGATCGATTCCAGGCCTCTTAGGCCCTCATTGGCCCGTGAACTGTAGGAGTTGAGCATTTTTTTTCATGCCCCAGGGACAGAATTTGTGACTGTTGCTGCAGAGAGTGACTTCTTTGGTCAGTAGGAACCAAGCAGAGCAGAGCAAAGGGGGCCCTCTTTGCCGGAGACTGACTGCTTTGGAATAGGCAGAGGCTGGGGAAGGTTAGAAAGCAACACAGTGCTGGGTCTGCTGGCCTGAAGGTGCTGTCAGTCTGGGAACTGATACCTGGAGAACACATCCTTTCATAAAAGACATCTCCAAGGTGTGATCTTAGGATGTGTGGTCACTCTGTCAGCAGGTTTTCTCCTGATTTTGATTAGTCCTGGTGCTTAAAAACAAAAAACCATCGCCCACACCTTTGACGCTGAGCGAGTAATTAATTGGCTTTGTAGGTTAAGGAGCAAAACATCTCTTGGGAGAGGCACCCTCAGACTGAACACTGGCTTGACCCTTAGTCATCCTGTGGCTGTGCTCAAGCTGTAGTTGTTTTGTGCTGTTTTCTTTCCTTAGAGGTACAGGCCTGCTGGTGTCGATTATAAACAAGGGAGGACATCATCCTCACCCTCACTCTAAGCCCCTTTGAGAAGTGGGATGGGCTTTGAGGTTAGACAGACATAGGATATAATTATTCCTCACCAAGGAACTCAGCTTTGCCAAGCCTCTTTTTTTCTTCTTCTTCTTCTAAAGGTTAAATACTAAATAGCAGGTGTGCAGATGAAAAGGGAAAGGTGGGAAACGCCCCAGTCAGGTGTAGAGGTGCTAGCAGGCATTCAGTAAGCATATGTCCATGGGCTCTGTAAAGGTTTCCTTATGACTGAGAAGGAGAGAAAAAGCCAGGTGAAGGAGAGAAAACACCAGCTGAAATCTGGATGCATTCTCAAAGAAGGGGAAATGAGAAGGTCAAAGCAAAGGAGATTTCACGGCATAAAGTGATGACACGAGGCATGCAAAAAAGAAATAGATCTGTCTGGCTTATGGCAGAAATCAGGTACTGGCAACCAAGTTCAATCCCCAGGACCTGCTTAGTGGAAGGAGAAAGCCAACTCTCACAAATTGTCCTCTAACTTCACATGTACACACGTATGTGCGCGCACACACACAGATCAGAGAGGTAATTTTTAAAAAGAGCCTAGCATGGCCAGAGCACTTGTAACTTCCTCTGAGGAAAGCCTAGGGATAGATCCTCAGCCAAATTAGCCTATCAGTGAACTCTGTATCACTGGGCGACTTGGTCTCAAAGAAACAGATCTTTGGCACCTGAGGAATGACATCCGAGGTTTTCCTTTGGCTTCAACAGGGAAGTGAGTATAAATGTGCAGACCCTTACTGGTTATCTAAGTAAGACAAGGTTCCTTTGTGTTATAACCTTCAAGTCTGGAATTTCTACACACTGACCGCCCTCCACCAAGCACCCTGGGCTTCTGTAGGTGTAAGCTGCAAGGCAAGAGAGGGGCTTAAAGCAATGGTTCTCAACATGTGGATCGTGACCCCATGGGGGGGGGTCAGCTAACACCATCAGAAAACACAGATATTTATATCATGATTCATAGCAGCAGCAAAATTAGTTATGATGTGACGATGACATAATTTTCTGGTTGGGGAGTACCACAGCATCAGGAACCGTATTAACAAGTTTCAGCTTAGGAAGGTTGGGAACCGCTGGCTTAAAGGCTCCCACGCAGCCCGGTGCTGCCCACCGCACCAACAGAAAGTGCCAAATTCACAGGTGTGGGAGGCATAAACAGACTCACTCTCCTGGAGATTCTGGCCTCTGCCTTCTCTGGAGAGAAGAGAGAGAGAGTCAATGGCAGCTCACTCACATTTGTTACTGGTTTGTGTGAAACTTGGAGGGAAAAAAACCAAACCAAAACAAAAGCAAACAAACAAACAAACAAACAACAAACGTGATGCAGGAGTCAAGGCTAAGGGACAGCTGAGCCTTGGGAAAACATGTTTGTCTAGGACGAGCCAAGCAGTGAGAGACTAGCTCCTGCCAACTTGAGGAAAGATGCCTGCATCAGGGAGAGCCCTCCCTTCGGGCGGGCGCTCATGCCTGCTGACATGGCCCTGGATCCTTGGCTGCTGTGGTGATTTCTAGAAGGCAGATAGATGCCTGTGCCTTACCAGCCTGGGCTGGACCCAGCCAGACAAGGTGGACGTGATTCTCAGCAGGTGTGTATGCTTTGGGCTTTGGACTTAGCTGTTATCCTCCTGCGGCAGCCCCCCTCCCCCACCCAGCCCCTGGTGCCCCATTTGTCTGCCCACAGGCTCCTGCTTTTGCTCAAACAGGGCGTCTGGCATCGCAGAGATTCGGGACAGTGTTCTCCTCACACACAGGCAAGCCTTTCGAGGGT
>CM053749.1:42393755-42496629 GCA_028658305.1 Pachyuromys duprasi | reverse complement strand
CCCCCCCCCCCCCCCGCCCAGAACTGGACTTTGACACCAACCAGCCACCCAAGTGACAGTGCCAGCCTATTTCTTCCTGTTTTACACCTTTGTCCTTTTGAGGTTCATGAAGGCAATCTGTGCACAATAACCAGACTAATTTGCTTGTTAGATAAAATTACTGTGTTGTAATTGACTGGCAAATAAAACATCTCACTGATAGATAAAGGGAGCCACTCAAAAACTTGCCCATTTCCAAAATCTGTACAAATAAATTGGTCTTTCTGGATTCGTGGATCCTGACTCAAAGTTTTACACTGTCACCAACAATAATTGTTCTATCCACTCATCCATAACAGAAAGTGAAAAAAAAAAAGCGTGATGATTGAAACAAACAAAAAAGGCTTTATATCCACTTTCATGATTCTTGTGAACCAGTCTCATTTAAGGAGTCTGTTTCAATGAAATCTAACACCGAAATTCCTGTCATCTCCACCAAAAACTCAAAATCTATAAACAAAATTCTCTTTAGCCTAAAGCCGACCAAGTTATCTCTTTTGAAAAAAAAAAAAAAGTCTCTTGAAGTGATCCAAGTTAGTTCCTTTCAGGGGCTGTGGGTTTAGAAGGATACAATATTTATTCTTCATTTAGCAGAGGGACTCTCAATTAGCTACACTGGTACAATCTGAGGCTCAAGCTCACATCATTAGGTGATACATTCTCTCCTCACAGGTGTTTTCCTTTGGTCAGGAGGCAATTATGAAAGCTCCTACCTTGTACCACAGGACTTTCTTTGGTATTTCTTCTTGTCTGTCCTTAGCCAAAGGGTCTAGACTGGTCTGTCTGTGGGTCTGGGTGTGTTCTCCAACAGAACTGTTTATGATTAAGCAACCCCAGTGTCCAGTAGACACTATCCAGTGTCCAGTGGCAGAGCCACCTGTCCCCCACGCTAATCAGTCACTATGCTGGTCTCAGATGGATGAGAAATGTGAGGACAGAGTGTGAGGTGGGTGGAGGAGTCATGACTGTAACGGTGTCATTCCGTGCAACTGCCTGGCACTGTCTGTGTAAAGAAAGCGTTGGAAGAGCTAGCCCAACTTTAAGAGCAGTGGGTACAATGTTAAAGTCTAATAAATAAAAGCTCCTGATACTCAGCTTGATCTTTTTCTCTCTTTCCCTCTCTCTCTTTTTCCCTCCCTTCCCCTTCCTTTCCTCTCTCTCTCTCTCTCTCTCTCTCTCTCTCTCTCTCCAGAATAATCTAAATAGCAGTGGACTTTTCCTGGGTTGATCAGTAAGACTTTCTGGCACGAAAGTCTGGGTCCTGTGCATTCTGCAGAGTTTGCCAGGAGACTTGGTTTTGGTTCTGGCTCAGCTGTTCTTTCCCTGGGTGATCTTGACCAAGTGATCACCTTTCCAGAACTTTGATTTTCTCATCTGTAGAGAAGGAAGAGGTGCTTGTGACCTCCAACGCTGTGGTCCTCGGCTTGGTGTGATTAGAAGCCTTCAGACACACTTATGCAACACAGTTATATTTTAACTTTAAACAAACAAGAAATAATTTATAAGCATGTTCCACATATAAAGCAGTAATTGTGTGTGTGTGTTAGCACTTTCAGGGTTTTGAAAAGGCCACATAACTGGTTAGTTTTTAAGACTCAACTTGCCACACCCTAGAATTACCTGAGAAGAAGCTTCAGCTGAGAAACTCTTTAGATCAGGCTGGCCTATGGGCATATTTGTAGGGGATTGTCTTGATCATTAATTGATGTGGAAGGGCCCAGTCCACTCTGGGTGGCATCATTCTCTAGACAGGGCATCCTGAGAGATATGAAAGAGAAAGCTAGATGAGAATAAGCAGGCAGCAGGCAGTATGGGTACATTTGTTTCTCTTTGTTTTTGACTGTGGCCTTGGCTTCCTTCAGTGATAAGCTGTAATCTGAAATTGTAAGCCAAATAGATTATTTTTCTCCCATATGTTGTTTTTGGTTACGATGTTTTATCACATTGCAAGAAAAGTAAAACTAGAAAACAACACTTACATGAAAAAGAAGTGTTATTTGTCTGAAATTCACTTTTAACTAGTTAGCTTGTGGTTTTATTTACTAAATATGGCAGTTATAATTTTCTCCCCAGTAGTTGAATAGAGTATCATCATAGAATTTAGAATTAATGATAATGAATTGGATGTTGTTTTGGCCAAATGTCCTGGATATACCCACAGTCCTCTGAGAAATAAATGGTAGTGCCCAAATAGTAAAAGTAAACACATGGACTCTTCTACTTAACTCCAAAACACCTCCAGTGATCTCTTGCCTTTGCCATTCATTCAGGAGACATACTGGGCACGAATTGCAAGTGAGGTAGACGATGAATATCCATATAGACATTATTAACCTGTCAATTTTCAAAGATAAATTTCCCCAATTAAAAAAATATTACTTACCCTTATTTTATGTACACTGGTGTTTTGTTTGCACGTATGTCTATGTGAGAGTGCCAGGTCTTGGTGTTACAGACAGTTTTGAGTTGCCTTGTGGGTGCTGGGATTTGAACCCAGGTCCTCAGAAAGAGCAGTCAGTGCCCTTAATCCCTGAGCCATCTCTCCAGCCCCAAATTTCTCCAGTTTTACAGATGATCAAAACAATGCTCCAGGATCAGTTTCTCACCACTAAGACAGAGGAGGAAGAGAGCAAGATGAATATGACTCGTTCTATCACATCTTCTTGCTTCCTTTTCTTTCTCAGGAAAGCACGTTTTCATTGAAAATGAAAGAGATGGTAATGGCCAGAACACACACCCAAGGCGTCTGTTCTTTCTGGTGAAATACAGGCAGGGGCTCTGAAGTGATCCCTTTCCTCTGAGTGTGCTCTCCTGGACCAAGAGGGCTCCTTCCTAGAGAGGCCATATTAGTTCCGGGGTAATTCTTTAACAGGATGAGAGTTTGCCTCCATAATTTTATCTTTTATTTTTAAGCGTGTGTGTGTGAGAGAGAGTGTGTGTGGGTGTGCATGTGTGTTTGTGAGTGTGTGTATGTTCACATACATGTGCTGGTACACAGAGGCTGGAGCAGGGTGTCGGATCCCCCGGATCTGACAGTCACTGGTAGAATTGAAGAACCAAAAGTGGGTCCTCTAAAAAACAGCAAGTGCTCTTAAGCGCTAAGCCATCTTTCCAGACTTTAGAGTCCTTTCCCCATTGTCTAGATTGAATACCATCACTTAAGGAATATTTAGCGACTCTCCTGTCTGTCAGACAAGGTGTAGGGTGAGGATAGGGTAGTGAGTGACTCACAGCTTCCCAGGGGTTTCGGTGGCACAGACCAGCCTTGCAAGGTGACCGGGAGGCGCCATTGTTAGAATAAGCTGAGCACTGCAATTTAAGCCTTTCAGTATGATTTTCTTGAAGTCAGTCTAAGCTCATGCCATGAGTTCCTGCAACTGTCATCAGCTGTCAGCACACCCGCATGACCAGGAGGCTAGATTCTCAGGGGCAGATACACCTTCCCAAACTCTGCAGTGACCTGAGCCTTCTATGGTTTAAAATTATTCTGCCCTGGTCATGTTTTACCCTACTTAGTGATTTCCATCCTTTGAAAACGCAGGTTAGAGAGTTTTGATTTCTTCCCCAATCTTGTCTCGACCTTTCCCAGGTGATACCTGGTAGGCTGGCTGCTGGGAAGTTGCTCTTCATTTATATCAGATTAGAGGTCAATTGCTGGAATCAGGGAGAGCAGTTCTGCAGATCTGGCTGTAAAGATAGGCAAGCCTCCATCTGCAGGAGTCAACTGATATGCTAATTCTGGACAGCAAGCTGCCTCTACTACTACAGGGTGTTAAAAAGAAATGCTCAAAAAAGGCAGAGTCATGATGATCTCATTGCACAGGGCTGAAGCAGAGATATAGATAGTTGACAAGGAAAGTGAAAGCCTCTTTCCTGACTTGGTGGGTTTTCATTCCCAGAAGATGACAGGAAAAAATACCGGAAGATGTGGGGCAGGTTTTTAAATAGGACCTGCCAATGCGTGAAAGGGGTACAGGGAGGACACAGGGACTTCCAGCTTCATGTCCCTTTCAACCTGAAAGAATGGAACTGGTTTTAGTTCACTCACTCATTCCTTCCTTCCTTCCTTCATTTCTTTTCTCTGTGGCTTGGTCCTTTGGCTTTCCCTGAGGTTCTGGTGTTTATTACTGTCAAGGACTGAGTTCCAGTCTCCTGGACGACCATCAGTATCCCCATCACAGGAAAGTAAAAACAGTCACACTTTTTGATTTGAATAGTTCAAAATCATTTGCAAGTAATAGTCTTTGAATCTTCTCTTATTCAAGAACAAAATGCCAAAAATGTAAAAGTGATTGAGTTTGGCTCTATTAAGCACAGAAAGTGGGACATCTAAACATTTCATCAAAAATAACATTTTGTTCTTGTTTGACATGTACCTGACTTATAGTGCATGTTTAAATATGCAATTAAGAAGTGAAGTCTAATACTGTTTTTACTTTTTATATATTATATTTGTTTTTAGACCTAATTAAATCATATCTCACATTATAATAGTCCCTTTGACTATTAAATCTAAAGTATTTTTAGATTTATTTTATTTTATGTGTATGAATGTTTTGCCTTCATGTGTGTATATGTACTGTATACATGCCTAGTACTTGCTAAAGTCAAAATAGGATATCAGATCCCCTGGAACTGGATTAAAGATGGTTGTGAGGCACTATGTAGGTGCTTAAAATTGGGAAGTATGCCTCCTCTAAAAATCAACAAGCACTCTTCTCCACTGAGCTTCTCCCTAGTGCCTGGACTAAAACAGTTTCTTCTAGTCCAGAGCTTTTGTTTTATCATGCCAGTGAGAAATGATGTCTATCCACACACACCGATGCTTGTATGAAAGGTGACTAGTGAAGACAGGAGCTAACGCTGGAAAAGCGTTGATACAGTGATGTATATGTCACTGCAGCTAACTCATGGTCTCAAGTGTTTAGCGCACTAGTTGCATGTTAAAGCCTCTTTGGGAAAAGAGTGGTGTGTGTGTGTGTGTAAATCTCTGTAACTATGAGGTTATTCCTTTCTATGGATATTCTGTCTACCAGCTATAACCACTATGGAGACCTCCCTGAGAAAGATAAACCATGGTATTTGGGTAATTTACAGCCAACCATTCAAGAGGATGTTATTTGAGAGTCACTTAAGACTATGAGGTTTTGTGCACATTTGCTGTTTACAAGCTCATTTCGGTATCTATTCTGATCATGTCATAGGACAGTGACTACATTATTTATGTAAGTTATACTTGGCGATTCACTTGTTACTGTGAATGAAGACTGGAAGGGAGGCAAATTTATTTATGGTTAATAAAGTTAGTGATAACATCCCTGTCTGAGGCTGTGCCTCTTTTAATGACTGTGCTCTACAGCACAAGTGCATGTTTCAAACTGTGTTTAAGTAGGTCAGATTTAGAGTTTATTAAAGGATATATATGTGTCCATAGCTGCTTCAAACATCCCAAATATCACTAAGCACTCAAAGGAGAGATACAATCATTGCAGGCCGAGGGCCTTGAAATGGTGGTTTGTAAACCTCCGTTCCAATGCTTTTAAACTTGTCTTGACCTAATTATTTGAAGCAGAATAGGCAAACTTCTTGGGTACGTAACGCAGAAATTTGACTGTAGGCAGTCTACATGTTTTGTAGACTATAATAAAATTGCTGTACATAAGAAGTTTGATACCCAAACAGTAAAGTTTGATGTATTAGAGCTGAGTGGATGAAGCCTTTGCCTCATGTATGTGAGAAGTTGGATTTGACTCCAGTGCTTAAAGGTTTGATTTGATCAGGAAAGGGCTTTCCTGAGATATATAAGGTACCTCACATCCTAAGATTTGTTAGGAGCCTCTCACGTGTTGATAGAGAAATTTTAACTTTATGGAGTCACTTCAAAACAATTGACTGCAAACAATTGGAGGTCATAACCAGCCCCCAGTTTTCCATTCCATCTGAGGTACATTTCTTTTAACCTGAGAGCTGTAGAGATGGGCTGTCATTTTACTTAAGACAGTTTACATAGGGGCTGGAAATGTTCAGTAGTTGAGTAGGCAATGGTCTTGTAGACAATAAGAGTTTGATTCCATGTCACCCAGCTCACAACCTCCTTTAACTCCAGATCCAGGAGACTGATGCCCTCTTCTGGACTCTGCAGAAACTGTGCTCACGTGCACATTACCCAATCAGGATGCACACACATACACATGGTTAAAAATAAAATACATTTTAAAATATAAATTATGTAGACTGGTTCTATATGTTTTCATTAATAAACATGTATTAGTGCTGTAACATTACAACCCCAGTTTACTGATTTTTTTCTACCACCCTGAGACTGTATATAAGATATACATTTTACATAGTTTATTTTTTATCAATGATTGCAGATAACTCAGCACAACTGTATTTGATTCGTAGATTATTATTACTTTTTAAAATAATGTATGATTTCTTCTATATTGTTTTTTTCTGAATTCTTTGTGCCTATCTAGCTTTTCTTGTTCATAAAATTTTACTTTTGATATTTAACTTGTTACCTTTTTTTCATTCTTTTCCTTTTTTCAATATATGCTTTTAAGGCCATAATATTCCATTGACTAGGAAAACCTAAATTTGTCTGATCTTATTTTACAAGTCTTCATTGTTTGGGGGCCTTGATAATATCTAATTGTTATTATGTGTCTCTTAATTGGTCCCTGACCATTTAAAATACATTGTTTCTGTTCTAAATAATTTTAGAGGAAATACAACATTGTATGTGTGTATTAAGGGTATTAGAAGAAATATAACCTAAAAAATTTAAACTTTTGGACAAATATTGTTCATGGATAGTATTACCCTTTCCTAGTAAATGATGCATTTAATAGTTGTGTAAAGGGTTCTTTTAACATCTAATGGTGGCTGACTTTAAAACTCATATTTCTTTTTGTTTTTTTTTAATTACTTATTCACTTTACATCCTTGTGGCCCCATACCTCTTCCCCTCCCAGTCCACCTTCCTTTCCCCACCCTTCCCCTTTTCTTTAGAAAAGGGGAGGTCCATTTCCCATCCAGCCCAACTCATCAAGTTGCATCAGGACTGAGCATGTCCTCTTCCCCTGTGGCCTGGCAAGGCAGTCCCACCAGGGAAAAGTGATCAAAGGCCTGGCAAGTGAGTCCATGTCTGATACAGTCCCCACTTTGCTAACTAGAGAAAGCACATGAAACCTAAGCTGTCCATCTGCTACATCTTTGGTCCTCGGTTGATGCTTCAGTCTCAGAAAGCCCTTCAGGGCTCTGGTTAGTTGGCTCCGTTGGTCTTCTTGTGGAGCTCCTGTCATCTCCAGGTCTTTCTTTCTTTCCTTCTGCTTTTCTACAAGATGCCCTACACATGGCCCAGTGTTTGGCTGTAAGTTTTGAGGAGCTGCTGGGGAGAGCCTCTTAGAGGACAACTCTGTCAGGCTCCTGTTTATAAGTTTAGCAAAGTATTTTTCATAGTGTCAGGGGTTGGCACTCTTCCATAGGGTGGGTCTTTGGTTGGGCCAGGCATTAGTTGGGCATTCCCTCATTCTCTGCTCTATCTTTATCCCTGAACATCTTGTAGGCAGGGTAAATTTTGGGTTGAAGTTCTTGTGAGTGGATTGGTTTCCCTTACCTCTGCTAGGAGACTAATCTAGTTAGAAGGGGTCCTCTTCAGTCTCTGCTACTAGGAGTCTGCTTGAATCTCCCTCATTTCCTCCAAGGAGCCTACCCTGACTTAGGGCTCCAGCTTGTCACCGAGATACGCCCCCCCTCCCCCCGGCTCTCTTTTCTTTACAGTTCTTCTGTGCTCTTGCCCTCATTCTCCCAAGGTTCTTTACCCTCTTAACTCTCTGTGCCCCTCTCCACCTTGTTTCTTCTCCTTAGCCATTACCTCGTCTATTCTATCTCCCCTTCCCAGTGAGATTTCTGCATCCTCCCTTGGATTCTCTATGTTACTTATCTTCTTTGGGTCTGTGCCTCATACATGCTTATCCTGTACTATTTGGTTAAAATCCACTTATAAGTGATCACATACAGTATGTCTTTCTGGGTATGGGTTACCTCACTCAGGATGATTTTTTTATGGTTCTATCCTTTTGCCTGCAAATTTCATAACTTCTTTGTTTTTAATAGCTGAGAAGTGTTCGATCATTTGTAAATATGCCAAAGTGTCTTTATCCATTTTTCAGTTGAGGGACATCTAGGTTGGTTTCCAGATTCTGGCTATTGTGAATAAAGCTGCTGTGAACAAAGTTGAGCAAGTGTCCTTGTATGGTGAAGCATCTTTTCGGTATATACCCAGGAGAGGTATAGCTGGAGTCTGGAGGTAAACTTATTCTCAATTTTCTGAGAAAGTGCCAGATTGATTTCCAGAGTGGTTTATACTCCCACCAACAATGGAGGGGGTTTCCCTTTTTCCACACTTTTGCCAGCATGTGCTGTCACTTAAGAACTTGATCTTAGCCATTCTGACAGGTATGACATGGGATCTCAAAGTCCTTTTGGTTTGCATTTTCATAATGACTAAGAAGTTGAGCATTTCTTTAAGTGTTTCTCGGCCATTAGACATTCCTCTGTTGAGAAGTCTCTGTTTAGGTATGTGCCCCATGTTTTAATTGGGTAATTTTTTTTTACTGGTGTTTGATTGCTTGAGTTCATTATATATTTTTTTTATATTAGCCCTTTGTTGGATGTAGGCTTGGTGAAGATCTTTTCCCAGTCTGTAGACAGTCATTTCGTTTTATTGACAGTGTTCTTTGCCTTACAGAAGCTTTCTAGTTTCAAGAGGCCTCATTTATTAATTATTGATCTTAGGGCCTGTGCTGTTGGTGTTCTGTTCAAGAAGTTGTCTCCTGTGCCAATGAGTTCCAGGCTCTTCCCCACTTTCTTTTCTAATAAATTTAGTGTGTCTGGTTTTATGTTGAGGTCTTTTGATCCACTTGGACTTTAGTTTTGGGCAGGGAGATAAATATGGATCTATTTGCATTTTTCTACATGTAGAAATACAGTTCAATAAGCACCGTTTATTGAAGATACTCTTTTTTTTTTCCATTGTATGGTTTTGATTCCTTTGTGAAAAAACTCAAGTGACCATACGTGTGTGGGTTTATTTCTGGGTCTCTAATTCAATTCCATTGATCAAACAGTCTATATCTATGCCATTACCATGCAGGTTTTATCATTATTGCTCTGTAGTATAGCTCGAAGTCAGGAATAGAGATACCTCCAGAAGTTCTTCTATTGCTTTCTGTTTTGTTTTTTTCATATGGAATTTAGAATTGTTCTTTCAAGGGCTGTAAAGAATTGTGTTGGTATTTTGATGGGGACTGCAGTGAATCTCTAGATTGCCTTTGGTAAGATGGCCATTTTCACTATGTTAATCCTACTGATGAGCATGGGACATCTTTCCATCTTCTGATATCTTCTTCAATTTCTTTCTTCAGAGACTTGAAGTTCTTGTCATAAGGTCTTTCATCTCCTTGGTTGGAGTTACAGTAAGATAATTTTATATTATTTGTGGCTGTTGTAAAGAATGCAGTTTCCTTAATTTCTTTCTCAGCCTGTTTGTTGTTTGTATGCAGAGTTACTGATTTTTTTTTAATGAATTAATCTTGTATCCAGTCATGTTGCTAAAGCTGTTTATCAGCTATAGGAGTTCTTGGTGGAATTTTTTTGTGGCTAGGTTAACATCCTAGTAAATACATCCTAGTCTCTGTGGGGTGATTTAGGTACACAACTGTTTTAGGAATAACCACTGCTTAACTAAAAGATAAGTCAGTAGTAAATATTAATATTAGACACAAACACAAGAAATAAAAACATTTATAAAATAAACTTTGTATTTTTACTAGCAGTTTTCTTCTACCTTTTACTTTTACTATAATTTCTGGGATGTTTAAATGTGAATTTACATTTAAGTTTGCATTTTCCTCTTCCTGGTGCTGCTTCTTGAGTTTTTCTTTTCTATTTGACCAATATTTTTTCCTTTTTCTCTCTACTGGTTGGTTGTAACACCTATTTGTTTCTTTTCATATACTGTCATAATTCCTGCCTTAATAAGGTTTAATCAGTATTCTTTCCTTCAGACTGAGTTAACATGGTTCTACTTCCACTTTCATGTTTTTATCTAAATTTTATGTTTCACTTCTAGTGTATTAGTCAACGTCCATCTTTATAACTATGTTATTCCTACCTTGCTTTCTGTTGCTGTGATAAATACCGTGACCAAAACCAACTTGAGGAAAAAAGATTTATCTATCTTATACTTCCAAGTCATAATTCATCATTGCAGGAAGCCATGGCAAGAACCTCACAGGAACAAAGACAGGAACACGATGATAAACCGTTTTGCTATCTTGCTTCCCAAGGCTTGCTTAGCCTGATTTCTTGTACAACTCAGAACCACTTGTCCAGTGGTAGTACTGCCCACAGTGGGCAGGGCCCTCTCCTATCGATCAATAATCAAGGCAGTTCCTCATAGACATACCCACAGCCACGCTGATCTGGTCTGTCCTTCAGTTGTTTGTACCAATTGCACCTAAGGCCTCATGAATGCAAGCTCTCTTCTCGTGAGCTATATCCCCAAACCTTAAATTCTTGAGAAAGAAAGAGAGAGAGACAGAGAGAGAGAGAAAGAAAAAGAGAGGTATTACTAAGTAGTCTAGGCTAGGCTTTAACTAGTATCCCCCTGCCTCAAGTTTGCAAGTCTTTTGGACTCTAGATTTGTGTAACAAGGCCTGCCATTTTGCTCTTTGTTTTTTTATTTTTAAGGTTTTAATGCCTTTGTCATTTTAGTAATTTCTATGGTGAATTTTAGATTACTCACTTATTATTAGTACCCCTGGGTGCCCTGATGGCTCCTGGTTTATTATTTTCGTGGCTGTGTTGTAACTTTTTATTGTAAATTTATTTACAATTGCAATTATGTTGCCATGAGAATTCTTTTCAGACTTGGTTTGTTACAGTGTCTTTCAGAATTCCAACCCCCTCAAGCAAACACACAAAATCCAACTTTAGTGAAGTGTACTTGACATGTAGAATACTTTAGTAACTGCGTAGTAAATGTATACATTTGAAGCATACATTTTATTATATGCACAGACTTATAAACCTACCACCAGAGTTAAGACACTGAATATTTTCACCAGCCTCAAAGCTATCAGTATCTGTGACCTCCAGAGAATGCTCATCAGTTAAGACACCACACAGCTCTTGCAAGAGGATCAGAGTTCAATCACCAGCCCTCATCAGACGGTTCACACCCACCCGTAACTCTAGCTTCAGGAATCTGACTCTCTCCTTTGCCCTCAGAGAGACTGCACTCGTGTGCACAGACACACACGCGTGCATATAACTACAAATACAATAACTCTAAAGTTAGAAAAAAAGCTCTCCATGTTTCCTTTTGGGTCCTCACACTCTCCTGTTGCTTCTTCCCGTCCACACTGCTTCGATGCCCTGATGTGAAATTTCTAGTATTTTACCCAGACGATCATACAGCATTGTACTTTGTCAGTACTTGATATTTTCAAACGATCGTTTTGGTATTCATGTAATGTGAGTCAATGTGCCATTTATTTTGTTGAGGAATTGTATCCCATTGTGTAGATATGCCCCTGTTTATTTATCTGGTTACTTCTTCATTGACATTTGGCTTGTTCACAGTTTTTAGCTATTGTAAATAAGGCTGTAGCAATCTTCTTATAAACATGCTTTTTTTTTTTCCTCCTGTTGATTAACAAGAGTTACAGTGGATTGGCTGGGTCATGGAGTAAATATGTATCTGGCTTTGCAAGAAATGGCCTCGACGACTTCCATCGCAGGTTCTCAAATACAGTTGATCTGGAGCTCACTGTGTAGCCCAAGCCAAGGCTGAGCGTCTGTCAGTACCCCTCCCTCATCTCTCCGTTGCTGGAGTTACAGCTCTGAGCATCCTCGAATTTAAGAAAGATAACCATGCGCATTTCCCCCCGCCCCCCTCAGTTTCTCTGTATCTGAATTCATCCACCATGAGGAGTGCTCTGCAGGCCGTGGCCCTCTGGGGAAGGAAAGCCCCTCCCCACAGCATCACAGCCATCATGATCACAGACGACCAGCAGACCATAGTGACCGGGAGCCAGGAGGGTCAGCTCTGCCTCTGGAGTCTCTCCCCTGAACTGAAGGTGCGTGAAGGTCACAGGTATTAAACCCGCAATGGCTGCTCTGCTTCTCAGACCTAGAGCAATGGGAGAAGCCTTGCTCGATGCTGGAAAGGGTGTTCATTGTAGAACAAATCAAGATGCTATGTAAAAATTATGAACAGTGTTGATCTCAGCTACCAGCTAAGTATTATCCTCCTTTAAGCTGCACCGAGTTTTACTATTTCCTACTCTGAATTATATGTGTAAGTAAGTGAACTATAGACATTTAAGTATAGTTCTAAAGAATAATGGCCCATTAATATAAACAAAAGGCACCCGTGAAAGCCACTATTACCTAAATGAGTAATATCTTCATTATATGGACACTTCTGATGGGTTAGCCTTCTTGCTATTCTTTGCTTTCCTGGGATTTTTTTTTACAGGCCACATCAAAACCTCTACCTTCAATTTACTGTTGTCCTCTTATTTCAGAACCTGACCTCACCTAGTATTGGATCCATCGATTAACAATTAATTGTTTCTGTCCCAAGTCATAAACATTTAACATATTGGAATAGATATTTGCTTAACTCTAACAGTCTCTAGACCCAATTTGAACAATTAAACTAACGATGTACTTAAAGCGTACTGCCCTCATTAAGAAGCCTTTTAAAGATCAAAACTATTTTTAGCCTCTAAAGTCTGTCACTTTTAAGCCTAAATTAACCATTAATTGTAATTCTGTTTTATAGTGTAATTAATTAACACCTCCCATCGCTGAACCTTTCTGCTGCAGGACTGCCAAGAGCTGCACAGCGGGCCAGCTTAGATCACTGTTCACGAACACTTTTGAAGGGAGTGTGGAATACCGTGGTATCTGCGCTTCAAATAAACGATGTTCGGATATATCTGACAACGTATATTTTCTTTTACCGCTTAAACTCAAGACTCCTAAGTGGCCTAAAAAAACTCCCTTTCTAATCTTTTAAAGCCCCTTTTATTATATTGCTTTCGTGCTGGACTGGCTGCCTGGTAATGCATATCTCACGATAAGCTGAAGAAATGTTAATTTCTAGTATCTTAACTTTTTCTATATGTTCCTGATATTCACACAGTATCTGGTCACCACACATTCTGAGCGCATGTTAACAGTTAGCTTGATTGAGTTCCTATTTGAAGGAGGACACCTGTGCTGGTGTTTCAGGAGGTTACAGAATCGGAGAGACAGACTTGGCTAATTTGGCCACCCCGTGAAGGATCCTAAACAGGCAGTAGGCAGTCATGTGGTGTTTACTTGAAAGTTCTGTCATGTTCCTTCGGAGGCAAGTCATCTTCTTGGGGTTAGAGCAGTGGCTTTTAACAGGAGGCTTATTTTTCTCCTAGGAGATGTTTGGTGATGTTTTCAAACAAGTTTGGTCGTCAAAATAGGAATCAGGGAGATGCCACTGACATTTAGTGGTTCCCGTTATATCTTAAAGCTCATATGACAATCTAGAACAAAGGCTTTCTCAACCAAAAATCTGTCATAGTAATGTTGAAGAACGCAGCACTACAGATGTGGCGTGGAATGAGACTCACATCTGTGCAGTGTGAGCAGTAGATCATTTTATTTGAGGCAATGCCTTGCACCTGCAGGAAGGTGGAGAGCGCCCAGCTGCTGGATTCAGGTATGGACTACCATCATAGGTCGATGAGCTAGAAGAGGACATAAGATGCCCTGGAGATGTTTTGGTGCCCAGGAAATGTGAATCTCCTGGGCAAGGGGAGCCTCTGGGAAGAGCTGATCTGGAGATGGGATGAACCTTGTTCTGGAAGTTCACTGTGAGGAAGCTATGGGAAAGTAGCCATGCAAACAAAATATTGTGTAGAACAAATATGATACTCTATGATTTTGACTGCTGTGTACCTCATATGAGAGGTGTTACTCATAACTTACCTTTTATTCAGGGCTTACTTCATTAATTCATGGTCATCATGGCAGAGAGCATGGCAGCAGGCAGGCATGCCACTGGACCAGGAGCTGAGAGCTCACATCTGATGCACAGGCAGGAAGCAGAAAGAGAGTGAGAGTGGGTCTGGTATGGACTTTTGAAACCTCAGAGCCCCCCTCTGCAACCCTACCCAGCAGCATACCTCTGCCCAAAAGGCCACACCTTTTTATCCTTCCTAAACAGTTCCTCTAACTGTGAATCAAGCAGCTTATGGAGACCATCCCATTCAAACCATCTTAGAAAAGGCAATGGTGTTCACTTCTGATATTTTTCACTGCTGGGCATTTTCTCTTGTGGGTGGAGTGTCTGTGAGGTAGCTGGAGTTGGTGTGGCTTTTGATCTACTGGAAAGAGCTTCCGCTTGCGTGGACACACCCCAGTGTGGTGTGTAGGTATAAGGGTGCATTGTTTTGTAACCTTACGAAGTTTCTGGGAACAATGTAAAGTTAGAATTCATTAAATAATCTTAATAAACTAGAATACTTGTTCTGCACAACAATTTTAGTATGACAAAAGGTCTTTTAACATAATTTAATTGAGATATAAGTAAAGGAAACTATTTATATTAGATAGAGATATTTGGTAACCAGCTTATGTGTATGTTTATGAAGTTTGGACCCCCCAAAAACATTGATTATTGATTCATGTGAAATATAGATATTTTATTATCCACAACACATTTTTTCAAATTATTTTTTGGATTCATTATTCTTTATTTAAGAAGACATTGTGTATTTTCTTTAGAAAATGATCTTTTATTTTTAAAATTGCATGTGTGTTTCTTTGAGTATGCACATATGAGGGCAGGTTCCCATAGAGGCAACTAAAGAATATATTATCCCCTGAATCTTGAGTTACAAGTGGGTCTGAACCCATGTGGGTCCTGGGAGCCCAATTCAAATCTTTCTCAAGGACTCTTAATTGCTGAGCCATCTCTCCTCCCCAAGTTTTCTACTCTATAATTTTAATTTTCAAAATTCTTTTTTTTTAAAAATAGGAATATACTTTTTATTTCGGACATGAGATAATAAAAGAATAAGAACTTAATGTTGCAGGATATTTGATCCCATTGTGATCCCCAAAATTGTGAACTGTAAAGCCCTGTTTCTTGGTTGGTGTGGTTGAGCCCTATCACACACCTTTAATCCAAGAACTTTCTATTTATTGTAAACAGGTGATTATGGTGTGCTTCAGCCAGCCCTCGCACACACCTTTAATCCTAGAGCTCTCTGTATACTGGATCTAATAAAGTTAACCCTAGGTCAAGAAGCAGAGCTAGAAACCAGCTGAGAGGGATTAAGGAGTAGGAGGGACTTTGAGTTGAGAGGTATAGAAGTCAGTGTGGAGAAGAAGAAAGGGCAATTACCTCAAGCTCTTACGCACAGGCTTCAGCTCCTCAGCTCCCTTGGTTTTACGGGCTTTGAGCTAACAAACCCTTGGCCTTGGTTTGTTTGGTTTTGTTTGTTTGTTTGTTTTGTTTGTTTGTTTTGGCCTTTTGCTCCTGGGCTGTCAGCCAAGCTAGTGAGCCTTTTGGGTTTTTTCTATCCCGACCTGTGATGAGAAGGAAGGTCAGCTGGTTACTTTCTCTGCCTCTCTGAACTAACAGGTTTTCACCCCAGCATCTAGCTCCTGAGTCTTTATTAGTAAATTAGAACAGTTGGGATTTCCTTCATTTAAACAATAACTTAAGGCTACACTTTCAAAATGTTACTAATGCAAGCCACACACTGACATTGTAAATAAGAATTTGTTTTTATGTGGAAAAGTCCATTTTATTATTTTTGAGGAAAGAAGTCAAATTAGGTGTTCTAAAATCCAGAACTTTATTTTTAAAGGTAGTTAAGTTGTCAGCTAAAAGTTGAATTTACTATCAAGACAAGGCCACACCTACTGAAGCACCTGAGTGAAAAGTATAGAGTTCCTCATCCCTCACACAAGATCTCCATCATTACATGTTCTAGTATGATTTCTGTTACTGTGATAAATAAAATAACAAACAAACACCATCACCCACAGTGAGCCCTACTACCTCAAATGTCAATAAAAAAAAAATGCTTTTCAGACATAGGTCAATCGGATCTATGTAATCCTTCAGTTGAGGTTCCGTTTTTCCCAGGTAACTCTAGGTTTGTGTCAAGTTAACAACTGACACTAACCATGACATGATGTCACCCTGGAGTGGTATATTTGGCACAGCAATGAATTTAGACCTCATGATTACTGACTCCCATGCTACACGTTATAGTTTCTTCTTAGTGCCCCTAGATGGACATTCTATGGCCTTATTTACAATTTGTCATGTGATACAGAATTGTTTCATTGTTCTATGAGCCTCTTATGCCTTACCGTCTCCCGTAAATGTATGAGACTCATAACTTCAGGGTTGTGGTCCCACATGTAAAAATGTTATTCTCCTGATGCAACTGTCCTCTCTGAGGCTTACTGCTGAAGAGGCTCACTCTTTCTCATTCTTTCTGAACTCTGGGTGGCTGGTTCACCTCAGCTGCTGTAGTTCAAACTGCTATCCAAGCTGACTGATTCAAACTGGCTTCTCTGGACTTTGAAGTGAATTGCTCTGCTTGGCCTCCTACTTAAGTTTGGCAATAAGTTCTAATCTTCTGGCTCCTTCTCATTCTCCTGCTCATCTGTCTTAACCTGGGTCTAGCTTGTTCTCTCTCTGCAACCTGTCTCTGTATAACTGTCCAGGAAGAACTGCTGTCTCCCTCTCTTTCTCTGTGCTGTGCTCTTTCTCTGTGTTTCTTTTGAGTCATCTCTCTTTCCTCTCTGATCTCACGGGAGCAGGGCATACCCTATTCTGTCAAATCTTTCTCTGATTTGTCACTTTGTCTGCTTCTCAACTAGACATCACTTCAAACATGGCTGCTTAAAAAAATGAACTAACTTTACCATCATACCTTAGGATTAAAGGTGTGTACCAAGGGTGTGTCTGCATTCCAGCCAGATCACACAGACCTAAAAGATCTTTGGATGTGATCAGAGCAGCCATGTTGCTGGATTCAAGTTCTTCTACAGGCTTCTGTTCTCCCAAACCCTTGATGAATACCAGTGTTTTCACATCCCTAGTTCTTTCTGGTCTTGAATGTCACAGAATTGGAGTCATATAGCAGTGGGCTCTCCAGGGTGGCTTCTTTCATTAAGCCATACATAGGTTTTTACCTGCCTGTGCAGCTTCGCCGCTCTTTACTTTTCAATGAGCTGATGTCTCAATGTTTTCCCACAGTTCTGTAGCTTCCATCCTACTGAAAGTCAGCCTGGTTGTGTTCCAGTCTTTAATAACTCTGAGCAAAGCTGTCACAAATGTGTGTGGGTGCTACTTTTCAATTCATGTGGGAAAATGCCGGTGGATGTCAATTCTGGGTTGGGGCAGACCTTCAACATCGGATCCTCCTTCTTTAGGCTATGGAGTGTTGGAGTTTCAGGTGTTCAATACCATGCTCTGAATGAAATCCTGGCCTCCACAGGCTGGGGTCATGGGTGAATTTTTGTGCATGGGAAGCATGTGCACTAACTTAAACGTGTATTCAAAACTGAAATGTTGAGGAACCACCTGGTATTCATCTAAGTTTCAAGATGGAACCCAAATAAACAAAAAACCCTTTATCTCCAGGTTTCTTTGTATGTGCATTTTGATGTGCTGTGTGTCAGCTTTCCTGAAATTTGTGCATATAAAAAAAATCTTAGCATAGAAATTTTTCCAATCAGAGTATTTAAATGGCAGTATTATTATCACTTATTATTATTATTACTATTATTATTGTTATTCCTGGAAGTTTAGAGATGTTAAAAAAAAAACTCATTCTCAACATTTTCAGATCTCAGCTAAAGAACTTCTTTTTGGTCACTCGGCTTCAGTGACGTGTTTAGCAAGAGCAAGGGACTTCTCCAAACAGCCCTATGTCGTGAGTGCTGCCGAGAATGGGTGAGTGACAAGTGTCCACATTTAGCTCCATCTCCTTTGCCTCCTCTGTAGCTAAGAAGGTGTGGGGCATGAGTGGAGGGCAGTTGGACTCATGGTAAAGTGCTTGTACTCAATGTGAGGTGCTGCTTTTAGATCCCAGTGACTCTGATAAAACCTGTACCCCACAACAGCTGAAGGTGACAGGAGATCCCGAGGTTGCTGTCCAGCCAGTCTAGCCAACTTGATGAGCTCCAGACTTCATGGGAAACCATGAGAACACAATCTAGGCAAACACCCAATGTTGGCCTCTGGCCTGCAAGGATTTCGGGCTGGGTGTGGTATGGAGCGCCTGTAACTCTAGCACTCAATAGGCTAGAGACAGGAGGATCACGTGTTGAAGGTCATCCTCAACTCAGGAAATGATATTCATTGGTGTTCTCCCACAGGGATTACAAAGTAGCATCCATACAAAAGCCTACACACAGTTGCCCACCCACTTTCCATATACACACATATATGTGTGTGTACACCCCTCCATGTATATCCACATATGCGTAGAGTAACTTTAATTCAGAGCATGGCTGTGGTGGCAATAGATCACATCCAAAGAGCATGTAGTTCTATGTGATCCCACTAGAATACAAACAAGCCTTTAATCCAGGAGACAGGCAAGCAGATCTGAGTTCAAGACCAGCCTGGTATAGAGCAAGGTTTAGGTAAAGATAAGCTTAGACCCAGGTGTGTGTGTGTGGGTACACGCCTTTAATCCCAAACAATAAGGTAAAGTTAGTTTGTAGAAGGAAGCACCCATGTTTGAAAGTGATGTCTAATTGAGTGGCAGAAATGGTGATGAACCAGAGAAAGACTTGACAGAAGAGGATATGCCCAACTCTCAAGAGAAGAGAGAGGAAAGGGAAGCTACTTAAGGGGCAATGGAGAGAGAGGTAAAACTCAAAGTTTTACCAGGACAGTAACAGACATACAAGTTGCAAAGAGAGAGTAAGCTAGACTCAGGTGAATATCAAATGAGCTAGAAAATGAGAAGGAGGTGGAAGATTAGAAAAGATTGCTGAAGTTAGTTTGAGGCCAAACAGAGCAGTTCAGGGGCAGAGAAAAGCCAGATTGAGTAAGTCAGCTGGGAAATGAGTTTGAGCCAGAATAGCTAAGTTGAATCAGCAGCCCAGAGCTCAGTAAGAACTAGAAAGGGTGAGCATATTAAACAGCCAGTCTCAGAGGCAGAAATCATTTTTGCCTAAGTTAGGTTGTATGGAGGCTAGAAACTTCCAGGACTAGTAGGTGTACGTTAGCAGAGAGAGGCAGTAAGCCTCAGAGATGACAACTGAATCAGGAGAATAAAGGTTACTTTTACACAAATGTGTGTGTACACCCACTCTCCATGTGTATTCACCTATGTGTGTGTACACAAAAACACAAAGACATCACAATCTAGTGGAGAGTGACTGAGGAAAATACCCAGTGTGGACTGATGTTCTCTGCACACGCAAAACGAAAGCACAGCATAAGATAGTTGAGCTAAATGTGGGTAAAATATTAATCCTGATTGTATGATAGGACCAAGTTTTACAGTTACATTGCAGTGATTGCCAGACATAGAAAGCAAAGCAAAACAAAAACAAGCAAACGAAAAACGAGATTGGGGAAAATGGTTGTAAAACATAGGTAATGTAAAGGTTATTTTAAAAAGAAGATGGATAGGAAAGACTTATTAGGTATGTGCTAACCAAATGAGGTTAATATGGAAGCATTGAGATTTAATATTAATAAACACCTAGTTAGAGCAACGTGGTTGATTAAACTTTATAGCAAAAAGCTCTGCTATTGGCAGAGGGGATTTCCATTTGTTAAGTGCAGTTCTCACCAGTGGATGACAAGTAAGTAGGTAAGTGTCAGAACTCAGGACAGAGATTCTGCCAGGAGTCGGGTCCTTAATACTCGGTGCATCTCAGAGTCACCTGCTAAGGCTCAGTGCAGATTTTCTGGGTCTTGATCTCACAGGTATGAGTTCACAGGGGTGACCCTGGATCCTGTAAGTTGCATTTCTAGTACAACCTTAGGCTAGCCATCTATTCCTATATCTTAGAGACTGTATTTGAAGTCTGTCATGCCCACTTGGGATCAGCTGGGGGGGAGAGCGAGGCAAGTCAAGTTGGGAATCTCACAGTGTGGATAAACTGCCTGTAAATCCAGAGGACCCAATACCCCCCCACCCCCCCACCCCCACATACTTTGACATCTATGGACATTACGCTCATATGTGCATATCATTACCCCTTCCCCCCAGAAATAAAAATAAAACTTTAAAAACTGATTATCAGTGATACCAGATTTAAAATAAACTTACCTCAACACATATCAGCTTACTGAAAGTTTTTTAAAAACACAGATGCAGTATATAACAACAGCCACGGGGTGAAGACTGAATCGGTCACTTTTTAAATGCTCTCAGATGTTTGTTGACGTGGGAAAGGGTCAGAAACCGCAGGGCTACCCTACACTGCAGTTATTTTCTGCTCTAGGGTACTTAGAATTCAGTTTCTTTAGTTTGATTTCTATATCCTTCATTTCCCTTTTAGATGTATTATTAGTTGTTTTATTTCTGATATATATATATATATATGTTAATTTCTGTCATTCCTTCATTCTCCTTTTCTCCATGAACACAAATGCACAGGCATATGTGTTTGTGAACACACAAGTTTTCCTTCCTGTTCTGTAGAATCATGCCTTTTCAGGTTACCTCGAAAGCTCTTTGGTGTGCAGTTAGTTAAACACAGAGGGAAGGTCTCTGAATATTTTCCTCTGATTCTAGGGCACACCAACCTCATATTCAAGCCATTTTAGAAGGAGCCTCCTTTGTTGTGGAGACCCGTGTGCATTGCAAGGCGGCGGCTGCACCTCTGCTCTCCACCCACTAGATGTCAGTAGTGTGTTCTCAGTGGCAACAAGGTTGTCCCTGGGAAGTAGTTGATGATAGGGAACAAAAATCACCTCCATTTCGGAATCACTGGTTTAGAATATTGACTCCTAGTGCTTTATTAGAAAAACAAACCCATGATAATCATAAAATGCATGCAACATTTAACATTATTAGTCTGCAATTTTAAAATTTTCCCTCAACAACATCATTTCCCACAACACCCAAAGCTTGTTTTTCTTCTATATAATTTGTGTGTGTGTGTGTGTGTGTGTGTGTGTTTTGAAATTTCCAAAACCAGAGGATATTATGCAATGGTGGTTCGACTTTCTTTGGTCTTCTGAACAGAAATCATTTCGGTTTAAACTATCGTTCCTGGCACATTTCATAGCTTCATTGTACAGACTGTGTCTATGTCTCCATAAAACGCATTCAAACAAATAAGAGTTTTTAAAAATAATAAGGGTTTTCCAAATATTAAGTGTTAAGATTTGTTTATTTCAGGTTTTCAAATAAGAGGGGGGTGTCCAAGAAAGAAAATTGGATCAATGACTGACTCGATGTGGCCTCTTGGTGGTGCTGTCTGTTTTCATGAGAGAGGAGAGGAGAGAAGAAGAGAGGAGAGGAGGGGGGGGGAGGGGAAAGGAGAGGAAGGGAGGAGAGGGAAGGGGAAAGGGGAGGAGAGCAGAGAGATCCTGCATACAGAGATACAATATGTTGTCCTTCCCAGAATATGTAGTTTAAGTTCAGTGAAATCAACTGTTTTTGAATGATGCTATTTACTTGGAGTTAAGAGGCCATGGTACTGTCCCTCTCGAAGGCCACAATGGCTGAATTCCCACAATAGCCAGGGTGGCCCTAAAGCAAAGCTTGCAGGCTATAGGCAGGGTGTCATTACCCAAACAAAATGATACAGCTGTGCTGTGTCCACCCTGCCAATGACCACAGCATTTTCTTGCCCAGTGTTCTGTAACAAAAAGCCGCGTGAACGATCAGGTTGCGCCTAAGTGCATCCCTAAAGGAAAACTTGGAGGCACAAGAATTCCTCCGGCCAATTGTGTGGAGATGGCGTAGAATAACGCAGAGTTCTCTGTCGCAGGGAGATGTGTGTGTGGAATGTGAGCAGCGGGCAGTGTGTGGAGAAGGCCACGCTTCCTTACAGGCACAATGAGATCTGCGTAAGTACTCTCCGTCTAGAACGCTCTAGATGCCGGGACGGTAACTTGTACATGGTATTTTCTATCTGAGCACTTTAAATACCATTGGAGAATACTCTTTCCTTGAATATTCTTTTTTTCCCCCCCTCTATGATGGAAAAACATCGCTAGTAATCGTCTCAGTCCAAAGATGTTGTTCAACAGCATTTGTTCCCGGTTATTTCATTTCTGTATCTTATCTTTAAAAATGACTTTCATAGTGTTTCACATTTCCTAAGTGACACAAAACATCCACTAGTACATGGGAAAATTCAGCTTTAACGATGTGCTGTTTTACAAAACACGGAGCCTTTTCTGGGTCAGGAGAGATGGCTCAGGAGTTGAGGGCATTCCTTCAGAGGAACTGATTTTGGTTCCTAGTATACAAATCCTTCCACCAGGGGGTGCTATGCTCTCTTCTACCTCTGGTAAGCAGCACACTTGTGCACATACCTCTCACCACACTGATGCACACATGCCCATAATTAAAATTGTAAAAATAAAATCTTTGTTGTTGTTTGAGACAGAATTTCTCTGTGCAGCCTTGTCTATCTTAGACGCAGCTTATAGACCAGGCTGTCTACCAACTCACAGAGATCCATCCGCCTGCTTCTGCATCCCCAAGGGTTGGGCTTACAGGCGTGTACCACCGCGCCTGGCTTGTAAATATAAAATCTTAAAAAAAAAACAGAAACAAACAAACAAACAAACAAACAAAACCCCAGTAAAGCGTGTGCCACATTTTTAAATCTTACCCAGCTCTTTTGGTGGATTTCTTGATTTCTAAATGTGTGTGTGTGGGGGGGGGGGGTATGAAAGAAAAAGAGACCTAGTTATAATTTCCATCAATTCAGGGCCTTTTGTTGGAGGTTGAAGCCAGGGCCTCAGCTGAGCTCTCTCTCAGCCATACTTTCTGATTTTTAAAAGTAGGTTCTGCACGTTGATGGACGGGTTACAAACAGTCTCACCACCCGTATGTCTTTATATTTTTCCCGTTGTTTGGGCTGCCACTGCTCAAACAGTGTAATGCTCATGCCCTCTCCTCTTCTGGACCACAATCCAGTTCCAGAACTCAGGGGAGGCAGAATGTATATACAACCCGGTCTTTAATAGAAAATACTCCCAAGATTTATTTGGTACAAGAATATCTCTCCAATTTTCTTGAAGCACTTTCATTTCTTACCCAGTTCTTAGCAAAACTACCGGGGTAGAGAGCCCACGTTATTATCTAGCTCTGAATATCACTGCAGAAATAATACACCGGTCACTGTCCCATGACTTATACTATTTCTTCTGAAACGATCTCTACTTTCTCCTGGGGATGGATGGGGTGGGCTAAGGGTTTGAAGCTAAGCTGAAAAATCAGCATGGCAAGAGTGTGGGGTTGATAAAGGGCCTTTGAGGTGTTACCTAGTTCAGAGAGCTCATTGAGTAGAGGCTGACTGGAGTCCCATTGAGAGGTTACACGGCTAGAATGGCATCAACACTATCCACACGTTCTCCGAATTCCATCCTGTAGTACTACCACTGCTCCTTCCGGATGACCGGTGAGGGCTGGCTTCTGTGCTGTGGGGAGTATCAAGACGTTCTCATCCTTGATGCTGGGACCCTGGCTGTGCTGCACACATTTTCCTCTTTGCAGTCCCCGGATTGGATGACATGCATGTGCATCGTTCACTCTGTGAGAATCCAAGGTAACGGTGGGTGTCTCAGAATTCTAAGACCGTGCTGCAGCTAGTGAAATGCTCCTGATATTGTCGAGCCAGAGCTGAGAACACTGTTGGCGTTCACTGTGTCCTGGAGACAGCTCTTGAGACCATGTCAGGAGAAGGCCATATCTCTTCCACCAGTGGGTCAAGTTATTAGGAAGCCAGCAGGAGGTGAAGACAAGTGAGAGAATATGTTTCTGTGACCCAGTTCTCAGTTCTGCTTGCTGAGAGAAACAGACAGTTGTACTGGTTTTGTCCTGTTTTTCCTTTCCTTTCCTTTCCTTTCCTTTCCTTTCCTTTCCTTTCCTTTCCTTTCCTTTCCTTTCCTTTCCTTTCCTTTCCTTTCCTTTCCTTTCCTTTCCTTTCCTTCCCTTCCCTTCCCTTCCCTTCCTTTCCCCTTTTCCTCTCCTTCTCCCCAGCTCCTTGTCCTTCCCATTCTCTTTTCCTCCTTTTCTATCCTCTCTCTCACTCACTCGGTGTGTGTGTATGTGTGTGTGTGTGTGTGTGTGTGTGTTTGTGTGTGAGTGAGTGAGTGTGTGTAGCAGCAGGACACTTTTTCTGGACATGCCACTGAAATTTAGTTTCCATAGTGAAAAGTTCCTGAGTAAAGCGGAAGTTGGCTCTACATTCCCATCTGCAATGGGTTCTACTTGAACAATGTCTAACAGGTGCCACAGCCCTTCTTCTAGCTGTGCTCTGCACAAACACAGGGGGTTAGAACAGGAAATGGAATCATTCCCTTAATCTAACAAACATCAAAGCTAACTATATCCTGCTGCCCAGCCCTGTGCAATTCTTGAGTGACTATGAGGTAATAGTGACAACACTCAGGTCCACTGGCTGACAGCTCATATGTGACCTTCCTTCTTTTCATAGAAGATTCTCTTTTGGTTGTATCTGTAACCGGCGAGCTCAAAGTATGGGACCTCTCCTCGTCCATCAACAGCATTCAGGTTGGCTTGGAAACCACTTTTCTCCCCCATTATTTCAATCACTATTCATTGAAAATTCGAAGCATGAGGGTGATGCACGTTCACAGTTGAAGGTTTAAATGATACGTTTTCAGGCAGTTGAATTGCATCCTTCCAACCATGACTCCATGCATAACATACATAGATTTATTTATACACACACAGGGAGGAGTAGAGAGAGGAAAAGATTATAATTTTAATTTTAAAAAAATGATAGTAGACATTGTTCTATCTCCTCCCCTAGGACTCTTGTATGGTATAGGAGCTGTAACAGACAAATGTGTAGAAGGCTCACTGTCCTGGGGAGGCGGGCATACCCACCTGCTTCTCAGCATCAGAATAGAGTCAAAGTCACAGACAAAGGGAGAAATATGTGTTAGGATACTCTACACAGTCTGGGGAAATTTCTCCAATCCTAATCTAGGATCCTAGATATCATGTTGCTTGTCACTCTTTAGAAACACACAGCCCACCTAGCACTATCAGAAGTTTACAGAAGGTTTTGTTGTGCTGTGTTGGCTATGCCTGTCTCTGCAAAGCACCTCTTGTCTTGTTTCCTTTTGGTTTTAGTCCTTAAGATGCTTCAGGCTTGGTTTGTCATTGTTGTTTTTGATTTTTACCATTTTATGGCCCTCCCTTCTCTGCTCTGTCTGAAAGCCAGTAACTTTATGTTTTCAATGCTTATCATGGTTCCTCGTACAATGGTTTTTGGTTGACTATCAATAATAAGTCCTTGAATCTCAGGCAATTTTCTGCTCACATTTTTTTATTTGTTTGTTTATTTGTTTTTACAAAGTAATATTTAGGTCAGAACACTAAAAAGGAACCTTGGATACTTTCTACGTATAATATAGGAAGGACCTGTGTCAAGTATTTGAGAAGGAACATGTCTTCTGTTTATGTGTACATTTCCTTGAATTTGTATTCAATTTTTTTTCTTTTGGAAGGAAAAACAAGATGTCTATGAGAAAGAATCGAAGTTTCTTGATTCCTTGAACTGCCAGACGATACGATTTTGTACATACACAGAGAGACTCCTGTTGGTGGTATTTTCTAAATGTTGGAAGGTATTAAAAGTTCCAGTGGGGTATAGATTCAATGTTTTTCTTGTTGAGTCAAACAGTGGCAATACAATTTAAATATTGGAAAAAAACCTCCTTCAAGTAATAATATGAAGACATGAAATGATTACCCTTTTATGTCCGCTATGTTTTATGCCTCTTATTATTTTGTGTAACACTGCTTTGCTCCCTAAGATGTTGTATGTGGACCATTAAATTCTACTTTTATCGACCACGAATCATAATAATGATGAAAATAATTTCTGAGGGCTGGAGAAATGGCTCAGTGGTTAAGAGCACTGGCTGTTCTTGAAGAGGACCGGGTTCTATTCCCGGCACCCACATGACTGCTCACAAATCCCTTTCCAAGGGATCTGTTGTTCTCTTCAGGAACTCATGAACCATGATGCATACATGTTTTATCTGTATAAAATAAAACAAACCAGATTATTAAAAAAACAGAAAATGATTCTGCAGATTATTTTCAAAAACAATGCCTGCATTTTACTTTTAGAAAGCTAATACTTATCACATATATGGGTGGGTCATATTTCTGGATTTTTTATGTTATATCACTACCATGTTTTTAGGGAGTCTTCCTTCTTTTCTTGTGAATATATTCAGTGTTTCTCTGAGAGTAAAATAAAGTGAAGTTATGATCCAATGGCATCTTTATTTTCTTTAATATATCCCATAACTGCTATCAGAAGTCTATCTGACTTGTGTTACACCTATATAATGTTATCAAAGATTAAAGTATGTAAGCCAGCTGGGAATTCTTGCTACACAAACATCTTATTTATATGGAATTTTTAAGTGCTATGCTGGGACTATTCATGGGCAAAGAATAAGACTATTTTAAAATGCAGAATTTGGGCTTCCATGCTTAACAGATACATCATGGAATGAGCCAACCAGAGACCTTCATCTCCTGCAGCCTATCTTAGGATAAATGTGAAAGAGTAAGTCTTCGTGAAATATTAGTAAACTACAAAATAGTGTCTTCATTCATGTGCACAGTATTTAATAGGCTGTAGTACCAATGCCATCATCTCCATGGTCTTGAAAAGCACACTTCACTGCTATTCCCACTGACAGACTTTCTTTTCAGCCTTTATTAATGTGCATCCACACTGTCTTGTAGGTTTATGACTATTGTGACTTTTCCCTTCTGTGGACTGAAGTTAGTAGAGACGGGCAGTTCTTTGCCGGCGGAGAGGTGCTTGCTGCCCACAGGATCCTTGTTTGGACAGAAGATGGTCACAGTTTTATCTATCAGCTGCTGAACAGGTGGGCTCAGATGGGCGCAGCGTCTAGAACATTCAGGTAGAAAATGAACTTGGGGAGGTTTATTATGGAGAAGCCTCTGCACGCAGCCCCTGATCAAAACCCAGAACAAAACAACTTTGGCACTGGAAGATTTCCTCTGGGCTTGCAAGGCGCTCTGCCTTTGTACAGCACAGCAGGGACTGAAGGCATGAGATTAGCCATGTAGAACTTGTACAGCTGGTGCGGGGCTTTCAAAAGTCGCTCGTAATTATTAACCCAACAATTTCTAACCAGAGTTTAGAAATTCGAATGGTGCCATCCGGCTTTTGCAAGTGAAAGCAGGGAGAGGGCAAATAAAGGATGTTAAATTTCTAAATTTTGCTTATGTTTTTCCTCACGCAGTGGGCTTTCCAAATGCATGTGCCCCCCCGATGGAGGAGTCCGTAAGGAGACTATCTACCCTCACTTACTATGCTCCACTTCTGTGGAGGGAAATAAGGTAAGACAAGAAAAGCAGCCTCAAACTGGCTTCTTGCTTTGTAATAGACTCAGCCTTGCAAAAATGAAATCAAGGCATCAGATCAAGTTGTTAATGAGAAAATCAACTTCGAGTGTTAATGGCTCCCAAGGAGAAAAATGTCACCCTTAAGAACTGTTAGTTGATACAACAATGCCTATTCATTGTAGGGAAATTACAAGTGTGGAAGAAAATAAAGAAGATATTAAAATTCTGATTTCACCCACCACAAATATTGACTGCTTGCTTACGGTAGCAGGGAATGTTTCAATTGTTGAAAAATTGTAAGAATAGTATGATTAACACTTACATTTCCTTCACCTAGATGTGCCAATTATTGGCATTTCGTTGTATGGATTCACTTGTGCATATGCACACATATCCCATGTTTTTGCTTTGGTCTGTTCCATAGCTCATTCTCAACATTTTGATATACCTATTCCAATTCTAAAACGTTATGAAATGGTTTTTAATATTAAAAAAACCTTGACTATACATCCAGATCATTTTCATGTGTACTTAGCTATTCTTATGAGAAATATTCTTCTTCAAACAAGTGTAATTAAGGTTTCTGGAAGGTGATTGAGAATATAATTGTGAGCTTCCTACTTGGCTTAACTATACCTTTGACAGTTAACCACATCTGAAATCTAAGTAACTGTTTTATTCCAGGGGTGGGTATTCAAAATGGCTTTTAACCTGTAGAATCAGTCATCAGTTAATTACCCAAAAAGGTACTTCATAAAGAGGAAGAGCTTTGCCTCAGTGACATACCAAGCGTAAATGGCTGTGTACAGAATGATGGTTTGCTTAATTAGGCGGCAGAGCTCTTGGAAGCCCCACAGCCATGATGCCCTTTAATGTTTTCCTGCAAAAATGTGGTTACATCCTCTCAGGCAAAACTGAGAACCCCAGGTGCTGCTGTGGCGGGGGGGGGGGGCGAGGGCGGGGGCTTTAGAATTACAGCCTGCATCGGGGAACATTTCTAAAATCCTTCATGAGCAGCAACGAAGCCTTATCACAAAGAAGTGTTGTGGCTCACTTAGAAAGGCTTTTTTTTTTTTTTTTTTTTTTTTTTTATTCCGAAGAGTGTGCTGTTTGCTCCCTTTTGGCTTCACAGTGAAGTTTTACCAACAGTTTTCCACAGAAACCAAACGTCACTCAGGAACTTCTACCCGAACAATCAAATATCAAGGCTTTATAAAACCATTGTTTTAAAATTGGGAAGTTGGGGCTGGAATGATAGCTCAGCAGTTAAGAGCACAGGTTGCTTTCTAGAGGACCTGGGGTCAATTTCCTGCACCCTCATGGTGGCTCACAGCCATTTGTAACTCTAGTTCGAGAGGACTTGATGTTTTCTTTTGGTGTTCATAGGCACTGCACACACATGGTACCTAAATATAAATGCAGGCAAACATTTATACACATAAAATTCGGTAATTTTTTTAAATGGAAAGCAATCTAGCATTATCTCTCCAAATATGAACACAAAAAGTTCATTTGCTAATGATTCTTCTTAAGATAGCCATATTTCTCTGCCCCTCGTCTCATATTTTAAGTGTAAGAAATATTCAGAAGCTAGTGAACTATAAGTAGAAGAATCTAATTTTAGGAATTCAATCATAGTAAGCCTAGAAAAAGGCAATCTGCAACAACATGACATTGACTAGAGTAAATGTTTGGAGCCCTACCATGAAATTACATCTGCCATTTAAGCAGAGTTCCTATTGGTTCCCACTGTGAGCCTATCTGCTAGTGGGTTTGTGTGTCTCCTGGAGAAGGGCCCTGACACTCTGCAAGTCTCAGCTGACATTGAAGAAGGCTTCAGGTCCAAGGTGGGCATGTGTATACAAACTAACGATGGTGGTGATAGCTAACATATATTTTAATGTTATCATTTACAAACATAAAATACCTCATGACTTCAGCTGCCACCGGGAGGCCATTTTGAAACTAACATTTGGAGAGATTAAATCTAAGCAAGGTTTTAAATTTGGGTGGTTTAATCTTATAATGGGGTTGATTCTGAGTTCTTAGAGTCAATAGTTGGTCAATAGTTCTGGAAAAGAATACCAAGGACTGCATGAATGCTCTTTTAACTGACTAACAGAATTGAAGCAACTAAGAAAGTCTAGGCACCTTTGGTGAGAAGTATCATTATGAACACATGGGATTTTGATTCAGAATTCTTAGATTTAAGGCCCATTGCTATCTCCATTACCATGGGTCACTCAAGTCCTTTCTTTTGCTTTCTTCATATATAAGTTGAAGATCATAGCACAAACTCATAACATTGAGGGTTTTTTTTAATTGATGAGATTTTTTTAAAACTAAATATGTACCTCGTCCTCATTGGTAATGCTATCATGAAGGGATATGTGCAGTACACAGACGACACCAAGGTTTGATACTTGTGTCAAATCTCTGAAGTTTAGCCAGTGATCTCATTTCTAATTTTTAATAGCTTACTTATTTTCATTTTATAATGATTGGTTTGTGTTTTGCCTGTATGTGTATCTGTGTGAGGTTGTCGGATCACCTGGAACTGAAGCTACAGACAGTTGTAAGCTGCCATGTGGGTGATGGGAATTGAACCCTGGTCCTCCAAAAGAGCAGCCAATATTCTGAACTGTTGAGCCATTTCTCCAGCCCCAAAGATTTTTTTGTTTTGTTTTGGGTTTTTGTTTGTTTGTTTTGTTTTTGGTGGTGGTGGTGGTAGTGGTTTTGTTTTGTTTTCCAAGACAGAGTTTCCCTGTGTAACAGAACCCTGGCTATCCTAGACTCACTTTGTAGACCAGGCTAGCCCTGAACTCACAGAGATCCACCAGCCTCTGCCTCAAGAAAGCTGGGATTAAAGGCATGTGCTACCATTTTAAATTTTTAATGGAGGCTATTGTTTTCTTCTACCTTAAATCATGAATTATTTCATTTCATTAAACTTAAAAAATTTGAAACAATGGCAAGTTGTTTGAAACAGCTTATTTAATTCAGTGGTGAAGTCTTACTCCTCTCTTCCCTGTAGTTAGAACATTAGTTACCATATTACCTGTGCCAAGTTCATGCTTTATTCTTCAGAGCCTGCATTTCGTCATGGGCTACATGAATGAACGAAAGGAGCCCTTTTACAAGGTACTTTTCTCTGGAGAAGTCTCAGGAAGAATCACTTTGTGGCATATCCCAGATGTCCCCATATCTAAGTTTGATGGTTCCCCTAGAGGTAAGACAGTCTTGTTCCCCACAACCCCATCATTTTCTAATACAGTGTCTCATTAGGTAGACCAGGGTAGCTCTTGAACTCAAACTCATAGAGATATGCCTGCTTCTGCCTCCCAAGTATTGGGACTAAAGATTTTCTTCACTATGCCTAGCTTGCCACTTTGCATTCTTATATTTTTATGTGTTTTTTAATTATTTGTATATATTTGTTGTGAATATGTGCACATTAGTGCAAGTTCCCACAGAAGCCAATGTTGTCTGGTCCTCTTCGGAGCTGGGGTTAGAGGAGGATGTGAGCTACTTAATGTAGGTGCTGCGGACTGAACTTCGGTCCTCTAGAAGAGCAATGCATGCTCTTAACTGATGATCTATCTCTCTAGCTCCAACAGCTTAAGTTTTAATATGATTTTCTGAAAACTAACTTGTGACTGATTTAGAGACTTCAGCATTGAGTCATACGGGACTGAAAACAATGAGGAATCTTCACAGACCATTGTACATTAGATGCTGTGATGATTCAAGACTGATAACTTGACAGGGCTGAGGATCACTGAGGAGACAAAAGCCTCTGGGCATGTCTGTGGAGAGTTTAGAGACCAGGATAACTAAGTGGGAAGAAGGACCTTAGATATAGGCAGCTCAAGTCCATGGGCTGAGTCCTAGACTGAAGTAAAGAGAGAGAGAAGATACTAAGCATCAGCTTTGCTGCCTAAGTGTGAGCATCTCTTTCTTTGTGTCCTAAGAGCCGATGCAATGTGAGTGCTACCAGGAGCTCCCGGAGCCACAGCTGTGCTCTTGAACTCAGAGCCAAAATAAACCCTTCCTTCTTTAAGGTTCTTTTGTCAGACATTCTATCAAACAACCAGGGATATAATAAAGATACCAATATAAAAACAGATATAATTAAAGTTTGTGGCTCTAAGGCACAAATACAGCATAATTCAAGTGACCTTCGGCTGAGCATCCCAAGGGAACTAGATCAGTGTTCTGAATGTGACTGAGTTATTCCACCAGGTTCACATTTCTGAAGAGATGACATCTTTGCCCTATTTTGCATTTCTACTGAGAGTAAACAAAAATGTTCCCCTGTGCATGTGTTCCTTTCAGAAATACCTGTAACCACCACCTGGACTCTTCAGGATAACTTTGATAAGCATCAAATGGTGTCACAGAGCATCACGGACCATTTCTCTGGGTCCGGGGATGAGGTGGGAATGGCAGCCACCATCACCTCATCCGAGTACATTCCAAATCTTGACAAACTCATCTGCGGCTGTGAGGATGGGACCATTTTCATCACCAAAGCTCTGAATGCTGCCAAGGCAGGGCTTCTAGAAGGAGGCTCCTTATTGAAAGGTGACTGATTTTTTCCCTGTCTACTTACCTAATTTATCTAAATTTCCACAAGTCCTACAAAAAAAAATATGCAGAAGCCTCAGACCTTTGCTGGCAATTGCAAATAAATTTGTGTGTAATTTAAAACTAAATTGAGCATTTACATGGGTTTTGTGAAGATTTAAGCAGAGCTGCCCTGTCCCACCAGAAGCTTTTTTCCTCTCTCTAATTTCCACTTGGCTTTCCCCAAAGACCACTGTGAATAATAGTTTCACTATACTTCTTGAAATAATGTGTGTTCATACCTGCATGTGTATATGTGCATGTGTGAGCACACACACATGCACACACCAGCACACTGTGTGTAATATTTTAATTATGCTACTAAAATAGATGCTATGCTGGGTTAATATAAAATAGATATCAGTAAAATATTTCTGGTGGTCATTCTTCATGAGCTCATTTTAAATGACAAATACCAATTAAAATTTGAGTTGAAAACCTTTCTGATAATTGGTGCTCAGTTTTTGCAGCCTTTAGTTACCCTGGAAGATTCAGAATTGACTATCCTTGAGTGACTACATCAATATTAGTTTGTGATTTTGATTTTGGAAATTAAGCTATTTAAATGGTTCCATAAAGGAATTATCTCAGTATATGCATGAGTATCCAATAATAACCTCTGAAATTAAAAGTGTTCTCCCAAATATTGAACATCTTTTACATTTTCAAACATTTAAATCTTCACCAGTGAGGAATAAGATAGTTTCTTCCTGTGTTTATTTATATTTTCTTGTTAATTAAGTTTGGGTTCTTATTCGTCTCTGTGCATTACAATACCTACTAAATAAGTGTCATTATACAATGAGTTGTCATATAAGGAGAGGGAAAATGGGGGGGGGGAGGATGAAGATTTTAGGATATATAGCAAAAAATCATATGCCTGTGGGGTTTTGTTTTTGTTTTTTGTTTGTTTTTGTTTGTTTTGAGAGGCATCATGCACTTTAGATAAGCTGCTATGAAACTCCCTACAGGAATTTCTGTTTTCTTTCCCTGCTGGGGATCAAACCTAGGGCCTTACACATCCTAAATTTTATGCTTTACTTTGTTCTGATTTGTTTTTACATCACCTTTAAATTACAACATTTTCTAGTCCTCATTCTCACTTTCCCCACACTTCAGCTACTCACTGAGTAGCATAGGGCAACCTATGATTCTGTCATTGACAACACAGGAGGAAGTGGCAAGGAAGCCAGAAGAGATAATAAGCAGAGAAATAGCTGCCATTAAAGACAGAGACAATGGTGACAGTAGACATTTTAATCTAGGCCGATTTAACTTAATATAGAGAAAACAAACAGAAACCTACACTGGTCTGATAGCTTCTGAACTGGCATTGTAAAAGCAGATCTTTGAGATTCCATTTCAGTCCGAATAAAGAGACTGGCAAATGGTCTTCTCCAAGCTGGAGAATAACGCGGATAGCAATGATGAGAGCATCTGGGGCTAGTGGCAATGGAATCAGTTCACCAGTGCACCTCAGTTCCAGTCCAGATCAAGTTTGGCAGGCCAGGTGCCCAGGTGTCAGCATGCTTCCCAGATGCAAGGTGTATGGCTGAGAATATAATTGTTTCACCCAACAGTCTGTCCCAAGTAAAGGTGGTTGTTATTACCTGTGTCTGGGAGAGGTGGGTAGAATCCCTGAGTCAGAAGAAGGGATCAAGGCATCCACATCGATGGCGGCACATGTAGGAAGTGACTGACTCACAGGTAAAGGGGAAGATTCCATGAGCAGCAGAGTTTAAACATTGTGCCAGGCCTTTGACACAAGGAGGTGGATGACCTATTCAAGCCAGAGATACGTTATCTGTAAACAGCAAAAAAGAGGTAGAACTTGATAACTTCAAACATTTTTTTTTGTAGCAAAACATCCTGTGACATTTGCTTTTCTTTCCTGTTCAATTTAACTTGGCTGCTCATGAGAGGAGGGAGTATACGACTGGTACCCTCATGTTATAGAATGTTGACAGCCATCTGCAAATAGGAGACTTGAACGACCAAGCTCTCTGGCTCATTCAAAGCTTGGTCTAGCTTCTGATGAGGCCATTTGCTTTTCGAGATGGCCTATGAAGGCTGCTTGAGAATTTTCTTAGCCAACTGTGTGTAAATGTTAAAAATGTGAGAACTTAGAATTACCTGAAAAATAATTTTGTGCTGCTTGGTGTCTGATCACTTTCCAGATTCCCCCTGTCATACCCTTCTCAGAGGTCATCAGCAGAGCGTGACTTCATTACTTTACCCTCACAGTCTTGCTTCAAAATTGGACCAAAGTTGGATGGTGTCTGGGGACCGAGGCTCCTGCGTGATTCTGTGGGACATTTTTACTGAAGAAATTCTGCACACATTCTTTTTGGAAGCTGGTCCAGTCACAAGACTTCTGATGTCACCAGAGAACTTGAAAGTAAGTGAACCTAAAGAGGCAAACACAACATCCAATGTAAAAAGTGAATAGTAGCAAAACCCTATATTCGCATAAGCAATGAAAATAAACAAAACGAGAGACCTTCACCTTCCGTCTGCCTGTAGTGAGCTAGCTGATTCTGCTATCCTTGCTTCTAACTTTTCAAAAGCAATTTTAATTTTATTCTAACACACCACACAAACAATGAAAGAAAACATCAGATCACTGAAAACTTTATAAAAATCATCTTAATTGCACAGTTTTTTTCTCCATAGTTCTGTGTTAATTTTTAGTACAGAACTTTAAAATAAATCCAAAGATTATGCAAAAACAAGTCAAAGAATATAGGAATATACAAATTAAAATTTAGCTTTTATTTCCTTAATCGATACTGAGCGAGCATTTGATAAATACTGAATTTATGAACACCTAGTCTGCCTTGTTAGAGAAAAGACATAATGATAGTTCTTGTCTTATGAGATGTCAGGTTAAATCCGGTTCACAAAGAGCTGAGGTCTTAGTTAAAATGTGAACTAAATTTTGGGGGAAGAAATATGTGGCAAGCTGTTTGGTAAATTAGATCGGCTTATAAAATTATGTCCATATAGTGTAAACTTGGAGAAACTGACGCTGTGTTTCAGTGGGAAGACATGAAGAAATAGAGTTCTAGATCACAAAGGATTAAGCTAAAACTGTGAACCGCTGTTCCAGAAACTTCCGTGTGGGCATTTGGGATCCTGTGGAAGGTATATTATTCCTGAGTCTGTCTCCAGCAACTCTTTCAATTCTTTTCTCTTTTCTGCCCCAGAACAGAGTTGCAGCTCTGTCTCACTCCCGTTCTCTTTTCCTCCTGCCCCGCTCGCAGCTGTTAGTGTCAGAAGCATTCAGAACAAGTCAGGTAAAACGGCTTTCTGGAGAGAGTGCTGTGACCATCAGCATGGGGGGGGGGGCGGGGAGGGCTCCACAGAGCGTAGGCCATGAAATTCAGAAACATCGTTCTCACCCCCAAGAACACATTATTCTGCAAGTCTCCTCCCTCTCTTTTCCTGTGAGCTCTTTCATCTTCTAGCTTTCAAGTGTTTAGAAAGCAGTATTGGATTGACCTGGCGTGGGTCATATGTGTGCTCACTCATTGCCATATGATTTGTATTCTTGTTGTTTTGTGTGTGTGTTATGTTGTGTGTCTGCATGTGTGTGTCTGTGTGGGTGTGCTGTGTTTGTGTATATGGTGTGGCGTGGTTGTGTGTGCTTGTATGTATGTGGGGTGTGCATCTGTGTATGCCTGTCTGTGTCTCTGTTTGTCTCTCTGTGTGTTTGTGCATGTGTGTGTTTTTCTTAATCTCATGGAGCTATACATTCTAGAAGCTTTGGATTATACCTGTCCTCTACAAGGAAGGCTGTCTGGAGATAGTTTACATCTGACCTATCCTGAAGTCTAGGTTCCATATGTATCACAGCTGTCATTTTGTGTGTGTATGTTTTCCCTCCTCAGGATTTTTTTAGGCTCCTTGGAATTGAGAAAGAAAACTTGCTGTCCGATGCCCCACAGAGCGATGAGCCATCAGTGCCTGAGCTGCGGCTCTGGATGGCTCAGAAGCCCCCACATGGTACTAAGGACTGAGTTTTGGGCTGTGTACATCTGGGCATATGTTTTTGTCTACTGCATCCCTAGATCATTTAGTAACTGTTTAATTATTTTTATTTTATCAGTTGGTTGCCCTGATTGGGTTGTGAGGGTGACCACCGATGACTTAGACAAATGTCTTCAGGACTGCTGTCCTGTGAACCTCCTCATGTCCTTGTGTTCTTGAAGGAGCACCTTCAGTGGGAAGCATCTAGTGCTGGCCTCTTTTAGATTATGTCTACACCAAGTTTCCTGCTTGGATTAGAATCTGTGGAGTTCTGGGAACTGCACCAAATCACATTTTGAGGCTTTAAGTGGGAAGTCTCGGCTCTCAATACCCTTGGGCCTAAGTTTGTGTCCACAAATAGCTTCTTTTTTTGTGGTGACAAATGGGTTCTGGGGTTTATTGTGTTCTGCACAGTTTCTGACATCAGCACTGCCACCTGCATTTGCTGAGTGGTAGGAACTCTTCACTATCTTGCAAGAGGATCTGGCTGTTCCTTTCCCCTTCACTCCTCCTCTTGACCTTCCTGGCAGGTTGGTGAGTTTATACCAACCAACCTGCTCTGTATCTACTGCTGATCTGTGAGTGCCCCATGAAGAAGTTCTGTGCAATGCAGAAGCGCACTCTACATAAAAAGCTTGTAAACAGGACAGAAGAGTGCAGGGAGATTTAACTCCCTTGGCAAGCTACATGGGACTTTTCACTTATGTAAGCCTGTTGTGTTTCTACAGCTAAGCAATGGCCAGGTACTCTGCTGTGTGTGCGGGGACCACTCCGTGGCTCTCCTTCACCTGGAAGGGAGACGGTGCCTCCTGCGAGCCCGAAAGCACCTTTTCCCTGTGAGGACAATCAGATGGCACCCGGTCGAGAACTTTCTAATTGTTGGGTGTACAGATGACTCCGCCTACATCTGGGAAATTGAAACAGGTAAGCAGGAAGGTTAGCCCTGTTTATCCTTTGTCCATGTGTGGTGTGCAAGCATTGGTCTAGAAGGAAGGTTCTGTAACTCACACAAGCAATGATCTCAGTTGTTTCCCCGTTTGGTTGGGCTACATTTATAGCTCCAGTGGAAGTGTGGGAAATAAAACACAGTGGCCTAAGTCAGATCCCGACCAGCTGATGATTAGCTGACAGAGCAGTGCTCAGGAATGAGCCAGATATTTCTGGAAGCTATAAATAAAAACATAAGTTATCTACTTTAATTATTAACAAGAGAGAAATTTAGTGTCCTACTGGTCTCAAATTATCATTAAATTCTGCCTTCTTCAGCATAGTCACCAACTCAGCAACATTTTGAGCTAATTGATGATCAGTAATAATGGAATATAATTAATTATAAAAACTCCAAAAAATAACTTGAGTCAGGGAAACCGAAGACTAAGTAGTTCGACTGAACTTTTTGATGTTGTAGCCACAGAGATTGTATGTTTTGAACATTGAAGGGATTTTTTTTCTTTATTTATTTTCAAGTTTGATTAGATGTCTGAAGATAGAATAATACATTTCAGAGAGTTCTGGGAACATACCAAATAAGGGAAGTGTAATTACTGAATATGAGTTAGAGGGAATCTCTTGGGAGTGTGTTCCACAGACTCTACTGAACAGTTTTTATTGATCGAACAGTGGTGGTTTTGTGTTGGGTGTTGTTTACAGACTGGGTAGTTCCTAATATAGTCTTGGCTTGTACTTTGCCAGTGTAATTGCAGTTTTCTCCCTATTTGACTGTCATGGGCTAGTGATGGTTATTCGTGCCCTGGAGTTTCAGCTGCCGCCTGGCACTGCCCTGCAATGGGACCGCGTTTGACAGCTTTGATGTTCATTGTCTCATTTGACTCTCACAACCTCTGGGTTAGAGAGGAGAGATGCTTGTCATCACTGTATTGATGGGGTATGCCATGCCTGCTACAGAAATACACAGAGCTGAGAGGTGGGAGACAGTTCCAGGTCCTTCAACACTTCACTCGGCTTATCCCAAACTATGGTCATTTGATTTTATCTCTTTTTGCTTTTAGTTTATGTGGTGTTGTGCCTGTGTATATGTTTGTGCATAATGTATGTCTAGTACCTGAGGAGGCCAGAAGAAGGCATCAGGTTCCCAGGAGCTAGAGTTGTAGTTGTGTACAACCACATGGTGCTGGAACTTGAAATCAGATCCTCTGCCAGTGCTCCTAGCTACTGAGCCATTTTCTCAGCTCGAATCAGGAAACAACTTTAAATCTTTAAAGCTATGGATCAGAGTGATAGTTGAATGTAGTGGATAGAAGAGACTGCGAAGCATTGACTGCCTCTAGGACCTTTTAGGAAAGACATATCTTCTCATGGGCAAGGCACATGGCTTGTCTGCAAAATAGTTCCCTTGTCTGTGGAGTAGATGTAATCATACAGGATGAAATCAGATAATATCTCTCATATTGGAAAATGACAGCAAATCATTAGTAAGAGCTAAACCACCACCACCACCCATCATCACCGTCAAAGACTCTAGCACATCTTAAATCCTGCTATGAAGCCCTCACCTGTAAAACACAAGCATTTACTCACATATGCAGCTGTATACTTAAGTGTGGATACTTGGTGACCACACCTAATTATAGATGATAGAATTGAGAACAAATGAAGAGCCATGTGACCACTCACAAAGGTTCATGGTCCTGCTATGTAAGTTAAAGCAAGCAATTGCCCCTCACTCTCAGAACATACATGCTATAAACTCTCTCTCCCTACTGCTCTGCACATTTCCATTATATTCCGTTATATTTCAATCACAGTTCTAGCAGGAAACGGGATTTGACTCATATTTGTCAAATGATGAAAAATTCACGAATGGGGTATTTGCAAGTGTGTGGTGAGGAAGCAGGCTGGGAATGAGGGGATGAGTGATGTTCCCTAGCACATGGGCATGGGCAACATGAGGGAGCTTTCTCTCCCTCCCCTGGTAAATGAAGCAGAAAGAACTGGAATTCAACTGAAAACCAGGAAGTCCATGGGACACTCCAGCCAGACTTGCAGGGTCGAAGGAGGGAGAGCGCTGAAGCAATTCTCATCCGCTTACAATCGCCTTCATTATTTAATCCCACTAGACACCAGAGGTTCTGGTTCTTGGCATCAGCCTCAGTGAGCATGGAGCAGGACACAGGAGGTAGGGGCAGATGGGCTGGGTTGTCCAATGGACAATGATCAGTATAGTGTCTGTTTCAGACAGAACATATTTTAATTCACTAGTCTCCTATAATTGACTGTGAATATTGTTTCTGCAGAACTGTTGTATCAAGTAGTAAGTGCATGTTTTCCGCCAAATTAACCTATGGAATGTTTTTTTGTTTTGTTTTGTTTTCTGAATGAGATTTTTCTACGAGTGTTAACTATGGCGGTATCTTTAAAAAAAAATAAAATGACATCAGCTCAAGAATTCAATCAGGAATGAAAGCGGTATTGCTCATATATCCATTTGAGTCTTCGTATCCCTCACATTCCCCAGATTCCCTCCTAATGACCATCAGACCTCAGAATTGCTTTAAACTAAGTTTACCTAACTTGTTTTAGCCTTGAGTCTGGTATTAGCTTTGTTGAGGATTGCCTTTAATTGCTGCGATTTGTTTGTTTGTTTATTTTCACTTAAGATTTTCTTTTTACGTTTTTATGCTTACGTGTATTTAGTTTATGAATATGGGTATTTTGCCTGCATATCTGTCTGCGTACCACATGCATATGGATGTCAGTAGAGGGTATCGGATCCCTTGGAACTAGTGTTATACATGGTTTTGAGCTGCCCTGGAGGTGCTTGGAATCAAATTCAGGTCCTCTGGAAGAGCAGACAGTGCTCCTCACTTCTGAGTTATCTCTTTAGCCCCATCTGCTTAAGATTTAGGAGACCATCTTTCCGTTCCCAAGCTGGATATCAGCTATCTACGGTGGAACCGCCATCTTTATCCTGCTTTATTTTTAAGTTTGTTCTTTTCATATAAAGGTGGAAAAATCTGGAGTCAGGAAGTTTTTTCCAAGTGAATTTTCATAATGCTAGGGGGCAGAAAATACTGGCTAAGACCAAAAACTGGTTAGGGGGAGCCTGAGAAATAGAATATGACTGTTCACTGATGTGCCTGGCACAGGGTTAAATGAACTAGTGAATGGATGGATAAGTGCAGTAACACAAATGTTCCTGGGCCTCAGTGGCTGGATGGCTGAATTCCGGGCTTCAACAGTCTGGTGCTGCTGCTGCTCCACGCAGCTCGGCGTCCTGAAGCTGATACCTCCTCAGAGGGAGGACAATGGCTTTTCTACTCCAGGAGTTTTTCTGGGCCTTTGTCCCTTTGCCTGTGGTTGCTCAATTCACTCAACAGGGTCCAAAACACGTGACTGGATGTGTTCTTTGTTCCAGTATTGAAGCTCCTCTAAACACAAAGGAGGAATCAATTGACTGAAGTGAGTCGCATTTCCCAGCACACACACACACACACACACACACACCACACACACACACACACACACACACCTCCAGAACTCAGAGGAGGGGGAAACAGCAAGTGTCAATGAGATGGGAAATCAAGGAAAGGGGCCTGGGAAGAAGAGACGTACTCTAGAGCTTCACCCCCATGCCGACTTCATGCTGAAACTGTGTGCTGTCCATCTCTTTCCTTGACAGGTGGCAAGGTTGGCTGCATGTCTGGGTGATGCTCTCGGGTCAAAGGTGGGCATGCTTACCTCACGGATGACCAAGGGAGGGGATTTTTGGTTAGCATGGAAGGCTCTTCCTGGCTGAAGGCAGAGCCGTAGCATCGAGTGCTGAGAGCTTCCAGTTCTATGTATTGATCTACTGGATGTCCCGTGATGTTTAGGCCTGATTAGGAAGGGGAAAAATTGGAGATGTCATTTTGATTAATATTTGTGCTCCCGCCGCGTGTTTGGCACTGAGGACTCTGGGCCTCACTGCCGCACGGCTGACACAATAGGAGTAATGCATTACCGATTCTTCTCCTGCATGCACAACAGAAATAATTTTCAGCTCTGAGCCAATTATTCCTTTTAGACATTAAGTCTGGTGTATTTCTGAGGGTTTTCATATGTACGGTAGCAAATTTGCAGGGCAGTAAACCCGTACCTTGAATTTCTGACGTGCTGCTAAAGTAATGGTTGTTCTTATTCCTCAATGTTTTCTCCTCAGCTTGTGGTGCTGTTAGAGCATAGTCTATATTGTATCACTTAATTATTTATTTTGTGGCAAAAATGAAATCTCACTTGCTGAAAGATAAAACATTTTTTTTTTTTGGATGGGATGGTTCAGAAGTTTTTTTCAGCACAGGGCTGGATTATATATATAATAAATATTCAGCTTTGGGGCCTTAGGATTTCTCCTGTGACTTCTGAACCTGTCCTTATAGCTCCAGAGAAGCTGTAAACAGTATTTTAAGCACAGACAAGGCTGTGTTTTAATAAAACTTTATTCACAGCTATGGATAATGCAGCAGTGAGCACAACGATTGTTCTTCTTGGTGAATATTGTTAGAGCTGGGGAGAGAGTTCATCTGTGCCTGCTGCACAAGCATGAGACCCAGCTTCTATTTCCAGAGCTCGTGTGAGAAATAACAGGGGCATATGATTACAATCCCTGTCCGGGGAGGTGGAGACAGGAGGGTGTCTGGGGTTTGCTGGCCAGACAACTGGTCAAATGGGCACACATCCAAATTCAGTGAGACTCTGTCTCAAATAATAAGAGCCATCGAAATGGCTCAGTAGCGAACAAACAAACTAGCAGCCAAGGCCAACTTGACCCATGACCCATATGATAGAAGGAAAAAAAGAACAAAAACTGCAAGTTGTCCTCTGTCCTCTAGGTGTATACCTGGGCATGCGTGCCTCCTCAAACTGTGGAGTGCAATTGTAGAAGACACTCAAAATTGACTTCAGATAGCCAAGCCACACACATTCGTACATACATCTACACACACCTGTATACACACACATGAACAAATACATCATTCATACACATAAAAAAATACTGTCTTCATAGCAACTCAGTTCAGTCAACCTTGCTGACTGTGGTGCTTGGGATTGCCACACTCATTTCACTGGTAAAGAAATGTGCTTGAGACAGCCTCAGGGGCTAGTGCAGGCAGCTGCCAGGTGTCACCCCTGCATGGCATCACATGTATCGTCCTGAACGTCGGTGTGTCCCTCACTATATCACCAGGTACAGTTCCTGCAGGTGGAAACCAGTGCCCTGCAACCATCAGGCAGGAGAGAGATAAGAAAAGCGTTGGGAAGGGAGGGGCCAGCTGTCTGAAGACTGCTGGGGGCTCTTTGGAAAGATGGTCTTTGGCTGTCTCTCGGACTGTGGCTTTTAATTTACACGTAGCACTAACAGCTCTGGCCATCTGATTCCTCACATGACAGATTAGAAACGGCAAAGAATGAGCAGGAGGTGGTTAGTGACAGGCTCACCTGACAGCGGAGGGGACAGCTGGCTGGGAAGGCTGGAGAAACCGATGTGGTCCAAGGTTTAAACAGGCCTCCCAGCTCAGGAAAGGTAGCTGGGAAAAAGAATGCTGAAAAAGATTGTAATAATTTTTTTTCCATAATTGATTTATTAGAACTACCGCAAACACTCTTGGTTTTCAATGCTGTTGTCTAACTGGAGGATTTACTTTCATGCTTTCAATGGAAATAGCGAGAATTATTATTTATAAAATTAAGAAAAATTCTGGGCTGAGAGATGTTTCGGTGGTTAAAGCACTGAACATGGGTTAAAGCCCCACAAGCGAGAGAAGCAGAGTTCAAACCCCGGAAACGAAGTAACTGTTCCGTGGGATGGCAACTGCCCTGTAATTTGAGCCAGAGAGAAGGATCTTTCCCTCTAAACTCCCCATCCTGCACCCCCAGCACGCTGGCTAGGAAGACTCACCTTATTGGTGAATTCCAGATTTGATTGACAGACTTTGCCTGGAAGAATAAAGTGGAAGGATGATAGAGGAGTACCCTGGACATCAATCTTGGCTGCACGCGCAGACACCCACACATATGCAAAGATGCGTACACACAGGGAGGCACACCACACACACACACACACACACACACACACCTGAGAAGAAAAACAAAAAATATGTGAGAGATGAATTGTGTCAAATAAAAGCTAATAGATCATATTTTCCAAATATATCCAACATTTTGTCTTATAACTGTATAAAATGCAGTCTATGAGAAATACAGAGGGCCCACATTTTCACAGATCAATGGTCATATTACCCCACATAGTATGGTATCTGTGGTTAAATTCAAACCTTGCCGTAACAAAATAGCACACAAGTTGACTCTGGGAAAACAATTTCCAGTACATAAGTTTTAGTCCTTCATGGTGTGCAATGGCTGATATTGTTATACATACAAAGGAAACGTGTGGAGATGACCCCCATTGGCCAATTGCAGCACTCTGAGAATAATTCACTTGCTCTCTTACGAAGGTCACCATTGTCTAGCTAAAGTGGTAAAGTTCCAGCGTGTGGAACGCCTTGTCAGCAAGGCTATTGTTAAGCGTTCACTGCACACACGGTAGAGGCGGGCTCAGAGAGTCCTGCAGCATCCTGCCTGTAGCAGTATCTCCGATGTGTCATTTTCCCAGAGCTGCTTGGTTTTGTTGTGGCAGAATGCAGGTGGAACCCCCTTGTGATGATTGCTCCTAGAAAAGAAAAATAGGATGCATTTAAGTACAGGGCAAGGTCTCTCCCGTATCACCTCGTCCAAGACTGTTTTCCTTTATCATAATAATTACTGGTGTTATTATCCAATGTCTGCTTTTCCTGTGCAGCCTAGTTTTGAAGCTTCACTTTCTCCTCCTTGGCCTTGGTTATCCCAACAACGCTGTAATTTGGAGTTACAAGTATGTGTGTGATCATGTGTGCACGGCTAGGTACACAATGGTCAGCAAGAACTTTGAGATTTAGGAACTGAATATTTATCTAACTAAGTTTAATCTCTTAAGTAGGAGGCAGTGCCCAAAGGTGGTAAGAACATTAATGTGGAGAGTCAAATTACCCAGGCTTAAATTTTGTTTTACAACGCTCTCTCTCTCTTCCTCTCTGTCTCTCTGCATGTGCGTGAATATGTGAATGTATATGTATGCATGTGTTTGCATTTACACATAAACATACACATTTTAATTGAGTGATAACTTAACTCTTGTCTTTTAGCTTTCCTGGCATTTTAAAACATTGGGCACATTACTGTGTTGTTTGCAAGACATCTTTAGAACATTTTGTGTGCCCAGAAGCAAATGTGAAAATCAATACAGTGTCATTCTAATTATAAAAACAAACACTGGCTGCTTAGAAAATTACTTCCACCAGTTAAGTTCCCCACCCTTATTACATTCATTTGGCAGTTGCTACCTTCCTGCATTTTGCTTTGTAAAGAAAGTCCATGCTGTGATCACTCTCAGAAGTTCCTATGGTCACGCTGCACTCGGGGACAGAGTGCTGGCTGGGTTACGGTGTCACATAGCCACATCTAAGGTGCAGGGGTTTCATACTGCAGAACTCAGGCCACTGCCATGCATGTAGCTTGCCATTGGTGAGGCATCTGCAAATGTGTTACACTGACACCCAGAACCTCAGCAGGGCTTTCAGCTACAGAGTGGAGTGGAAAGAAGCCCAGAGGAGCCATCTGCCCTCTCCAGGTTCCCTTCATTCAGTTGCCTACATCTACCCAGCAGCCAGCTGCCACAGAAATTATTTGGAAAGCCAGACTCGGTGGACTGTAATGACTGGTGCTTGGGGGGAAAGCAGCTTCTCTGATTTGGCCACAAGATAAAAGACACTGGACTTAACTTCATTAGTCTAGGCACATCAATAATATCCAACATCCACTATTCATGTGTGTTGAGATTAGATGGGAAAGGTCTTTCCTGTCTCAGGAATGAACCAAGTGAAAATTAGTCCGGAGGTCATGTCCTTGTTTTGGTGGAGAGAGGACTATTTTGAGGGGTGGTCGTTGGGTTTGACATTCCATGTCAGGAAATAACATTGGTTATTAATCTCTGCCTTGTCGGTAAGATCTGGTTATAGATTCGCCCACTCCTTCACCCCATTCTTTGTTCAGAGCCAATTCTGATATGCTCATCCATGCTGAGACAGTTGCTGTGAAATCCAAGCTGCGCTAACAGACATGAGATGGCTTGGTAGGGTACTTGCTAGGCAAATGTGAGAAACTGAGTTCAACATCAGAGGTTATAGCTGCAGAAATACAAGTGGGGGGAACAAAAGGTAGTTAGAGGAACATAGGTAGGCAAATGAAAGTGAGTCTCGGAAATGTCAGCCTCTTGTTCCCAAAGAGCAGAAGATTATGGGAAGATTGGCAGGAAGGTGTAGGGTAGCTATAAAAATGGGACCCATGGAGGGGAGGGGAGGGGGAATCCTCTGGCCCTATAACATATTCAAGCCCGCTTCCATTTGGGGACTCCCAGTCCTAGGGTTCTCCCCTCAGAGGGGTAAAGCTGTTACTTTTCCTTTCTCCAAATCTTGGTCTTCTGTATTCCTCAATGTTCAATTATTTGTCTGTGCCATGAAAGAACTCGGGGATCCCTTAGGCAGCCACCAGCACCTTGTCGCAGTGTTACATCGGAACAGTATGCAGCACTCTGCTCAAATAAGAAAAAAAGTTGGTGGTTCTACCTAGTTTAGAGCCCATCAGAGATGCCTGGCCATATAGGGAACTATATATGTCTGAAGTATTTACCATTTCTTCCTCCCACTTTTACCAACAACATTCAGTGGTAAACTTGACTCATTTGGAAAAAAAATGTACACTACCAGTGAAACAGGGAATTAAATGATTTTAGAATATTAAAAACGCAAAAAGCAAAGTGACATAGGGCCTTTATCATCCTTGTGTGAACTACTGACAGATTTGCCAACTGATGACCCCTCCCATCAAGACCTTTCTTCAGCTTCCTTTTCTGGACCGCCATTCATTCATCAGATACTTTAAGCTCAGCACTAAGGTTTCTAGTCCTCTTGGCATTCTGGCTCTGCCACAGGGTCATACAAATACCCTTGTTACTCACCATGCCTCTTCCTTGGTTTCCTTTCTAGATTGATTTAAGAGTTAAATGACACCGGGGTGAGGATATAGTTGGTTGGTAGAGGATTTGCATAGACTGAGCAGAGGCCTGGGTTCCATCTTCAGCACCACACAAGTGAGGTATGGGGGCGCGTGCCTGCAGTCCCAGAACTCAGGAAATGGAGGCAAGAGGCCCAGAAGTTCAAAGTCATCTTCAGTTGTATAATGCAAGCTGAGCTACATGAGAACCTCTCTCAGAGTAAATGATGAATGATAATGATAGATTTAGTTATAATGAGAACTGAAGAGTAAGATAGGATGAATAGAAACAACAATATTTTACCACTTACATACAATTCTTCTAGAGAGCGAGGGGGCAGAATGAATGTGTTGGTGTGGCACATGATTTCCAATGTGTCCTCAGCTTGTCGTATTCTGAACTTAAGACAGGAGATCAAATTATGTTTTGAGGTTTTAAAAATGTAACTAAAGTATACATTTTTTTATAACCTGATGCTACCATGCATTTAATTCTTTGCTTCATAAGAAAAATATAAAAGGAGAAGAATTCCAGATTTGAATCCAGGTAGATGTAGCATCAGGAGTCCTGGCTGTATTGCTTTCCTAGCACGACAGAATGTGTGACCTCAAACTCCACAACTTCAAATCTTTAGTTTAAGATCTCACAGTTCTGCAGAGTAGAGGTGCAGTTGAACGCTACTAGCTTTCTGGCTTTGAAACTCGCATGGCTGGGATAAAAGTGTGAGCCCCCTGCTTGTAGCAATGGCATTCTAAGAGCTCAACCAGCAGTTCAAGTAGGGGCTGAGGAGATGCACAGTCAGGAAAGTGAGCTTGGATTTCCAGTATTCTCTTTAAAAGCCAGGCATGCTGGTAAACACCTGTATGCCAGCAATGGGGAACAGGGGGCAGAGGATGCCCAGGTCTTAAATGAACATCCAGCCTGGCCAAACCAGTAAACTCTAGCTTCAGTGAGAGACCAGTGAGAACTGGATTAATCAGAGGATCTCCTTTTGCGGTCAAGGAATTAAAAGCCTTAACAACCACGGCACTGCCGTGACATCACAGCCACACGGGAGAAGATTGGATAAGGACAAAGGATACAGGGATTGTTTACTGAATTCTGCCTATTTCCTTGGTGCTCAACTTGAGAGGCCATGAAGACTCCAGGAGTGAGTGGACCATAGGATGGATGGGTGAAAAGTGGAAAGAACATTCTTTTGCATACCTGGATATGGACATGGCGTTGGCTTTCATAGGTAGACTCATGGGGGTGGGGGATATTTGATCCTTCCAATCAAACCCCACATTCCACTGACCCTGCATTCACTAATTATTTGCCCAAAGCAAAGAACTGATTGTAGTCAAAACTCTTCTTTCCCCTCTATTATCACCCCCCCACACACACACACAGAGAATATAAAAGAGCAAAAAACAGAAACAGTAAGACTCTGAGTAAACTCCCCCCTTCACTCAGCACCTCATCTAGGAGAGCACCCTTCAGTTCTGCCTCTTCCAATATGCTTCATCTTTCCAGGAAAAACTCTAGATCTGCTCAGCAAGATAACGACCTAATTACCTAAGCTGATGCCAGAAGCAAATAAGTGATAGACTGGAATGTCTTCGGGGCCACTGCAGCCAATAAGTCAGCTAACCTTCAATAAGATGCATGGGGGATAAAATCTAAGATAGTTATTTTAAAATTAAAAATATATATATATATATACCTGGTATTAGAATGCAAGTCGTACAGAGCGAGTGACATTTTTATTAGTTAGAAAACTGATGATTTAAACTCTGCATAAGATAGGCGATTGTCAATTTAAGCATAGTTTTCATGCACTAAAGCAAAACACACCTTTCCTGGGAACATCCTCATCCATTAGTTTATTTCATTTCAGAATGAAGTTGAAAATTTAGTTACAGACAATGCTGCTAACACATGTTTAAGAAGAGGGAGCTTTTAATGATACTATAACAGGGAAAATCTGATTTGGAATTTGCTTAAAGTTAGTACTTTATTTAAATTTGTACACACGTCAGTCAGCAATTTAAAACCTCTCTGTATCTATCTATCTCATCTCTTTCATTCTCTCACTCCCTCTAAGCCCCTCTTTGCATGTTGCTAGAGGTCAATGGTCAGAATCTGATGTGGGGGTTGAATGTGTCCCTCTGGTAAACGCCAAGATTTCTGTAAAGGCGCTGGAGGCTGTGACAGAGCTGGGTTTAGGTCACAGAGGTCAGACACTTTTTAAAAATGTATTCTATACCCTTAAGGTATAGAAGGTTGGTGGAAAGCCAGTGCTAAGTTTGTTAACATACTAGGGCCTTTGCATAGTGCAAAATGAGTCGAGCCATTGAAGATCTATTTTACAGATGGATTTATTCCATTTTGTGATAGTTAGGGATGAGAAAAGTGCCTTTATGCCTGGTTTACTATTTTCAGATCCATTCTACTTCCCCAAGCTTTCATTTCTTTCTAGTTAGCTGAATCTAAATCCCGTGCCTCCAGGGCCTACCCTTGGTCAAACTCACATCAGTTTCGTATTTGCAGAGTAAGATGCAGTCACTGTGAAATGCTTTTATTAGAAGGGCCGCTGGGTCAATCTCCATACACTTCTCTGAGCAAGCCACTGAGCTTCATGTGCAATGGAAGATAAGTGAGAAATCTCACAACACAACCCATGGCAGCTTCCTCCACACCGAGAATTTGATTACTTCTGGCAGCCATCTGTTTGACTGAAATCTGATTGAATGAGTATGGCCACCAAGTTTGATAATGAAGCTACTTTTTTTTTTAACCTATTCTATTTTAGGTATAGTCACTTTGAAATAAAACCATTCTTAAGCACAGCCCCACAACACACCAGATTTGGCTGAGAAAATCCCATTGATGTAGACAAGTCCTAGCTCTATCACGTAAACTTTCCTGCTCTTATCATCAAGCTCTGTTCATGCAAACACCTCCATGTTAGTAAGCATAACATCAGGTTTCTTTTTAGTAAATTCAGGCAATGTTTTCACAATGCTATGAGGAAAAAATTTAATGGAATGCATCTTTCTTTTTAGATGTGTTGGCTCCCAGTGTGCTTTTGGTGGTTCTGAGAATTTTTGTGCCCGTAATACTTTTATTTCTTTAGTGTTCTTCAGAGGAAGACACTACTGTCTCAAATTTACTTATGTATAATATTTGAATAGGTAAAATTTGATACAATGTGATTTCTTTAATCTAAATTTTACCTCAGTAACTTGTAGATAGATTCAAATGTTTGTGATTTTGTTGTGTGTGTTTGATAATGTCTTCTTTGAGGTGAAGTAGTTGGTGCTAATCCAGTAATAGGCCTAGTTATTAACTGATGGGAGAAAGTCTTTCTGGCTGGAACTGTAAATATAAGTGGGTAATTTAAAACAATGTATTTGTTGATAGTAGGTTATGATTATAGAAAGCAAGTATCAATGGTATTTTAGAATATATTTAATAGAAGGCTAAACATGTTTCAAATTTGTTGGAAATTACCAGGGAAGCCAAATGATGAGAACTTCTGGCTTTGGGGAGGGGACTTCTGGTATCAGGCAATGCAGCTTCTTCCTGTTCCTTGTGTGTCCAGGAGTACTACACTGCAGCAGGGTCTACGTTCCCTTAATTCTCTGCCCTGCTCTCATACCTGGGCAGAAGTCCTGTTGTGTGTCCTTTCATGAAGAAAGCCGACACTTGAAAGTCAGGTCTCCAACATACATCATAAAGAGATCATTTTCTCTCTTCAGAAATGAAACCAACAGAAAGCAGTATGGTAAGTTGCCTATAAATATTGACAGCCCTAATTCTTTGTTTGTGCTTGTCTTTTAGCCTCCTTCACAGAAGGCTGGGTGGAAAGCATGCTATCTTCTTTATATGCATAAAGACTTGAAGGTCTGTCCTGGCTTCGAATGACCCCAAGTTCCCTTAGGTGCAAGTCTGTCATTGGAATTTAACCCCAGCCCATCTTATGACTGTTTAAATTTCTCTCTGCTCTGGTCTTGCCCTGGAAATCCCTAGGCTGTGTATGCAAATGTCTGACCTTTAGCATAGCCAAGTCTGTCTCTGAATCTCCTTTCTTAGAGTCCATTAGGTAGAGGCAGGTAGAGGTGGTGATCTCAAAAAGAGGGATTTGCTATAAGGATGGAAGGTTGTACCTCTCAGTCTTCATATCAGGGGCACTGGTCCTAAGGATGGGATGAGAAACAATTAGGAAGTTGAAAGCCCTCCTATTCTCCACCAACCTTCTCTCCTCTGTCTCCCTGTCTTAGTCTGTCAGTCAGGCATTCTATCTGTCTGTCTGTCTGTCTCTCTCCTTGCCTCTTTCTCCCCTTTGACTAGTATATCCTATTCTTTGGCTCATGGAGGAGTGGGGTTGGCTAGTCCACAGAGATCATGTTAACACAGATTTTTAGGTATTCAGAGACTGACTTCTAACTGTCAATTCCTGAGTCTTTGGGTGTTGGGAATATCTAGGCAGCATAGTTGTGAGCTCTGCCGGCATCTTGCTTGGGTTCTAGAAGTCATTTTTCCAAGTCCTTGCCTCTCTTAAGACCTGGGTATAGGTTTATAACAAGCATAGTGAGTGTCAATGCCTTTCCAGGGAGACCCCAGAATTCTCTGATGCTCTCCAGCAGCCCTTTTGCTCTGTCTGAAGGGAAAGAGTAAACTTTAATCTATCCATTCAGTGAGCACTTATTGAACCTGCTTGTCTCCACACTCAGAGAATGTAGTTCATGCTCACCAGCCAGGGCCCACAATCTGGTGAGGAAGTAAGGGATTGTAAAGCACCAATTGGAAACCTACTGTGCTCTGAGGGTGCTGAAGTTGAAAATGAGGCCAGGCGTGAGATGAAGCCGCTTTAAGAAGGCCTGCCTGAGCAGTGGGAATTGTAAGCTATACACAAAAGATGAGCTGGGGCCTGCAAAGTCAAGGTGTATTTGTTTTCAAGGAAAGCAAATAGAGATGTAAGAGAAAAGGCAAGTGTTTGTTGGGGTGGTGGCAGGGCTATCCTGACAATAGAGCCTGTAGATCAGGGGTCTGGATGCAATCCCAAGTAGAAAAGCTCTCATTATGCAGATTGCTGCTGGCACACAATCTACTAAAGAGCAAAATCCAACTTGTAGATTGTACTGGACCTTACTCTGATGTATTCAGGAAGCCAACAGATTAAAGATATGTTGCTGTATAAGTAGAACGCTTGTCTGTTATATACAGAACCCTGGATTTGATCCCTCCCTGGCTCCACGTAAACTGGGCGTAGTGGTACACTGCATGCCTGTAATCACAATACTTGGGAGGTAGACGCATAAGGGCCAGGAGTTCAAAGCCATCCATGGCTACAAAGTGAATTCGGGTCTATGCTAAGATATGTGAAAAATTCTGTATTAAAACAAAAGCCAACGATCCCATTGTTCTACGAGTTAGATTATATATGTTACCTGGGAGGCAAGAATATCTGACAATGTCATCTCCGGGTTGGAGGGCAATGGGAGACCAGACAATTGATTTTCTCAGCTTGAATGTCAGACGTTCAAGAACAGAGAGGCAATGTTGTTTGTTGTTCAGCTCCCAATCAGCTGAGCGTACCCTTCTGTCATATGACATAAGGTGTTATCATGGGTCACATTCACTCTGTGCTAGAAATTATAAGCCCAAGGTGTCTGGCCCAGAGCCCACTGTTTGTTTCTGGCCCAGGATAGTTATCAATGTATCCCAACACAAACTTGTAGATGTATTTAATGCTGCAAGGTATTTTAGTGATTTTTTTTTTTGTAAATCACTTGTGTAGTTTTAGGTGTGAACTGTATAGATAATGTGCTTTCCTGTTTCAATGTCAAGGCTAGGGGATAGTTACTTGTAGGTAGAATTGAATATTTGTACTTTAGACACTGCAGTACATTAGCCTTCCATATCTCTTGCTTCTGTGATGTCGTGAGGCTTTGGGGGAGCTCTGGATCTTGGGCTGAGCCATTCTGGTTGACTGTATGTTACAAACAGGTCACAGTGAATGGTTCCATAAACGAAACAGATTAGATAACTGTGCAGAAGCAGCCAGCAGACAACCATAACTATGGTTATGGCTGGGAAATTCAAGAAGGACTTTGTAAGAAGTTTAGAATGAAACTAATGAATATGTAAAATATACAGTGTAATTCACGAGGCTATGTCATTAAAGCACCATAAATGACTTCTCAGGGACTGTCAAAAGCTAAGCATGGTAGCACACGCCTGCGCTCTCAACTACCCATGGGGCAAAAGTATTGCTTGAGCCCAGGGGTACAAGGTCAGTTCCAGGTAACATAGAGAGACTTAACATTTTCTGAAAATATTTTCTAAATAGCACAATTGCTTGACGTACAAAACTCATGAGAAGACTATGTTGATACCGAGTTCAGAGAGGTTTCTCAGAAAGACTATGAATTTTATGGTTTTAAATTCTGGAGTGCAGCCATTTTCCAGGAAGATGATCTGTAGCTTTTAATCTGATAAGATCTGATAAGCTTTTTACTGTCTTTCTTGAGAGAAAAGATTTTCTTGATGTCACTTCTCGTGGTCATTGTCATTTGTTGACAGAATCTCAATAGTCATGGGGAAAGAAAGGTTAGAGAGTTATATTTAGAAGTTGGTATTCAGGATGTCTGCTTACAAATTTAAAGTGAGTGCAGTGGGGGAACTTTGTCAAGAGTCCCCAGGACTGAAATTGTGCCCGCTGTTGTATTATGATGGCCAGTACCAGGTTAAAGGGTCAATACCGACTACTGGTCATGGCGTTATCAGGGAAGAGACTGGCAGACTGAGACAGGATTGCGTGGTTGTTAATACAGTTTTCATGTCTATCCTCCTATCAGAGGGAGAGTGACCTATAATTTTTACTACCACTTTTTAATTATAATTAACTTAGTTGATCATGTCTAAATATTATTGATGAGGATTAATTATCTTTTACACATACTACAACTTTTTTTCCCATAGGCAGGAAAGGAACACTATGAAATTAAATCTGTATTATGGCATTAATTACTGAATTTCTTATCATTTCTGTTTGGTTGGGCATGAGTTATATTTAACGTAAGATTAATAATTCTCTTTTTTTTTGTACCTGAGTATGTATGTATATGAGTGTAGCGTGCATACATGTATATGTGTTCCTCTCCAAAGATTCAAAAACCAAAGACAGTGTCAGGTGTCCTCCTTCATTATTCTGCACATTAGGTTATTTGAATCAGTGTGCCTCTCTGAACCTGGAGCACACAGGGTTTTTTCTAGGCTGACAGCCAACAACTGACCCTTCCATCTTGTGCTAAGGTTATAGGGACTCGTACGACGAGAACAGACTTACCATTGGGTGCTGGGTTTCAAACTCAGGTCCTTATAGTTGGGCAGGACCTCCCTACTAAGCTTTTTATCATGTGTGTGAGTGATTTATAATGAGTTTGTGTGTACTATATGTGTGTATGTATGCCAGTTTTCTTACGTGTGTGTGGGTGTGGGCACACTTGTATGTGCATGCATTTGGAAGCCAAGTGATGATGTCTTGCATCTTCTTTGCTTGCTCTATGCTTTATTTATTGAGGCAGAGTCTCTCACTGAGCCCAGAGCTCGCCATGTGGGCTAACCTAAGCCACCATGTGCGTCTTGAAAACCCAACCACAGGTATCTGCAGGGTCAGTCAGTGCTCTTAACTGATGAGACATCTCTCCAGGTCCCTACACTTGTTCCCTTTAACTTTAAATTGGACTTGTCAGCACCACTTCTGGAGCTAGACGGATGTCAGAGGGCAGAGGAGATTAATCCCAGTTCTAATAACATAAGAAATAAAAAAAGAAAGGCTCCGATGGTAACAAACTCCAGCAATAAAAACAACGAGGAAAGCTGGGGAGCTTTGAGTGAGGGCACGTGCACTCTAAGCCCCCGCGTCCTTAACAATCCTAATCATTTAAGTAAGTTACACATTACCAGTGGAAACACTGCAAACCTGGGAGCCCAAGGCGAGTGCTCCAGAATCTCTGTTGTCTGGGAGCTGGGACATTGGGAGATGACACAAAAGTATTCCATGGCTGTTCCTTATTGATCACTTATATCACACTGGATAATAAGAAGGATTTTCGTTATGGAGACTTAGCTGGATTTCGGTTCTAGCGGATAAAGAGGCTCTTGGGCAGGGGGTGCACTTTCAAGTCCATACTTTCATAGTTGATGGCAACATTTAGACTATGTAGACAGAGCTCCTAGGCTGGCTCTTTCTGTTGTAAGAAGGCTGAGATGGCAGCTCACAGAGCCAAGCTAGAACCGTCATGTAGAAGTGTCGTGTGCGGTCTCTGTAGTCCACTCCAGCGTGTATTTTGCTTACGTTTGTTTTGTCTCATGAATTTCATTTTTCCAGGCACCTTGGAAAGGCACGAGACGGGAGAAAGGGCCAGGATTATTCTCAACGGTGGTGACGACGTGCAGCTTGTCAGGTCTGACCCGACACTGTCAGTGGCCTCAGAGTCACACAAGCACAAAAGTGTAGAGCAGAGGTCATCCAGCTCCCACCAGCCTGGGCCGGTGCCCTGCCCTGGTCTGCAGCTGGGGTCTTCATGTAAGGTGAGTTCCACGAGAAAAGAGCATCTGGGGTAAGAAACAATGTGCATCAAAACATGGTGCTAACCTGTGGGCACAAAAACAGGGACGCAGGTGATGGCAGCCGCCCCATGATGGTGGGTGAAACTGGACGGGACAGCCTAACTCTGAAGTGAATGTTATCTTTGCGACATCATTTGTGACAGTAGAGTTTCCAGCCCATCAAAAATTAAGTTACTGTCCCATCAACTCACATTATAGGCATGTTTTTTTCTCTTCTTTTCTCATTTTAACGGTGGTGATCGTATTCTGTAGTTTGGATCCACTTTTAATTCTTCAGTCGAATGTATTTGTATCTTTTACTCAGTCTTGCTGCTCATGTAAACTTGCTTTATTATTTTAATGTTCTAGACATGTGATAGTGATTTAATCTTGTTTCTTTAAGATATTCTATTTTTGTCCTTCATGCTATCTTCTTAGCATGTCTATCTGTGCCATTTGTATGAACATGCCTAGTATTTTTTCATGTAAATATTCTCCTCACAATATTATCTAATGGATTTCTATAGTTTTAAGGGCAACTGTATACTCTATATTTTTTCACTCTTATTGCTGATATAATTATTTTCTTATTAATCAATTCTTTATATATACATTTCCAGTAACATGTTTGAACCTAAAGGTTATTAGGAAATCAAAAGTTGGGGTAGGAGAGATTGATCAGTGGTCAAGAGCACTTGCTGCTCTTCCAGGAACCCCCATTTAAATCCCCAAATCCACAGGGCTCTTACAACTGTAGGTAATCATGGTTGATGTCTGTGTCTTTTCTGGCTGCCTGCTTTCAGATGCATATAACCATGTGCAGGCATGAACTCTTACACATAATTGAAAATAGTCTAAAGTTTTTAAAAGATCAAAAATTATTTGAGTGAACATATGGGAATTGAGGGTTCTAAGTTGGGATTTGCATATTTTCATCATTTCCCCTTCTTTCAATGCTCTTAATAAAAATGTAGCAAAGATCCTAATTTTATCTTGTGGGTACATTTATATTAGAAACAGAAGATGTCTTGTCATTTATCAAGGTGACAGAACCCAAGCCACACATCTGAGTTTCCATACCACCTTACAGATTTAGGGACCTGATTTAGATTTTATCTGAGTCTGGCACCTTTTGAGAGCTCAGACACTGACTGAACACCTGACGATGAGTCTGTAACCTGACGGTGTTTACTTGCTGAACTGTGAGAAGTCCGGCTGGAATCATACTGCTTGATCGTCTAGTCTCTAGGTACAAAGCTGGATGGCTGCGTAGGACAGATCTTGATACAGGGCCCCGTGGTCCTTGTGATACCAGCCTCAGGTATTGGTCCACTGAGTTCTAAAAGTCAGATACTGTCCACCATGTCGCCAGGTCCTGGTTGAAATAGAATGAAAATCCCCTAAAGATTGCATTTCTCTTTTTACTATTTTCCTTCTTTAGATGTTAAGCCAGTGGAGGGCAACAGCTCGCTCAGTCTCCTCTTTCATTGTTTTGAGGTTGCCAAATCTGCTCTTTGTATGTATGTACGTGTGTATGCATATATGTATTTCCTCTTGCCAACATGGATGAACATTGTGGATATACAGTGCCTACAGAGGACAGAAGAGGGTATCAGATCCCCTGGAACTGGAGTTACAGATAGTTGTGAGCCACCTTGTGGCTGAACCTAGATCCTCTGGAAAAATAGTCAGTGCTCTTAACCACGGAGCCGTCTCTCCAGCCCTAGCTCTTGGTACTCCTAACACGAGAACAGGATGTTTGTAAGGATTTTATGTAGCTATGATAAAATGTCAATTGAATCCTATGTGTGGTTGGGTCAATAAGCCTCAGTTACTGAGCCTAGCTTGCTCTTTGCTCACATCTAGTGCAGCTTCCTTGTTGTCTGTTGTATCATCATAGAATAGAAACAATGTGCTGGGAATGGCAATGTGGGGCCGGCCTAAATCTGAGTAGGGTGCTAGATACCTGTGTCTGTAAGTATTCTAATGAAATGAACCATCTTGTACAAAAAGCATACACTATAGTGGAGTAGGGATTGCTCTAGAATGGTAGGCAAGAAGTATGCGTTTGTTGATCTGTGTGTTTTAGAGGCAGAGTTGTGATGTCTATTGGGGAAAAAAAAGTCACTTTCACTGGGTGCCAGTTTTTCTGCTTGGATTCCCAGAAGTAGGTAAACTGACTGCATTTTTTTTTTGTTTGTTTTTGTTTTTTCTGAAGCTTAGAGTTTCCCTTTGGGTAGTGATAATAGTGTGTACACATTTCATTTTCTGTATATAATTTTGTTTCCTTTTTGACTTCCAGAAGCAATAAAGTGCTCTGGTCTTGTCATCCTACTTGCAGGCTGACTCTCACTCTATTGTCTAGTTGTTGCCCTTTCCCAGAACAGTCTACAGTTTCCAGCCTTTGTTCTTTGTAGCGGAGAAGTAAAGGAGACAGGCCAGTCTCCCCCTTTCCTCTACACGCCCCCGTCGTTACTAGATTTGGAGTGGCTGTGGGTATCCGTGTTTGCACTGCGCTTCTCCACCTTCATCACTGTAAGTCACTCGTGTGTTATTGTAGGGTTTGTCACAGAGCTGGGGTGCTGAGATCATTTTATCGTAAAGTGCGAAATTTCAAACATGAACTTGTACATTGGTAATGTACTTCTGCGCGTATGTGTCTGCGAGAGTGTGGGCACACATGTTCTGGGGCACATACGGAGTTCAGAGAAGAACTTCAGGTGCTGGCCCTTGCCACCAGTATTGCTTGAGATGAGGACTCTGTTGTTGGCTGCCGAGTATACCATCCAGGGTCGATGGCCTGCAAGCCTCCAGGACTCTCCTGCTCACTTCTCTCTGTTTCTTCTCACCAACAGGGTCACTGTGGTTACAAATGTCTGACACTGCGCCCAGTGTCAGAATTCGGGGTACTCAAACTTAGTGTTTCAGATTTGTAAGAGCTCTATCTGCAGAGCTGTCTTCCCAGTTCAGGTGTGATTTACTCTTAATATAGTAAATGCTTCAGGAATATCATAAGAAAAACTTCAAGAGTGTGAGTCACATCCCTTCTGTAGGTGGGGAAAATAGGGGACCACAAACCTATGAGCTTTAGACCATCCAAGATTGCTTTGTCCCTGTGCCTGTGTTTGTGTGTGTGTGTGTGTGTGTGTGTGTGTGTGTGTGCGTGCGCACATGTTAATATTAGTGAGGCATAGGCAGACTACGGTGTAGCAATGGAATAGACAATTTAGATAGAACAGAACATTTACATCTCTATGTTGGCCGACATTCTGGGCACTTCTAGAATGTTTTATTCAGTTTTTCTTGGTGAGTTTGGGGAGCACATGTAAATGGGGAGCAGATTACAAAGAGAACAGAAAATATTATAAAACTCATAAATATATGCACTTTGAATTGCTGGAGGAACTGAATCTCTGCTGCAAGACAAAGAGAGAGAGATCTTTGGGATGAGAGGCGGAGGGAGGGTCAGGGACTTAAAGGATTTATAGGATACAATACCATGGTGGTGTTGGGAACTGCTTTTCTTAGATTGGGCAAAGGATAAAACAGGATGAAATCTATTTAAATAGCAGTGGGAGAAATTTAGCTTTGACGTAGGGATTTAGCAACTGGACTAAAATCATTGCTACATGACAGTGATCCTTGCGGCTACATGGCACTGTAACAAGAAAAGTCATTTTGCTCATTGGTTAGCTGGGTGGTTTTGTTTCATGAGTCTGTAGTGTGTGTGTGTATGTTTTCAGTTCTTTTATTGTGCTTCCTATCTACAAAATGAGTAAAAGGATAAACAGGATTATTCTAATTAACACAACTTATGCCATCTGCAAGGTCTGAGAGCTCTGCTGAGCTGAGTAGAACCTGAATCTCACCAGTTCCCTGCCCGCCTGCTTATGCGGTAACATTAAATGAACACATGGCAGCTTAAGTTGCCGTTTGGAATAAGACCATACCAAAATGCTAAACACACGCACTTTGGATATACGAGAGTAAGTGAAAATCTTTCAAGCCAACTTTATTCATTTTCTATTTCTCTTGTTTTAAGATGTTTGCTGGGTGATTTAAGATTATAAAGGCTATCTTCATTTCATTTGCTTAGGGCAATGGTGACGATGAAGAAGATTGTGTGGATCTCTCAGTAAAAATCAGGGTGTGAATGCTTTAGAGTCACAGCTCAGTTCTTTGCCTAGATTCCTACTCAGCTTTGCTGTTGAGCAGAGGGGTAATATCCGGGGAGACTTGGCCTTGCAGCAGCAAGTGGTGGCCCAGGCAACATAAGCTGGCTAGAGTTTGCCGACCTATGGTCTAGTAGACCTCTTTGCACTGGTATCAGGGGGACGTGAAAAGAATCTGTAACTCCCCTTTCTTCTATGTCTGAAATTTTAATAAAGTCATTTATTTAAATTTCATGTATTTGTGTATATGATGTGACCCTAAAATATGTATGTATCTATAAGGGACTGTAAATTGGAATAATTTGTGTCAATACACTATATTCTATTCCTGTATAGAAAGCAGTACTTGTATTGCCTGGGACACCATCCTTTGTGAAATAAACAAATAACAGCAACCAAAACCCTCTGCAAATTATGATTTCCAGTACAACTGAGCATTTCAATACATAATTGATTATATGAATAAGTGTGTGTGTGTGTGTGCGTGTAATAGAAAGTTAAGAGCAAACATATCCCTTTACAGGAAGCCTACAGTCTACATGTGCTTATCCTACAGCCTTGCTTACACATTCTCTCTGAGAAGATTAGGACCTTTGTTCCAATCTCTATTGAACTTAAACTTGACCAGTTTGTCTAGACTGACTGGCCAGTGAACCCTGGGGATCCTCTTGTCTCTGTTTCCCCATTGCTGAGATTTCAGGTGCACATTGCCTCATCCAGCTTTTACATGGGTGCTAGGGATAAAATTCAGGTCCTTGGTCCAGGGATGATAATGTACACCGTTGAAGCCAGCACTAAGAGGATGGAAGCACGTAGATCTCTTCAGTTTTGTGGCTATCTTGGTCTTCATAGTGAGTTTCAGGTCAGCCAAGGCTACATAGTGAGAAGCTTCTCAAAATTAAAAAAAAAAAAAGACAAAAAGGTTGTAAATGCTTATAGGGTAAGTACTTGGCTGACTAAGCTATGTCTCCCAACCTCCATTAGAGAATTTTAAACAATGGATTAACCTAAACATATAAGTATGGCTCTAAATAAAGACTGCATTTGCACTTATATCCTAGTTGTTGTTATTATGGTTTTAAACCTTTATTTGGCCTTAGTGTAATATCCGACATAAGTCGCTGAGAAATTTTATTAAAGTTTTATCTTGCCTCCTCTTGTAAAATACAGATGGCAGCTTGCTAGGTTTTCAGTCAAAAGCTGGATTCTGCTACTTTTACTTTACCAGACTGAAGTTAATTTTTTATTATTTAAGTTTGTATGTATGTGTATGTGCACATGAGTGCAGGTGCCCATGGAGGCCAGAAGAGGGTGCAGGATCCTGGAGCTAGAGTAACAGGTAGGTGTAAGCCGCTTCACATGGGTGCTGGGACTTCTGAAAAAGCAGAATGTGCTCCTAACCACTGAGCCAAATGTCCAGCCCAAAAAGCTATTTTTTGTTGTTGTTTGTGTTCCATGAAACACAAAATAACCAAAACACAACAAAATAATGATACTTAAAAGTCTCACCTGTAGATTTACATGTAAACTCTTAAAGTTCACTGAGACAGTACGTATGGTTTAACTCCATTTTTATTTAAATGTTTAGTTGTCAAAATTGCATTTCACTAGAAGAGAGTAAGCGGTATTTATTTAAAAGTACTCGGATTATATAAGAGTTAAGGGCCAAAGAGATGGCTCAGTAGTTAAGCATACTTGCTGCTCTTGCAGAAGACCCAATTTGGGTTTCCAACACCCATTGCCAGACAGCTCACAACTGCCTGTAACTTCCTGCAGTAACCACAGCATCCAGCAAACTCCGATAGCATGCTTACGAGCTGCACATGTCCAGCATATATACATATACATAATCAAAACTAAAACTAAAAAAAATATAAATTGCCCATGTAGGATGTTACTTTTCACCTCTCTGATAGGTAATTTGGATGGTATCCCTTTTGATAGTTGGTCAAAGTATAAGTAATGTGAAAAATATTTGCATAATTTTATGAGAATAGATTCTTCATTAAACATGGAATGCATTCAGTTCTTTAAGTTTGGTGTTCTTATTTTGGTTTTAAACATTTTACTTTATTTAATCCCTACATAGAACACAGTGACCTCAGGCAGTATAGGAAATCATATGGTAGTGGTGATATGGGATGGCAATTTGCTTTTTCAGCCTTATATAAAACAATGGATATTTTCCACAGAAGATAACCATTTTTCAGAAGGTTCTGTAAGGTGAATAAAAGCTTCCAGAACTGATAATGCTTTTAAAAATTAACTGCTTTATGAAAAATAAAACAGCCTATCTCCCATATGGTGGTATGAACTTAGACTTTATTTTTATTTATTTATTTATTTTTATTCAGAAAGTTGCCTCAGTCACAGGAAATTATTAGAGGTCATCACAGCTTTGTTTAAAAACTACCTCAGGAGGTCCAGTCCCCACAGAAAGAATAAGCACGGTGAAGTGACTCCAGCTGCCGGCCTCCTGCGCAGGAGCCTCCCCGAATTTCCTCAGAGGACTTCAAAGCCTAGCTCAAATCTAAGCACTCGTCAGCCATGTAAATCGGAGATACAAAAGGGAAAAGCACCTATTTCATGGTGCGGGGCTGGCGAGAGCCCAGCTTTGTGGTGCACGTGCCGGGGGAGGGGGAAGTACCAGCCACGGAAGGGCACTGTTCTCAACCCTTGACAAATGCAGTTAACACCAGATCCATATTAATGTTGCCGAGGCCCCTTGTTGTATTTAGACAGATTTTAATGATCTGCAGCATTCCGAGGCCCAAGATACACAACCTCGCCGTTCTTCAAAGGAAGCTTGCTTAACGCGCGAACGTAAAACCCTCTCATCAAAATGAAACTTTGATACTGGCCGCAGTCACTGCCACGGGTTATTCATCCAGTCAGCAATTTGTGTGGCAAAGTGCCATTTGAATAGCGTATTGTTGGGGGACTTACGGTCCACTTGACAAGGGCTCTTTCTCTAAATAGTACAATTTGACTCCAGCTGTTAGAGATTGCCTTTGACAGCAGCCACACAGAACGGAGACTCACTGCTGAAAAAAAAAAATCAATATCAGCTTCTTGCTCCTAGGAATCTGTTCTTTTCTCTTCTGTGGGCCAATCAACAGCTACCGAGGGCGGAGAGGAGGAAGCTTAAATATTGTCTAAAATGCAGCCCACTTTGAGTGTCCAGTTAAGACTTGCCATGAGCGGTACCGAAGAAGAGTTTTAGGACACGATTTCCACAGCCCGGCTCCTGTTGATTCACAATGACAGGGCAGGTGAAACTGAAATCTGGTCTCTGTACTCTGTGGAGAAGAATTAGTGTAACAACAGACAGAATTGTAGGTGATGTTACAGAGCCAGACCCATGACTTCTTGATGTTTGTTTTTTTTTTTTTTTCCAATGTTCTACATTCCCTCCCTTCTCTCTGTGTGCAGGTTTTTATTTTATTCTATTTTATTTTATGGATGGCAGAACCTTTTGTGGCTGTGCCCATGGCAACACCAGTAGATGTTGACAGCGTTGTGCTCCCAAAGTAGCCTTGATGGTTTGGTTTTGGAACTTTTCTAACACTTTTCTCTCTCTCTCCTTTTTTTTTTTTTTTTTTTAAAGCATACAAGGTTGCTATGATACCTAACTGGCAGTGATAGCTATTGAATCTCTTAATTCCAATAACTCCACACAAGGACCTCTCTCCTCCTCTTTGATTGGGTCTCTCTATTATTTCCTCTTTTATCACATATCTCTCTTATTACTAGACATTATGTTTACCATACAGCAGAGAAAGTAAAATTGCATCCTCGAGATGAGGGGGAGAAAGTCTCAGCATAAAATCTCGAACCTTAAAACATTTCAAGTTATGAAAACCTTTACTGACTATTGATCTCCCACGATTGCAGATATAATTTGTTTAAATTATTTCTTGCTTTGAGTGTCTGTGATTTTGGATTTTTATTGGTATTTCCCTGAGATGTCATAAGTCTTCATCTAAGGTGTGTTGAGTGGAATCTGGAAGAGCTGTCATTTTTAACATAGAACATGCCAGCGTGATGTGTCCTTTCTCAAATGCCTTTCCACTGGGGTTGGTTGAAACAGCTGTTGTCCTATTACTGGTCATCCCTGCATTTACTGAGTCTTTGGCTGAACTAGCAACTGAAAATTCAGAAAGCTGGTGGGTCCAATTGTAAACAAAGGCCTTCGAGGGTGACTCAAGGTCAATGTTATTGTTTTTATAATTGCTGATAGGCAATCCTGATTTCTCCCAGAGAAGGGCTTTGCTCAGCTTTGATTTCTGTGACTGTTATCTCTTTTGGTAATTCTCCTGGAAGATTTTTCAATGAATAAATGTTCATACCATCTCTCCAGTGCCCCATGTAGCCTGGATCTACGTCACGACCCTTCCCCGTACAGTATCCCAACAGCCCTGTTGGGATGTGAAGCTCTGGGGTCCTTAAAATATTCTAGAACTAAATTCTTTCTATACTTATCGGTTAACATACATGTGTGGGGTTGGGAGGGGTGGCTGAGGAATCAATGCAGCATAGAAACACGGAGCAGAATTAAGTGAATCAGGCACTGCATGTTGTGCTTTACTTAATCAAGAAATATCATCAGCATGCTTTACTACATGTTTTTAAAACTTGTCTTTATTGACATGAATAATTTGATAGGTCTTTAGAATGCTGTGATCATGATCATGTCTATGACAGTTTAGAAACATTTTTCTCTTGTTTTTTAGTTTCTTTCCTTCCTTTTATATTCAGCTCTACTTGTTTTCTTAAAACAAACAAAACCCCATAGCTTCTCAAGTTTTGGTCATCCCTTGCTATCAACCTCACTGATTAAACTAATATCTTGCTAAAGTAACCTACCCTCCCCCAAGAGGGTCAGATTTATCCTGTTTGAGCAACTTGTTTCTGGAGGTGAAGTTTCTTGAAATAAAATCATTGTCTTCCACTGGGAATATTCTCTTTGTGTGTTATATTTATTACTAGCGCACTGGATACTAGCCTTGAGAACAAAAAGGGGAAATTATAGAAATTCAGATGTTGGGTTAACTCAAAAACTTCAGAACAGGAGAGGAAGGGAGAATGAAATCTCTCCTTTTGAAAGCTTGCCTTGTCACTTGTTGACTGAAGGCATCCTCTGGGCCCATTTAAGGAAACACAGCAAGTTGGTGCTGGCATCAGTGACTTATGCTGATGTCTCTAAGAGCAGAAAATGCAAAAATGTTACAGGAAGCAGTTCTTGGGACAAAAGCATTTATTCTCATGGAATATTTCCTCTGGGCTATTAAACCAAAATGTATTAAAGCATTAGCTTTGTTTCTTGATGCCAAGAGTCCAAATGTATTTCGTTAGAACACAGAGGCAGCTGGTGGTCCTAACTGCTTTTTCAGGATTGAATTTTTACGGTGGCATCCTGGAAGTGCCTTTAGTTCAGTGAAGTGACAGATTAGTTAGCTTCTCTGAAATCTTCATCCTGAACACAAACAGCCCACAGAACCTTTTCCCCCAATTGTTAGTATTCCTCATGGATATTAAATGTTCCTAAGACACCGTTGTGGCAGCAGCTCTTTCTTTTCCTGTGTACATAGTTTTATATATAAACAGATTTGAACACTGTGTTTTGTGGATGGTGGTAGGCTCCAACCTTCCCATTGTCTAAGACATGCTTTTTCAAAAGCTGTTCCTAAAGCTTATGAACTACAAAGCCCACTCACCTCAGTACCTTCTTCTATACCTCCTTAGAGGTCGCTTGTCATTATTCAAAACTCGGCTCTGTCCAGTTTTTGTTTGGTAGCAAACATTTTATTTTCCTTTGTCTGGCCCTTGCACCAAACCCAGTTCTATAACCTCCACATCCTGCCATTGACCATGTTGCTGTGTGTGGGATACAGAGAGAAGAGCTTCGGCCCTGGCTTTCTATGAGACCTTCCGGAGACTTGAGTGAGAATATTTATCCCTGATAAATACAAGGGCCCACAGCTAAATGCTCACCAGGGGCTAGGATGTCCATAGAGATTGTCAGCTAAACATTTTTAACCACGAGAGACCTAGTTTTTCTTTAACTCAGAGTCAAGATTATAGATGATCAAAAAAATTGTTTTTAGAACCCCATAGCATATTTTGCCCCTCTTTGTGCTTTTGATTTTTGCATTAACTAAGGATTATTTTATATAACCCTTAGGACACACTTTACCTTAATTTCTGGCTTGTTGAATGATGAGACTACTATGATGGTAGCAAAAAAAAATGTCTAGTTTTCCATGTGTTTATGACAATTCCATTTATTACCATTAGTTTTGCCCTGACTTACATAACCTACCCTTCTGTCTTAGTCAAGATCCCAGTTGTAACCAGAGATAGAACATGCAATGAAAGCTGTGAGTGTGTACTGTGACAATGCACAGACCTTCCAACAGGCCAGGTACTGGGCCTGCAGCTGGGTACATTGTGCGTTTGCCTCATAGTCCATATATCCCTTAATTATGAGACTAGGTCTTTGTGTTTTAGAGCACTGGATTACCTTACTATTATCACAATTCCATGTGTAACCAGGATTTTGTTTTGAGACAGGGCCTCACTAAGTAGTGCTGGCTGCCCTGAAATGCAGTCCATAGACCGGGCCGGCTTTGAACTCACTTCAATCCCCTTGCTTCTGCCTCACAAATCCTGGGATTAGAGGTGTGCACCACTCAGTGTGCCAACTTTGTAAAAACTGCAATGGTTTAAAATGCACCTATACCTCTCTAATGAACAGTTAGAAAGGATACAGATGGGTAACACATTCACAGAAACACCATGAAGCATAATGAGAGCAAGTGCCACAACCTGCTGGCTTAATGAACTTTAAAAGATTGTTCAGTAATGGTAATGAAAGCCAGGAAAGGAATTTGCCACACAGGGACTCAATGGCTCATTTTAGGTAAGATGCAAATAGCAGATCCCTTATAAGACTCAGGCAGACAAAGGGTGACAAGGTTAAAGTGGCTTTGTTCATCAGGAAACTGTATGGCATTGCCTCCATTTACCTGTCTGTCAATCTCAGGCTCATTTCTCCTAGTCACAAAGTTATCTAAAATAATCACTCAGACATAGCCTGAGGATTATATTGTATATCACGGTCCTCTTCTTCCCTGAGATAATTGCTTTTCAAGCCCACCCCTTAATATAAAACCCCCAAAGCTATCAGCCATCTAATCAACAGGTTTGCAATAACGTTTAGAGATGGATGTATGATAAATATGAAGAAGGTTTATTTATGTTTCCTTCCCTAACTGCAGGAACCCGGGATGAGTTTGCAGCCCTCAAGCAGCAACTTCTTGCTTTGGTAGTTGATTTGGAAACTGCTTAGTGCCCCTCTCATCAGAGGACAGGAGAGGAGATGATGACACTCTGTTATATCCCGCTTTAAATACCCTCGGATTTCTCTTCGGGTGGGATCAGTGCAGAGCCTCAGGAGACTGCAAGCCTTAATACCCCATTGAGGTCTGAGGGGTGAGGCTGCTCAGTAATTTTCGGGAGACTTATGTGCTTCCACATGCTGACACTGCCGATTCTAGTCCTTTTATGCCTCTTCTTGGCAAAGGCCATTTGCTCCAGGTGTCCTCTTTGCCTCCTCAAGCTCAGCCTGTCAATAAGCACATGCCAGCTTGCTCTTGAAGTACCAACTTTAAGTATTTATACTACTTTTCCAAGTAGGCCTTGAGCTCCTTGGTATATATGTTGTTTTGTAGTGAGTTAACTAAGGCAGAAAGTTCATTCTTCAGATCCTCCTTGAACTTCTACTGTGTGCCCCATACTCTGGACACTAGGGATTTTGAGAGCCTGGACTCGTGTAGCTTACATGTAGGAGAAGACATGACCATAACTGAAGAAGAAAAGGCCAGGGGCTGGAGAGATGACTCAGCAGTTAAGGAGAGATGATAAAAAGTTGTCTCTCCTTTCTTCAGGAAAATAGGTAGTGTTAGAATCTGGACTTGGCCTTTTCATTGCACTCATTACTGATTTCTACTGTGTAATACTATCTAGACAAAATGCTTTGCAGTGAACCTCAGGACTTGTTCATTTTGCTGAGCTAAAATTTTTCTTTCCATTGACTTATAGCTTACCCTACACCAGCTCCTGGCTATCATGATTTCCTTCCTGGATTCTGGGAAGGTGACTATTTTGGGTCTCTTATAATTAAACCATGCAATGTTCTGTGTTTGGCTTTGTTCTTCAGCATTGTGTCCAAAGGGTTTTTGTTTGGGGGAAATTTTTGTTGTTTTTTTATTGTTTGTTTTGTTTTGTCATCTGTTGCAGATTTTCCTTCTAGCGCTAAATATTATTTTATCACCGCTGTTTAATATGTACCTCTTCATCCGTTCATCTGTCAATGGACATCTAGGGTTTTTTCCTTATCTCTGTTATTGTGGATAACACTGCACTGGGCATTTATGCCTCTTTGAAACATTGACTTTAATGTTTTGGTCAGTATCTAGAAGTGGGATTTCTAGGTTACATAGTAATCCTGGTTTGTTTGCTTTTTTTTTCTTTTATTGTGTGTGTGTCTGCATGAGCATGCCACAATGCATGTGTGGCGGTCAGAGGAAAACTCGTGGGAGTTGGTTGTCTCCTCCCATCATGGGCCCAGCTCTCCACTTTGGGGGTTCGATTGGTTGATAATAAGTGTCTTCATCTGCTATTCCATCTCAGTGGTCCAGCATCCAGTTTTAATTCCCAGGGAAGCCTGGGTATTGTTTTCATTTGATTTTGAGTTACAGTATGCTAGGATTCATTTTCCCACACTCTTACTGATATTTGATTTGATGTCTTTTATTTTTATGACATCCTCACAAGGGTGAGGTATGAGATCTTGGCACTAATCATTTTCATTTTTTGTGACCATTTGTGCTCATCTTGTTGGCCACTGGTCTATCTTCTTTATAGACGTGTCTGTTGAATTCCTTAGACTGTTTCAAATCTTATTTTTCAGGGCTTTGCCACTGAGTTGTAAGAGTTCCTGAACCTGGACTTCTGAATACAGCTTTTATCCTTGGTGCAATTTATTATTTGTAATGTAGGAGTCACTCATAATACCATAAATCATGTTCACACACTACTCACCTATTTTAAAGGGGGGTTCATTTCTTACTTTATTTTTTTAATGTGGCTTTCTTAGAAAACAAAGCAAATTATTGGTGGGTGCATTTAAAACCCCTGTTTGTACAGTTTAAGCAATGGATTAGAGAACTTTTTTTCCTGAAGGTAAGGTGCTAAGTGCTCTTGCCTTTATGAATTAGTTTGCCTGTGTGGCAACCTCCCAAATTTGCATCTATACTGTAAAAACCATCATTTGATGACTCCCGTGTTTCAATATAACTTTATTCACAGCAAGAGGGGCAGAGATGATTTGAGTGTCAGGCATTAGCTCTGATCCTTCAGTTAGGCTATAAATAGGCACAGTGTACCGGATGTGGAGGCATCCATCTTGAAAGACTGGGCTTTGTTGCCATACCCCCCTTCTGCTTAAACTTACGAAAAGCAATTCAGAACTTGGTTGCTATTCAAGCAACATGAGGGATAAAGATGCATACATGCATTTGAATTAGAAGACTGGTTGGTGGGGTCTCATGTGGCTTGTTGGCTTATTTCTTCTGTTTCTTCTATAACACAGTTTATAACGTCTTGTCAATAAATTACTAGCGTGTAAGATGTCACTACAGGCCCCCTTCCCTTAACTTTATGTATCTGAGTGTTGCCTGCATGTCTGTCTGTCTGTGCACCATGTGTGTGCAGTGTCATCAGAGACCTGAAGAGAACATCTGATCCTCTGGAACTGGAGTTAGAGACAGTTGTGAGCCACCATGTGGGTGCTAGGAATTGAACATGGGTTTTCTGTAAGAGTAACAAGTGTTCTTAACCACTGAGCCATCTCGCTAGCTCCTACAGAATCTTTTTAAAAGGACTCTTTTCCTCGGACATTTCATATTATTTGGTTTATATTGTATATTGTTTTAGTCAATGATACTTTCTGTGCTGATTTCAGGTTAGCAAGTTATTTTGGGGGATGGAAATGATCAAAACATCTGTAGTCACATGGAGATAGAGCTTCCAAACATGTAAATATTTTGGCCAAAACTTCTTTGTCTAAATATAAAAAAGATTTTATATGTGGATATGCCTATGTGAATAACTGTCACACATGTGTCAATGCCCTGGAGATGAGAAGAGGGGCATCAGATCTCCTGGAACGGGAGTTATGAGCAGTTGTGAGCTGCCTGGTGTAGGTGCGGGGGACTGAACCCAGGTCTTCTGCAATAGTAAGTAGTACCTGCTTTTAGCAGCTGGGTTACCTCTTCAGCATGACTTCTTTATTTAAATACGTGTCACCCCAAAGAGAAGAATCACTTAATAAAATGTTGTCCCTTGCTCTATTCAGTGTTAAACCAGTTCTGGCTGGCTTTTCTTTCCCCTCCAGACCTATACCTCTCCTGATCATTTGGCCAATTATCAGCTTGTTGGGATGGCGTTTATAAAGTGTTAATGTGATACCACTGACTAAAGTGTCAGGGTTGGAAGCAAAGGTGTTTGGAGTGAGTCACATCAGTATGCCCATAGCACTTACTTTTTAATTAGTCTTCAACCCTAGAGGCTGAGTTCTCAGTAATTTAGCAACACACACTTGTCATCTTAATTGACAATTATATACCGAGTAAGAGACTAAAAAAATAAATAATCAAAGGAAACAGTTGCTGTTTAAGGACAATGCCTGGGACAAGTTATCTAGCTTGCCATTTAAGAATGAGCTCCTTAATAAACGTGCTTTTCAGTTTGATACTTTTTTTCTATCAGTGTTGTTTATTTTATTGCAAACTACAGAACAAACCAAAGTTGAGTTATAAATCACTTATTCAAACAGTTGTGGGAAGAATGGTTTTGGATTGTCTAGTAATTTTTAAGGGAGGCACAAAGCGGTCTGTGTGTGTGTGTTCCTGAGCACGCTGGTCTCCCATTTCCAGGAGGCTCTTCAGTGTTGGGCTGATGAAAAAGAGGCCCTGTGACTTTGCACTTGTCACCCGACCCCTCTCTGCTGTCTTCTGTCGTCTTTCTGTCTTTTCATCCATCTATTGATACCAAATTGGATAAGAGCCCAAATCTCATTAGCTAAAACAACCCTAGTTCATTTCTTGTTTATTGTTAGCACCAATCTGCCCTTTGCTCATCAATAAGGAGCTAGCAAGAGCAGGTAGCCGGGGACTTTAAGAAAGACGTAGAGACATCCCAGGGAACAGGCACATACTTATTTCTAAAATTCTACCTGTAAGAACCTACAGCTTTTCCCTAAAAAGGATGCCTTTCTTTCCAGAGAGGCGTAGCCTCAGAAAAGGGTGTTGGCTGTTTGATTTTTAATTTTTTTTCTGAGATATTGAGGGCTGAGATCTGGCTCTTGGCTTTACTCTCATTCCAGAGATGAGGACACATGGGTTGTTGTTTGTGTTTGAGTTTTTCTCCCGGGGGTTGGGGGGGGGGAGGAGGTGTGGATTTGTCCCCAGATTTTTTTCTCTAATCTGCTACTTTCCTGAGATGAACCAGGGCATTCCACCTGACTTCTTGGTAACTTTGTTTCTCATCTTCCTCCTCTTCTCTTCTAAAACTCTCCCTTACCTTGATCTTAAAAGGTTGTTGAAAAGCATTAAATCTTTTCTGCCAAACTATAAACGGAGGGTTGGATGTATCTCAGTAATAGAGCACTTCCCCAGAATGCATGAAGTGCTAGGTTCAGTCTCCAGCCTCACCTAACAAACAAACAAACAAACAAAAAAACCGAAACAAAACCCATCAAAATAAACCGATTACATATACACATGTATTATTCCTTATTTACTGCGACTGTATTTAATTATGTTAATAAGTTTAGTTGACTGCTGAGGCATTGTTTAGAGATACCACACAATAGGGAAAGTGGTGGCAGGAAGTATAAGTATGCAATTTGGAAATAAAATTTCTTAATTATTCAGTAATCTTTTTATTGGCCCCTTGGTTCATTTTTCATTAGCCACACAAATCTGACATGCTTAAGGACTGAAACAAAATTTCAACCTGCAAGTTTAATTTATTTTTATGTGCATGGGTGTCTTGCCTCTGTATGCCTGGTCTCTCAGAGGCCAGAAGAGGGTATCAGATCTCCTGGCATTAGACAGTTTTATAAGTGGCCATGTGGGTGCTAGGAATTGAACCCACGTCCTCTGCAAGAGCAAACAGTACTTCTAACTCTGAGCCTTCTCTTCTCTCTGGACCCGTTAACCTGAAAATTTAGAAAAAAACTAATTTTGCAGTTATTAAAACTAGTCATATACAGAATCAGTATTAAAAAATTTAAGTTATTTATCTGTGTATACATGTCTACTCGCATGTAGCGATGAGAGGCAGGCTTGGAGTGTCTGTATTGTTCTCTGCCTTTGTTTGTGTGTTTGTTTGAGACAGGATTACTGAACTTGAAGTTTTGGCCACACTGGCTGAATTTCCTTCGGTGTTGGTTGAACTGGCTGCCCAGATTGCACCTGGGCTCTGCCTCTCTCTGCTGGGACATTCAGGCCCGGCTGTGGAGACTGGGAGGTGATCCTTCAGCTGATCTCAGGACAAGATTTCTGGTGTGTGGACATGTCTTGACCCCACTCTTACTTGAGCCAGCTCCTCTGGTCCCATGGCTCCCCACCTCACACTACACTTGGTTTTCATACGGTACTGGAGTTTCATATTCAAGTCTTTGTGTTTGCGTTAGAAGCACTTCACACACAAAGACATCTCCACGGCCAGTAGTCACATTTTATGAGTGACACAGACACATTCATTATTTTTCATAATTAAATTAATGGCCCTAACACATCTGAGTTCATGTGGGAATCCATCCAAGTTGGCTGAGACAGTCATGGCTCACGGCTGTGGTTCCAATGTGATTATTAATGGCTCACTATTTCACTTTAAAAAGTAGTCCGATCTGAACAATAAATAATATACTCATTTTATTTAAAGGAGATAGCCTTTAAGTGAAGAAAAATATATCATAGGCTACCCAAGGCTAAACTATCAATTTTAAAATATCCAAATAACCATGGTGGTAAACTCATATGAATATGTCAAAAAGTCACAATAAAGAGATTATTTATTAGTTTTCCTTGTATGTTCAGAGGAGCAAAAATACTTGAGTCACCTTTGAGAAAGTCAGTGATACAGTACAAGAAAAATTATGCAAGAGGCAAATTAGAGCATTCATCCTTCATTCCACACACACACTTTAGTATGGAGTGCTACCCTCTGTCCACCATCAATAAAAACAAGACGCATAGAAAGCAGTGTCCCGCACTTCAAAATCAGCTGTTCCATTAATTAGAAATAGAGTCAACTCACTGAACATCTTACAGAATTCTTCAATTTCTCAGACTTAAATTATAAAGCCAACAAGTTTAAAAAGAATCTAGCAATCTTTTCTATTAGCTGGGGTGAGATTATAGACTTTAAAGCTGGAGGTTTTGTAGAACAGGCTCATAAACCAGTTTGAAGCCTGAGACACAATTTCATTTATCTTTATATTCTAAGCTTTTATAGTGTCGCAGAAAGTGTCCATCTGTTCAGCTGAGATTGCTGCAAATAAGTGAGTGGTCAGGAAGACTTAGTAGAGAAAGGTCAAAGGAGCCTCTTGACCCTGAGGAACGTGCCAAGGCAATTGGAGCGTCAGGGCTGATACATAGTGAGATACAGTTGGCTAAAGCAGGCTGTCTTTTAATTGGTAATGATAGTGAGACTGCACAGGGAAGTCATTGGTGAAAGAAAACAAAAAGTGTCCAATATAGTAATTTATTACCAGGCAGTGGGTCTCGAGTGCTGAGTTCTCTTACCCCTGCCGTGGCGGGAGCAAGGAAAAACGTACGCCAGGCCAGCACTTATCTGAAAATAGATACCCTGCTGGTACGTGGGCTGCACGGTGGCCCGATGATTGCCCATGCCATTAGCTTGATAATATTGTCTCTGCTGCAAGCCCAGTTCCCCAAGCTCTCCGTGCACCGGGGGCAGAAAGAAGCCTTTCTCCTTTGTCTACTATTTGCCAGTCAGGCCACCCTCCACCTGACCAGATGGACCCAGATGATTTTACTGCCGGCAACTCCGTCCAGTAACCTAGGGCTTCGACAGTCTCAAAGAATGGCTGACACTCTCATTTGCACCTTATTGTTTGAGTGACACATTGATGGTGTTCATTGCTGTTGGCCCAGGGTTGGTTCCTGGATTTTTCATCTTTGTAAAATGAGTTTTTCATCAGCAGCGTATCCCCAGCTGCTATGGTGTCCTGTGAAATCAACGTATTTGCTATAAATGCTAAAGTGAATTTGGTTCAGGAAGAGCAAAACCCTTTGCTGGCCTTTTGAATTTAGTTCTCCACCTTTAAAAGTCCCTTTAAACAGGGTACCGATTTCTGACAATAAAAACAAAATTCTCCCAAAGAAATATAAATGAGCTCTTTTGAAGAACTAAATTATTTAAATAAAAGTGTCATTTTAAAAAAATTTAAATTTCAGGGTTTTAATAATACTTACTAATGCTTGAGGAAACAGGAAGTTTACATTTTTCATTTCCTCACTACATACTAAATAGAAACATATGTATCAAATTATGCTGCTGAAATAAATTATACAAGTAAAATAATATTGACCATTTTCAGTTTCTCAACAGTAAATAATTTTAATATTAGCATATCCTGTAAACTATTTGATTTGAATAGACCCCATGTAATACTTACGATAAAATGATAGTTGCTGTTGGTCCTACCCTAAATCACTTAATCTGTCTGAAATTTTACATTTTGCATGTGGCATTTCAATTACAAGAATATTAAACATAAAATTATGAAATACCTATTTTGTTTACGCCGGAAGCTCTGTAAGGGTGTGGCTTATAGACAGAAGGCTGGCAATAACCTTTCCCTTTTCCTTCAGTTGAAGCATCACAATGTCACTTATGGACATTAACTAGAAAACAATGTGTGAACTAACTGTGATTTAAATTGAAATCTTTTTTTAATTTAATTTTATTTATATATTTACTTATTCCAATTTGTTCACTTTGTATCCCCGCTGCAGCCCCCTCCCTTGTCTCCTCCCAGTCCCACCCACTCTCCCCCTTCTTCCCCCGTATTCCCCAGGAAGGGGCACAGGGGCTGTCTCTGACAAAATTGTCTTTTATTAAGATCTATTTATTTATGCATGCGAACGTTTTGCCTACATGTGTGTCTTTGCACCATGTGTGTGCCTATAGAGAACTGGAATTACAGATAGTTGTGAGCCACTCTGTGGGTGCTGGGAATTGAACTCAGGTCTGCTACAAGAGTAGCAAGTGCTCTTAACCATTAAGCCATGTCTCCAGCCCTATACAGAGTTCTTCTTAAGTTGAATGATACTGTACCAAGAATGGACACCAAAGAGACTTTCCAAATTGCTAGCAAAGACATGGTAAAATAAATCTTATTTTAAATTCACAATGCTAAGTGCGAGGTGCACTTTTTTTATACTTTCAGCTTGTGTTTGTGTGTGGTAAAATAGCATCACTATTAAGAGCAAGTTTAGATAGATAGATAGATAAATAGATATACACATACATAGGTACATAAAAAGTACATACATACATAAAAAGTACTTGGAGCTGCTGCAAACCCTTGTTTTGCAGCAAGGATCACTTCATTTCATGACTGGCAATACCCTGTTTTTCTCAAATCACAATATAAACTTATCCCTTGGATAATTATATCAACTCTATTAATTTCTCACTTAGAATTAAAGCCAAAACTTACACTTGACTTTGACTTTGCAACTAGGATTCTGGCTGTATATAAATGTTTATAACTGTACATTTTCAATGGTTAAAGTCTTTTTTGTTTTTTTTATAAACAATTTTTAATTAAATTTTTATTTTTTATATTAATTACAGTTTATTCACTTTGTATTCCAGATGTAGTCCCCTTCCTCCTCCCCTACTAATCCCAACCTCCCTCCCTCATCTCCTCCCATTCTCCTCTCCAAGTCCACGGATAGGGGAGGTCCTCCTCCCCTTCCATCTGACCCTAGCTTATCCAGTCTCATCAGGACTGGCTGCATTGTCTTCCTTGGTGCCCTGGCAAGGCTGCTTCCCCATCAGGGGGAGGCAGTCAAAGAGCTAGCCACTGAGTTCATGTCAGAGACAGTCCCTGTTCCCCTTACTATGGAACCCACTTGGAGACTGAGCTGCCATGGGCTACATCTATGCAGGGGTTCTAGGTTATATCCATGCATGGTCCTTGGTTGGAATATCAGTCTCAGAAATGACCCCTGGGCCCAGATATTTTGGTTCTGTTGCTATCCTTGTGGAGCTCCTGTCCTTTCCAGGTCGTACTGTCTTCCCCTTCTTTCATAAGATTCCCTGCACTCTGCCCAAAGTTTGTTTATGACTCTCAGCATCTGCTTTGATACCCTGCTGGGTAGAGTCTTTCAGAGGCCCTCTGTGGTAGGCTCCTGTCCTATTTCCTGTTTTCTCCTTCTTCCAATGTCCATCCCTTTCGCCTTTCTGAGTGAGAACTAGTCATCTTACCCAGGGACCTCCTTCTAGCTTAGCTTCTTTAGATGTACAGATTTTTGTAGGTTTATCCTATATTATAGGTTAAAGTCTTTGTAGATAAATTTAGTTTGTGTAGGTAAATTAAATTCTTTATTATGTAATTCTCCATGGAAGTGACATAGCAGTTAAATTTTGATATATTAAGCTTGATCCTGGTGAAATTGGTGAATTGTTGAAAAGGATATTATGTTTTCTCTTTGTAGATACAGACAAATACACACATTCATGTACACATATGAGCACGCACACACATGCATACACGAAAACACATTCAGTTTTAGCATAAGCAAACAATACTGCTCCAGTTAGGTTTACTACTATTATGGTGAAACACTATGATAAAAGCAGTTTGGAAAGGAAAGGATTTATTTGACTGGCCCAACCACACGGTAGTCTACCACTGAAGAAAGTCAGGGAAGAAACTCAAAGCAGGGCAGAAACCTGGGAGCAAGAGCTGATGCAGAGGCCATGGAAGAGTGCTGTTTACTAGCTTGCTCCTCCTGGCTTGCTCAGCCTACTTTCTTATAGAATGCAGGAGCATCTGCCCAGGAATGGTACCGCCCACAATAGGCTGGACCCTCCCCAATCACTTACTAACTAAGAAAATACTTGCCTCTGGCCTGGTCTTAGGGAAGCATCTTCTCAATTGAGGCTTCCTCCAGCTTGTGTCAAGTTGACATAGAACTAGCCAGTACAAATGCTATTATTTTGAGGGTAGACCTACCTGGGGCCAAAGCCAGAAATATCCAGAATAAATAACTTTCCACCAGCAGCAATGTGCAGGTGTGCCAGGTTTTCTGCATTGCATGGGTCATCCCAGGAAAAGTTTGATAGGAAGTGTGCCCCAGCTAGGTTCCATCAAGTTTAGAGAGTGTGACGTTGTAAGCTTTGGAAAGAAACGGACCCTGAGGTTTCTAAGTGAATTGCATCATCTTCGTGAGAAAAGGTGCATGAAAGTCTCACATAGCCTGCCTACGCCTTGTGAGCAATTGCTTGACTTGCTTAGTAAAAGTCTGGTTGGTAAACTTTCAGCCGTTATTAGTACATGAATTCATTAACCAATGTATTAATTGATTTGCTACTGAAATGAAGGCCAGGCACCCATTATGCCCTCTGTCATTAATCTTTATAAACTAACGCACTGTAAATATAGCCAATATCTCCATCAAATTGACATTTTTAGAACACATGATTCTAAAATGAAAATTGCATGCAATTGCTTTAACGCTGGATAAACGTTAATTTCTTACTGTATTTATAAGGAATTCCTCCTAACTTGTATTGTACAGCTTAGGGTCTGAGAAAAAGGCACTGAAGCCTGCAAAGGGGGCACGTGATCACCAGGCGCTTCCCTCACGTCAGTGAAATGATTAGCCTTAGAAGGAGGGAGGAGAGAGGGGAACCAACAGGAGACCCACCAGCAGCTACTGGAAATGTATGTTTTAAGGGAGGTAGCTGAGTTCCCAGAACCAGGTGGATCCCAGTGGTAAAGCGCCTTCCGAGACAAGGCTCACCTAGGTAAAACAGCATCTGAACTGTACTTGCCATGAAATTTTTATGTGCTTATGTGTATTAAATCAGTTAATGCCTTGATGTATTTGAGGGGGGTGGTGTAATAGGCTTTCCTATTCCTGGATATCATGTCAGTAACATGTACATTAAGTTGACTTTTCAGGGATGGTTTCTATGTCATTTAAGACTTTCCAAAATACAGTGTAGCAGTATTGGTTTTCATGTATCACTAATGGACCAAGGCTGAATTTTAGGAGTGAGTGCTTGACAAAGTAGAGAGGACCCTGATATTTATGGAGGGGGCGGGGGCAAGCAGCAACAAGACCTGGCTAGCTCTTTAGGCCACAGGGTTGGGCTCACTATGCTCTTGGGCTGTGAGCATGATGATTTGAGAGTACAAGACAGAAATTTTGTTGGGATGTTTGTTTCTTTTCCTATGGAATCCAGACTGTTACAAATGCTGATTCTGATCAGTAAATTGCTTTAGATTAAAAAAAAAGATTTATAAACTACTCATTGCTAGTTTATACTGTTATTTTGATACTGAGTACTTATTTAGAATTCAGTATTTCTTTTGCCTGATATGACTGTAAATCAGCATCTAATTAATAATTAAAGGTGAATGGAAGTTCCATAACAGAAGTAGAAAATACTTCCCAAGTTACCTGCAGTTACAATATGTGAATCAAATTATTTTAAATTATTTTAAAACCATACCAATTTACTATTCTACTGTTATTTAGACTTTTTACATAAACTTTAGCAAATACCAATATTTAATAAAAAGAACCAAATGTAGAGAAAGAAACAAGCTAACTTAATTCAAATATTTAAATGGTGGGCATCTTGCTAAATGATTAATGAATTAAAAAATAATGCAAAATAGTTCGCAAGGTGGTTAGATAAAAACAAAACTCTTATGAAAATATTGCCAATTTGAAAATATATCATTCAATTATAAATAGCTATAAATATAAAAAATAAAAATGTAATATATAAGCATGTAAGGGGACCACACAAAACCATACTTAAAATACTGTTAAAAATAGAAAGGATATTTATTTAATGAAAATGTGGAATCCCAGAGGGAAAACACAGTATTTAAAAGATGTTTATACTCACAGGTACGTCCATTTCCTTATTAATTTTAACGCCTTATATTTATTTATGTGTATGAGAGTTTATCTGCATGTATGTATGTATGTATGTATGTGCATACATGTGTCATGTGCCTGCAGTGCCTGCAGACGCAGAAGGGCATCAGGTCCACCGGAAGTGGAGGTACAAACAACATAAGCTGTAATGTGCATGCTGGGAACTAAACCCTACAACCTCTGGAAAGGCAGCCAGGGCTCTTAGCCACTGAGCCTTTTCTCAGTGTATTTAAAATTGAGAAATTGCAAAGTTTCACTGGGGGAATTTTGGGAATGTAAGAATTGCCCTATAAAATTTTAGAAAAGTTAAATATAGGAATTGAGCTGAAAAGAAGCACAAACACAGCAGTATGGTGGTTGAGAGCCCTTCTGTCTCTCTCCCCGTCTATCTGTGCTAATACATGCCCTGTATAATAAAGCTATGGGGTGTATGCTCTCTCAAGAACAGATAACTAGAGAGGAAAAAATAAAGTTTAAAAAGAGCCCAATAAATAAATCACAACCCGTTCTTTGGAAAAGATGGAACTTAAATATCAAGAAAGGAAACCTCACAAGTGGCTTTTGCATAATTCATTGTTATTTCATATGATATATAAAAGTCATACCTACTTCCTACAAAATATACTCAGGATCCTATAGGTTTTCCACGCAAATTTCTAGAAAAGTATAAAATGTAGTAATAGTTTTAGTAATTATTCTATAAAAGGCCTGAGAATGCCAAAATATCAAAGATGTATATTAAGATGATCGTGTTCATGTTCAAAACCATTTTAAATATAAAACAGAACCTGTGGAGTCATTTTAAAGCTTACTGAAAAACGGGGAATTTCTTCGTAAGATTGCCAATGGATTATCATATTCATAAAGGGGTTCTTACAGTTGATAAAGATATAGCAAAATGGCAGGACTGTATACTGATTGTCATTTAAGTCACAAGAAAAATATAAATAGTACGACAGTTTGCTGATCAGCTTGATACCCCAATATCAAATATCAGATATCTTGCATGTCAAATATTTACATTCTGTTTCATAACAGTGGCAAAATTACAGTTCTGGAGTAGAAACAAAATAACTTTACGGGTTGGTGGAGCTGCAGCATTAGCAAGTTTGACAGCCACTGTTCTGGAATCACTTGGGTGGAACTGTCTGCATCGCTTTTGTCTGTGGACGTAATATTGTCTCAAATTAGTTGCCTTGGGTAGACCCAACACACTATTGGTAACACTTTTCCTAGCCAGGGGATCCCAAACTGTGGAAGAGTGGAAAAATCTAGCTGTGCACATGTACGCGAGCACGCTCTTATCTGTGGATGCGGTGTGGCTGGCTGTGTGAATTGTCTACCTTAACCTGTTCACAGTGTTGGGCTGTGGCCTGGAACTGGAAGCGGAAGCATACACTTTTCTCTCTAAGCTGCTTTTTATCAAGATTTTTATTCCAGCAGCAGAAATGAAACTCAGGTAGTTACTAAATATTTCTCACTGAAACCCAGCCAAACACATTTCCTGTTTTTCTGATAGAGACAATGAAATGATGACTGAATAATTACGGCTAAACACCGGCGTTTGCCATGGGGCAGTCTCCCCAGAGCCATCTAACAATTTCTGCTCCACTTTAAAGACACCTTTGCCTCTCATTCTGAGATTTTTTTTTTCTTCAAAGAATTCGTAAAAGAACCAAGGATACACTGAAATTTTTTTAGGTGCTTAATCAAAATCTTTTGCCTTCTCCAATTTCAAATTCACGTTCTGGAAATTTTCAGAGGGAAATATTGTTTTAAAAGCACCAGAGCCAGGAGTGAGGACAACCTGAGTGAGGCTTGGAGTGCTCAGGGGCCAATAGGCTCGGGGCAATCTTTGCAGAGTGACTGTTGACTGAACTGTAATTAGGGGCTTAACTGCTCAGGCATTTTGGAGACATTTGTTTCACACTTAGGAGACAGTTTCTTAAGTGAATTTCCCTGGTCAGACGGAGGTTAGACATGGGCTTAAGGGAACGCCAGAACAAGACTTAATGGCTGGATTTCAAGTCACCAAGACTAACAGCACACTTAGCAGTCACGGGAGTAATAGTCTCTGGCTTTATTTGTTGTTTATTGTGTTTTAAGTTAAATTTTATTTTTGTTTGTGTGGGTGCGAGGAGGGTGACAAGGTAGATATTTGTATGTTCTGGCGTGTGTAAGTGTGGAGATAAATGGCTTAAGGTTCATGTCCTGTGATACTTTAATAAACTTTGTTCATTTTTATGCCCCGAGGAAGGGATAATTTACTAACTTTTGTAGTTCTTTATAGGCCTAAACTCCTAGCCTTTGCTTATCTGTCCTTTATGTTTTGTTCTTATACTTCTCTTCAGGGTTTTTTGGGGCATGTGTGACTGTTGAGTTAACCTGCTTTCCTTTATATGACAAAATACCCGAAACACACAGATTGTAAGGAGGGAAGGCGTATTTTGTTGACTGGTTTATGATGTTCCACCCCAAGGTCAGTTGGCCCTGTTGATTTCAGGCCTTGGGTAAGATACCATTGTGGGGGCATACAGTGTGGCATAAGTGTGGGGGCATACAGTGTGGCAAACTTCTGCTTCTAGAAGCCAGGGAAAAAGGAGATAGAGAACTGAGGGTCAGAGTCTCAATATCCCATTTCAGTGAACACTGACAGTAATCTCACTTCAGGTGCTGCAGGGTTCTCCAAACAGTGCAATGAGCTCAGGATCAAGCCTCATCACACAACCTTCCGGGGACTCATAAGCTCAAGTCAGGGCATGTTAATGCCTTATCCATTAGCATTATTATTATTATTATTATTATTATTATTATTATTTTTACAGCAATGATGGCTGTTTAAAAAGAATTTATTATTAGTATCATAGGATTCTGTAGACATTTAAAAACAGATAAAAGAAAACAGTAATACATCCACAACTCCATAACTGGTATTATATTTTTAAAAGCCCGATGGACTCCGTCAGCAGTGGCTGCAGATCCCTTGCATGACATCCTACGTTTGGTCTATCCTTGCTTTAGCAGCCACATGACAGTCCCTTAGGAGTACACACCTGATTAGGTTAGGCACAATGTGCCATAGATTGTTTATTGTGCAGCTTATTGACATTGTGCATTGCTTTTATATGACTTTATGCATCTTTGAGATTGTGGGACAAATTAGTTTTAAATAATTTCACTATTATATGGCATATAACATTTTTTAAGACTTTACCATATGACATCCAGCTGCTTTCCATGCAGCAGACTCTGTGGATATCGGTTCTGTGGCATGTAAAAATGCTCATTTTCTCTATGAAAAAATAATTTAAAAAATATTACTCTCACAAACCCAATTTCTGTCCATTTGTAAGCTAGACATTGGTCCAACTAGAATCTCAAAAAAAAAAAACCCCACAAAGTATTTTTTAATCTCTAGAAGCACTCTTATCGGAGTTAACAAGACACTGAAGGAACTCCTGATATGCTAAAAATCAAGATGAGAATGCAGTTCCAGTAGATTGTGAAGAAAGCTGGAAACGTGGCCTCATCCCTGGGAATGTAGGTTAATTTTAACCGCTCCACAGGTGACTGAGGAGAATGAACCAATCCAGCTGTGATGAGATGTTGCTAACGGCCCTAGTCCATCACTGTGGAGCAACTACACACACAGTGAGACTATAGAGCATGCCTGGGGGTGAGTTCCACAAATAAATGAGAACATGCAGCTCTGTGCCCTTAACTGGTCCCCACCTAAGATGAATGGGGGAAATCATTTTGGCAGAGAATTGAATGCTATATGCAATTCATAATACATGCACAGGATGAAAACATTTAAACTTAAGCATTGTACTTTAAAAGTGTCCTGTGGGTGACAAGCCAGCCTGTGAGGCAGTCACAAACTCTAGAATACACCTTCACCCTGTGCCTCAGGGACCCTCATGACAGTATACAAACAATCACATGCAGTCAAGTTCATGCAAAGAACGAAACAGGAAATCATAGACAAAATTTGAAAGCAAAGTAACATATAAAATAAAGCATGATTGAGGGGAGAAAAGCAAGAATACAGTCTTAAAATACGATTGAGAAATAATGAACTGGGATTTGAAAAAAAAACGCATCAAAATATTAGTGACAAATGCACCTTTAGAGAGAGAGAAAGAAACAGATAGAGTGACAGTTAGACCAACAGCTGAGCTCTCTGCTACAAGAAAGGAAGCCAGAGTCGGCAGAATAATGCCTTCAAAATACCGTGAGACAGGCTGGAACAGTGTGCTCAGCAAAACTGTCTTTCAAGAAAAACATTATTCTGTTGAGAGGCTAAACAAAGTTAAAAGTTGATTCTTTAAGAATATCAACATTAAGAAACTTTGAGAGAGAGAGAGAAAGAGACAGAGAGAAAGAGGCAACAAAAATAAAGCCAAAAATGACCCACAAGACTGTGAAAGACAGCACATGGTTATCAGATGAAGGTAGATGTTAATTTAAACAATTATCAACAACTATTAAAAGGGGTTAATCATAGTATCAATAAGGGAGAAGCATGTCTTGTAACTTAACATGAGTTTTCTGATTTATAGTAGAGCTTACAAGGTCAAAAGGGAGACCACAGTAAGATGATCTACTGGATTAGATTCTGCCCTTGTTTTTTAGTGTTATTACACAATTTTGTGTCCAGTGATAAATACATTGATTGATACCCCAAGTAATCAGCCCAGTGAGCAGGGGGAAATTCATAGGCTATGAATTCATGCCTATGGATTTGCAGGTGGAATCCAAGAGCAAAAATGAAGAAGTGATTAAATTTTAAAAGTTATGAAAATTGTAGGTAATTATTTTTATTTTCTCTGAGAAAACATTTTTGTAACAGAAAAATTCAAAAAGTATAATTTTCAATATGCTTTCTGAACTTGAGACTATTGAACTTGCACATTACTTACTGACTTTCACATGAATGAGACACTGTCTGCTTTCCCATTTTCATTGATTTTCAGTTTTGCTGAATTTTATAGCTACAATATTCGTATTTTTCAATGACTTTGAGTAGATCAGTTGTGGATACATGTGAAGGTAAGACTAGGGTAGAATCAAAGGAGTCATAAACCTGAGACCTTCTGCTCTAGTGAGCAGTCCTGACATCAAGGCATGCCCTGCCTTGGAATCCAAATGGAGGAAGCTTGTTGATTTTCCTTAAGTGTTGCTTTCCCTTTTATTGTTTATTATAAATTCAGAGAAGACAGATAGGTAGGTAGATAGATAGATAGATGATAGAAGATATATAGATAGATAGATGGTAGGTATATAGATAGGGCTGGAGAGATGTCTCAGCAGTTAACAGCATGTATTACTCTTGAAAAGGATCAGAGTTCAGTTCCCAGTATCCATATGGTTGGCTCACAACAGACTATAATTTCAGATCTAGGGGATCTGCTATCCTATTCAACCTTAGGTACCTGCATGGATGTTGTGTGAGCGCTCTCTCTCTCTTTCTCTCTCTCTCTCTCTCTCTCTCTCTCTCTCTCTCTCTCTCTCTCTCTCTCACACACACACACACACACACACAGAATTAAAATGATTTCTTTTTAAAGGACTCTAATCTAGTGCCGTTGTTCTCCAGAAGTCTAGTTCTAATTTACTTAGGGGAAAATCTTTGAAGAAAGTTTATTCATTGTCAGAATCTACAATGTTCAATTTAGAAAGAGTTTCCTAACTGAAACAAGACCAGTTGTCATAGCTTTATTAGTTTTTTTTTTTTTTTAGCAGAACTTACTACTTCTTGCCTTTAGCTGTAACTGAATATTTCTTTTCTGCCACAATTATATTATAGAGCATTAATACATATGATGAACTCTGATATACTCATATCTTTCTCCTCAGGTTGCTGATGCCTCATCAGTCCCAAGACCTTTTAATGTCTTGCCTGTGAAAACAAAATGGAGTCACATTGGCTTCCATGTTCTCCTATTTGATCTGGAAAATCTTGTTGAACTACTGCTGCCCACTCCCCTAAGTGATGTTGATCCTTCTGGTTCATTCTATGGAAGTGACATCTTGAGGAGAGCCAAGAGCACAGTAGAGAAAAAGACACTGACAATAAGAAGAAACAAAGCATCATGTAGTTCTCTCCAGGAGGAGGTACAAGCCAAGCCCAGTGGGGACAGCCTGGCCCCGGGGGAGGGCACCAGTAAATTCCCAGAGGAGAGTGATGGCATTAAAAGACAGAGGAAAATGAAGAGCTCCAAAAAGACATGCCCTAAGCTATCCAGGAAGGTTGATGCTAGCCTCACAATAGACATGGCAAAATTGTTTCTGTCTTGCATTTTGCCGTGGGGAGTGGATAAAGAGTTAGACAGCCTTTGTACCAAGCATCTCAGCATCTTAAAGCTGCAGAGCCCTGTGTCTTTGGGACTTGCTTCAAACGAAGACCTCTTTTCCCTGATGCTGCCCGGGTGGGATGCCTGTGGAACTGAAATGAAGGAGTACTCAGGAGTCAATCTGTGTTCCAGGAAAGTTTTGGACTTGTCAAATAAATACACAGCCACTCTTTCGCACCAGACTGGAATTCCCAGAAGCCTGGAAAATCACTGTGATGCCTTGCAACAATCAGATACTATAGTGTACTTACTGAGTAGGCTGTTTTTAGTTAATAAGTTAGTTAACATGCCTTTGGATCTAGCCTGTGAAATCGACAGGTAAGAGGTGCTAGGGAGATGGATGATTCTAATGCAGACATCAAGTCTATTATGATCCTTCTTTGTATTTAGCCGTCTCATCCTTCCTTCTGCTGGGACACAGCGTTGGAGATGCGACAACTTTTTAAATCCAGAACTCATTTAGAAAACAATGTTCCTATTAATTCTTTGGGTTGAAGGTTAATTGTTTGTGTATATGTTTTAATATTAATTCATTTAGCTTTTGGAGATGTCTTGATGTCATGCAAAGATGAAGACCTGAAATTGAGTCTCCAGCACCCACAAGAAAGCCGGGTATGGCAGTGGGTACCTCTAACCCCAGCCTTGGGGATACAGAGAGAGGCAGATCTCTAGAAACAGTATGATCAATGAGCTCTGGGGTCAGTGAGAGGCCCTGTCTCAAAATATAAGGTCAAGGAAGACACTCAACACTGACCTATTGCCTCTACATGCATATGCTCATACACACACACACACACATGTGAATATACACATAACACAAAAATAAAATTAGAAATAGCATTAGTTCACTCAACAGGTATCTATTGTATTCATATGTGCTAGAAAAACCATAGGGTTAGATGTATAGTGAAAGCATAGATGGATTGATATATGCATACATACATATGTATTTACAAACACATATGTACATATCCTGTGGTTCACTTAACGTGGTGTCAATGAGATCTGAACAAAGAATTCTTAAATAGGTGTTTATGATGGTTGGAAATTTTATATCTTAACTCATGCCTCAACTTGTGCTTGGCATATTCAGATCATTATAAAAGGCACTGTCCATTATAGGAGGCACAACTCCCTAGTAAGAGATGGCAGCTGTAGTTTAATGCTCAGAAGTTGTCCCTTTACATGCATGATTACAGGATTTTTTCATTCTGATGTTAAATTGAATTCAGTTTACCAAATGCTTATTAAAATATGTCCACAACTTGTGGCCTACAGAAGATAGAGAAAAAGGTTTTTGTTTAAGGCAGGGGTTCATTCAAATGATACAAACTCTACACATCAAACTAATAGGGACCTCTGGCATAAAGGAAGTGGCCAAGGAAGAACGTATGTGATGTGAGTGGTGGGGGGTGAGAGGCTGAGATTCACCAGTGTGAGCCAAGTCCACACTGCTGCTCAAGGGCAGACTTCAGCCTGCTCGCTGCTGGTTGGGAGGTCTCTGCAATCTGATGAGAGTTCAGGTCAACAAGTATCTGTCACAGATGCTGTGTGACGGAGCTTCTGCCCTCCAGTGCTTCCAGTCTGTCGGGGTCCAGACAGATCTCATAAGCTTCTGCGTGGCTTCCCACCACGACGCTGCCATGTTCCAAGCTTTTAATGCCCATTTTCCTGGCGTTAATGCAGAGACAACAGACACTCAGGGGAGCTTCTGCCTCATGTACACAATCTGACTCTACATTCCTTTGTTCATCGGGAGCACCCAAATCCCACCCAGCCCTGCATACTTAACAAACAAAATTAAGAAAGTTAAGATAAACTTAAACGCAACCTTTTTTTTTTCTCTTACTAAACATTTATACAACAAGTATCGTTGTAAAACGTTATCAGTCTTGAGCCTGAAAACTTAGGAGTGGGCCTTGCATTCACCATAGCACTCCTGTGTGCTGTCAGACTGTGTGCTGCCTAGACTTTGTTTCCCTCATTTACAAATGAACTGGGAAACGATCAATGTCAAGAAGTCTTCTCAGACTTGGGCTACCAACAATCCCCCAAGTGGGTGTAGGGTAGAAGTTTGTTTTTAGCACACAACCTGGGGTGGAAAAGCTGTTTGAGGCCCTGGGGGAGGAGTCCATGTGCTTTCATTATGTTTATCATTAAAGGGCCATAAAAAGTCACCACAAATCTATCTATGCTTCAAAAAACTGTCCGTTAAAATACTGAGTATGGTGGTGCATGCCTTTAATCCTAATACTCTGCTGGGGGCAAAGGTAAAGGCAGGCCGATCTTTGATCTCTATAGGAAGTTCTAGGGCAGCCAGGGATACATAGTGAGAACCTTTCTCAAACCAAACAAAGCAAAGAAAAACTCCAACCGTTCATTCAAACTCTGGAATGAAGGTGTCAGAACGAGAAGTTTCTAAGTCAGCTCTCTGAATTTGATCTATCTATGGGGCCAGGGTAGTATTTTTTTTTTTTTTTTGAGAAATCAAAATAATGTGTTACTGGATATGTCATATCAAATCCTTCCAACAAATCTATGTTGCCCACACTCTAATATAGTGGTGCAGGCTGAGAAGCCCCTGTATGCTTAGCAGCAGGGTGTATAACTTCCCTGAACTCTGAAGAAACAGCCTATGGCAGCATTCCTGGCACTGACAGGAAAAATGGCGCAGAACCTGAGGACACGCTGGGAGAGTTCCCGGGTGGATGTTGACATTGGTATTCTTAAACCAGTCATAGCATCCAGATACCTTGCTCGACGGTACCAAGACCTCTCCAGGAAAGGTTGGGGGGGGGTGGGCATAGTTCATTCTGATGAACTAATATTTGAAGTTCATTTGAGAATGTAGATAGATCAAAGTTGAGAAACTGCGTGTAGAAGATAATGCTGAAGATAATTTGTGTGCAACCCCCAACTTGCTAACGTAGTTTTAAGCATGTGTCTTCAGTGTTATTTCTCAAAGAGTTTACAACATAGATTTAAAGTAACACCCCTTGAAACCTTTCTCTCCCAACAGACCCTTCAAAATGGAGTCTGTACACAACAAGGGAAAATTCCCCGGAAGTGATATTTTGAATATATCAAGCTTCTACAGTCACCTAAGAAATGGTAAGAGAGCCGTCAATGACACAGATGTGATCTGGTATATTTCTCACTATTAGTAAAACGTCAGTTCCATAAATGGATGGCAATCAGCAATGTTGTAAAATGCATAGATTGCATCCATGGGTCTCTAGACGTCCAAGCATCTGAGACTTCCCGGCGGATGAAATGTTGCATAGTAAAGTCCTGTATAACTTATTAGAAGATTCATTGCATCCATATCTCTAATAGCCACGCCCCCTTCCCAAAAGCTACTCTGAGAGTTCTCTGGCTATTTCAGGAGGTTATTTTTATCTGCAGAACAATCTCAAATTCTTCTGAGTAATCGTCTCTGCCTTCAGATTATGTTTTGATGCCAAGTTTGCCTCTCCATGTCTTAGCATACCAGAGACCTTTTCCTCAGTCTTGTTGTTCAGGTCAGAACTTTGATGTCATTGCCTTAGTCTGTCTACTTTCAGTCCCCCAGACTCTGATGCTTCTGGCTACCCATGGCCACACCTCAGGTGTGAGCTTTCATCCTGGGGTACTTGTTACCTGAATGGATACAGTGGGTCCCTAAGCACTCTCTGCTCCTGCCCTTTCCCCTTACACTCTGTTTCCAAGTGGGATCTCTTCTTCCTCTCTCTGTTTCTACCTCTCTCTGTGATTGTCTGTCTATCACTCTCTCTGTCTCTGTATCTCTCCCACAACCTTCCAGTGGCTTCTTTTCCACTTGAGACACAAGCTACATCACTTCCATAGTCCCAAAGTTCTTTCTAAGTTGCCCCACCCACACACCATGCCCTGGCAGAATGAAGTTGCACCTACTTTTGCCTCTTTATCCTTAAGCAACATGCCAAGCAGGTCTGAAGACCTCAGCATTGGCTCTGCCTTTTCCTGGATTGTTCCTTCCTCTGGTCCTACCAACGGTCCTTTGGTCATCTTCATCCTCCAGGTCTTCTTCAAATGCCTTACCTTCTCTCTATAACATCCTGTCTCTTCCCCCATTGTACCATTCTCCAGGTTTGTTTGTTTTTTTCACTAGTAATGACGTTTTCCATTTCTACAACAGTCTCATTCATTATTGTATGTAGTGCTTAGAAAGAGTTGTGCAATTGTTCTGGATTAGTATATAACGAAATTAACAGGCGAGTAAACGTAAAGGACACATACACACATAGAACACACATAGAACAATGTTTGAAGCTATGAAATAAAATGGGTGAGTGGAGATTAAGGTCCAGCTCTGTAGATCACTCTGGGTATACCCTTGAGACCGTCTTTCACTTTTATTAAATCCTGATTTAAAATGAGAATAAGTTTCTTGGCCTGATGCATGAGCTGCCTCTGAGGCTAAGCAGTGCCTGACCTGTGGTGCACACTGGCCCTCCTAGACCACTCAGAAAGAACATTTAAACTTCTTTCTAGGAGAGTTTACTAAATGATGTTCAGTTATGGTGTCCTGGAGTGTTCTAAGAATTCTGTTAATGGTTTGCATATGAAGTTCCACTTGATGTATTAAGAAAAACAAAACAAAACAAAACTCTTTGCATGAAAAGTATAAGAATGTTCTGTTATCCTCAGGGGGAAAAGCAGCGCTCCTAAAAATTAGATGGATCAAACTGCTGATAACCAGAGAAACAGCAGTGGCATGCAGACCTGACTCTTTCCTCTCCCTGTCCTTCTCTCTTCATCAAATCACTCTTCATTTTTGTGCCTCTGATAATATCCCTTCTAGGTAGACCATGACTGGTTCCCTGCCTTCTTCTTCATATGTAGAAATTCTTAATAGAGTTACTTCCTCAGTTTAAATTTTCTGTAGGACTACGAAAAGGATTTGAATTTAGAGCTTGATGTACACATTTCTGTAAAGAAGGCACAGCTAACCAGATCCAAGGATGCTTCTGTTTCCCCCTGTGGGTCTGCAACTCAACAGCCTTGAGAACTAGTGTTGCTGTTGTGTCATGTTGGTATTTAGGTTCCATTTGCAGCCATTAGCATTAAACTAGAGAGCCAGGGAGATTATTAGGTAGGTAAATGCTTGCTGTACAATTATAAGGACCTGAGTTCAAATCCCCAGCACCCACATGAAGTCCAGGGATGGTGGCATGTGCTTGCAACCCAAGTGCTGGCAGAAGGGAGACAAGGGGACCTGTGAAGCTTACTAGCCAGCCAGCCCAGCCAGTCAGTGAGCTCCAGTTTCAGTGGGAGACCCCGCTTCAAAAACTAAAGTGGAGAACAATTGAGGAAGACGCTGGATGTCCAACTCAGACCCACATAGGTACACGCGTGCACATCGGTGCTCCCACAAAGTTGAATAGAGACACACGAAGACTTTTTTTTTTTTCATAACAGATAGAAAGATGAGATGAGTGGAGAGGTACAGGAAAAGACTTACTTCTTGGCAATTGATTTTTAAAGCTAAACCCTAGAAAGTGAAATAACACCAGCGATGTTTTTTTTTTTTCAAGGCTTGACAGGAACCCATGCCCACTCCTGTTAGCAGAAACGGTGACTGAGTAATGCTGACAAGGCTGGGATGTTTTCTTTTCATCTTTACCCCTGAAGTTGCAATTAATTCTATGACTCCCTGACACTGCCAAGAAAAGTTGGCTCTGGTCTCTCGATCATATTAAAATTTTAACATCGCATTAAAGCACACTGTGAAGTGCCCCACGATGCCAGTAAGTAGTTACAGTTGAGACCAAGACTTAGCTTTGAAGGTGAGTCACAAGGTCAGCAGGATGAGAGAGGAAGAGGGGAGAGAGATCAAAAGAAAATCTCTTCTTCGGCACTTGCGGAGATATGGGAAGTGTGTTCGGAATGAGACTGTTCTGGAACACACACAGGTCTTGTGTGCCGTGACTGGCTGTTTCAAATTCATATCCCACACTCCTTTAGAAAAAAAAATCACAGCAGCAGGCAAGCATTTATTATCAACGCTTCCTTTCTATGTTCTTAATTTGCTTTATACCCAGAGTGTTTATTCCGTCACCATTCTTTGACTACTAATATAATTTAATGAAGTACACCTGTACAACGTAATAGATATGAAACTGTGTCTATATCGAATGATTCATAGAAAATATAACGAATAAACATAAATCCCAGTAGTTATTACCAGAATTTCTGACATGAATTAACACCTTAATTTTAATAGACAGCTGTAGTTGCAGTTTTCCCAACAGGGGAAGCCCCCATCATGCTTCCCAATTTTCAGGACCTGAGATCTGCATGATGCTTTCACTAAGCAGAAAGCCTTAATTGATTGATTTCTTTTCATTTAGATGATTACATATATATATATTTCAATTAATGAAGGGCACTTTTATTTTTTATTAATTGCTCTTTTGTGTGGTGAACTGCTGGTCCCTGGGTGGATCGATTTAAACAAAACAAGCCCTTTTCACAGTTAGAACTTCCCGATGGACTAAAGGCAAAGATAGAATGGATATTGAAGAGGACAGTCTCAGAAGATACAGTGTCTCGTAGACAGCATAAAGCATTGGTAATTTTCCTATTGGTAGGAGATGAATGGCTGGGTGGGAAACAAACCAATAGAGAGTCTGGTTTTCCCTGTGATGGGTACTGACTCATGGCAAGCCTGAGCTCTTTGAAGGAGGAGGTCAGAAAAAGAAAAATCTGGCGCTTTTTGTCCGAGTTTGGCAAAGAGGTAGATAGGTGAATTAAGTATAAAAACAAATGTGATTAGACAAGCATTTGTATCTGTCTGATTACTCTGACTGAATCTGATCTCACAGTGTTACTGGCTGCGGGTTCCCAGCCTTGGACCTGCTAAATCACATTCCCTGAAAGGTTGAACCTGAGCACTGGTGCTTGTGAAACAAGCTTCCCTGAGTGGTACTAATGCGCAGACAGCATCAGGGACTGACCACAGGTTGCATTAATAAGATGTGTTCTCTGCATTTCTAGGTAGGAATGAGTGTCACACACCCGAGGCTGACCTCTCGCTTTTGAAGCTGATCTCCTGCTGGAGAGACCAGTCTGTACAGGTATGACCTCATCCACATGCCTCGTGTTATTGGAGGGGATTCCTGCTACTACGGTTCATCGAGTCCCCCTCTTCCCTGAGAATGCAAGTAGGCAGTTATTCTTAGCCTGCAGGATGGCTTTCTAGAGCATTGCCTTCACCAAGCCTAATGTAGAGACAGGGATCCGGTTAACTACAGTGATGTTTCATAATGATACAGGAAGGTGGGAGCAGAGGAGAGCTCTAAGGGGAGGTGGGTTCATCCTAGAAGTAACCTCTTGTCTGATGAGAATTCTCTTTGAAGCAGAATTAGTTATTATTTGTGTTGTGACTTGAGTTGGCCTCTTTTGGGGTGATTTCCTTACATGAAACTGGCTGATTTAGAGACCATTTTTGTATGATGTCTTGTTCACGTCTCTCTTTTAACTTCTCCGGGTCTCTGATGTTTGCTGGTAGCTTTGAACACTGTACAAGCTTTCCACACCGCCTGAGAAAAATAAAAAAACAGCATCATTTTAAACAGAGTAATTAGAAACCCCTCTGAAGTGCCCTTTCAGAATCTTGCACTTTTGAAAGAATGCGGGGCTGGTGTTTGTTCCTGGGCTTTTTCCTTATGACATTTTACTTTTATTTTCATTAGTTTATAGTTTTACACATGCCAGTCATGAATATGACCATTTTCACTCCCATCCTCCAAATCACCTTTATCCACCCTACCTCCTCACCACATCTCTGTCTCTCTTTCTCTCGCTCATGTTCCTGGCCGTTTGTGTGGTTTTTCTGATCAGGACTGTCTATGTGACTGTGGGTGTGGAGCCTGTTGGGCTGAGCTGTGGGCACACAATGAAAGACAAGGATGCTCCTCTTTCAGAATCTACCGATAGCTGGTAATTCAGAGGTGAAAGACGGAGCCTCTGGCTGAATGTTAATAGGTTAGGTATGGAGTGGGCCCACTATAGGTAACTATAGTTGAGAGCTGGTTTTGCTCTGGGGGCTGGCACTCTGTAGCCCTTCACCCTATCAGCTGGCTCCTCCTTATGCCCCTCTTGCTCTTTTGCAATGTTCCCTCAGCACCAGAGGGGGTAGTATAACCAACTTCTTTAGGGCTAGGTCCACACATGCAGCTCAGCAGCTTTGAATCTCTTCATTCATTAATGCCACTCACAAAGGGAAACATTTGATGTTAATCTTAGCACAATGGGATGATATTATTCATGGAAAACTCAAAGCAAAAATCTGGGCTTTGGATTTTCTTATTTTTTTCACAAGATTCCTAATAGCTTGGACTAATATTATGTAATTCATGAAAATACAAACTGCCCCAGGTAACTGAAGCAATACAAGCTGTCCTCTTGGCTGAAGTTCAGCAGCACATGAAGAGTTTGAGAAGTACATCCGTCAGTAGTCAACCACATCCGGTGGCAGAGCACAGCATCCATGAGAAGGGGCGAATCCCACCGAAGATGGAGCGGGCTGAAGAACTAGAGCTACAGTACGTGGGAAATGCTTCACCCCTGAAAAGTAAGGGAGCAGCTTACCTGCTTGCTGTTTCAGTAGACCTTTCGTACTACCTGGAATAAGATGGAGAATGAGTTTATAGTGTATCGTACCCACATGAGTTGAGCCATGCACGCCATTTCTGACCTATTCTTTTAACAGTTTGCTCATATCATTACCAAGCTACTGAAGAGCATCTGGATTCTCGTGTAGTCATAGGTATTTAATAGAATTTCCTTGAGGACCTGAGTTCTAATCTCTAGCGCCCTCCTAAATATTTGGACTCAGCAGTGTGTATCTGTGACCCCAAGGAAAATGGAGGACTCCATCATGGCTGTCCCATTTCTCACAGGAAAGGAAACGACCAGGTTTCTTGAACAATCTGTACAAGGTGCATATGGGAAGCACCAGGAACCAAGAGATATGGAAATTTAAGTTAGGTCCATTTGAACTCCATGATTTTGCAACTTAACTCATTTTGCAGTGTCTTCTTAGGTTTCATGGTGTGTATTTCATCTGTGGTCTTAATATTTGCACATCTATGCTTCAAGTGAGGGTGGGTCACCTTTATCTGAGTTTACATTTTCAAATTGAGTGCGTTCTGTTTTTGTTTGAATTGCTTAAGAAGTTGCATAACAAATACATTTCAGAGTGGGACACTTTCGTTAACATTTATATATTTTTATTTTATGTGTATATGGTTGTTGCCTTCATGTATGTCTGAGCATTGTGCGAATTTAGTGCCTTCAAAGGCCAGAAGAGGCCACTGGACACCCTGGAACTGGAGTTACAAAGGGTTCTAAGCTGCCATGTGGGTATGAGGAGCCACACTTGGGTCCTCCGCAGCAGTGGCTAGTGTTTTTAACTGCTAAGCTACCTCTCCAGCCCAAGACTCACTGTTTTAAATATGGCAAAGGTTTCAGGCATCGAATGTATGTTGGAAGTTATTTTCCTTTATGCTTGTGTGTGTGTGTACAAATGTGTGGAGGCCAGAGCAGAATCTCAGGTGTAATTCCTTAGGAGCTATCCATCCTCTTTTCTAAAACAGCATCTCTCACTAGACCCAGGCCCTGTCAGGATACACTGGCCAGCAAACGTGCTGTAATGGTCCTCCTGGCCCTGCTTGGCCAGCACTGAGATTACAAACACACATATTCACAGGTGGCTTTTCTGGTAGATGCTGGCCACTCTGTTTGTATGGAAAGTGCTTTACTTACTAAGGTACTTCCTAGGGCCTTCCTATACATTTTTACAGTACATACATATTAGTTGAACAATCCAAACTACGACATTAAATAAAGCATTTGGCACAGGTGTGGAGGCTCTGTAGATAAAACTGTCCCTTTGGAATCACTGGTTAGATTGAAGTTTCCTGTTAAGCTATGTGTGTGTGTGTTGGGGGAGGGGGGAAGTAAAGGGGTGATCCCTTGGAGATGAAGATTGAATTGGATCTTTCCACATGCTCCACATTCAAAGGCTTACCCAGAAAATTAAAGAAGAAAATATATTTTGTGGTTTTCTTTACATAGAACCAAGTATTTGTCATAGGCATCTGTTGAACAGGAAGTTTGATGTTTCTGATGTGAACTGGTGCAGTCTCTTTGGAAAACAGTGTGAAAGATCCTCAGGAAATTAAAATGAGAATTAACATATGATATGTCTACCCAACTCCTGTGTATAAATTCACAGAAGATGAAGTTTTGATACTAAGGAGGAACCTGCATGCCCATGCCCATTGTGGCCCTATTTACAATAACTAAGAGATGGAAGTCAACCTGGGTTGCTAGAGTGCCCAGGGGAATGTTACCCAACACTAAAGTATTAAACCCCCTTGCTTGTGGAGAAATGAGTGGAACCCGTGGACATTGTAGAAAGTGAAATAGGGCCAGACACAGAAGGGCAAATACCATGCATCTTCTCAAATGTAAAAGCAATTATCAGTCATCTTAAAACCAGTATAAATGTTACTAGAGAGGACCTTCTGAAGGTCAAGAGGATGGAAGAAAAATGAATCATACATTTGTGTAGATCTACACAGACTACAGCTGTGTACAGAAAAGTCTGAGTTTCTTTCCTTTAATAGGTACAATTAATGCTTTTTATTGTATAAATAAATTATGTATTATTCCCTTCAAAATAACCAAAGAGTAAAAGAAAAAGGGAAAAATCTTGCTCAAGGCCTTACTTTCAATGAGTAATACAGCCACACACCACCCCATAGAATCTATGCTAAGTTCTTCAACTTTGCATGGCATCATTCTCTAGTTATTCACAATTATTATTCTCTTCTCTTTGTCCAGTTCCCTAGTATGACTCTCTCAGAAGGAGGCTTTTGTGAATGAGTGAGTGAGTGAGTAAGTGAGTGAATAGTGTGTGTGCATGCATGCATGTGTGTGTGTGCATGTGTGTGTAAATGTATGTGAGAGAAAGAGGGAGGGATTGCTGGAATTCAGCTATGAAATGTCCCCTAAAGGCTTCAGTTCCCAGTGGATGGCACTGCTTTTGGAAGGATGTGGAACCTTTAGAAGAGGGGGCTTCTCTGGGTCATTGAGGGTAGGTCTTATTTTTAGTTCAACCCCCCATCTTGTATCTGCTCTCTGCTGCTTTATTTTTCCACATCATAAATTTATAACCGTAAAGGAACAAAAACCTAGACGCTTAATAAGATAGAAGGGAAAAAATCCTTTTTACCAAATCAACACATATTAACGCCTAATTGCTACAAAGCTTTTGCGTCAGCAATTTGTTTCTAAAGGCCTTACTTTGGAATATAAATTTATGCCCATGCAGACTTTAGTGGTTAAAATATCTAAGGAGTTTTACTGAAAGTATCAGCTGGTAAATCTTAAAATACGGAACTTCTAGCATGGATATGTTAGCTTAAAGGGATAGGCAATAGGTATGTGGGAGGGAAGAGTAAACCTTCATGAGTATACACTGAAGTATTCAATAGACCATCTCATTGAAATGTCAAGATAGTCATGTTTCAGGTAGATATCAATTGAGTAAGATAAGTAAAATGTTTTATGGCATCTAGTGTGCATACATATTTTAGAAAGGTATGTAGTAAAGGTATATGTAGTACCTTTCTCAAAGCCACTAGAGGTTGTTTGGACTCAATGTATGTATACCCTGTCTTATTTTTAGCTCCATATAAAACACTCAGTCTTTGTATCTATAAGCTCTTCTGAATCCCTCTGCTGTTTCTGGCTTTTGTGAATTATCTTAAAGATTCTACTACGCTTGCAAGGCAGACAGTTTTCTGTTTGGTTGGGTTTTTTTTTTTCTTTTCTAAAAGTTATTTCATTTTCCACAGAGGTTGAGACTCATGGTTTCCACCTTTGCATATGAAAATCTGGAAATGTCATCTTTTTAAATCTGAGACATCAGAATTCCAGCCTAGCTCAGCTGTTCAGAGATGATAGTGTCAAGGACCAGAGTCAAGTGTTTCCTTGATAAAGGTTTGCAAGCCCCATAGCATCGATTATTGTACACACACACATTTAAATTTATTGACAAAGAAAAAGTGATCTAGACTCCCTTGCTGAAATCAATGTTTTGTGCTATTGTTCTCTGGAGCGAAGGCTGGCCCCCTGACACAGATCATTCAGGACTAGGGATGGGGCTAATCTGTCCTTTTCTCTCTTGTCACCTAAAGTACTCTTCCACCGAGCAGCCAGTTGGAAGTATTTAGTGTGTAGATGAATAAACAGATGAGCAGTTGGAAACTTTGTTCTGAAATTCAGCTAACTCCTAGTTAGTAAGACAAGGCAAGGATGAGACAATCAACTGATCTCTGGGCTCTAGTTGCCAGGATTGATTTTGATACACACTGAAGTTTATGTTTTTCCAGAGGCATCATCCCAGGGACATGCCCTGTACACAGATCATATGCACACACTCAGGCACTTGTGTGTGTGTGTATGTACGTGTGTGCACAGGAACACACAGAGAGAAACACAGGGATACACACACACATACAAACACACAGAGATACACACAGAAATCTAGCTCCTCTTCTATGTGGTGACGGTTTCAAATAACTCTCCTTCTGATACTTTTCTGAAGTTCATCCCAACTCCTGTCCAATGATTTGATTTCTCATCTCTTCTATCTTCATTTGAGATGTTTATAATTTCTAGATCCCATCAGTGTTTTGTTCCTAGTTTTTAAACATGGACTTATGTGGACAGTATTCATCATTTTAGAAAAACAGGCATTCTGAATTGAAGCTGGAAGTTTGTAAGCTTCAGATAGTTAAGTGTGTACCACTGAAAAATTTCAGGAACTCTTTCTATTATTTCTCTTCACCACTTGAAACCATTTTGATTTTATGAATGGAATTCAGCAAAGTGAGACAATATTGACCTTTGCAGTTTGAAATTACGTTGCTATCCACAAATAGTCTCTCTCCATAGTTAAGTCCTATGACCTAAATCTTGAGGCCATCCTCTTAGACCCATGCCTTATGCTGTTGACCTGTGTGGTTTTCAAACTGCTGAGCTTGGATGATCTCATTCATTCATTTGGTTGTTTTTGTTTTTTGTTTTTTTTTTTGGTTTGACCCCCTAGCAGAAAGTCATAGCAAAATACCTGTAATGCAGTGCAGACGTGCCCAAACACCTGTGTGCATCACTGGAATGCCTGGTGCCCTATGTGTGTGTGGGCTCACCCTACCAGAAGAGGGGGGAACCAACGAACCGCTCTCCCTTTCTGTGGAAAGTGTTTAATGCTGCCAGCTGCACTGGGGTAGGCTGAGCTAGTCATTCCTCCATCTCAAGGGTTCCAAGAAGTGAAGTCAACTCAAAATATTCTAGAGAAAACAAAGTCAGGCCTGCAAAGTATCCATTTGCCATTATCTCCAGGCGGCTTACGGTCAAATGATTATCAAACTTCTGGTCTTGTCTAAAGTTCATTTTTTTAATGCCTTAAGAAAAATGCTAAAGTGTTTTATCTATCTATCTGTCTACCTATCTATCTCTCTCTATCTACTTGTTTATTTATTTCATTTTAATTGTCATGTGAATTGATTCTCTGCCCTCTTTATTCAGCAAACAATAAGGGCATGTTTGCCAGCTTGCTGGCTTTTCTATGCTATCCTGAACTGTTAGAACATGGTCTAAGGCATGCCATTGGCAATCCTGCAGTTGTGCTTTTTGTTTCGTTCTGAGTGTTACAACATCACAGAGGAGGATGGAAAGGATGGAGTTTTTACCAAAAAGAGTAAGTCTACTAATGCATACAAAATGAATTTCCTTCTGGAATAACTCGAGTTATACTCTCTTCACTGTCAGCAGCAACCTACTGCTAATGTATTCATGTTTATAAAAGCCTAGCTTATGTATTAGTCAAAATTATAGTTTGATGAATGCAATGTTTTCATAAATTGAAGATAATCATTGCATTGGCCCCCGTAGTAAATTTGTTTTAAATATTAGTTTATTATATGTGTCGGCTTGTATTACAAATATTTCCAGTAAGCAAACACAAATCATTTTTATATTTAGCATTTAAAATGTATCTTTACTTGACTGTTAAAACATCTATTAAATATTCAATTAAAGTGAGGTTTGATCCTTTTATTTTATATTTTTAATTCGTGGTCAGGTATTCGGGAAGCAAGCTAGTAAGATGTTCCTGACACACAATTTGCTTCATTCCTTGTTCTGTGTATTTTGTCAGAGAACGCCTTAATGTAACAGAAATCAGATTTGGTGTGTATTTTTGCACCAAATCAAATTGTGCAGGCGCCACCCTCTGCTTTCTCCAAAACATGATAAAGGATTAGGTTCCACCATGGTTTAGCTTAAGAAAGCCACACAGCTCTGGAAGAAGCTCATGCTGGGAGAGCAGGAGTGTTTACTGGAAACCATATCACACAGTCCCCAGTGCAGAACAGGAATCAGTGAGCTAACTGGCCCGATGTTCTGACTCCTCCTAGAATGCCACTGTGTGTAGCTTTTCTGGTTATTCTGCAGGAGTAAATCACAAATATAAAAGATGTTGAAAAGATGTAAGAAGGAAGCGGTGGTGACTGATTGTGCAAAGCACTTAGGGCATACCGTTTTGACGCACGGGGAGGGGGGACATCATGAGCTGTGGTCTTCATTGCAGTTGGCAGGCTTCCCTCCTTTGCCGCATTCACTGCGGCTCCGCCCCCTCCCTCCCTCCGCAGGCCCCACTTTTCCAAGTTCACAAACCGTAATTACAGATTACAACATTTCTAATCTGTTATTTTAAAGGTGTAGCATTAATACACCTTATATAATACCTTTTCTCAAATCCAGTAATTAAAAAAAATTGTTCAGTAAAACTGCATAGGGTTTTTGTAGTGCAAAGTGCCACAATAGATTACAGCTTCTCACTCTATAGCCAATCCTGCAGGTGAGAGATGTTTGTCCACGGAGACAGGCTGTTTAAATGTCAGAGGAGGGGTGAAGAGGTGGCTCTGTGGGAAGAAGTGTTTGCTACTTTTTTTTCCCCCGAGGATCTGTTTTTAGTTTCCAACACCTACACAGGGAGGCTCACAGCCACCTGTAACTCTTGTCCCAGGGGATTCAGTACCCTCTGAACTCTGTGTACACGTGAGGCATGTAGTCATGTAGGAACACACTTAAAACATAAATGATGGATATACACTAAGCAAAAAAAATACTGTTTCTTCACTGTGAGGTGAATTAGGTTGACTCTATTGGTCATTTGGCTTCATTATTTGAGATCATTTTGTATTTTCTATATAGCTAGAAGTTGATATTTTACAAAATACTAGATAAATATGTCATTTCATCCATAGCTTCTTTTTTACCAATGAAAATCACAGAAAATTTTAAAGATTTCTGCTAGTAACTAGTGCTCTTGTGTCATTTGAGAAATGATCTAAAAATTGCAATTTTAAAACTGCTTTACATATCTGAACCACCCACAAAACTGAAATAACTAACACAGAAAACTGTGTCTTATTTGTTGAATTTGTAATTACACATTTTTAATAATTTGCATTTTGTGATATTAAGTTTGGAGATGAAGGATGTGTTCTGAAATGAGGCAGTGATGACAGTCACGTCAACTTTTGCTCTTAACATTAGATTTATACTTTTTTTTGTATTGAGGTAGGGTCTCATGTAGTTCAGCTAGCCTATGACTGCCTTGAACTTCAGATCCCTGGTCTCTACCTCCTAAACCCTAAGATTATAGGCTCTACTCAACATGTCTGGTTTATATCATTCTGGGAGTCTAACCCCTGGCTTTGTGCATGTTAAGCATACTCCCTACTTTCTGACCCTCAAATTCATTTTGATGCCCAGCTCTGGATGGACTGTAGGAAAAAAATCTGACTTATCTCGGTAAGCAGAGGCACATTTCATCAAGAGCATTTGATTGGAGAACTTTAAATGAACAAGATCGCTTTGAACTAACATTTTACACACACACACATGCAACACCTTCTGTTCTGATCTCAATGGTACATCTAATAAATTAAAAAATAAAAACAAATTAATCTTGTATCTCCAGGAGAATAATTCTCTGATCACACAAAGCAATGTTTACTATTTGAGTTTATTAATAATTAGTATAAATTTTGCATTTGTAAAAAATGCAAGTATTTAACAAAGTATTTAATACTTGAACAACACAGTAAAATTTTGAAAACTTAATCTGAGCCAGACACAGAAGTCTCCATAAAAACTTCTGAGAAGCCCAACAAGTGCCTGCCTGCTTCTCCTGCCTAAGCCTGAGCTCCTGGAACAGAAGTGGTAATCTCAGAAATGTTTGCCAAATAGCCCCCCCCCCCCTCGCTTTAGTTGTATGTGAAGGCAGAAGGGGCTGGCAGCGCCCTCGACTGGTAAGGTGCTGGCCACGCAAGCTTGAAAAGCTGATTCCTGGGACCCATATGAAAATAAGCTGGGCCCGTGACACTCCAGCTGTGGAGAGGCAAAAATGGGCAGCCATCCTAAATGAGTAAGAGATCCCAGGCCAAAGAAACCAACCAACCAACCAACCAAACAAACAAACAAACAGAAAGCAGCAAGGTGGACCATGCCTGAGAAATGACACCCATTCTGGCCTCCACATTCAAGCACACACATGTGCACACACACTAATCAGGTCTCCCGGTGTGATCTGAATGACCATGTCCCTTTGAACGAGCCCTTGCAGTCTTCAGTGGTCTCTGCTGTGCTGTGGAGCTGTATACTCTGTTAGTGCCCAGCTTGTGCCAAGCAAGCTGTCGTCTCGAAGGGAGAGGAGTTCCAGGAAGCTGCCGGGGCCCTTTTCCAATAACACTCTCTGGCATGCAGAGCGTGCGAAGCTCTTTCGCAAATGGCTATTGCAGTGAGATCATGATGAGATTTCCTAGAATCACATGCAATTCTTTTCACTAAAACTCCCTGCTTCAAAAGTTTCTATAAAAAAAAAATGTAGATTTCCATCTACCTCCTTCCTGCCACATAAGCATAATAACTCAGTGCGTTCCAGGTCCCTCTGCCAAGACATCAAAGAGCTCAAGTCACTTGGAGACCGGCTTAAAAAACACGATTTAAGTGCTGTATCACTACACTTATTTATTTGTGGTGTATGTGTGGTATACCATGCCACTTGTGTGGAGGACAGCTACAGAGAATCAGTTGTCTCCTTCTGCTACTTGGATGCCAGGAACCAAATACAGTTTTTCAGACTTGGCAGCGAGTGTTCCTGCCACTGAGCCATGGCACTGCCATATTAATTTCAAAGTTCACATTTTTGTTTTAGATTTTAGGCTTTACTTATATTGGATCTTAGTGTCTTAGTTCAGATATTTCATAAACACAAGAGCACTAAAGAGTTAATTGTCTCTGGAAATTCCCAGGCATTAGCAGTCACTGAGGGTTCATAGTAGGAATGGTGTGGGGTGCTCTGCAGCCAGAGCAGCTGTCTGTCCTAGGTGATCCCAGGACAGACTGACCTTTCTGAGCCTGGAGCAGGTGTGAGGGTTGAAAGTCTCTGGGTTTCTGTAAAACTCAAAAGGAAGACACTTTCCTGTGCCCTTCCTCATCAGGCTTGTGTCATTTTCCAGCAAGGCTAGCAGTGCATTCTGACCCATCCATTGTTGAGTCACTTGTCTTCCATCACTAAAAATACCCCCTATCATCCCATCTGTCTTCATTAACTCTCTATGTCAGGTCCTCACGGGTGCAGTGTCTTCTAACAAGCAGACACTGAGTCTCACCAGGGGACAGACCACATACTTGATCCCCCCAAAAGACAGAGAACAGGAACCACAGCTTGCCATAAGGCCAAAGTGGCTTGGAAGCACATCCATCTCCTTGCTCAGCAGCCTTGGGTCTCTGTGAAGGATCCTATAGGAACATCTAGCCAGGTGCACTAGCAGCAAAGTTCAGCTGTGTGAAATTCAGTATTTATGGCATAGTCAAAGTGCCCTTAGTCTAGGTGCAACTATCAATAGATGTC
>CM053749.1:42377712-42393255 GCA_028658305.1 Pachyuromys duprasi | reverse complement strand
TGGACACAGTTTCCAGCTCTTTTACTCTTGCCTCAAGTCCTAGTGGACTTTGAAGAGTCAAAGGGGAGGAGATCTCAGAACCTGACCTGTGATATGTAACACCTCCAGTTATATCTCAATGACTCTCCGTTACTCTTTATGTCAGAGACCTCCTCTCTCATGCCCATAGCACGGATTGCTAGGTCACTCTTTTTCTCCACTTAGGTGCTTGTTTTCAAAGTACAAACGGACAGTTTCTAGCTTAGAACTGAGTATATCCCACATGCGGCATGCGAAGGGCTTAGGTGGAGCAAATTGTCCCCCACCACACCCCCGCCACGGGAAAGGGTTATCATTGTATGTTCTGCAAGCTGGTAAACGAATTTCTTTCTTCTGCAGTGTGGCTCAGCCAGGGTAAGTCAGTAATACTCCATAGTATTATTTAGAACATGACCTCAGCATATATCCAGGTCATACATTGTGCTTTGAAAAGCTTGTGACTATAGAAAAACCTCAGCATAGACACTATCATTTCCTGTAACGGATGGCTGGCTAGCAGACCCGTGTACACCAACCGTGTTCCATATATGTTCATGCAATAAATCAGGTTGAATAACTTTAAAACCAATTGAGCAGCAAGTAGCTTTCAATGATGTTTTTCTTCTGTCTGGGACAGATATGGAGACTTGTATGAAGATTTCCCTTTATTGTCATTTTTTTTCATAATTTGTAGCAAACAAAAAGTCATTCAAAATACTCTTTCCTCACCTGTTACTCAAGAGGAGATAACACTATCTAACTAACCGACCCTTCGTAAAAGTCAAGCAGTTATAAGAATATAATATGAATGGTAAAGGAGAGTATAATATGTAGTTAAAAGCTCGAGGGAGACCAAGCAGAATAAATATAATTAGATAAACTGGAATTTGGCCAAGTTCTGACATTTTTTTGAAAAAATTTAAAAGGGCACCAGGTAAACACAAATTAAATGCATTGTGCATGCTGTTAATCAAGCATGTCAAAAAAGATATATGGGATATTTACTAAAAGGATGTAAATGTTTCCCAAGTTGACTTTGAAACAGACGATTATTTTCCAGAAAGCAACATGAAAATTTAAATAGCAAAGATGGATTGTTGTAGCTTAAAGCCTTACCTCCATTTTCATTTTCCTAGAAATTTTTTGTTTTGCATTAGAGCCCTGTATTAATCTAATAAACCTAAATGACAAAACTAGCTGTTATACCAGATGTCATTCTATATACCTTTCCTAAGAATTGCCTTACCCCAAGCATGTCTAAATCCTTTGTCTCAATTCACGGGGTGCTTGCTGTCATGAAAGATGAGAATCGCTTTATAATAAAGCTGTCCTCCTCTCATCAGAAAAATAAAATAACATAAATAGACTTACCATGCTGACATGGTACCTGAAATGTGCAGAACAAAAATGAAGAGTGTGAAGAAAACCCTTCACTGATTGCTAAGCTTCCAAGGAATGCCACACAGATTTATGGAAGCCCAAGAACCTACTGAGTCGACTCCTTCAAGCCAACAATGGAAATATGCCTATAACTATCTCTTCTACGACCAAGCAGGCTGGAGAACATGCTTGCCTCTGCTCTACCACACTGAAACCCAGGGCTCAGGCAAGTCATTAGCTGGCTGGCTGTGCACATGCCTGCCTCTAGCATCTGCTGAAGGACGGAACATGCTCACCCTGCCAGATTCAGGTCAGGAGGTCAACAGGTCTCATTTATTATTCAAAATTGCTGCCTAGCCTTTGATCTGCCAGGTCAAAGGGCTTTGTATTCTAGTTGGTTGGATTTTTTTTAATGATGAAGCCACTATCTTTCCAGATTAAAAAAAAAAGACTTCTCTTCTATTGGTTATCATGATATTCTCTTTCTCTGGTTAGAAATGTGACTCATGGAATCAGTGGCTCAGGGAAAGACCTATAAAGAAAGCCACTTGATTTAATTTTTCCTTCATTATTATTTTCCATGTGATTCAGAGAGTTCTAAATGATAGTGAGCCATGATAGTCATGGGAGTCATGCTTGCAGCTGTGACTCAAACATGTTTACCATCATTTGGGAGTCTCTCCTTTTCTGTGACATTGCTATAACCCACTGAACCTGATTCCTTTCATAAGAATTACTCATTGGGATGGGGAAGCATCTTCCCCAAAACAAAAGGGAGAGAAATCAGTGGGGTTGGACTTTCAATGGTTAGTATTTTCTTCATGAATATAAACACCAGACAGACATGTAGATGCCTGCCAGCTCAATCTTTGGGAGAAAACTTTATGTTCTTTAACAACACACAGATTTTTTTTGTCATCATTGAGAACAAAAGGATGTTCTAAGCACTCAGAGATTGTCTAGATGTCCTCTCTGAGCCTGAGATAAACAGCAGTTAAAACACCCCAGCAGAGTATCCGAGAATACCCAAGCATCCAGCATTCTATTATAAAACTAGCTATTAACATTTAACAGGAAATACTGAAAATCTAGGCTATACCGTGGCAAACTGGGTCTCTGTGAAAATAGATGATTTCAACCTATGGGCGATTTTAGCCTTTGTGAAACAGGAAGTCAAAGGTCACATGGGTTCCACCCTGGAGTCGGACACATGAGATGTGGCCATGTGCTTTGTGACAATGCCAACAATGAATAACTCTGACAAGCTGGTAAACAAACAGGGGTACATAACATGCATGAGCCCGGGAGGTACCAACATGCTACACAGCTGAACTTTCAACAACAGACTGGAATATTTTAGTTCTGTTGCCAAGGAGATTCACTCCTCATCTCTGAGTATTTCTACACACAGAGATAGACGCAGGAGATAGTCTAAAAACTGTCAGGTGACCCTGGAAAATTCTGCACAGCCACACTCTGGCCTTTCTCTGAGGGTGCTCAGCAGCAGATGGACGAATGGTCACTTCACTTCCTCCTGTTCCCACTGTGATCTGACAGGACAGTTGCAGTTGATGGAAGCCAGCTGTTCAGACAGTATGCCATGTAGTTTGTCTCTGTGTGTGTGTACACATGCATGTACACGTACACATACACACATATATGTGTTCTTAATCTTATTCCATGGCTTATTAGTTATCACCCTTTACTGTTACAACCTTCTTTACTAAGACCTGTTTTTGGCTTACAGGAACCCTCCTTGAGGAAGGTTTAGATATGGTTCCCTAGATCTTTGTCACAGCTGTTTCCAATATCTTGCATTTGAATCTTATTATTTTGTACAATGATCCTAGTTTCTGAATGGAAATGATTTTTACAGAGCATTAGAACTTTGCTTTGATAGGGAAGTAAATTCATGTAAATATGTATTTCTGGGTTACTTATGGACATAAAATAAACCAGAGGAAGGGTCGAGGAGGGCTTTCTCTATTTGTCTACGTTTTTTGTTTTATATACAGTTGTTACTTAATAATGAAAGAAATAACAACAAAAATCCAGAAGCCTAAAAGATGGGTGGGAAGTATTAGGAGGCTGTAGACCGTGGTCATGGAAAGTGTTGAGGGAAGGTTAATATGTTCAAATACATTATAAAATGTTCTCAAAGAAATGATAAAAATAATTATTTTAATAACAAAGGTGCTTTTCTCAGAAAAAGGATCTTGCAGGAGAAAGTATAATGGGTTTGATAAAAATTTTCCACTAAGCCAGAGATTCTCAAACTGTGGGGTGTGATCCCTCTTGGGGTCAAACAACCCCATTCATAGGGGTCACAAGTCCACAAGAAGACATCAATATTTACATGATTCATATTCATACTGTTATGATTCATAGCAGTAGCAAAAGTACAGTTACGAAGTAGCAAGGAAATAATTTTATAGTTGGGGGTCAACCCCAACATGAGGAACTGCATTAAGGGCTCACAGCATTAGGAAAGCTGAGAACCACCGCTCTAAACACTAGCTCATAAAGTAAGAAGAGCGAGCCTTCAGTGTAAGCATATTGTGCCCTGCATGAATTACTCTCGGGTCTTCTCATGGAGTTGAAGGCACAGTGCATGGTCCCCACCAAGATTTGTTATGGGCCGTGCGGTCATCCCTCAGACTCTCAAGACCCAGGTTTCTCAGCCATTTCCTTCCCTGCTATCCCGCTGGCCTTCTTCCTGTCCCTGGCTCTCACAAAGCTCTGGACCCACACACACTTAGGCAGCTGGCTGTCATCCAACCTATTGTCTCTCCTGTCACAAGTGCATGCACCAGATTTCTGTCCACCTGGTTCTTACTTCCAAAGCTGCTTCATTGACTTCCAAACTTTATGAGTGAGTACATGCTCATTACACACTGGGGCTGACCTTCTGAACACTCATGTTGATGTACAACTAGTTCGTTTATGATTAAGCACTTATTGCATGCCTCCTGCCCAGAAACTAAGCTGTATAATTATGGAGGGCCAGTGTGTGTTATTTTTCCACTTCGGGATTGTGTATTATTTCACACAGTCAGCACTTAACAAATGCTTTTAGAATTAATGGTCCTACACTCACTCTCTCTTCTTCTTCATTCATAGCACCTTCTACAGTGGAGTCCAGTGTGTATTCAAGAAAAAATATGCATATATAAAGTCCACACACATCTCCCCAGAGAAGAACACAAAGTCTTATTATCTACTGGACCAGGTAGTTGAAAGGATTCAGAAGAGGAGGCTCACGTCCATTTTGCAGTCAGTGTAACATCAGAAAGGAGGAGAGAATCTTATAAGCCTAAAGTTTATCCAAGATTTTTACTTTGCAACCTGACGTTGTCATTCCCAAAGTTCACACTTGGGAACTACACAGTTGATTTAAAATATTATTGCAAAGAATCTCGTGGGGTTTTTAGTAAGTGTAAAGTTTTGTTTAGGACCCATTTATAGTCATTCTGGGATGATAAGCTTTCAGCATCATGGTAGATTCTAGCTCAGCTGATAGGTATGCCAGCCCAAAATGGCCAAGACTGTGGGCCTGTGGTTTGAATCCAGGCTGTAGTCTGTTTAGTAAATAAAGTTTTATTGGAACACAGTTATACTCTTTCTTCCTTATATTGCACACTGCAGTTTCTGTGTTCTTATTGCAGTGCTAAGTAGTTAGGATCTGCCCATGTCCTTCCTGACCCATTGTCTGAAATATTGACCATCTTGACCTTTAAGGAATGGTTCCCCAGCCCCTGGTCAAGACCCAGAAGACAGAAAAGCAATTGTAGGGTCTGGATTATGTCCCATCAAATCTGCTTCTTCAACACTTGTCACTGTGGCTTTCCCTGATGCCCTGCACAAAGAACAATGGCTGTATTCAATGAAGCTTATCTCATTTGGTCTAATTGAACTGATCTGTGGCACTTCTGCTACTGAGGATGCCCTGGGTTCATCATGGAAGGCATCTCTATGGATAAAAGGAGAGCAGGTAAGCCCAAGTGGCCAAGTTAGCTCTCAGAACACTAGGGTTTGGAACTTAGGCACTTTAATTTGAGCATGTGTTATATAGAATTTGGCACAATTCAAGAATAAGACAAAAGTTTAAGTAAGAAATTATCCCTGCCCCATCATAAATCACAGCCTAGGTGTAAGACAGCACCTTCATATTGGTTTAATTAAATATCAGTGTGCTTCTAAAATTGACCTCTCTTGCCATTGAAGAACTTCAAATCTACTTGGGTACTTCTTTGTTTTGTTTTTAAGTAGGCCTTTGTCAGGCAGTCTTTAGATTTACGTATGTGAGCAAGTAGTGATGTTCTAACTGCCTGGAATTTAGATTTTCTTAACTAAGAAATGGAAAACAAGTGCCTATTTGTCAGGCTTGCTTTAAGGATAAAACTGAGAACCGACTCACTGGTTTTAAATGGTGTTGGACACACCAGTTTTCTCTAGAAACTAAATAGCCTCAAGTCTCCTATCTACTTTCCACAACACCGTCTTCAAGAGCATCAGGTACATACTCACCTTAACATCCATCCCTCACGGTAATTACTTGATCAAGGTGTCTTGTGTGTTGGACTGTCATATCTGTGAGGAAAGCAGCGACACCATCTTTTACTATTACTTCTTCTCCTCCATGGTACCTTGAATGCTATTTAGTGTTTGAGAGTCCCAGAGTGTGTGAGCATGTGAATACAGGTCAAAAGAATTAACTCTAAGAAAGAGTTAAGGAGTGTCGTCCATACGCATGTGCTTCTAATAGTTCCTACTTAAGTGCTTGTGGGTTTTTTTTTTTAAATTTTAACTTTTAACTTTTTTTATTTAGTTGTCTACTTTACATCCCAATTGTCTTCATTCTTCTCTCCTTCTAGCTTCACCCTTCCTCCTTCTTCCTCCCTCCCTCTCCCCCCACTTCACAAAAGGGGGGGCTTCTCACTAACCCACCCCAGCACTTCAAGTTGCATCAGGACTGAGCACATCCCTCTTCCATGGTGGCATGGCAAGGCAGCCCCACCAGGGGGAAGTAATAGAAATGTATGCAACAGAGTCCATGTCAGAAATAGCCCCTGCTCCCCTTACTAGGGTCCCCATAAGTAGATCAAGTTGCCCATTGGGTATGCTGGTGTAGGGGGCCTAAATTCAGTCCATGCATCGTTGGTGCTTTTGTCTCTATAACTCCACTGCCTCCCCCTCCCGGGGGTCAAGGTTATTTGGCTCTGTTGGTCTTCTTGTGATGCTATTGTTCCTTCTGGAAGACCAATCAAGGAACGCCTTTAACTACTAAGGCACCTCTCCAGCGCTTGTGGATTTTTGTTGTTGTTTTGTTTTGCTTTGCTTTGTTTTTTGTAATGAGAACAGAGCTGCTTTATCTTTCTCCTCTGTTTTCATCCACATTATTTCTCAAGCTTCTTGCCTGTCGTCCTCAGCCATTCTGGGTAGGTATTAAGATGAAGGAAACATCTCCAGCTGTTTCTGTGTTGACTCTGGGTTTGAAAGTTGTCTTCTCTTGAAGCTGGTTATGATTTATAACACGTTCTAAACAATGGCTCTTCCATTTTTTCAGAGATCAGAACAATTTTTTTTAAAAAGATTGTAATCCAGTTTAAACTACTCAACAATATATACCTCCTTTCTATCAAACTCTACCCAGCTCCACCCCCAAAATTAGTTTGTGATATGGTGACAAAGCCCTTGCTGCCTGCTCCAGAGAGCACCCTTAGCTCTTTCTAACCTCACCCCAATTCCCACTGCCTGTATGAATCAGTAAATGGAGCTTAGCAGGGATTGCTTCTTCACCTTCCCTCTTTGGTGACTCACTTCCTCCTTTCAAAATGACCGACATTGGCCAGAATTCTGCGCATGGTTGAGATAAGCCAGAGGAATTCATCCACTTTATGCCAGAGACATCCTGCTGCCACACAGTCCTCACCAATTAGTCTCTGGGAAGAAAGCAGCTCTGGCTCTTTCTCCAACTTTAGAAGGCGTCCCTCTGAAGTGTATCTTAGCACAGGTGTATTTTGGGAAAGATCTTGGGAACGTTCTTTAGTGCTACGGTAGTCTATTGTACTCGAAGTAAAGGAAAGGTACTCTGATCATCTGAATACAGCTCTAAAAGGCCAAAAGGGAGTGACCAAGGGAGGGACACCTTGCCATCCATTTTATGCTTCTTACTTCTCAATGGATGAGGTGACTTCCCATTCAGCATAGCCTTACACAACAGAGAAGGCCAAGACTCCAAGTGGCTGCTAACAAAAAAAATCTTGTTAGATTTGAGTTTTATTGATCTCTTTGCTTTCCTGGGGAGGGGGTGGGGCTAGGTCTCAGCTTTATTAAAATGATGATAAAATTATTTGCACACAGATTAGTCAAAAACTGCCTTCAATGCGAACAGTACCCTCAGCGTGAGAACGTGTTCTTCCCTGTGTCTTGACTTGATGCTCCTCGGTTTACATTCCACCCTGTGCAGTATGGGTGCGACAGTGGCTTTCTTTTCACTTATGTAAAGCCTGCCTATCCTTTTTTTTATGCTTAACCTTCCTTAACTCTCTGTGCTTGGTGGTTCTCTTTCATCAAACACGATGTTAGCTTCTATTTGTCAGCTGATTTTTCCATCTTTTCCTCCAGTAGACGAATTAAGCTCTTTGACATTTACTGATAAGATTGTTTGGTCTGGATGTACACTAATATGTGAAAAATATTTTTTTGTTGTTGTTTGATTGTTTGTTCTCAAAATTTCTATTTCTCTCCCTCTCTTTTAATTGCTTTTTGTTGTTGTTGTTTGTTTGTTTTCTTCTCTCTTTGCTTTGGGGATCTTATCTTCTCTTGTGATGATGCCACACTTCTGCTGGCACCTTTATGTAGTAGACTTTTGTCAATGTGTTATGGAAGACCAATAACATGGCACTCACTTCTCAATACGTAAATGCAGCTGCAAGGGTCTTGCCAACTCTCAGGCTTCTGAAACAGTTCTTTCAGCCACTATTACAGTGTGTAGAAGCACACAGGAGCCAAGAAAATTTGATCTTTTTGTGTGAATATGGGAGTGTTGGTCAAGGAAGCCTCTGATCCAAAAGTGTTGTTAGTACTGGTTGGGGTTTCACATAAAGGTAGTCTTGACTTTATCCTGCATTGTGTGTTTCTTTTCAGCTAGGGTTAGTTGAAATATTGACATGAAATATATTAATCATTAAGATGCTTCTGAGATTTAACCTGCTGTTTAAGAAGAAGATTGTTTTCATTGTCCTTTGACTGGCTGCCTTATGGTGCTCTTCTACCTGGAAATGAGGATGAAGGGGAGCGTCAGCAACATGATTCCTGTCTTCAGTTGCATATATCATCAAATAATCACCCTCCTGTTGTGGATTTGATAGAGCTCAGCTGGGTTAAACTTCCACTTTCCACCTTAGCATTTCTCTAAACCTAAAGTAAGCAGAGGAACCCCGCCCCCTCAAAAAAAAATGAGTCAGTGGTTAAGAGCACTGGCTGTTCTTGCAGAGGAGCTGGGTTTGATTCCCATCGTCTACATGGCAATTCACAAATATTTGTAGGTTAAGTTCTAAGAGATCCAACAACCTTTTCTGACCTCTGTGAGTACTGAAAGCATATGGTACAGATTCAGACAGACAGACCCATACGCATAAAATAAAAATAAATGGTTGTTTTAAAATCACGAACCATACGTAAATAATAGCACAATATTTGTTCTCAGATTCAATATAAAAGATAGAGCTGTTCATTTGAGAAGGTGTGACTAAAACATCTATAATCTGAAACTATTGTGCATGTGCGGTAATTTAAACTTCCAAGTACAAGTAGAGTTTTCATGAGGGTTATTGTAGTATTTCCTAGTGGACATCAACATGTCACTGTTTCTACTTAATTTATTTTGCTTTTAGTTTATTAGCAAAAAACAAAAACAAACAAAAAGCCCCACAATGCTATCAAGAGCCACTTTCCAATGAGATTCCCTATTATCACGCCAACATTTTCAGAAACTGCCTCTCCTTCCTGCCATGTCTGACACTATTTATAAGAGGAGGGAAAAATTGCAGGTAGCTTCAGGCAGGGTTTTATTTGGTCACCACACGCCTGTGCACGTTGTTAAAGTAAGAGGGGCCCCTAAGTATCTCCTCGAGCTCTGAAGTCTTAAATGAAGACCCAGATAATAAAACTGCTTAAAATGCCCTGTCTTGCTGTTGTATATTGTCTGTATCACTGCAGTGCAAGCAAAATGAGGCAAAATGTCTTGATATGAATGCTAGACACCACATTGGTAATGACACACATATCTAGACAAACGCGTGTATGAGATTGTAATAACGCTTGGCTTACTCAGGCCTTTTTATATTCCAGCCATTGTTCTAAGCATTTTTCTTATTTCATCTGTATCAATCGCTAAGCACAATTCTCTTCTGAGTGGATATCGTCCTTATCATTGTGTTATAGAAGAGGAAACTTGAAAGGGCTAGCTGAGTTCTCAAGGTCATGAGTTTATACATAAGCCAGGATGCTGCTGGGTTTGGGTGTCTTAAAAACATAATAGCCAACATCCATGGCAATTAAGTAGTATTTGTTCCTCATTGGAGAAAGCTGTTCTTTTTAGCAGCTGAAAACTACATAATTATCTTGATGTTTGCTGCAGAAACCATACTTACTCAAACCAGGTCATCCCAAAAGGAAAGCAGCCTATGTAACTCTTTAAGTACTGAATCATACTGTATCATTCAATTAAACCATCACTCTTAGAAGCTGAATCCCTGCAATCCCAAGTGCAATCCTCACCAAACAGCCAGACACAATCATGGGCTTTAAGGATTACAAGTCGCATGATAAAGGATAATGAGGCTAAAATTAAGCACAGCAACACAGAAAGCCAGGACTGGCATGCTCAGTGTAAGTCAGCAATCTATTAGATTTAATGTGAGATCAAGGAGCTGTGTAGCATGCGATTATGCCACTTTTCATTAAGGAACAGTACAGAGGTGGTTCTCAGGGAGGGTCTACCTTCTGTTTGCATCTGTTTAATTGGTTTGGGGATGTAGTCAACATCTCTGACTTTGAGCGCCTTCGATGACAATCGGTTTCTCAAAGCTTCAGGCCAGCAGCAGTCGCCACCAAACACAAACAGAACTTTAATCCTCCCTTTTGATGGGGCTCAGCCACTGCCACCTGGCATTTAACCTTGTGAATATTAAATGGGCTTCAGCCACTACTTCCGCAGACTTGCTGATATTTAAGGTTATTGTTTACTGTTGTTAGCATCAAGATCATGTTTAATTAATTGATTTGTTTATTTATTCACTTTACATCTTGACTGTATCCCCCTCCTTCTCCTCCAGGTCCAACCCTTGCTCCTTCTTTCCTCTAGTCCTCTTCCCCTACTCCTCAGAGAAGGGGACCCCACCAACAACAACCCACTCCAGCACATCATGTCGCATCAGGTCTGAGTGCATCCTCTTCCCCTGTGGCCTGGCAAGGCAGCCCTGCCAGGCAAAATTGATCAAAAAGCAAGCCAGAGTCCACGTCAGAGTCAGCCCCCACTCCCCTTACTAAAGAACCTATATGAGGGCAGAGCTGTGCATTGGTTACGTCTGTGTAGGGGGCCTAGGTCCAGTCCATGCATGGCCCTTGGTTTGTGCTTTAGTCTTCGTAAACCTCCCCTGGGCCCTGCTTAGTTGGCTCTGTTGGTCTTCTTGTGTAGCTCCTGTCCCCTCTGGGTCCTTCTTTCCTTACCCCCGCTTTTTCATAATACTCTTTGCGCTCTGCCCAATCTTTAGCTGTGAGCCTCAGCATCTGTTTTGATCCACTGCTGAGTAGGCCTCTCAGAGAGCAGCTATGCCAGGCTCCCTTCTGCAGGCATAGCAGAGTATCATTAAATGATCTAAATTCAGTGGCTGGAGAGATGCTCAGTGGTTAAGAGGCCTTGCTCTGCAATCATGAGTACCAGAGTTCAGATGCAGAACCTAGGTAGCAAACTTGATTCTCCTATTAATGCCTGGGCATGGAGTCAGTAGGGTCATTGGGGGCTGGTTAACTTCTAGCTTAACCTAGATAAACATGAGTCTTAAACTCAGGAAAAGACCCTGCCTCAAAAGAATATGTGGAGTAATAGAGGAAGATGCTTGATGCTTGGAGCTTCCATGTGTTTGTGTGCATGCTCACCTTCAGATAATAAATAATTTATAATTATGAATCAAAATATTTCAATTCCCTTTGCCTTTGGAAACTAACCATGTGACTGGCCAATGCTTCACTTTATTTCCCAAATATATGAACAGTATGACTTATCTTACCAGGTATTCTTCCTTCTGGTTACTCTATTGACAGAGTCGGTTTGTCTCTCCCCAAGCTCTATGGTAGGCATGGGAGGGCAAATGTAAAGACATCCTTTCTTCCGATGTAAGTAACCAGCCAGCCAACCCTAGTGCAACCTTTCAGCTAGCTCTTTGGAGCTCACTATTGACAGTGAATGAAATTAGGTGGTGTTTTCATTTTCTTTCTTTGTTATTGATTGAAACTTTTATTAGACATACTCTTGGGTGATTTCATCCATGCATATAGAACATTCTGGTTATTCTCAGCCCTGTTTCTTTCTATCTCCCCCCTTACCATCACTGCTAATGCCATTCCCCAACAGGTATCTTTCCCACATTAATGTCCCTCCTCACCCTTTTTTAAATCGTTATTATGACATGAGTCATTTGTGTGACCATGGGTTTAGAACTATCCACTGGAGCTTGGTGGGCTCACTCAACTGAAGATAGTGACTGACCCTCCCTCAGAAACAACTAGTGTGGCTCAGCAGAGAAGGGTGGGACTCTGTGAGTTCTTTCCCGGTTCATGATTGAAAAATGACAGGTCTGGTCTTACGCATTCCCAATACAGACAGCCTCAACTGCTTCGAGTTCACGATTGCAGTGGCCATGTGGTATCTAGGACTTGGCACTCTAAATGACTTCTCTCTATTTTCTGGAATATTTAGGACACCCCATTGAAAACTTGTTAAAATGAACAATGTTATAGTGTTTAAAGAGTAAACGTGTGCCTGAGCACATGGCACCGTTGCATAGTGCTTGCCGTGGATGAGGACTTGAGTTAGATGGCCAGAACCCAGCATGTAAAAGCCAAGTGCTGTGGCACACAGTTGTAGTCTCAGAACTAGGGAAGTAGAGACAAGAGGGTCCCTTTAACTTACTGGCCAGCCAGCCCAGCTGAATTGCCAGCCTCTGACATCCACATACATGCATGTGCACTTGCTCTCCTTTTCTGTTTCCTGTCCAAATGGATGTGTGTCCCGGATTTGTTCCAGTCAGAAAGCAGACATGGCAGAAAGCTAACACTCAGCTGCTCTTTCCAGTCAAGCAAGCTTTCCGGTCCCTTCTGTGCCTCAGGACGTATTCTGAAGGCGCCTGTTCTTCTGTCTGTAAACTGTCTTCCGGCTCAGGTTCGTCAAGGACTGCCGCTTTAAAAGCACACAGGCAGGCATCCTAGGATATGCCATTATAAGCTGCTGCCAGGGGATCTTCTAAGAGATAAATGGAATCTCTGTGAAGTAAATTAGTGTGAACCAGTCAATCTGTGTGTCAGCCGTGAGCCACTTCCATGGATAACTGCCTGGCTGAGTGGAAGCCAGGGTCTGGTGCCATGTGTGGGTCAGAATTTCAGACACGGTTTCACAGGATAAGGGGATTTGGGAGGGGGCGGGTGTTTAGTCTTGGGAGAAAGCCAATTTGATCTGTGCTTTAGATTGGTCAATGAAATAGACTTCTAAGGCATTTTTGTTTCATCCCTCACCTAACTGGACTGTGCGACTCCAAGTTAGACCACTTCCTTACTGTGGGAGGTATCCAGGAAGCCCAGGATATAGCTGCCTTCTTCCAGAGAGCTGTAACTCTTCAGGTCCCCACCATCCTGGCCTTGGGCTGGTCCTCCTTTAGGATCTCCATTAAAACCAAACAGCAGCAGCAACAACAAAACCCACAATTTGGCCAAAAGAAATTAATTTAAATCTTCTCCCTCTGAGGAACAAATGTGTTATCTTTGATTCATGAAGAATAGGAGGTTTATGCAGCGGCAGGTGACCATGGACCCAGCAGTGGAAATCAAATTTTGGTTAGAGATTAGAAAGACCCCTATCCCAACCCAAATAACAATTGAGTGTGGAAGCCTCTAAAATGACCCTTCTGGAGCTGGAAAGATGGTACAGTGGTGAAGAGCATTTACTCCTTGTGCAGAAGACCTGGGTTCCGCTCCCAGCACTCACATGGTGACTCACAACCACCTGCAGTTACCACTCCAGAAGAACTGGTGCCCTCTTCTTGCCTCAGAGGAAAACTTCATGCACATCCATACATGGAGATGTATACACACAAAGTAGATCTTAAAAGTAAGTGTCCTTTGGACCAATTTCCACATTCAGTTCCCTAGAAACATCCTAGTTACTGTTTGCTAGAACTAAGTTGTGAGTATCAATGGTACTTTTATGCAAAACCCATGTTTCCATAATTGCATATTCCTTTGAAGACTGTATCCTGCTCTTACATTAAGATCACAAAGATTCATTTTATCTTGTTAAATTATGGCAAACTATCTTCGTTCATTTTCCTTTTATTATATTAATAAAATTTTTATCATCTTACTTCTGTAAAATGAAATATTAGTGAGATGATTGAACAGAACATAAAAATGTTAAAAGAAAATCATCAGAAATTTCTAAGAGCATTTCTTAGTTGTAAGAAGGTTTTAGTTTTGAAGAGAGAAAAATAAACCTGTCTTGGAACAGAAATTTGGGCAAAATAATAATCACTTACATATTAAGTACATTTATTTTCTATCTCTGGTTACATTGTTTAAACTCTTTAACACCTACATTGCTTTGGAAAATATTATATGTGGGTGCTACCATTATGGGGTCTATGGAGACCTCATATATATATATATGTGTGTGTGTGTGTGTGTGTGTGTGTGTATGAATGATGTATTCAATGTATAGGAATGCATCTATGGGTGTTAGTCAGCATGAATCATAGCAAAGATCAACACAAACACTTTAACATTCAAGTGACCCTTTCCTTGAAATAATGAAACAAAAATGGGTTGTCCTATGGGACCCAAATTTGTTTTATGACTGCACATTATGTTCAGAAGAGTGAAGTCCCAAGGGTCAGTTTAACTCTATGATTCATGAGGGTCAGGAAAAGAGAATGGCTGACTGTGAATGTTCCCTTGGATTGTTGGAGGTAGGTGTAATGTTTTGCAATGATAGTGTCAGCATGAATAAATGTGTACTCATCCCATAGAGCAAAGCGGTGATTCCACCAAAGTTCATATAGTCAAATCAATGAGTACATAGGACAAAGCACATAATAAGAGGCTACCTGGAGGTGTGTGGGTGACCCCAAATGAGCCACATCACTGAAAAGATCTCATTCTAGCATGGATAGCAACTTCTACATTGTTACATGAATAGAGTGACTTGCCTCAGTTAACAGTCAATGCTTTATATACTCTGGTACTTCACAAATTAAATGCATCAGGGACAGCATTACAAACAGCTGGGAGAGAGGTGCAAGAGGGAGCAGCTGGAATCTCCAGTGAGGATCCAGTGACTGTCCCCACCTTCTTCCTTGAGAGAATGTAGGAGGGCCCAGTCTGGGGGTCTTTTGTACCAGTCATAGCTGTTCTGATTAAGATGTTAGTGGCTGGAATGTTTATGGGACAGCATCCCACAAACAAGAGCCCTTATTTTCATTCTTTGAAGGCTATGGAAGAACATTTTTTTAAATAAATAATATTTGGGCTTAGAAGTTTTTGTTAGCATGGTACACCCAGGGTTTTACATAAAGATTCAATTCTTGAAAAAGTAAATTTTCCCAGTCACTGCTGCCTACAATTACACTGTCCCTGGAGAAACAAGCTCATTACATTTGGCACCAGCATTCTCTCTCTCTTTCTCTCTTGAATTTCCAACTGACTGTGACAAGCTCAGGATGTCAGAAACTGACATATAGGTCATGCCTGTGATTTCTCTAGCCCGGTCTTCTGATTCTAGCACTGGCGATTCTTTCATAGAGGAAAGTGGCCTCACAATGCAAGATGTATCTAAAATAGCTGGATTTCCTGTTAGTGTGCCAAAGTGTAGAC
>CM053749.1:42307054-42377212 GCA_028658305.1 Pachyuromys duprasi | reverse complement strand
AGCAGCCTTACCAGTCCACAGAGGAAAATAATAAAACCAGTCCTGATGAGACCTGATAGGCTAGGGTCAGATGGCGGGGGGGGGGGGGGACCTCCCCTATCATTGGACTGGGAGAAGGGCATGAGAGAAGAAGAGGGCAGGAGGGTAGGATTGGGAGGGGATGGGGGAGGGGGCTACAGCTGATACAAAGTGAATAAACTGTACTTAATAAAAAGAAAATAAAAATTAAAAGAAAGAAAAAAGGGGGGCTGCTGGCCAGTGAGCCCCAAGGGGATCTCCTGCCTCTGCTTCCCCAGTGCCTGGATCACAAGCACCATGACGCTTGCTCTTTTTTGTTTTTCAATTTTTATCTTTTATATTAATTATAGGTTATTTACTTTGTATTCCAGCTGAAGTCCCCTTCCTCATTCCGTCCCGATCCCACCCTCCCTCCCTCATCTTCTCCCTGACCCTCTCTAAGTCTACTGATAGGGGAGGTCCTCCTCCCCTTCCATCTGAGTTGGAGTCAAACTTGGGTTCTCATATTCACAAGACAAGCAGTTTACTGACTGAGTTAGCTCCCAGTCCCAGAGTGTATCCTGTTCCCTCCATGCCTGCAGGATGAAAGCCACCAAGGACCCAGTCCCCATATTTACGTTAGAAAACCCTTTGGGGCCTTGAAGATTTCCAAGGCTCCCTCTTGGCCACTTGCTTCCTTAGCATCCTGGTCAGTGATGCTGTTACAGAGTGGCTGGCAGATTGTGAGAATTCTTGGACTTCAGAGTTGTGCTATAGCAGAGGGGTTTCCTGGCCCAAGTCCCTCGTTCTATGTAGAAAAGAACTTGAGTCAGAAAAATCAACCTCCATGCCCAAGATCACACTAAAGCATAGAGGTGACATTAGGCACTAGACTACAGACTTAGGAGAGACAACAACACCCTGGCCCCATTGCTGCCTACATCCTGCATCCTTGAGAACCCACGAATCGTTTTCAATAGTGGAATTCTTTATATTCTTCTGTCTTGCAGTAAGTACATATAATTTGGATCCTAGGTAGTGAAGATTAATGTTTTCTGTTTTAAAATATGCAAATAAGGCATTTTAATGCAAACTGCTACTGCTGTTAATAAATTACTGAAGATGTTTGGGTAAGTTTGAGCTGTAGCATTAAATAGAGCCTTGTGATGTTCCTATTAAACTACAGTTAAATTTGGTAATGTTTTTCAGACTCAGTATTATTATTAGCATTTTACCTAGGTTATGTGAGCTCTACTCTTTATTCATTCATTTGTTTGTTTGTGTTTATTTATTTATTTTCTATGTGCATATAAGTTTATATCAGATGCATGCAAGTGTCCACAGAGTCCAGAACAGGGTGTCAGATGCCCCAGGAGCTAGATTTACAGGTGGATATTAACCATCCAAAAAATGTAGGTGCTGGAGACTGAACTTCGGTCCTTTGGAAGAGCAGAAAGTACCCTTAACCATGAAGCCATCTCCCCAGCCCTCAAGATAGGTGTTGATAAGTAACTTGTGCATTGTAGTAGGTCAGAAATAGAGTATTTTCTGGATGCCAGTCTAACCAAAGTAGTTCATTGCTCAGATATTCTGGGCAACAGAGGAGCTTGTGTTTCTGGGAGGAATGAAATCATGTTTAAAGAAATTTAGTAAATAATTGATATCTATTCCTTGACACTAGCCTGCCCGTCAATCCCCTGAGTGATCTAGCAACATGTCTCTGCCAAAGATGTTAGCTACAGGAAGGATACCCTTCAGCCTAGTTAGTCAACAATTTGACTGTATACAAATATATATATATATATATATGTATACAGCAATATATACATATATATATATTTATATATAAAATATTTATATATACATTTATATATAAAGCAATAAAAACTATATGCACCTGGTTGTGGATACTGCCATACTAAGTCATGAGTCACAGCATTTTGAAAAGATTGTCTTCTTAAGAGTTAAAAGCTAATATCAGTCTTGAAGACATTCACACTAGAAAAATCATACCCTCATGACAGTATATCTCAAGCAAGCAGCAAGCTCAGGGGCCAAAAGGACACAGAAGTCCAACAGTGCTCTTGCTAAACATCACTTAGTGGTTAGGAAGCATCAAGTGCCTAATTTAATTTTTGGCATCACTGTAGGATTGTGTTTTCCACACCAAAAGCAAAAGTAATCCCAGAATCTAATACAAGATGTACTCTCAAGAAACACAACCACTTGATTATTTTAGTAGCTACCCATTAAAGCATGGGAAATATGCACATAGCTCTTTAGGAGATAATACTGTCCTGATACATTTGTCCAGAGGCAAGCCACTTTCTGAACTGAATTTGGAATATGTACAGATGACATTTTCTATGCTTACAGAGTTGCTAGTGGCACTTAAAATTTCCTTAAGGGTTTTGCTTCCTTCTGACTTAAAATACATTTACATGCAGTGGTTAAGAGCATGTGCTGCTTTTGCAGAGTACCAGCGTTTGGTTCCTACCACCTGTGACAATCATCTTACAATCACATGTGACTTCAGATCCAGGAGACCTGGTGTCCTCTTCTGCCCTCTGAGGGTACCTACACTCAGGGAGCATACATTCACATGTATACATCATTATAAATAATAAAAATAAAATAATGAAATTTGTCTTTTTTTTGTGATCTACCAGGATTGCATCAACACTTACTTCTTTCTGAATTTGAAGTCATTTGTTTTCTCTTGTGCCTCTTGAAAAGTATTATTTGCTGTATTTAATAGTGCTTCCATTAGAGTGTGAGGAGGCAGTGACTCCCAAGCAGGAGGTGGTCAGACCTCGTCTCCAGACTGAGCTAGGAGATTTGGACTTGGGTTTTTTGTTCCTAGCCTTTAGAACTTGTGTATTATCTGTATGTATTTGCTTAGTAACACATCAAATCCTTGTCTGGACTTTTTCTGGTGGTAGAGTAGTTTGTTCCATTCATTTGACAAGCATATCTTTTATGAATTATTTGCCTTTAGATAGTCCCCTTGTTGCCAAAGAGCCTACACATATGATTAAGATATCTATGTGTATGTGTGTGTTTTAGAAACTTTATTTTATTGGGAGGTAGGGTTTGCATGGAAGTGTGGTACCCAAGGGGTCCAGAAGAAGGAGACAGACTCTAGGAGCTGGAGTTAATGAACAGTTGTGAACTACCTGACTTGGATGCTGGGAACTAAGCACAGGTCCATACAAGAGTGGCATATACTCTCAACCAATAAGCCATTTCTCTAGCCCTGGGATATCTTTTTAAATCATTTATAACTCATTATATTAGAATAATTTTGTGCATATTTTATTCAATCCATAAATAACATGGGCTTTTTTTTTGCTGAAGCACTTAACAAGAAAATCTAATTAGAAATAGTTGCCTTTGCAGTATTAAATTTAAAGTTCAATAATTCAGACGATTTTGGAATATGAAAAATATTTTAGATCCAAACTTCCTCGAAAAATTAATTTGCAAGTGAGAAATATAACAGCTTCGTTGATAGACCCAAGCTGAAGTAGATTGACATGAGAGGTGGTAGGTACAACCACCCTCTTGGGAGACTTTATAAACAACATGTGATCGCTCCATTAGGCATGGGAGGGATGGTCCTTTTTGAGAACAGCCTTTGATTATGGTTCTCACCAATGGCAGAAGGCTATGGATTGTCAATAAGCAGTCTGCTTGGTCAGTGGCAGCGTAGCTGAGCAGATCATGCACTATTTGTGCAGAGAATGGAGGTTTTCACGGATAGTATGTATTCTCTCATCCAGGATGGGAGTGTATCTCCTGGAACTGTTTTCTAGCCAGTAGTGGGATGAGTGTGGCTCATGTGTTTGAATCCTTGGTCCCCAGATTGTCAGAGGCTATGAAGTCTTTATTACATGCAGCCAATCTGTCAGAGACATGTCCCTGGAGATGGACCTTTGCAGGCTTCTCCTACCTCCAGTTTTGGTCTAGCTTCCTTGGATTCCTGTCTGCCACCATGATGAGAAGAGCACCAGCCACATACTCTGGCCATGCTTGCATTCCTTCTATCACACCTTCCTCAGGACTGAGATGCCCTGAGATCATGAGTTAAAGCCAAAGTCTTCTCTTTTATGTGTATTTTACCTATATTTGGTCATAGTGATGACAAAGATGACTAATACTCTAGGCCTACCTGTGTTTGAGAATAAATGCTATAGTTCTACAAATGGCAAAAGGGGGGGAGAGAAGGAAGAGTCTAGAAAATAACAGAGGCCAGAAGAGAGACTAGAGGCATGTGGCAGATGGCACTTGGAATTGTGTGTCTATGTCACCACACAATTTAAACAATAAATCCTTCCATAGAATCTTCCTCATAAATTATTTGGGGGGCTGGAGAGAGGGCTTAGTGTATAAGGCGCTTGCTGTGTAAGGATGAGGACCCAAGTTCAATCTGCAGCCCCCCACATAAAAGCTGGGCATGGCTCAGAAGACAACGAGGAGGAGAATGGTTGAAGAAGACACATGACATCAACCTCCAGCCTCCACATGTGTGCTCATGTGTGTGAATATGAACCTGTACACCACACACACACACACACACACACACACACACGGAGAGTGAGACAGAGTGATACAAATAGCAACTTTCTATTGTCTTTGCCTCAACCTTTCATTCCTTAGGTCCTAGAGATAAACTAATCAGAGGTACCATAGTTCCACACTTTCATGTAGAACACACAGACTTCTCTCTCTATCTCCGACTGGAGATAATGAAAAGATATTGTGAGCATCAGCCTTTTGGTTGTTGATTTTTTTAAAGCAGATGGTGAAGTAAATGGAAGAGCCTTCCATCTGTCAGTGAATGGAATGGGCTTCCGTCTTTTAGTAAAGATCTGTTGAGAAGAGTGTGTCTTTGGGCCCCCCTCAACCCTCCAGATGTAGACAGCTGCACAATCCATTCCAGTGGAAATAAACAGCTGATGTTAAGCTGAAGATGAAGCCAGCTACCGTTTGCACCGTATTGATGCCAGAAGCACCTCTTTGCCAAGCTTTAAAAAGCACCTTCAAAAACTACTGGAAAAACCCAAGAACTTTAGTGATGAGCTACAAATGGACTGTGGTATTGATAAGGAGAGGTCGATACGTATAGTGAAGGGATGGCTACTGTGATAAATGGGTCCTCCATCAGTAAAGATCAAATTATTGACTATCTAGGTCAAGGAAAAAAATCTGTCTATAGCTACTTCTACAGGTGAGAAGAATTAGCCAACAACAGCAATTCACAGACAGCTCCAAGAGACAAATAAGGAGAATTCCTTTCAAGCATCCCAAGTAGACAGCCACATTAGCAAACACGTCTGTGGCGTGAGGTATTCAGTAAGTCTTTGGCCATATCTGTGTCCAGGTCTTTTTCTTTTGTATGAAGAGTTAGGTCAAACTTCCCATTCAAGAAGAGTTAGGTCAAACTTCACCTCCTTAGTCCCTTAAGTGGAGAACTTCTCTGCCCTCATAAAAGGCATGACATTCTTAGACTGTTGGTGTAAAGCTCCTGACTACAATCAGATCACAAGTTGCATGAGGGGGCATTGAAAGTGTCTTCGTTCCTTTGCTCCTTGTGGTCCAGCAAAGCGCTATGCCCAAAATAAGCACCAAATCAATGTGTGTTGATTTCACTGGTTTTGAAATGATTCATTAGAGGAACCCAGTCACTCATCATGTCAGCATTTAATGAGGCAACACCACAGGAAGCACCCAAAAGGACATTCACGAGGATTAGGCTATCAAACAAACAAACAAAAGGTAGATTGGCAGTAATTAACCTCTCAGAAGCCTGCTGTTCCCAATTGACACAGCATAGTCCTTTCCACAGTAAATGTAACTGGATGTTCTGTGAACCACCCAGAAAAGGATGGTGAATCCTGTACCACCTTAAATTTGAAAACCAACCCATTATAAGGGAATAACCTTCTTTACCACTCATCCTCACAAGAACCAGACATCTTAGAAATCAGAAGTCAAGGCAAAAGAGTAGCTACATGATACCGGCTGGACTCAGTTCCAGAACTACCTGATCCTACTTTCTGAAGTAGGATGAAAAAGTAGCTTTGTAAAAAAAATCATTTGCTATATATTCTCATCCCAGATGCAGTCTATTGCCAGTTTTAACAGTTGTAGGCACTTCTTTCATCTACCGCCATGCCCTCTTCCCTTTGAGGTTTTTAATTAACAATAGCATGCATTATTGGTTAAATGTGTTCATTGACAATTTCACACATGGAGTGCACTGATCTCATACCTCTACCCTGTCTAATCTCTCACCCTGTCCAGTCCACCTCCCATCTCCCATACTAATCTTATTCTCACACCCAAACCTTTTTGTTTCGTGTGAGGTTAAGCAGGGCCTTCTATGTGGTCATGGGTTTAGAGCTATCCATCGGAGTCTTCTGGGCTCACCAGTAGGCACATAATTGAAAACAATGACTCCCCTTCTTCCAGAGTCTGTCAGTAACTAGTAGTTCAGTAATAAGGGGTAGAAAGCCACCAGAGTAACATTTTTAATATCAGGTGCTTGGTAAAGCTATGTTGGAGTGAACAAGTGGGTGAATGGTGAAAGGTGTTCAGTCGTAAAAGACCAATATGTTAGATGAGAAGGACAATGTATTTGCCCGAATAAATCGAGGCCCAACCTCATTGGTGTTAGCAAAGGATTTATCTGCATGATCTACCCTTTATTGTAAACACCACCAATCACTACTTCATATAATTAGCAAATGAGATACATAGAGATAAAAATCCATTCCAAAACACTATAAATGTTGACTTGTATAATAGTTTCCTGTAGCTCTGCTGCACTTAACTATCCCACTTAAACACCTCACAAACATCTGTGAACTCAAAAATAGTCACCTCATATGAGTGACAGTGAGGAAATTTCAATTCAAGGAAGCCACATCCATGACAACCAGGACACACAGGCGCTTCATTGTAGAAGACAAACTTGGCCACATGGTATGAAGAGGCGGTCTCCTCATGGATCTAACTGAACACACATCCTTGAAGGCAGACATCCTCTTGATTTACGAGGACAGCTTGCCCAGCCCCTGTACTTCACTCACTGGGCCACTCATTCATTTCAGAAATCCTTGGAGAACAATCCTTGTGGCCCAGGCACCGTCGCAGACATGATAGAAAATGAAGGAAACAGATGTGGCTTATGGTGTGGGTGGGTGCATGAACGCGTGTGTTTTCTAGAAAATTTAAATGTACAAAATAAAAATATAGGTTTATTTACTGAAAATAAGAATTTCATCCATCCCCGTGTTCGCTTCTAGACGGAAGGTTTTTGGAAAGTGGTAAATCCAAAGTCTGCGTACTGTTCACAATGCAGCTACTCTCTGCGCTCCCAGAGGGCTGCTGACCCTGTCTGCAGGGAACATGTGACCCGAATTGCTACCAGCCCCTTTTGAAGAGTCACTGCTGGGCCTCAGGTTCCAAGCACAGAGGAGTGGAGAGCCCAGACTGCTGATGCAGCTGATTCCTACAGGGCTCTAGCAGGACACCTTGATGTCACTTATCCAGTGTGTGAGGCAATTCCGACTCCAGCCTCTATGTGGCGTTAGCAACAGCGACCCTGAGCCTAAGAACATTTCCTATATGAGCTACGTTTGTATATTCCGTTTACTACATTGATTACTTACACATATGGTATATTATCCAAAGGCGGAGACAGTGGTAGCATGTGCTAGAGAAACATAGGCATAAGATTCTACTGCTCTCAAAAGTGTAGCCCTGCATATACCTGTGTGTGAAGATAGTCAGTTACATGTATATATATGTATGTATATATATGTGTGTGTGTGTGCATTTGAGTTTATATATAACTCAGTAATGTGATACGTATATGTATACATATATACAGATACACATGTTTATATGAGTACATATATTATTAGTATATGTCTGGCTGTACACAGATGAATGTATATATATGTCATGTGTACATTTAATAGCATCTATGTGTATATGGATGTATGTTTATGTGTATATATATATGTATACATATGAAGACATGTATGGACAGTGGTGTGTACATGTTTATACTTTGCTGGGATGCATATGCTCAACAATGTGTGTCCATTTGGCTTCAGGCCAGTGGGTGTGAGCCACTCTGTGTGATCCACACTCAGTTTGTTCCATGTGCTGAGGAGACCCGCTTTTCCTGGCAGATATTGACTAGAGCAGAGGTAATCCGAGACCGTGTTGCTTAAGGATGTCATTTACAGCAAGCGTTTCAACCTGTGGAAAATCACAGATGCTTGACTGTGTACGTTGAAGAGCTGGGTATTGGTAACGTGCTCACAGGAAATGTTGGGCCCGGGGGGCAGCTTCCGTTTCTGGGCCCCATTGCTACTTAGGAAATGATCTTGTGAAAAGTTGCCGGGTGACCTGTTGTTCCACACACTGGCCCTTCTTCATTCGTGCTATACTTGAAGACTTCCTTTGTTTAAGACTTTTTGTGCACCTGCGTTTGACACCGTGGGTTTTGGTGAGAAGGAAAGAGAGCCAAAGTGCAAACAAAGAGTCCATTCCTGTGATTTGTGCTTTAGAAGGAGCCTCTCCATGGGGCAGAGCTGGGCTTTTCTAATTGAGTTGGCTGGTGTTCTTTGCTCTGTGCCATGTGCTCTTAATTGACTATATTGTTTTAGATTTATGCATTAAAAATACGATTTCTACTTCGAGAGCATCGCTTTGTCACTTTGTAGCTATGTAGCTTTTAAGCCAACACCAGCAGCTTATTTTTCTTCTGAGATAAAGTCACATCTATGGATTTTTCAACTAATTACATGTCTGCCAATAAATACTTAGAGGATACACTTTATTTCAATTTATTATTTGTGTTCCTATAGTGTGCCCCACACTATCTGTGGGACTGAAATGGTCTAATGGTGTTCCCTGTTACTTTTTCATGGCTGTCTCTCTCTTTCTCTCTCCTTTCTCTTTTTAACAGCTTCAGTCAGTCCGGTCAAGCATGGCAACGACTTGAACTCGGCAAACTTCCAAGATACGGAGGACATTCTTGACAGATGTGTCTTGGAAGAGTCGGAGAGTGCAGGTGGAAGCCATTTAAACATAGTCAAGTATAAAATGATAAATTTGACACAGCTTTGGGGTCCTTGGGAGTGTGGAGGGAAGGACACTGGAAGGCTGCTGGCTCTTAGCAGCTGCACTCTCAAATTAACGCACCCCCCCCGCAGGAGGTCACGGTGTGGGGCTGTTATCTTTTCCTCTTTCATCAAGAATTCAGTTGGACAAAGTACAAAGACGTTATGACAGAGAAGGGAAGCCGACACCATTAGCTCATTATCAATTCTAAGTTAAATGGCTTAGTCCACACAGAAGCTGGGAACTAGAGAAATGTTGACATTTCAAATATTTCAAATAACAAGATCTAACAAGAGAAAGGCAGAAATGCAGAGATGAGGAGCAGAGGGGAACAAATGGCCACCACTAGAATCTCTTTACCTTTCCCTGTTCAAACAGACCTCTGACCGGGGAGCAAAGCGCTTTAGCCAAACAGGGGAGGGGATGGTCAAACAACTGGACAGGCGATTGGAACCCTCAATCCGGGAGTAAGATTTACTTTGTGTCAAAGTTGCTTACGTTGATGTTCTCTTTGTGGGAAGGGAAAGAGAGCCAGAATGACTTAGCAGAGATTTTGATTGTGTTTCAGTTTGAAGCATGCCCAATTTTAAAGATTAATTAATTACAAGAAAAAGGAATTGTTACTAAAAAATTGAATGGCATTGTTGGGTCACAAACAGCCAGGAGATGCTAGTGCTCACCTTATCACTATGATTGAAAGAGTTAGCCATTTCTTCGGGCTGGACATTTCTTTCCTGTTTTGTGTAGCTACAGCGTCCCCTGCACCCTCTCAAATCTCTGTGCGTTGCTCTTTGTATCATATTTTTGATTCACCCTCTCTGTAGGCTGTCAGCTTAGTTAAGAGATTTCCAAATTGTGTCGCCTTCCCTGACAGGGGGGCAGCTGCAAACAGTCCCCTGATCCTTCCCGGAGGAGAGATACCGAGATTTAATTTTCAGTGAAAGGTGTAGCCTGCAATCTATGTCAGGTCCCCTAAGTCATCTTGGAACCCCAATAGGCCCAGTGGTGATGGCAAGTATGTATCAGCCCCCCTCCACTGCACTAGGATCGCTCAGAAAACGAGCTGCAGCTGCATGCCCGATCCCAGCAACGCTTTCTCTTCTTCATCCTAGGGCACAGAGAGACAGCATCCTTTTATGACAGAAATTGTTAAAGGACAAATTAGCCCCATTCCCAGACATAACACGCTAAAAAAATGTCAATTCGCTTCATCTTAAAAATGATTGGGTGATTGTAGTATTAACTGTTTGTACTAAAGATTATTCTTACATTATATTTAGTGGGGACCAAAACTATCTAATTCTGACTAGGTTTTAAAAGTTCTTAATGAACTGTTTCCCAGCAAGCATTTTGTCAGGAAGTTAAATCTGGAAGTCAGATGTTTACTTAAGCGCTCACTGCTTTTGGCATGATGCATCAACATGATGCCATTTCCAAAGTCGAAGCAGTTTCACCATGCCTTCATACAAGTGGCCAGAGAGTACAATACAGATATGGCTTTTGCTCTCTGACAGTTGTGAACAAAAGAACAAGTCAAAAAAAAAAAAGAAAGAAAGAAAAGGAAGAAAAGAAAAGAAAAAAAAGCAAGAGTAATTAGACAATACAAGAGCTGGGAAAGAATCTTAAAGAATGAGTACCATTCCATACATCGGACATCATTACACCAGCAATAAAGAACGAATTGCTCTGGCTTTTTCCTCTGTCCATCCTTGCATTTTAAGACATCTTACCCTTATAGGCCTAGAAACCTCTGGAGGGTTGGCTACTGGTCTCACTGCCTTCCACTGAGAATTTGTGGCTTGGTTGTCATGGAGACATCGTATTTCTCCAAGAATTGCTCATATTGATCCGTAGCCAGGCGTAAATGGCCGAGCCAGTGTGAGGAAGAAAGGGGGGCTGGGCAGTCCTGTAAAATGACCAGGGCTTGTGGGTCGGAGAGCTGCTCATGGCAAACACTTAGGGGAAAAGAAAGAAGCTCTTTCGTCTTGGTTCGGGATTTCTTTCTGCACTTTGGACCGTTGTCTTCTTTTGGGATAAACTGAAAGGAACTTGTTAGTTGCTTGTCATGTCAGATCCTGGTCCTGACCCAGCTGTCAGCCTCCCAGCTCTGTGCAGTTCAGGGACACACAACAAAGAGGTAGTGACATGAATTATTTATTACTCTTCGCGTGGATAAAATTCTGGGATAAGAAATTAAGACACTTCTGACAGAGTGCTTGTGTGCTGAGAAAGATTTTGATGAGACATTAAATTTCCTCTGAGTAGAAGCATCTGATAGACATAAGTCCTAAAACCAAACAAGGAAAGAGAGTAAGTTTTGTGTTTATTACAGGAAGATGGTGACATGGAGGGACTTTTTGGAGCAGTGAAATAGGACAATCCATTTTTCAGTACCTGACGATAAACTTCCGCGTCTAAAGTCATGCCTAGTGCAGGGCCCTACAAAGATATGTGTTATCCCGGAGATATGCACACCTCTGTTTACTACGTGAGGTGGCATTCATCTGGGAAAGACTAATGATCTTTATTACACACATGCACACACACAGAGAAACAGATTTAGGAGGTTTGAAGTGGTGATATTTGAGTCCCTAACTAAGAGAAGTGTGTCAGTAGCTAAACTTACAGTGACATTGTGTGGGCAGGAATGTGCTTAAATCTGGAGCTACCATTCTTCCTGTTTTCCCCTCGAATGTCATCACTCCATTTGAGATTCTCTTTAACATCTTCTTGGATGTACAAAATCCCCCAGTTACAACACCGAGGCATGCTCAGCCTTCTAGCTGTAATGGATATTGACCTTATGTAGTTTAATGTAATGCTAACTGACTAATATATTTATTACCTCATTTTAAATGAATAGACTAAATGTTTAAAGAGTATTTAGAAAAGGAAAACAAAAAAATGATTTTCCCATACCGAGAGTATCACTTTCTCTATTGTTCTATTCAAATTCTGTCTTTGTTTTTAAATCTTCTAGAGGTATAGCTTTATTCTAGCTTTTGTAGCTACATAACCCTGACTTCAGCCCTTGTTCATAGGCAGAAAGTCAGAAAGAAAAGGTAGCATGGAGAGGCTGCAATATATTTTTGTAAAGACCTGAAGGTACTGTCTTAGGTGCTGCTAGTTTTTAAATGCCATTAATAAAATGACATTTTAAAATTTGCCTAAAATGATGCAGTTGACTTCCCAAGTGGTGTTTGGAGACAGTGGTTTTTTTTTTTCTTTTTTTTACTCTGACATTACTCTCTAGCCCTGAGCTGACCAGAGAGAGAGCTGTTTATAAATGGGCCACTCTGCATATGGGTCACAGCTCAGAGGCCATTCAGAGTGCTCACCTGTTCTCTGGAGGGCTGTACCTTACCCATCTTGCCATTCTGATCTTTCTTGGTTCAAGCCTTATACCCAGGTGAGTGCCTGGAGTCCATTAAGGTTGGCGAAGCACCTGTCAACCAGAGCATTCCTGCTATTTCAACCTTGCTGGTGAACCTAGAGGTCTGGCCAAATGGGGAACATAACCCTCAGACATGTCTTTCCTTTGAAATAATTCATCAGTGGTGAGTTTCGTCTCACAGGTGAATTCCATATTGGAGGTTGTGCCTCTGACCCTATGAAGTCTACCTGCGCCTTTCCTGGCATTTATATGTTCCTGAAACCTGTGGGGAGAACGTTGATGTCTGGTAACAGAAGCTCCAAGACAGCATCACAACCTTGCAGCTCCATTTTTGCACTTTCAGGACCATTAGACTTTCTTTCCTTGGCTCTTTAAGACCTGGCTGCTTCTGGATTTGAAAGTGTTCACAAAAATAGTTTCAAGCTCATCTAATTAACTTCTGGATATATTTCAACCTTATTCTCCAGACTGTTTTAGAAAGGACCCCGTTTTCCTTATTTTCACACATATGATAAAAATTACAGCGCTATATTTTTAAGCTATCTTCAAGCTAGTGTTAATGAGAGACCTTGGCTTAAAAAATTAATAACTTACCCTCCTAGTGTTCTAGGGACAATGCACTTCAAAATAACTTCAGGGACTGGGCAGATGGTTCAGTCAGTAAATGTTTTCCATGCAAGCACAAGAACTTGAGGTTGGTCTTTAGCACCGATTTATAAGGAGCCAGGCATAATTCTGTGGAGGAATAGACAGAAGGATCCTTGGAACCTTCTGGCCTGGCAGTCTAGCTGAATCAGAGAGCCCCATATTCAGTTAGAGGCCCTGACTCAAAAAGTAAGTTGGAGAATGATAAAATAAGATGTCCTACATTAACTACTGCCCCACCCCACAAACATACATCTACACACAGGAACTGTCAGCTGAAAACAGTGAACAAGAAAGAGTTTGGAAGTACAAAAAAATAAAATGTATTCCCTAAGTTTTCACATCAATCTCAAAAGTAGTGTATAATCAGTGTGTGTTCTGCCGCTAATAGAACATTTTAGTGGTTTCTATGTAGCACATTGTGCGTGTAGATCTATATACATCACTGTCAATCAATATTACATTTGCATGAATCTGATGAACAAAACTAGAATTCTCACAGAGAATGATACATTGTGAAAAGCCAAGGTGAGATTTTTTTTTTCTTTTACTATTCTGTCTCATGAATCACCAGCAAAACCCAGGAATCAGAAAGTAGGACAGCTTCAGGACCGTAGTGTTGGGCGGGCCTGATGATGATGCATGAGGCAGAAAATGTGGACAGTGTGAGCTGAGCATCAATCATGGCCGCCCAACACAGGCTTACAGCTGGGGCTGAAACCTGTTCTACAAAAAGGAAGAACACTGTCAATAATGAAATAATAAGTTCCTACCGGTTTTGTTTAGCAACACCAATATTTTATTTAATTTACCCAAAGAGAAAATGTAAACATAAATTTTAAAGCAACTTACAACTGTAGGCTCACTCACAGGAACACACACACACATAATAATATATAATACAGTAAAATTAAAATGAAATAAGATAATTAAAGATAAATAAAGATAATTAAAATGAAGAGTCTACTTTTTTCTAATTTTGCCAGGAGGAATGAGAATTACTACTTTGGGGTTGCATCATTAATACAAAACAATAGTTAACGAAAGCACAAGGCTCCACTTTTTGAACAGTCCAAATCAATCTATATTTTACTTCCCTATTTTGTTAGCCTAAACAGATAATTACTGAAATGCTTGAAACCTACATATTTTGATTTTGCAACTTAATCCATATTTCAGCAAATATTTATAAAGCCTGGCACTGAAACTCAGGTTGTAAATTGCTGCAAGAACAATTAAGCTGCTTAAAATATGGGAGAATTTGCCTATTTCGAGCCACATTCATCATCTTGGAAGATTTTGTTGTAGGGACAATTAAAAGCTATTGGTTTATAAGACAGGGATATTGGTTACCATATAATGTGTTTTACCTCAGGGTAGGAGAGAAGTGCAGAGATCAGAGGCAATACTCTCCTTCCTTTTTCTGCCCCTTTCACTCCCCCTTACCACACCTCTCCTCCTTCTGTCTTTTTTTCTTGTTTCTATATTGTACCTTATAACCCAAATACCTGCTTTCTTTCTAGGTCAGCCAAGGCATCGTCCATGGATAGCAAGGGTGTGCTCCTGCAGGATGTGCTAGATGGAGCCTGGAAAAGGACAACCAGTGTGAACTAGCAGAGAAGCACAAGCACACTCTCTTTTCCATCAAATCAGAACAACGTTGCCATCGGTCTGTAGTGGATTCGCTAATATGTCAGTGTATTAAAAATGTTACCACTGGTAGAGGTATCCAAGTCCTAATTCCAGGATGTGATTGTCTGAGCCTCCTTGCCCCTCCTTATCTCCTGTCAATATTTGCAACAATGAACGCCAGCCCACAGGTATAGATTTAACACGACTTCAGGTATTCTTCTCAGCTCCTGACTCTCAAAATCCAGAAGGAATGCGCACCACTCTCAATTCTCTGTGGCTTCAAGGTATCTAAGCCAAAACATTACCAAATTTGCCATGTCGAGTTAGGACATACTGTTCTAGTGGAAGCTTCGGTGAAGCCAACCAACCCTTGCCCATCTCATCCTTACACGTGAAATGTCCTTTAGTCAATCTGTGACACACAGTATCTAGCCTTGTGGGGTCCAATCAGCATGGAGCTCTAATGACACCGTGGTGAATGTCTTTAATTAAATCTTATTAGCCACCTAGTCCTGAACTGGGGGAGGGGATTCTACTTACAACACACCATAGCTCATTCTTTGTCCGTGTAAACATCCCGGTTCATTTCCCAGAAAGAAGCTAGGCTAGCAGGAATTTTAAAACTCAAATATGCAAGAAATAGCAATAGAAATGGATGCAAAGTGCTCATCTGTTAAAGCGGTCGGAATTATGTGCTGTGACTTTTATCGAATGCTTACTTAATTTATAGAAAATCACCAAAGGTTATTAAAGCATAGTAAGTGACTAGAAATATGGCCTAAAAGGTGGAAATAAAGATATATGGTATATACATATGTATGGATATATACATATGTATATTTGTGTGGGTGTGTTTCGTGTCATTTCATACAATTTTAATTCGACAATTTTCTGAGCATCAGCCTCAGATCCTGTGTTGGGATGCAGCAGTCAGGGCGAAGGAGAGACTGAAGAAGAGAAATGGATCATTGAACTGACTTGCTATGTAACCTTTGGGAATTACAATTAATTATTGAGCTGGATGAATATATCTAATATGAATGTCAAAAAACCATAGTGCCTTCAAAGTAGATAAAAATTCGTGTTTCTTAAAATAGCATGTCTCCATATGCAGTCAATTTTGATTTGTTATTTAAACTGTAATATGTCATTAACAGTAATAACCACGGTAACCATTATGTTCTGGGCATTTTTCCTGCCTGAATAAAGCCTACGAGTAATTTGAAGCAAGTTACAAACAAGTTAGGCAGTGGACTAGATTCTGGCTTTCGAGGCCATCACAAGCATTTAAATGAAGAAATAATAATTAAGTGTATGTCTTCTAAAAGGGGAAGTTTTAATAGTTAAACCCCAATACATGTTAAAATTCTGGTATGTTTTTTTAAAATTGAGTTTTATTATTTTCATTGATATGTCCCACTATTCCCTTTGCACAAAAGAATAACAGTGCATTGAAATCATTGCTTTATTTAGCATATTTTCAGGTCTAAAAAAACCAATATTGAATCTTTGATAAATATTTCATGGTGTCAGTGGTGGTAGGAAACCCGACATGGTGCAACCCTGACTTTACTAAGCACAGTTTTGTCTCATGTAGTCTTATCTTCAAACAATATATTGATCTGAGTATTTACATCATACATTTATAAGTAGAAGAAGGACGTTAGAAATCTAAGTTGAATTTATATAATGAATGTGTGTGTTTTGTGTGTGTGTGTATGTGTGAGAGACAGAGAGAGAGAATGAGATTGATTCTTCCTCTCTGAGAGGACAGTATAATTAAGATAAAATAAAATTCTAATATTTGTATTCCCAATGTGAATATGATTTCTCTGTTGTGTCATTCATCACAAAATAACTGATTAACCAAACTTCAACAATTATATTAGCTCATGATTAAAAAAAAAGATTGCAGCACCGTAAGTTTGAGCTACTACAAATTCATATTAAATGGCTTCATCGTGATTGTTTTTATAACTTCTAAAAGCTAACACTGCTTTAAAAAAAACCCAAGCCTTTTAAATTCTAAAAATGAGGGTATTAGAACTAAATATGTCTCTCATGCTCATCCTGCTTAAGATGAAAGTCCCTGGGTCTGTTTGAAAATATCCCTTATGAGCACTGTCTTATGACCACATTTTCAGTGATTTCTATCCTGTGAAGACTTGAGGTGACAAGTTGCCTCATGCGTAGTTAGGATCCTGACCACTTGGTGCCACAGCTCTCAAGTTAAAGCTGGTTTCTTGATTAGAGCAGGATGCCTGCCTTATGCCTGTCGCTTGGTGAGCACTGGAGTACATTAAATTGTGCTCAGAGTCCTCCTGTTGTGGTAATGAACTGTTAATTTAAAACAACCTTGCATTTCTTTTCGGCAACCATCTGGTACTGTGTATGCCTCTGTCCAGTCCACCTACCTACCAAAATCTCGTTCAGAGAAACGCCACATCCTCAGACACGCATGGCAGCACCCTTCACATATTTTGTGGAATTATTCCAGTGGTGTTTTGCCAGTGGTGCACAGGATGGAGTCCAGGAAGCTCTTGGGGCAGAGGAGAGAGGCTCTTCCCTGCTGCGGTGTGTCTTGATAGCATGCTGAGCTCATTTTCTTGCCCTGTTGCCAAGCTTTTCTTGCAGCTCACCCAAAGGGAGCTTCCTATCATGGCTTGTGGATGACCAAGCAAGCCCTGGAACACACTCAATAGAAGTCAAGCATGTGGGATTATAAACACACAACCAGGCTGACTGCAGTCGCTAAGACTTCCTGGAACATGTTGGCAGCAGAAAATGACAAGGAAATATCTCAGTAGGTAGGCTGTCTTCAGGTGCCAGCATCTGGGTTCGTGGTTATCTCCTTGGTGTGTCCAATTTCCTGCAATTTTAAAATCCCTTTAGAGTTATCCAAATCAACAGTTTTTGGAAACTATACTCTATCCTTGATCTTTCAAGGGAATATTATGATAATCTAGTTTAATCAGAAAATTAATGTATATGCTGTGTATTTACATTGGGGTGTCAGAATATTTTAATCCCAATTGGTTTCAAGTCTTCCGTTCACTGATTTGACTCTTGTAATTTTTAAATTTAATTTGCATACAGTTCATTTGGTCAGTTATTTTAAGGCATCATTAGACTTTTTTGTTCTCTAGGAAATTGATTCCAATATGTATCAGCGTGCCCAAATTTGCCGTTAACCTCATAGTCTCTCCTGCATAAACATCTGTGTAATGCTTAGCATTCGCTAAAGGTTTTCTAAATTAGCAGCAAGCAAATTTAAACTAGTTAAAAGCATCTTGGGTGTTGTCTTCTACACACAGTGAAATGCCCTCCCGCCATATGCAGCAACTCTCTCCCGGTTCACTTTGGTCAACAAGGATCTTGCAGAGGTCATGTGGAGTAAAAGCATAAATAAAAATGGTCAGTAGTTCAAAGGGAGCCTGCTGCTGGAATCTCCCTTCCAGCTTAGACCCCTTGGGCATTGACTGGTGTTAGGTCACCTCTTGGCTGGAGTTGGGACCAGGGTGAGCCTGCCCTGACACAGCTCCCTCGCCCTGTTTACACGCTCACTTCAACTTCCCTAGATCTTAGCTTTCAACTTAAGCTATCATAGGCTTCCCTCCCGCCCCCCCCCCAGTTACTAGGATATGATCAATATTGCACTAAAAATATTTGTCTTGATTAATTAGATTTTTTTAACCATTCCTTAGCTTTTTAATAAATACAGGGTTGCCCCTGCCCCCGCCCCAAAATTCAATCTGTTTACAAATGGGCTGTGATGATTCCATTGTTTCTAGCATGATTATTATTAAAGAAAAAAGGAAAAGAAAAAGAAAAGGAAAGAAATGAAAAAGAAGCAGGGAGGTGAACACCATATGAAACCAGTATTCATAGACCACCCGAACATGTTTACATTGTATTTTGTGATAAAAGAGAAAATTCTTGGTGCGCCTTGTCCTTTCTTTTGGCAGCATCTCTAAACACTTTTACCTTATTGCTGCAGCACATTTTCTGTCCTCTGTGACAAAGATCCTTCTTATCTTGAGCAGTGTGATCCTTGGAAAGCTTTCTTATTCCAGGATTGGAAAGAATCTTTTTTTCCAGGATGCAAGGTCTTTAGCAGCAATGACAAACAGTTCATATTTGGTACACAACCAGCCTGAATCTGCAAAGTGCAAATGCCAGCAACATGCCAATATTCATAACATTATGTAAAAGCAATAATTAGTTGGCACATGCCTCCTAAACCCATCATTTACTCACTTAGCAATCATTTTAATTGCAATTATCTGCGAAGTCATCAATTGCCTTCACTGGCGGCATATTCTAGAGGGAAGGTGTTTTCGTTATCTCTTCTCTGATAAAGGGAGAATCTATGCTACTTTCTTGACACACCACAAACTTCCTGTTGATTTTTTTTTTTTTTGAGGGATTCCCTGTTAACTCTGCAAGACCAACTGCATCACCTACGAAAAACAGCCTTTCTCATCTGTCCTCAGAACCATGCTTTTTTTTTTTTTTTTTGCTATCTCCAGTTGCATCCTGTGTGGTTTCAGCTTCCATTTTGTATTTTTAAGTTGGGCAATGGGGGTCGGGGACATAGAAAAGCCAGGTCAAGATTGAATTTTTCCTCCACTGGGGACAAAGTTGCCTGTGGGAATTTTTACGGTAGAGGTGAGTCCCTGGGATCAACCCCTAATTCAAATAACCAGTGGATTTTTCGTTCATTTATTTTTGTTTTTCAGTAGTTTTTTTTGGTGGGGAGGGTGTGGTGGGGGGAGTTATTTGTTTCTTCCCCACCCCTCAATCTAAGCAAATCATTTACTTCATTTTCTTCTTTGAGAATTCAAATCATGAGGTATAAAGAAATACCCCTTTGTTTGCAAGAGTGAAGGTCCCTGGGGCATGTTCCCCAGGCTGCGCGCTATCACGGGTACCCTCTGAGAGGAGCTGATCTGTTCATAGTCTTCTTCCTGCCACGTAGGTGGCAGCAACACCCAAGGCTAGAAAATATCAGTCTCATTCCCTGGCTCTGGTCCAAAAGCTTATTCTAACTAAAAAAAAAAAAAAAAAAAAAAAAAAAAGTCTCGTGGAAGAGAAAGGGCGTAAAGCAGAGAGACAAATTCCTCTCTGTCCTACCCTATCTCTAAAGCACTATTTTAAGGTTATGCTTAAACCCATTCCCATAACACAGAGCTATCTGTCACATCCTGCAATACTAAAGTCATAGTCTGCTCCTGTTCAGACCGGTAGAATTTGTTTCTGTTTCTATATTTACTAGGGTCTGGTCTCTTTGCCTTCTCCTGGCTGTAGCCTTTCTCTGCAGGGAAAGGAAGGACAATGCTTTCTTCCCCTGCCATCTAAGCTTCTGGGGAAATAGAGCAAGGCCACGTGCGTACACATCTCCAGGGATGGGGGCTGTCCTGCATAGATGTGGATAGACAAATTCACTTCCCCCATCTCCCTAACCAGAAGTGACTGCACACATCTGTCAGATGAAGGCCACATCCACACCCAGACACCCAGGACACCTGAACCGGAGGCCAGAAACCTCACAGCTGTCACATGGCCAAGGATAGGGTGTGACCTTGCTGTGTGGTTCTGGGTCAGGTCCCTGAGAAACACTGTTTATTCAAATGTCCATAAGGATTTGGGACTAGTTGGTAAAAAGTTTGCATTTTCTTGAACTAGAAAATTGGTGAAAAGTAGGCTGTTCTTCCGTCCTTGGCACTTTGGCACAACTCATATACGCCATAGAAAACAGTTTTTATGAAAGCAGCATCAAGACATTCTTGTTACATAGATTCAATGTGTCCAAAATATCAATAAAATGCTCACAGTTCCAGGCATGTGAGCACAGGGCAACTGACTCCCAAGGCAAGGAGGGTAAGAAGGCAGGAGGGCTGTGTGTCTTTTTTAGTTTGGTTTCTCCTTTCTTCTGCTCCCTCACTCAGTGGTTCTGAACCTTCCTAATGCTGCGACCTTTTAACACAGTTCCTCATGTTGTGGTGACCCCCAACCATAAAATTAAGTTTGTTGCTACTTCATAGTTGTAATTTTGCTACAGTCAGGTATTAGGATTCATCATGTATTACAAGTCGCCACATAAACATCAGTGTCTTCTGATGGTCTTAGGCAACCCTGTGAAAGGCTCCTTCAACCCTAAAGGGGTCACATCCACAGGTTAAGAACCGCTACTTCAAATCCTTGATTTCACAATCTATGTAATTTAATAGAAATATTCTAAGAAATATAGCAAGCATTGAATGTGGGGTAAATGTTCCACATGCTTGGCTTTTATTCTTTTTTTTTTAGGCTTATTTTTTTAGGTGTGTGTGTGTGTGTGTGTGTGTGTGTGGCTATGGACATTAACATGCTGTGGTACATGTATGAAGTCAGAGATGTCAGTCCTCCTTTGAGACCTGGTCTCTTGTTCACCAGTGCATGTGCAGGTCTAGCTGGTGTACAAGTTTACAAAGAGTCTCCATTTTTCATCTTCCACAGGAGCACTTCCATCTGTCATGACGTCTAACTTTATGTGGGTTCTTACAGACACACACTACCATGTCTAACTTTATGCGGGTTTTGGGGATTCAACATTAGATCTTCATGCTTATTTATTCTCAGCTTCCCCTTTACTTTCTTACCAGAAAATCGTGGGAAAATAGTCTCACACAATGTCCTGAGCCTTAATCTCATTGTGTTTACATGAGGACTAAAACCTATAATCATGTAATATTGTTAATGAATATAATATTGTAATTACTTAATATAATTAAATATTATAATTAATTAAAATCAGCATGCACACAAAATACCTGGTTACAATCTTTATTATAGACAACCAGAATGCACTCTGGTTCTTGGGTAATCTTTGTTACTCAGATTGGAGAGAGGATTTGGCATATAGCAGGTACATAGGTAATTTTAATAAAACTGTCTTTTAAAAAAATTTTTATGTTACCTGGATGAGGGGTCAAGGGCTGTATGGCCAGGTTTCAACAACTGATTTAAAGGCCAGGGATTTCCAGCATAGATAATTAAAAAAAAAACAGCAAATAGTTTATCATGAAAGATAATCTTCCAGGAATGCTTACATCTGAGTAAGCTTACCTGAGTAGCACAGGTAATAGCTCATCTAAGGTTGTTCATAGCAAGCGGCTTCCCACTTGGCCCCTGTCAGTCCTAACAACCAGATGCCAAAATGCATATTGGAGTGACTTTCTGTGTCATGAAAGACCAGAGTAAAATACGTATGTGCTTCTAAAGAGGCACTGAAAGCACAGAAAGCCAGGGAATTCCTGAAAGAAAGGATGTAAATTTCCTGATGATAGGATATGCTGAGTGCTGCCTGCCCACACAAGGGGAAGTTAATAAAAGTGAAAACAACTTTAGGAATGACAGAAACAAATGTCACATTGAAATAAACCATGATTCCCAGTGAAATAACTGAAAAGTACCTCCATCAAACTACAAGCTAGTGAAAAGCCATACTAGCAGAGGCTACTCTTAGAGTGAAAGAGAATCAAATGACTTTGGGGCTCCCAGCTGCATAGGCTGAAAGGTAGAATTATCAGTTTCCATTCTGGAGTCTAGAGGCAAAAGGCGCCCTGACCTAAATACTTTTTTGTGTGTTTTGCTTTGTTGTTGTTTGGTTGGTTGAGTTGAGTTGGTTTAGTTTCTTTCAAAACAGGCTTTCACTATGTAGCACTGGCTGTCATGGGACTTACTGTGTAGACCAGGCTGGCCTTGCGCTCACAGAGATCCACCTGCCTCTGCTTCCAAAATGCTGGGATTAAAAGCATAAGCCATCATACCTGGCTCCAAATACTTTGATGAGAACCATTTTCACGCCGAAATTACTGTTGGTATTTTGAAACAGAACCTGCTTCTGAGTTGCCTTGCAACTTATGATGTCCTCTTGTGTTGCCCAGCCAGGTGGCCACACCTGGGAGGCGTGGTTACCTGACCTCTTAAAGGGACAACCAGACATGTGGTCTCACCTCTCCCTTCTTGTACTCTCTCTTGCTCTCTCTCACCTCTCTCTCACCTCTCTTGTCCTCTCTTGTCTCTCTCTCTATCGGGGCGCCCCCCCCTCTTTTCTCTCTCTTTCCCCCATCATGTCCCGATCTCCCTCTCTTCATATCCACCTAATAAACCTCTTTCATATAAGACCTGTTGTAAGCCTCATTTATTCATAAATTGGTCCGTACAATTACATACCTAGCTGATCTATTTCTTCCATGAACCTTTATCTTGAGTTGGGAGATACAGTACATCTACAGAATTAAGTAAATCAGAAAGGGACATCGTGTGTAACCTAGGAAAAAGAAAATTTCCCTGGAGGACTATAGTGCTTGTTTTCAAACTCTTTCTGTATTTGGGGTATTTACACCTCTACCTCCATTCCACCAACCCTTTAACCCTAGACAAGAGAGCAAAGATTAGTGGGAAGAGGGACACAGACCCCTTTACTTCTTTTGGCTGTTAAGGTGGATGGGTTCGTTTGGGGATATACCGATTTCTGTCTAAAGCAATGGGTTGTTTTGGGGCTATACTAGTTTCTGTCAACAACAAATAAAGCAAGTAGTCTCCTGAGTTGAAGTGTTTCTTTCCATCTGTTTATCCGCCACACCATCCATCTTTGGTCTCTTCGAACTGTCACATGCCACACACTACCCTTTCTCTCTCCAGGCTCTCATGTTCATATCCCTCAGATCCTAGACCACACCCCTATCCATGCTGCTCAAGACAGGCTGTTACCACTTGGCAAAGGCCACGCCCCAAAGGAGGCAATTATCAGCTGTGGACAAACTATAAAGCCCAAACTAAAATCCCACACCTGGGATTAAAACAAAACCATATCTACATAACGTAACTGAGTTTACAAAGAAATTAAAAACTTCCGTTATATAGGACAAAACTGTTTTTCATGTCTACTGCTGTGAACAAGCAACCTGTCCAGACTGTACCAGGAAGCAGAAAACTCTGATCAGAATGCCTTTCAGATACAGAAGAAGCTGCTAGGTTACCTGGTAAAGCTGGGATGATTTCAGAACATCTGTGGATGGAGTTGCTGGTGAATCCTCGTCGGGTATTGGTGCTGTGCTTTGAATGGGATATGTCTCCCAAAGGTCTGTGTGCTTGAACACTTGGTCCTCAGCTGAGAAAGCTGTCTAGGGAGGTTGTGAAACCTCTAAAGAAGCAATGCCTTGCTCGAGGAAGTACGTCATTTTGGTGAGCCCAGTCCCACTTCCTGTCCAGTCTCCGCTTACTGTTTGGAGGTTCAACAGGACCAGCTGCAGTTCTGCTCTGTCTGCTGTGCCCTTGCACCAGCTTCTGTGTATTTCCCACCAGGGTAGAATGATACCCCTCTGTCTCTAAGCCAGAAGAAACACTTCCTGCTTTAAATTGCTTCTTGCTGCATTTAGGTCATAACCGTGAGAAGAGGAAAACATTACACGACAGAAAACTAAGGAAGTAAAAAATGTATTACATTAAAAACAATCACAGTCAGTGCATCGTGTGGTCCACAATATAACTTACAAAAAAGTTATTGCTAACAAAAATTATTCTGCTTAAGAGACCCCAGAGTCAATCCCCTTCCCTTGTCTGGTCACCTATCATCCATCCCTCCCACTGTGCAAATTCAGAACTGCCTGGAGTCTGAGTGCAGAATTCTAACCAGAACATTAAACACCTTATTCCACCAATCCAGGACCAGTCAGAGTCTGAACTCCAAAATCCAGATGACCCTATTATGGAAAAAATGCACAGCTTTCAGCTGATACATAACCTGACAGTTTGGGGTAGCAGCAAATGGAGCCTCAAACTCCCACCTAACAAAGGTAAGATGAGATAACCACACCACAGAATTGTAGCTTCAGATACCTAGATCCCATCACAGAAATACAACCAGAAACAACTGAGACAGTATGTCTTCTTCAGAAACCCAAAACCCCAATTATAATATTCCCTGAGAAAAGCAACTTAGCAAAAGAACAAGAACTTCAAAGAGCAATTATGAATATGTCCAAGGACCTTAAGGAGGATAATGAGGGACTCCCATGAAGAGAATAGGGAATGGAGGGAAAGAATGCTAAATTCTCATCTTGGTCATTAATTGGTCAAGATATTTTTCTGTATCCTGTATATTTAAGAAAATAGAGACAAAACAGGGCAGCCGTTGGTTAAAAGATCATTCAAAACGAAGACTGACTAATCCAAAAGTGGATACAAGCACACTCTACAGAATTTTATCTTTAACATTTTGGAATTTTAAATTACTTCTTCAAAGAATGACTGGAGTCTTCCGCTTGATTTATGGTTCTGTTTGCACCTTTCTCTGGTGGTTCAAGATCATAGACGAAGAAATTACCCGGAGCTGACAGTCCTCTGGACTCCCAGCAAGGCCACCCATTGGGAGTGTATTGCTCTGGCTGCCGCACTGCGCTGTACTCCCCAACACACTTGTATTCAGAGATTTTCCTGCCTGTCTGGCTGGATCTTAATAACGTCCTTTGCTCCCTGATGTGTTCATTATGCTTCCTCATGAGTGCTATAAGTTATCGTTGACTAAGATTTGGAAAAACTTTGAGCATCAAGCAATAGCACTGAGTACCTGCTTACTCATAAGGCATTTACTAAGACAGCAGCTAAGGGTGCCTGTCAGATCATGTGTGCCTACAGTAACTGCTACCCATAGAATTCAGAGGCCACTTCTTTACTTCCCAAAAAGTTCAAAAAAAATTCCCCGAATTTTAGAATACACTCTCCTAGTTTGCTTCTTGTTGTTGTGATAAACACAGTGACCAAAATCAACTTGGAGTTAGAGGAAGCCGGGATAGGCACATGAGGCAGGAACTAGTTTACTTTCTTATACCACTCAGGCCCACATATCCAGAAAAGGAACTCTTTACCTGGTATGGACTCTCTAACATCAATCATTAATCAAGAAAATGCCCCGCAGACTTGCCCACAGCACAGTCTGATGGAGGCAATTTCTCAAATTTAGGTTCCTTCTTAGCAGGGGTTTCCAGTCCATGTCAGCTTGACAAAGCTAACCACCAATTGCACAAAGCAACTCACCATAAAGCTAACGTCTCTCTTCTACCTTGCAGGTTATCTCTTGGCTTTATTTGAATATTGCATGTATATGCATTTTGTATGTTAAATTCATAAAAATGTAAAAACTACTATTCCAATAATATTTTCTGGATTTGATTTGTCTACAGCTTTACATATAATTTTCTCAATCTCAAATAATCCTCTATGAGGAAAGTCTATTCTCATTTTATTTAAAAAAAAAAAAAGGACACAGAAACTCACAAAAGATAGGTGATTTGACAAAGGACACAACTAGGAGCATGGAAAAGAGGATTTCATCTTGACAGCACAGTTGATAAGTCCACAGACTCTGCAGGCAGGTGTGTTGAAATCATTCTGTATCTTTTATAATGACCTAGACCTTCAGTGATTTCCAGGTTTTTATCGGGGGGTGGGGGTGGGTGCAACTTCAAATTCATGAATCTATCTACTATTCAGCATGGCTGGTAGAATCAGCAGCCAGATTTTCACCGCTTTTAATGAACAATAACCAGTAAGTTACTGATTTGACCCAAAATAAAAGAATAGTTACCAGGATACTCCTACAATTATATAGTCTAAATCTTTGTGTCAGTTACCGTAAGTCCCTAGGGCTTTGGAGTCTCTTTGGGAAACGGCAGGTCTAGGTCTTTTTCTGTTCCCACTGCCTACTAGGTAGATTACCAAGGCACATGCAGATGGCAGAGACGCCCACCAGTGTCAACTATTCCACTAACTCTGTTTAGTTTCTTATTGGTGTGATTAAAAAAATACCCTATGGGGAAAAAAAGCAATGTAAGAAAGAATTTATTTTAGCCACAATTGCAAGTTAGAGTCAATCAGAGTAGGGAAGTCAAAATAGCAGGAACTCAACACAGCTAATCACACCCACAATCAAAACCAGACAAAGAACGAATGGATAAACATTTGGCATAGCTTGCTGTCTTCAGTTTTTTTGTTTGTTTGTTTGTTTTTTTAAGCATTCAGAATCCCCTGTATAGAGAATGGTCCCACCCACAGTGGGTAGGTTTTCACATTTTTATTAAAATAAGATAATCCCTGGTGACATGCCCACCAGCCAACTTGATCTAGACAAACTCTTACCAGGAATCTTTTTCCAGGTGACACTCTATTGTGCTGGGTGAACATTGTTTAATATTTCTGTGAGCATTGCAATAGTGAGGTTTTGTGGTCACACCTAAGCCTCCATTTTAGTTCTTATCCATGGCCTTTGTGTTCCAATCTAACCCTGTAGTCTTGAACATGTCTTTCCACCCATGCTATCCTCCACATTAGGTTCACTGGGTCAATGTGTGTGGTATGTTCTTAGAGCCCTCAATGTGCTTCTTCATACATAAGGGCTTTTGACCAGATAAGTGGCCTTTTGAGTGAGAAAAACTAACTGGAATGGACTTTCCAGCCAGCACACGAAGGTCTTCCCCTGTATTACAGCAAGGTCCTTCGGTGGTGTTTCTTGATGAGAAAAGCAATTTAAGGATGATTTCAGCTCTTTCAACAAAATTGCCAGCTCAATTGTTGAAGGCGGGAATCTCTCATCCTCAGCACCATTAACATCTTCAGTCAGGTGATTGTTTCTCTGTCTGTTGGGGGACATACAGCAGCACCTCTGGCCTCTCCTACCAGAAGCCCCATGTTCTCCTCCAGTTACAGCAATCAAAAATGTCCCAAGACAGTGTCAAATGTCCCTTGGAGAACCAAATGGCACCTGGTTGAGAAACACAAGTCTAAGGTAAAATTCTCTCAACAGAAATCTCTAGGCAAACATTTATAATGTGCTTCACTGAGTTTCACTCACTTTGGGGTTATACACTCTCACCTGGCTTCAACATGAAACTAACCCTTCGCTATTTCACGATCCTCTCAGCCAAACTGTCTCTCTTTTCCTGAGCTCAGCTGTGCCTGTTTGTAAAAGATTGTCACAGAAAGGCTTGTGCACTGTTGATGTCCCCACGTACAAGGAGGGCCAGGGAAGGTCATGGGATGCTCACCTGAGTATTTAGCCACCCCTCCTCACCAGTTCTGCTCTAATCAGAATGCCCTCATGGAGCAGCTTGGGTATACACGCTGGGGAAGAGCAGCAAAAGGAGAGTTCCACCTACATAACTGTGGGAAGTCATAATGTGTGCTGCGTGCAGACCCTACAGTGTGGCACCTTTGGGGCTATCCACACTTTGAAGAGCAACCTCTCATTCATTTCTCCTCACCTACTAAACTCACTAGGTTTGATTCAGGGAAATCATTGGGACCTTGGAAGGATATTAAAGGATATTAAAGAATATCTTTCTATTCTTTTCCCCTCCCAGAATAAACTCTGTCTCCAATTATCTTCTATTGGATTCTCTAAATAGTTCATAACTATGCCTTTCCTGTGTCCCCAAGGCAACTGCCTTTGTTCAGCCCATCTAAGTTGTCACAGGAGCCTCACAATGGTTCTAATGCCATCTCATCCTGTATGCTGCTACCCAAACTCACTCTCTGGGATGCAAATTTAGCATATAACTCCTTTGGATGCTCTCTATACCTCCTTAGCAGGCTTATGAAACCCTCCATAAAGTAACTCCTACTTCTTTACCATCTTCTAATAAGTTACTAAAGGAAATTTATTTCCTTCTAGAATAAAGACACAGTAAGAATTTTATACAGAAGTTATATAAAATATCCTGTCTGTATCCTGTTGTATTTAAGTAATGGATTGTGAGTCTATTATAGGTTTGAGAATGCAATGTTCTCAGTTTTAGGCTTTTAACTTAGGAGAGATAATAAATCTCAGTGCATATTTTGGGTATGCCAAAACTCAGGCTAATTTTCTTTATAAATGAATCCAATTCCTAGTTTTGATTGTCTAACTCATTTTTTTCTGGATAGTAAAATGTTAGCCTCAGCTAGGTCAGAGGTCCCATTCTTTTGTCTGTGTTATGTTGTCTTAATGTGCTATGATGTCTGTACTGTCTAGAAGTTAGTGCAAACAAGACAATTTACAGAGCAAGAGAGGCTACCATTTAGCAAGTTGGCATGAGGTAGCTGATATGAATGAGGACTAATAAAGACAGGATTCATTCTGAAAGTGTAACAGTTTAAGATTCTTCCTTCCTTCCTTCCTTCCTTCCTTCCTTCCTTCCTTCCTTCCTTCCTTCCTTCCTTCCTTCCTTCCTTCCTTCCTTCCTTTCTGTGGTAGAATATTCTGTCAAAAGTAAGTAAAGTGGCAGAGGTTTTATTCTGGCTCATAATTCAAGGACATAATACCTACCATGGTGGAATGTCAGCAAGCAGCAGGCATGGCAGGAAGCAGAGAATTCAAACTCTTAGTCCCAAGTATGCCGCAGCAAAAGTGAACTAGTAGCAGTGGGAGGCTTCAAACTCTCACATCCCACCTTTATCAACACACTTCCTTCAGCAAAGCTATTCCTAAAGCTTCAACAAGCAATGGCACCAACTGCGGACCAAGTGTTCAGATACTGGAGCCAATGAGGGACATTCTCATTCAATCCATAATAGGTATCTTCCTGGTTTCACTAAACCCCAATGAGATGATGAGAAAGAATTTGAGTTTCCTGCAATTCGCTGAGGTGGATCATAGCAAATTCACAGACCCACTCCTGTGCACGCTAGAGAGAGACTCCCATGGAATTTGTAGTGTTCCTTTCCTCCCTTCAGAAATGCAAACAGGGCAGGAGCTGCAGCTCAGCTGGTAGAGTCCTTGGCTAACACTCACAAGGCCCTGGGTTCCATCTCTTCCATCACAGAGACGTGGTGGGGTGGCAAATTCTGGTGGTCCTAGCACCTGGGAAGTGGAGACAGGGAGGTCAGGAGTTCAAGGTGACTTTCTGTGACATAGAGAACTGGAGGCCAGTTGGGCTACAAGAGATCTTCAAATTTCATAGAAAAGAGGAGAATCATGTCTCTCTATCCCAGTGATGTTTCTCTAACACTAGAGCCAGGTCCAAGTTCTAGTCAAACCTGAAGATGAAGAGGACAGATGCCCAACTTCTCAAGGCAGCTCCATGTGCTTGTGCAATCCTGAAGTTCAGTGGTTGAGGGTCGGGTGACAGGCATGTCTCTAGTATCCTGATACATCAGTCAGAAGAACCTAAGAAGCCGGTGGACTCAGGTGGGGGGTAGAGGGGGCTAAGGCGACTCATTCAGAAACCAGACAACTGTCCTAAAAGGAGACTACAGTAGTCTGGAAACCTGTGTGTATTGAGCTGCCAACAAACTATACCCATCTCCAACCACGGTGACTGCACCATCAGGGCTTATGTAAGAACGAATCCACAAAATAAAAGCATCATATTCTAAACATTAGAAAGGAAATCCTGATTTCGTTTTTTATGGCAAACTTGTGTAAATTGCTTCCTTACTGCTGACCTAAGTCACAATGCTGAAATATTTTTATATTGTTAAGCCTTATTAGCAAATATTTTCTTCTGTTGTGGGCCATCTTGGATTATAGAGAAGGGAAAAAAAAAACCAGTAAAATATTTGGCAAGGTACGGGGGGGGGAGGGGCATTTACTCTGCTCTTCTGACTGCTATTACCAGGAAGAGTTATCATCTCTGAACTACTCAACAGAGAATCCATACCAATAAGTGGGAACATTTTGTTAACACGAGCTGTATAATCACATCTGGTGTGTAACAGCACCTTCCCCCTGCAGGAATCCCAGACTCACATGCAGGACTCTGGGGTCACGTCATCTATCAAATGCCAGCCCTGGAGAGCGCAGTGGTAAACCCTTCTCTGCAGGACAAGGCCAGACAGCTCCCGGTATACACCCCTGGGAACTCTGGAGCCAACTGACCATGTTCTACTCTCAGGGGTACAAACTGCAAACCCCAAAGGTAAGAGCTCTACTTAGTGGAGCAGCTTCTGTGAGACCGGAACGACTTTATCCGCCCGAGTCAGATTTATTCTGCTTTTTCATTACTTGGAGAAGGGTACTTGAGAATTAGTTTTTAAAATGACAATAGGAACAAGGATCATTGCTGGTACCTAGCTCTGCTATTTTTCTCCTTGCAGATTTGAGGGAGGGATGTGTTATATGCGTGTATACATGCACTCTCACATATGTGTGTGTTGTGTGCACATGTGAGTGGGTGGGTGTGGAGGCCAGAGGTTGACCCTGAGTGTTGTCTTCAGCCACCTTCCTCTTAGTGCTTCTCTTACTAAGCCTGGAGTTCACTTGTTCGGCTGTACTAACTAGTCAGCCAGCCTCAGCGATCCTCCCATCTGCAATAGCCCAGTGCTGGACAACTGTGCTCCTCCCATGTCTGAGGTTTCACAGAGGTGCTAGGGGTGGAACCCAGGTTCTCATGCTGTGTGGCAGTCACTTTACCAACAGACTTGTCATCCCAGCTCCAAGGATTCCTAATTTGATCTTGAATGGATATTCATCTTTAAACATGAAGGAGCTGTCGTGAAAACACAACCCACCTCCGGAAGTGACCAGTAGAGTACGTGGAGGCACATGGGCCAAAAAAAAAAAAAAAAAAAAAAAACGCGAGTGTTTCATTCCCTTGCACTGAGTGTGACTGCAGCAAGCACCCTAGGGCTACTGCTCATGTTGGATGGGCAGGACTTGAGAGTGGAGCTGTGTTATTACTTAAGAGAGAGCTTCACTTTCATCACGGTAGCGGTATGGATTAGAAGTCAGGGATTTGATTTAATAATCTTTGGGTGTGTCGGATATTTGATTCCTCCAATTAACCCTGTCTACGGAAAGGAAAAAATAACTTCCTGCAGTTTCTCTCAGTAAAGACTTAGAGTTGTGAGCTGTGCAGCATGGTAATAAAGCTGCTTCTGCATCCTGTGGAGATGGTCCAGCGCCAGCCTGGAGGACCAGTCGAGGAAGGAAATGACAGGAAAGGAAAAGATCCCAAAAGCTTGTGTGAGGGTCAACAGATGGTGAGGAACACAGATGCTGTGACAGACAACCCCTGTGCCATTCCTAGGTCAGAAAGTATGTCCAGAGTAAGCCAACGGATTAGAGCACGGACAAATAGTTAGTCTGTCCTTACTAAGCATGCAATGTGTTCCACCAAGAACACTGCATTCTCAGATCAGATCTGAAGAAACTCTGTTCAGCAAGTGTGTGTGTCCTGCAGACAGAATAGCATGTTTTATATCAATAGTGAAATGACAGAATGACAAGAAACAGCTTTATCCTTTAAGTAAGGAGTTGATGTACATGGACGCATGTATGTGGTAGACGACCAGATGAAAAGACATGCCATAGTTCTGGAAACATGGGCTTTGGCATCAGCATATATTTTTTAAGTAACTCCTCAATTTACCAGCTACTTGGAAACTTTTTCATATTAAATTCATGTTATTTTAAGCATGCAATAAACTTATGCATCAAAAATGTTTGAAACATCTGACCAATCATATTCATTCAATTATATTAGTTTTAAAAAGAATATTGGGACTGGAGAGATAGCTCAGTGGTTAAGAGTACTCACTGGTCTTTAAGAAGATCTAAATTTAGTTCTCAGAATCCATGTTGAGCAGTTCACAATTACCCATAACTCCAACTCTGGGAAATCTAAAGAGACCATCTTCTAGTCTCTGAAAAAAACTTTATTCACAAGTATACACATACTCCCACACAACACACACACACACATATGCATGACTGAAAATAAATCCTTTTTTTAAAACGATTCTATTATGACTTTGTTGTGTCCTGAATCCGATAGACTGATTCAATTGCTCTTGGTTGAGAAAACAAGCCAAACTGCATATTTAAAACAAAATCTCTAAGTAGATTTGAAATATAGAACATGACAGAGAGTAGGATCCGGAAAAATATCCAGTAGCCTTGGTGAACAGAAATTAAAGCCTTTATTATCAAGGCATCATAGGAGTCAGGACATTTCTGTTGGCAAGCACAAACCGGTAACTACCTACCATGCCACTGAAGGAAGAACAATAGAAGAGTAAAAGCAATGGAACAGAGGCTCCCAAAGCCAGAGAAATGTTTGCAGAGCTGTGTGTGTAAAACTCAGCCTCAGCAGCCTGCTGCCTCACTGAAGGGAAGATGAGAAACACTGAAATACTATAGAAAGAATTTCTAGTCTGTCTCATAGGGGATAGACTTCCTATTCAAGTACGTAACGCTTTTATGATGTAGAGAGTGAGAGAAAGGAGGACAGAACAAGGCAGCCAGCCTCCCTCCTGGGGCAGAGGGTGGCCTTGTGACACTGAGATGACTGGTCTTGGGAGTGCAGGAAGCCCAGGGGAATCATCCGGGAGCCAGAGGGAGGCCTATGCAGTCAAAGCTAGAAAGGAGTGAGTGGCGGGAGAGAGCCGCTGTGGTCCGTGCCTTATGTCACTGAAGCAAAGACAGTCACAGAAAAGGAAACTCTGCCTATGGTCAGAAATGCAGGGCCCAATACCGCAGGGATAGGATCCAAGACCAGTGAGTGAATGCAGAGGGCTCCCACAGTGCACGCTGATGAAGAAGTGCATCCCACCCAAGACAACCTTCTGGAGTATTCCAGGACAGAGGCTTTTTGCACTCATTCATGGCACCTCTGCAATAGTTGGCTAGCAGACTTCTTACACTGAACTAGAATTCCTTCCGATGTTCACCTTCCCTAAGAATAGTCAGAGGTAGCAGCATTTAGTGTCTACTGTGAGCTGATAATGTTCCCAGTGCTTAGCGGAGTATACAATACGGGTACAACGAGGTAGGGTACAGTGTTGGAGAGAGACACTAGTAACTCACTACCCTACAGATTACAGTAAAAGCAGTGGATTAAAGAAGGTTTTTTGTATCTGCAGAGGAAGGAAAAATTTAAATGACTGGGAACTTGAAAGGGTCACAAAGAAGGTGGCATTATATAGAGATAGATGACAGATTGCTTTAATATAGATATCATTTATAATTTATTAGCTTGACTGGGTATTTCAAATTAGGCAGTCTCATATTTGGATATTGTGAATCTTAATATGTGCTCAGTCTGTAAGGCAGAATGTCCTAGTAGTAGCAGCCCGGAGCTGAAGGCCTGAAATAATTCCTAAGGACTTTATGATCTTCAGTCTAGATTGAAATCCTGAATAAGCTGGTTCTAATATCAGGGAAGGAATGCTGAAGCAACAGGATGGATGAAAGTGTCAGCAAGAGTGCAAGCAAACAGGCAAAATGTTACTTTCCTTTTCCCTTATCTTTTCCTTTTCCCATATCCCTTTATCTGAGGTGTCACCAGGAAGTGCTGCCCACATTTAGGGTAGGTCCTTCCACTTCAGATAACATGAGCAAGAAAGTCCCTCACAGGAGGGCCCAGTGGCTTGCAGTTCTAGTCAGAATGAAAATCAAGATTAGTTGTCACAGATGCTGGCTGACCAGTGAATCTATATTGGATCACAGCTTACTTCTAACACTTTAAACAGTTAGTGAATTGAAAAACTGGAACCATTCATCATAGCCAGGATCTGGAAACAATCCAGATGTCCCTCAACTAAGGAATGGATACAGAAATTGTGGTACATTTACACAATGGAATACTGCTCAGCAATTAAAAACAAGGAAATCATGAAATTTGCAGGCAAATGGTGGGATCTAGAAAAGATCATCCTGAGTGAGGTATCCCAGAAGCAGAAAGGCACACATGGTATTTGCTCACTTATAAGTGGATATTAGACATATAATATAGGATAAACATACTAAAATCTGTACCCTAAAGAAGCTAAGGAAGAAGGTGGACCCAGGGTAAGATGCTCAATCCTCATTCAGAAAGGCAAATGGGATAGATATCAGAATGCCTGAGTGAAAACAAGGAACAGGACAGGAGCCTACCACAGAGGTCTTTGAAAGACTCTACCCATCAGGGTATTAAAGCAGATGCTGAGAATCATAGCCAAACTTTGGGCAAAGTGCAGGGAATCTTATGAAAGAAGGGGGAGATAGAAAGAACTGGAGGGGACAGGAGCTCCACAAAGAGAGCAACAGAATAAAAAATATGGGCTCAGGGGTCTTTTCTGAGACTGATACATCAACCAAGAACCATGCATGAAGATAACCTAGAACCCCTGCACAGATGTAGCCCATGGCAGCTCAGTGTCTAAGTGGGTTCCCTAGTAATGGGAACAAGAACTGTCTCTGACATGAACTCAGTGGCTATCTTTTTGATCACCTCCCCAGGATGGGGGAGCACCTTAACAAGCCACAGAGGAGGACAATGCAGCCAGTCCTGACCTGATGAGACCTGATAGGCTAGGGTCAGAGGGAAAGGGAGGAGGACCTCCCCTATCAGAGAACTTGGGGAGGGGCATGGGAAGAGGTGAGAGAGGAAGGGTGGAATTGGGAGGGAATGAGGGAGGAGGCTATAGCTGGCATACAAAGTGAATAAACTGTAATTAATAAAATAAATAAATAAATAAATTTTAAAAAGAAAAACTTGAACCAAAAAAGAAATATTATTTCTGTATAGCTTAAGGTACACAGTTCTGGGAAAGAAAGGTGATGGTTCTAAACTATGTCCACCAAGTGGGAAAGCAGGGAAGGGCAGGGCTCATGAGGGTTGATACAGAGCTAGAACATGAACAAGAACAGGGAAGGGATGGATGATTTGCTTTTTCCCGTGGCATCCTCCAGCTGTCCTCCTAGCTTACAGAAGAGTGGCTGCTGTGAGGCCTCCTACCAGCAAGTAAGGAGAGAGAGCTTCTTTGAACATCACAGAAATCTGGGGCTAGCTACCTGCAGAGTATTTCATTCATTTCCCAAATAATGGTGTTGTGAAGCTCAGCTAGAAAAATTTACCTATTGAATATGTATAGGTTGCATATAATAATAGTATATTGATCAGCTTTTTGTTACCGTGACAAAATACAGGAGCTAACTTAAAAAGTGGAAAGATTTACTTTTGCCCACTGGTTTGGTAATTTCAATTCATAAGCAGTGGCCTGTTGCCTTTAGACCTCTGTAAGTTCATGGGGTGTGTGCACAGCAGAGGAAACTGTTCACCCCACAGCCGGCAAGCAAGGAGAAAGGGAACAAGACTGGTGTCTCACAGTCTCCTCTGAGGTCACATCCCAAATGACCTAAAACCTCCCACCAGCTGTCACCTTATAAGGTTTCTATTGTCTTTCCCAAAGTCATGCTGCAAAGAGGCCTTGAAGACATGGACTTTGGAGAACATTCCAGATTTAGATTACTAAGCAGTCTCTAGATTATTTTTTATTTAAAGGCACAAACATTTGGAATCAGGAAGAAAAATGGTCGTCTCCGAGGGTTTTCTGTATTAATTGTCAAACCAGAGGTCAAGGGCCAGGGGAAGGTATACACTGTCATAGAAAGTACATCCATACCTGCCTGTTTCTCCTGGCAGAACCTGCCTGATTACTGGCTCTTGGCATTAATCACCTGACAGGAATTGCCTCACCCACACCTGACACTGGTACTCCGACAGCTTTTGCCTCCTTGCTCATGACTGATGGAAAGATGGTTAGGCCCTTTCCATCATGCATTTTGATCATACTGTCATCCTGAGGTGACACACATCTCCTGTCTGGGACTCGGCCCCAAACATGTCAGCACCAGTATGATATCCTATGATGGTTGGCTAGAAGATTCAAAAGACAGATTGATGGCAGTTGAGATTTTCTAGGTGTCAGCACCAGATCACCTGCTGTGACACATGAGCTATAGGATCGTACCGGAGTACAGCTGACTGATGAGCCTGGCTGCCTTGGTCTCTTCGGCATAAGGCTGGGCCTAATTGCAGAGGTGCTCAGCTGTGCCTCTTCCAGGGTCAAAGGCAGGTCAGAACAGGCCAGAATTCTAAACCAGAGGAGAGGGCAAGTTTATATCTTGGCACAAGTGATTAGGCAACCCCTGATGCCAGTCTTGGCAAGGAAAGAACCAGAAACATGAAAGAAGGTTTCTACGACTCAGAGGCAAAATACTCCAAGGAAATGATTGAGCAGTTAAGCCATAAAGGTCTAAGCACGGAGCCCACTTGCTGAGGAAGCATGCTTGTAGTCAGCATTATACTCCAGAAATAGTTTTCCCATCCAAGTCAGTAAAACCTACCCTGGTAGGGAAGCCAAGGCTCCCAACCCTGTCTTAAAGCATTCTGATCTTGCCTCAGCATTTCTTACTTGCCACCCCCTCCTTTCCATTTTTAAAAATATTTTACTAACTATTTGACACTTCATTTTGATACTGTTTGTTGATTATATTTATCCCCGACCCCTTCTTCTCCCAGATCCACTCTTATTCTACAGCCACCCAACTTGTGTTCACACTTTTTATTTTAACCTACTCAGTCCCATTACTGCTGTCTATATACTCTTGGATGTGTGTCTATCCATGAGAGCATGGTTATCTTATCAGGGGTCAAGCCCTTAAAGAAGACTGACTTTCCCTTGCCTGAAGCTCCAAGTTAAACTATATCTCTTCAGCTAGGGGTGGGACACCAGGCCCACCTCTCATCTCCATGCTGAGACTTTGCCTGGCTTGAGCTATAACAATCACTGTAAGCTCATACATGCAGCTGCCCAGCTGTGTTTTGAAAACACCATTCTCTTGTAGTCACCCGCTGCCTGTCACTCTTAGGGATTCCCCACCTCTTCTATTTAGTCTACAACTTACATTTTTTAAGTTATCATGCATTCCTTATGTCCAGTTGGATGTGAGCATGGTATAGTAGTTACTTTTCCAGCTACTGTGATAACATACCTAAGAAGGTCAACTTAATCAATGAAAGGTTTATTTTGACTCAAGGTTTGAGGATGGGGTCCTTCCTGAAAGGGAAGGCATTGCAGTAAGATCGTTAGGCAGTTGGTCACGTGGCATCCACAGCAAAAAAGCAGAGAGAGAGAGACAGATGAGTGCCAGTGCTTGCTTTCTTCTTTGTATATAATCCAGGGTCCAAGCCTAGGGAATAGTGCCACCCAGTTAGAGCAGGTCTTCTCACATCAATTAATATAATTTAGAAACTCTCTCACACACCTACCTAGGTATTTGTCTCTGGGATAATGCTAGAGCCTGTCAAATTGGCAGCCAAGGTTAACCATCGCTCTGGTCCATTGATTTATTGGAGAGGCTGTCCTATAAATCTGTGTCCTAGTCACAACTGAGTCTCTTCTTCATGACGGTTGTTTAGAAATCTGAATTGTCTCTTGTCTATTTCCTACCTGTTTGTATTCCAGCGTTGCTTATGAAGGATTGGTGTGTGTGCTTTGCCAGCTGACACAGAGGCCTGTCTGGAGCAAGTGCTGTCACCTTCAGAACTCCATCATGTAGCCCACTGCAGACATGTCCTGTACCCCTTCCGAAATTCATAGATACCATTTTTTTTTATTCTCGGGGTCACAGTCGCAACAAAACTCAAAGCATTTCTCGAGTTCACTCAGTAAACTGTACAGTTGAAATGGCAGCTGTTTCAAATGCCACTGACAAGAGCAGATAATGATGGAAGGCCTTGGTCCTGACCACAGAAAAGTGAGCTAACTTTTCCCAAACAGTGTATTTGGTTGTTGTCTTGAGTAAATTTCACTCTTCACTACAGAGTCTCATTTGAAGGGTAATTTCTTTGGAACACTGTTCACGTTAGCAAGGGGGCTCCTTCCCCACTCCCCTGATGCTGTTCTTAACTAAATGTGTAATTTCTCCCAGTGGTGTGTAATTGCTTATTCTGTGTCCTTCACACCTTCACTAGAGTATTCATTAATCACCAATCACTGTAACTGATGTTTCTTTTTCCCCTTACCATCGATGTGATGTTAGCCTTCTTTGGGACTCAATTTTGTCATCCTTAAAATGGAGCTAATGACATAGCTTAAGAAGGCAACTGCACAGATGTAACTGTGTTTGCACGTTCATGGGTCACAATTGATGATCACAACTAGCACTTGTACGGATTTGATCTTAGTGTCTTCAGAATGAAATATAGTGGTTTCCCCTCCCCTGAACTGAATTGTATAACAGCAGCATTTTAATAGTCTCCAAATACAGATTTGATTGTACCACTCTTACCCAGGAAGCTTCCTGGTGAGCTGAGGGAAGAGAAAGATCTTGGGAAAAGAGTTCTGTGACAGGACTGCCTGACGAAAAGAAGTCCCAGACCCTAACCCATCCTTGGTTTCCACCGGTTACCTGCTCACTTATAACTGCTGAACTGCCCATCATTAGTGCACTTACAAGCTCCTGTGTCTGCGATTATGATTTTCTACTGAGTTGCAGGGATGGAGGATTAAAGATTCCAAAGGCTATCAGGAGACCAAATTCAAACATCCCCAAAGCGAGTTTCAGTGTGGAGCCAGCATTTCACAACCTGGCTCCTGAAGAATTCTTGGAATATTAAAACAAGGGAAGGAAAAGTGCCAGGGCCAAAATGCGCAGTGAAGCTTGAACTGGGTGGGCCAGAGTTGCCTGGTGCAGCCTTCCTGATTCATGTCGTTAATCACTTCTCCAGGTTTCCTCTGGAACTACTTGTGTGGATTGTCTGCTTCTCCTCGCCTCCCACCTCTGTGTGTAACCTTTGTAATCTTTGTGGAAGAATTCTTGTTACTTCTCACTGTCAAGGGCATGGAGCATGTTCTTGTTTTCTTTTGTTTCACCAGGTCTTCAAAGTCCTTTGGCAGCTGAGCCATGGACCATGTTTCCAGTGCCCTTTTCAAACGCACCCTACCCCTACCACCCCAGAGGCTTGCTCTTTCTTGAATCTACACACATCCTTTGAGTTTGCTGATACTATCTCTTCTGCCTTGAATGACCTTTTCCTGTTCATCCATGTTCCTTTAATTCTCACGCCAACACTAGAAAGAATATGCTATCATTAGCCTACTTTACAGTTGGATAAACTGAGGTAAAGACTTGTTAAGTGATTTTTCAGAAGTTGCTCTTGTCCTAATAAGGCAATTGACCTGAGACCTGATAGTGAAGGTCTGGAGTCTCTTTCCCTACACCTTGGACACCTCTTCAGCAGAGAATCTGTCAAAGAGACTGGTGACACACTGGGCAGACCCAAGCTCCCATTTGGACAATTTATATACACCCTTAATTCTCCCAGAAGAATAAACACAGCATTCTACTTGTTTCTCCTACCACATACTCATAATGTTGGGTATGTGCATACATGCTGCAATATATATATCCCCAGTAATAAATATGTATTTGCCTGCCTCTCCTACAGGAGCATGAAAGATTAAAAATACTCTCACCTCCATCCCTACCCTTTCAGCCAGGTACAATGCCTGATGCAGGTTGGGCATTTAATCATTACGGAGCCGAATTAAGATGAATTTCCTTGAATGACATGGGAGGCAGCACTGACAGCTTGGATATGAGTGCTATCCAGCAGGTCCTAACACACACCGATAAACGTAAACTCCTTGTCAAAAATGACAGTGTCTGCCAAACTGTGTGTGGCAATCATTTCTGACCTGCAATTGTCCCAGCAGGTCTGAAAATGGAGCTTGAAGTGTTTTTGAGAGAGTCCACCTTGGTCAAGAACTTCTGAAATGGCCTTGGGAAGATCCATTTGGCTTCCTGTCTGAGATTCCGTAGTCAATTCTAACAGATACAGGTATCCTTGGCATGCAGTAGTTCTTCCATGGTCCTTTCAATACCGATTGTGAGCCCTTAGATCTTCTCCCTCTTGGACTTTGAAGAGCCCTCCAAGAAGGCAGAGGGCACACTTGACTGGCACATCAGAGTCCTAAGCTCTAGGATGCTTTGAAGGTACAAAAACAGAAAAGACACAGCCTCCATACTGCAAATTGTCAACAGTCTTACAGAATGTAGATAGACACGAAGTCAAAATTGTAGTGTGCTAAATTATAGACACCTAGCATAGGCTGCTCAGAGAACCTGAGGGACTCTGTAGCATTTCACAGTAACTTTGCCTGAGGAGAAACCTGGATTTCTTTATTTCTACCTCTGAACAGCTCCTGAATCTGTACAGTAACATGCTGTCCCTGGTCTTCCAGAGAGAGTCCCGGGCAACTGCACTGCCCAATACTGTCTCTGTCTCTCTCTCTTTCCCTCTCCTTTTTTCTCTCTCTTCATTCATGGCACAGATGGCAGAATATTTTTAAATACATACATTGAATGATCCCTTACTTGAATCCAACTAATACTGTCCTTGGAGGAAGACTCCCTGCTATGAAGCACCTTAAAGTCTTGTGATAGAACACAGCCACCCCTTCATCTGGCCTTTGTGTCCCTGCATAAATATACAGCAACCACACTGGCCTCCTTTCAATTCCTTCTGCTTTGGGAAGTCTTCTTACTTTAGAATTTGTATTTATTATTTCCTCTGCTTGTGTTTGCCATGGTCTTCATGGGATTCTTTCTTGGGGTGTTTTGATTTTTGTATTGTTGGCTTGTTTTAGTTTTTGAATATTATTAATTGATTCTTTGAACATTTCATATGTATATACAATGTCTCTTGATGATAACCACCCCTAGCTCTTTTCTAACTCTCTCTACAACTTCTCCAACAGGGATCTCTTCAATTTCATGTCTTTTAAAAAAATAATTCATTAAGTCCAATTAGTGCTGCCTATGTATAGATGAGTTTGCGCTCATCCATTGGAGCCTAGAAACCCAACAGGAGCCACCCACCTAAAGAAAAATGAGTCTCCATCACCCAACAGCTATTAAACGTCAATATCTCATTAGTCAGGGAGGGTGTCCTAAGTCCTCATGTTCCCCCTCCTCACCCACACTAGACTGCTGGATACCTTGATCTTATGAAGGTCTTGTGTGGGCAACCACAGCTGCTCTGAATCATGAGTGTAATTGCCTTAGCATGTCTACAGGACAGCACGTCACAGCATTCCTCCCCATCCTCTGGCTCTTTGTTTTTCTTAATGTTTTGGGAGAAAGCAGGTCTTATTGGAAGCTCTCTAAGGATGACAGAAACTCTATTCACAGCCCGCCTGGCACATTATGGCATTGCCTCACCTCCAGTCATCATGCCAATACTTGCCATTTGCTCTTTTTCACTCCTAATCTTCATCACATTTTGTGATCATTTTTCTTATATTTTTTTGTTGGTAGAAGTGGTTTGCTATTTTATTTTATTTTTGATTTCTCAGTGTAGTCTTGACTATCCTGGACATACTTTTGTAGACTAGGTTGGCCTCAAACTCACAGAGATTCATCTGCCTGTGCCTCCCAAGTGCTGGGATCACAGGCATGCACCATTGCAGCTGGAAAGAGTTTTTTCTTTTCTTTTCTTTTCTTTTCTTTTTTTGTTGTTGTTTGAGATAGGGTTTCTCTGTGTAGCCTTGGCTGTCCTGGAACTCTCTCTGTAGACCAGGCTGGCCTGGAACTCACAGCAATCCATCTGCCTCTGCCTGCCAAGTGCTGGGATTAAAGGCGTGCATCACAACTGCCCTGTTATTTTAATCTACTCTCCCTACAAGACCATAAATCATGTGGGAACTTGGATTGTGTTGACTGTTCATTAGAATCTGGCCCATGACAAGTACTCAAGAAATAGGTATCAGGTGAGTTAAAGAAAAACACATGGGCTTGGGGACATCCAAGGAGCTATGATTAACTGTGACACACTGTGGTGGTGAGTGAGCGGGTACACGCAGGGGAGACTGGACTGAGGAGTAGTTTGTCTGCCAGTCAGAATGGTAACAATGCCATCGGCAGTTATGGGGATGCAACACAGTGAGCATCTCCACATTTATAGCACTTTGGAGTTTTGTCCAAATTCACCTACATGAGAAACGTGACCTGAGAATCTGGGCTGAAATTGCTGGGTCCCTGCACTGTGGACTTCCGAATCTTGAAGAGAAGCCATTCATTTCATAACTCCTCTAAACACAAAACTATTTCCTGTTCTCCAGTTGCTCACTATATTATTACTTTTATTTTTTTTCTCCTTTAAGGGATAACTCTGAAAAAAATAGTCAGTAGGATAGTTTCTGATCTTTTTGGTAAAATGCTGACAAGAATTTAAGAGGTAATATGATGGTTGTACGCCATTCTCTGTTCTCTGTTCCCACTTGAAACATAAGAAAGAATTTATATGTTACCACATGTCACTCTTCTGCTCTGACAAGCTCTCTCCATATTTTATCACCAAACATTGTAAAGTATACAGACATACATGATATAGTGAAAGCTTTATGCTGCCTTCCAAAAAGACTGTATTGCAAAAGAACCAGAAGCTGTCACCCAAGATATATTTGCACAGAAATGGCTGTAACAGGCAATATATTCAGGATTCTCCCCTGCCCAAACCCCAGCTATCTGACCAATGGAAAGCATTGCATTATTTGAACTGGAAATGTCCTTTTGATAAATTTGTTCAAGTTTGAGCTTTACTTACAAAGGGCATCCACTTCATGTATTTTCTGGGAAAAGCAGTATGTTGAATCTGAAAAAGATTCTTTCACTGGGCAATATTAATCAAACAGTAAATCAAAAGACAATCCCATGTGAATGATCTAAACCCAGTTTCTTTCTCTCTTTGAAATATAACCAGGATTGAGCCACGAGACATGCTGTCCAAAACTCTGCTTGTTTAAACTAAGACCACAGATAACTTGTCTAGTCTAATTCTTAATATATGTGTGTGTGTGTGTATTCTTTTCTACAAAGGTTTACTAATATTAATAGTTTCATTTTTTTTACCAACTTCTCATAGAATTAAATTTCAAGGTATTACAACACTTGATCTTTAGTTTCACTTTGATGATGACCCAGTGCGTATTCCCTAAACATTTCTCGTATCTCAGTCTGCCCATGAGAATCTAAACAGTCCCAACTCAGTCAGTGACCTCCAACCTGATTCCTAAAATAAAGTTTCGTGACAATGGAAGGAAATTTCATTTCAGGGAACTGTATCAATCACTTTGTTTTGAGCATCATCATAATAGTTCAACTTTGTTTTTGAACATTGCTCTAGTCAGCTTTAACTGTCAGTTTCTCTAGCATTGTCTGAGAAAGGAGCCTCAATTAAGAGATTGCTGTGATCAAATTGGCCCATGAGACTAGTCTTGATTGTTCATCGATAGTGGAGAGCCTGGCCCACTGTCTGCGGCACCATTCCCTAGGCAGATCTGTCCTAATTTTCTCAACCATGGATTTTAATTATTTTTTTACATTAATTATAGTTTATTTACTTTGTATCCCAGCTGTGGTCCCCTCTCTCATTCCCTCCCAATCCTGCCTTCTCTCCCTTATTTCCACTCTGCTCCTCTCTAAGTCCACTTCCCCTTCCATCTGACTCTAACTTAGCAGATCTCTTCAGGACTGGCTGCAGGGTCCTCCTTTGTGGCCTGGTAAGGCTGCTGTTCCCTTGAGGGTGGGAGAGGTTGAAGAGCCAGCTGTTGAGTCCATGTCAGAAACAGTCCCTGTTCCCCTTACTAGGGAAAGCCACTTGGATACTGAGCTGTCATAGGCTATGAAAGAAGGGAGAGTTAGTAAGACCTGGAGAAGACAGGAGCTCCAAAAGGGCGAAATATATCTAGGCACATGGGTCTTTTCTGATACTGATTCTCCAACCAAGGACCACACATGGATATAACCTAGAATCCCTGCTCAACCATGGATTTTTGACCCTGAAGTATAAGCCAAATAAGCCCCTTTCTTCCCACATTGCTTTAAGTCAGAGTGATTTACCACAATTATCTTATCTAGATTCTCCTGCTAGCTAAGCAACAAGGAAGTCTACCCTATACACATAAGTTAAGAAAGCCAGGTCAAAGGAGAGATCCATCTTATCTGTGTGTTGTGTTTGAGTCTAAGTGCATGCTGGATCTTGCAGGAAGTTGAAAAACGAATTCCCATAGAAAGACAGAATTTCGTCTTTAACTACTACAATTTTTTTTCAAGGCTACTCCAGCAGCAGAGCTTCTCCCCTAAGGTGCCTCAGTGTGCTTCTGTCAACTTCTGGGAGAGGCTAAGACCACAGTTGTGTGAGTCAGAGTGGGGTGGAAGGGTCTAGACTTCACTCTCCACTTTCATTTTTCAAGAGCAAATCTGTTATTGTCAAGTAAGCCTGAAACTCTACTTTCAGATGAAACTGAAATTGAACTCTGAAAGACCTCCATTGAAGAGCACCAAATTACAAGAGAATTTATGTTTAAATATCAGACTCTATTTTTCTAATAATTTCTTCTGGGTGAAGAGGAGGATGTGCACAGAATCTAGGATGGCTGCCTGGCCTATCCCCACCTCCTGTCATGGCTGCCTTAGTTCCCCCAACACCAGCAGTTCGTTTCCTGTAAACTAGGTGTGTGTCTTTCCTGGGTAATCAGGCAGCACCAGCAGTATGAGTATTGATACTGTCTCTCTTACCTTTGTCCTACTTAAATAAAATGGGAGATTTTAGATTGTCAAAAAGTGAGCCAATACTTGCTGAACGTGAGCATTTATTAAAATAAAAAAGAAACCATTGCACGTATATCTCAGGAAGGAGCACAATGTAACTGTGAGAGAAAGAAACCGTGAGGAGGAGTCCTTAAAATCCAATAAAGCTATGTTGGGAGGAAGGGCATCAAAAGCCTTCCATTATAAAACCATTTCTGTTTACTTGTTAAATATTTAACTAATTCTTCATAAAACATTTTCTTAAGTAGACCCAAGTATTTTGTTCAACCGAAATGCTGATAAATATCTTTTTTTCTTGATTTAAGAAGATTCTGACACAAGGTGTGCTCCAGGCTACAGGTACAGGAGACAGTGGGTGAAAGCTGAACAGGTCCCTCTTCTTCACCAGACCTCCTCGCAGCCCGTCTCCACTGTACCCTATGTTCTGTGACGTCAGAGGACTTAAACAGTGCCAGCAGCTGCCCCTGCCATCTGGTTTCCGGTGGCTTCTGTCCATAGAAGGCACTCAGGGATGAGCATGGGTGGGAGGAAGATGAGAGTCAGTGATACAGGCTCACCATCCCCCAGGCACCACCTGGTTACAGCCCAGCACCACCTAGGCTGCCTGCATCACCCGGCCACCTTACAGGGACCTTCAGTGATATCAGGAACTGTTTCTCCCATTTGTTTTCTCAGAGATAGAATAGTAACTCTGCCCAGTACTGTCAGACCTTGAGTCAGGCCAGAATTTCTTTTCAGCTGTCTGTTATCTTTGGAAATATCTTGAACATTACACCCAGACCGATTATGAAAGATGAGCATGCCCACTCTCTCTCCAAGTCTTCTCAGAAACCTGGCCTTGTCAAGGTTATTTTATACCTACCGCGTTTGTTTCCTTTTTTGGTTCTTTTGAATAGACTTTGTTTTTGGAAGCGTGTTAGGCTTACAGTAAAACTGAAAAGGTTAGAGTTTCACGCGTACCCCATGCTATACATGCTTAGTCTGCCTGGATGTTAGTGTCCCTCATAGAAATTATGCTCTGTTTTCTACACACAGAAAAACTCAACCAATGATCTTAGATTTAAGAGTTCACAAGAAATTCATAGTTATTTATGCTTACATTGTAGAATGAGTTATTCCTGCCTAAAATGGGATGGAGCAGCAGAGTTTAAATAAACCAAGAGAATACCCCCAAACAGTGAATCTCTGCATGGGAGGAAGGGTCATGCAGGCTAGTTTAGGGCATTTGAAAAAGAAGCCTCTGAACATTTGTTTTGCTTTGAATCCTGGGACCCAAGAATACTCAGGATAAAAGAGACCTTAGTTCCTGGCATTCTCACGCCCACAGAGATTTAGCAGTTAAACCTCTCTTTATACATTTCTAGGACCCCAGAGTTCTTGTCTCCTGAGACAACTGGCCTATCATTTAGAAAGCTTTTTCATCCTTGGGCCTGACTCTGGAGGGTGGGCAATGCAGAGAGAGGCTAATCTGTCATTCTTCTGACAGCCTTTCCTAGAATGAAGACGGCAGGCACATTCCTGTTGCGTTTTCTCACCTCCAGGCCCAGATCCCCAGGTGCCAGTAGCAGAGTCATGATTCTCTGAGCACACATAGTATTTTATTTATCTGTCTTGAACAGAACATTATGTTTGAGGTGAGCTATTCCCAGAACACATAGGCAATATTCCCTTGTCCATTCCAAATATGTTTCTATCAGCACAAACCAAAAGTACATTAGCAAAGTCGAAAAAGAAGTAAAGGTCCGGTGACATTTGCTTAACCTTCAAGCAAGCACCCAAAAGTCTAGGCAGCCAGACTACTCTCTTTCAACCACCTCTGAATTAAAAAAAAAAAAAAAAACTCAACCGCCTCTGGGTTAAGAAAAAAAATACATATGCTAACATTCTAAACATTGAGTTTACACCTACTCTTGGGGGAAGGGAAGAGATTCTGTGATGGCTATGGGAAGCCTGCTGAATGTTGCCACAATGGAGCAGGCACTGAATCTACTTAGACATAAGCCTACCCAGTAGACCTTTCTAGAAGAGGAGAGCTAATGTCTGCCCTAAAGGGCAAAATGCTGCAGTGCTCTCTCTGTGGACATCTAGACACAGCCAAGTGATAGACTCTGAGTCTAGTATTTTTTTATTTGAGTGGCTAGGGACAAAAGCCGACAGAACCAGTCTAATCTCTTATCATTTGACAACTTTCAGGTAGACTTGAACTATGTAAGGAGTGAGAGGAGCCTACTGGACCACTAAAGATTGTTATGGTTCCCGTAGTAGCTTGGAAGATCAAAAGTCGGTCTCTGCTAAGATAACAATCACAGTGTTTGGACCATGTATGTGTAGGTTAGACCAACTTAGGTTCATTTTCCAGACGTTTCCTTTGTAGCCGACCTTCTTCTTTGATTTCTCTGGGATTCCCAGTGAACAGCATAAGGCTGTCAGCATAGAGATTGTTGGCCCATTCTTAGATGGCCAATTTGAGTTCCAGAAGGGTAAGACAGTTGCTTGTCCTGACGTAGAGACTGGAACAGAAGTTTCAGAAACTTCATCATAATGATTTCATGACTATATGAGCATATATCAATGGATGTAGGTAGATCTGAGACAACATTCTTTGATATCATGTTCAGAGTACTTCCCATTAGCCTGGACTTACTCGATTTTGGTGCAATGGGAAATATTGGTAAGAAACATGTTCTCCATTGCACGAGCATAAGTGAGTATTGTAATGTTATGGTGGACAGTCTACAGGTCTTATTGCTTTTAACCTCTTCTCAAAAGAAAAAATATATAAAAATGTAAAAATCGTTCTTTTGTCACTAAGGCTGCACTGGCATGGATTCTCTACATGTGTTTGTAATTGTGTTTCTTGTCATTCTGCCCTGGGAGGACATCTTCCTCCTGCTCTTTATTCCAATCACACTGAACTGTGCTTCTCTTGACGCACCAGCTTTCTCCCTCTAGCCTTAGCCCTCATGCATGATGCTTAGCGCTCAGTGCTTACTTAGAAATAACAAGAACTAGTATCAATTGGTTCAGGGTGTAGAAGTATCTAAGAGCCTTGCCAAGGTGCATTACTCCTACATCTAATGTGGAACTGACAAAACGGTACACAAGTCAGCATTGATGTCTACATGAACATTTGGTTTTAGCCACCTGTTCTCCTTTCATTTCAATTGCTAAGATAAAAACACTGTGGCCAAAAGTAACATAGGGGAGAAAAGGGTTTATTTGGCTTAAAATTTCAGGTCATCGTACATCCCTGAAGGAAGTCAGGGCATGAATTTGAAGCATAAACATGGAGGAAAACTGCTTGTCGGCTTGCTTGAAGTCTCCTGTTTAGATAACGTTCTTATACAGTGCAACACCACCTGCCTAGGGAACTGTGCCACTCATGCTGGTCCTCCTACCTCCATTAACAATCAGGATAACCCCCCAGAGACATTTTCACAGTCCAGTCTGATCTGAGCAGTCCCTCAATTGAGACTCTCTTTTCAGGTGATTAGAGGTTATGCCCAATTGACCATTAAAGCTAACTATGCCATGAGAGATGGTCCACTCCTGGTGCTACCTGCATGTCCAGGAACAAGAGACAGGATTGTCCAGAGACCCAGGATAAAACTGAATATGACTGACAAAAAAATCAATGAAATGATTCCTAATTATATTCTGCTGTACTCAGAGATTGGTGCCTAGTTCAATTGCATCAGAAGGGCATCATCCAGCAACTGATAGGAGCAGATGCAGAGACTCACAGCTGGACACTAGGGAGAGCAAGAGGACATCCACAGAAGAGAGGAGGAAAGATTGTAGGCGCCATAGGGGTTGAGGATACCAGGAGAACATGGGCCACTGAATCAACTAAACAGGGCTTATAGGGACTCACAGAAACTGAAGTGACAAAGATGGACCCTGTATGGCCTAAGCTAGGTCCTCTGTGCATACCTTATGGTTGTGTGGGCTGGTATCTTTATGGGACTCCCAGTAATGAGAGAGTGTGTTTGTGTGTGTGGGGGGGTATGTGTCTCTGACTCTTTTGCCTGCTCTTGGGACCTATTCCTCCTGGGTTGCCTCATCCAGCCATGATATGAGGGTTTGTGCCAAGTCTTATTATATCTTTTTAGGCTATGTCCCTGGAAACCTGCTGTTTCTTTTTTCTTTTCTTTTCTTTCTTTCTTCCTTTTTTTTCTTTTTGAAGGGAAACAGAGGAGGAGTTGATTTGGAGGAAAGGGGAGGTGGCCTGAGGGACTTGGAGGAGTGGAAGAAAGGGAAGCAAAGGTCACAATATAATGCATAAGAGAAGAAAAAAAAGTTAGAAAAAAAAACAAGCTAACTAGGACAGGCACCCTTCTTTAGCATTCCCCTTCAAACTTGGATTTAAAGCTACCATAAGTACCGACTTCTAACTTAATGGCAGGTGCCATTTTCAAAGGGAAAACTCTTTGATTAAGTCCTTGTCCCTAAGCTGTGCTTTTCTGAGGCCCCTGGGGCTTATTGCCTTTTGGTAGGTATCCCCTATTGTGGCACTTTTATTTATAATTGATGTCAGCATTTCAGATACAGATGACATTCTGGGTGTCACATCTAGATTGCTTCAGATCACAGCCATGATATGTTAGCTCTTTCAGTTTTCCAACTTGTGTTCCATTGAGTCAAAATATTCAAATCCCAGTTTGGTTACCCAAGAGGCCAATGAGATGACTTATGGGCTACAGTGTACAATATTTCAACTCTGTACTTTATCTAGACAAAGGAGTGTTTTTAACTCTGGACTCAGGAAAGTTTATTCTTCAGAACTGACACAGAAAACAAAAGTATGCATTGATATTAGTCCCCTAAGCGTCCATCATGTCTTTGGCTATGAATGCCTGTGTGTTTTTCCTGTCAGTTCCCTACATACGTGACAGATATTTTTTTCCTTCAGAAGATAGCATCTCATCATTCTCTTTCTCCCCTCAACATTTGACAATCTTCCTCCAACTCACAAAAATCAAGCTCTAGTTCTTTAATAAAGTAATAATTACTAAATTAAAACTCTTGCGGGGTAAAGGTGATACATTGCCATTAGAGAACTATGCAGGCAGATAGGCAAAGGGATCATGTATGGATACTCTGAATTTTCACTGAAGACAAACATGATGCTACTGTGGTTTTAGGGGACCAAGCAGAGTAAGGGGTTGAGGAAAAAGCAAAGCAAGGGGTCAACTGCTATTTTAATGCTAAGAGAGCAGCTTCTTTCTTAAGAGAGCTGCCAATCAATCACTTGGTTGGTTCTTCTACGACATGAACCCCAAGAAACAAGAACATATTTGGCCAAGAAATGAGAATGTATATTTAAAGTCTAATGCAGGAAAAAGAACATGAAAGACCAAATGTGAGTTCCGTAGATAGGTTAGCAGCTGGAGCTAGAGCAATGGCTGCCTCAGCTCTGAGTCTCAGGGTCATGAACCCCACCCTGTGGTTTGTCTGAGATTTTTTTTTAATAATCCATGTCTCTGCCTCTGTAGTTCTGGAATTACCAGGCTTTTACATGAGTGCTGGGGATCTGAACTCGGATCCTCAGGCTTGCACCATTTCTCCAGGTCCTGAAGTCAGTTATTCTATCTCTTTTATTTTTAAATAATTTGTGTATTCATTTTTAAATAACTTATTTAGTTTTATTTTATGTGCATCAGCGTGAAGGTGTCAGATCCCTTGGAAATTGAGACAGTTGTGAGCTGCCATGTGAGTGCTGGGAATTGAACCTGGGTCCTTCGGAAGAACGGATAATGCTCTTAACTACTGAGCCATCTCTCTAGCTTATATAAACTTCTTTTCCAGCTAAGACTGAGACATAATATTCTTAGCCCACAGTTAGCCCTAGATACCACCTGTATGAACACTTCACTTTGTCAGTGAGTTAGTTGGGGGAAGGCGGGGAAATAAATGGTTTGATGCGAAATTCAGTGTTCTTTCCATTAGCAGCAGGTGGAGATCAAAATTGAACATGGTTCTTGCTTTAACCTAATGTCAGCTTCTTGAAAATATTTGAAACGGGATCTTGGCACACTCACAAATGAATTTCTGGCCATTGGGCCAACAATTTTCCCAATGGGCTCCAGCTGGATGTTCATAAAGACTCTTATCTTCGACTCCAAACAGCAGTGCAGCTGAGCCTCAGGAGGACAGATGGGATAGGTAGCCTTGTGCTGGAAAGTACATGCTTCACCCTAGCGGAAGACACCACTGAAAAGACGCAGCTGATTTCAGATGAGTCAAGGTGTTGTTTGTCATTGTTGAGCTTTACTGCCTATCTCTTTATCATATTAAACTTCAGAGAGTACTGCTGGAGAGATGCCTCCGCAGTTCAGAGCACAAGAATTTGTTTCCCAGAACCCGTGGCAGGTGGTTCACAGCCACTTGTAACTCCACCTTAAGAGGACCCAACACACCTGGATTCTCCCAACACTTGTACTCCCTTGCAGATCATCACATATGTGCACATAAGTAAAAAGGTAACCTTTCAATAAGGAGCAGAGAAATCAAAAGGAAATTCAAAGTCTAGGTAATGCTTTGGGCTATGTCCTGTGGAGGAGTGTTCTTCTCTGCTCTTCCTGATGGAGGGGCGTCCTGATATTCTGAGGATCTGAACATCTGAACTTGAGGCTCACTGACATTTTAATAATGTCACACGTAGCCCTAAGCACCTCCAGTGTCCCAAAGACAGGAAGAAGGCATATATGATGCATTCCTGGAAGAGCTGGCCACTCACTACTCTGGTTGTTCGTTTCCTCTCTGTGATTTGGAAACAAACACATCTTGTTAGGTCATTGCTGAGATCAGCTTTTATCTTAAGTTTGATCTCCCCAAGCTTAGTAAGTGTAGGACCCCAGAATAGTGGGAAGCGAAGATGAACTGTTAAAGTTTTGGAAGACAGTTATTAGCTCACTAATCACACACAGCACCATGGTATCAACCCAGGCTTCCGTGTTACTAGAATTTAAAGGAAAACATATTCACGTGTTTAAACATAAGCTGCTGAATTTGCCTCCTGGCTGGATTTACCTCTCTCACCGAGATGGTAGTACACAAGATCTGTGCGATGGAATGTCTCCCGGGTTAACCACCTTTTGTTGCCTAAGGATTGAGTTCCTTTCCATATGTTCCAACCCAAGCAACACTCTTCAGAGACCCTACTGGTGCTGCATAATGAGAGGGTGCTTATCTGAAAGAGCCATTCACCTAACACATTCACAGCGTTTTCAACACAGGCTCCTTGTCAAAGCAATCTCAAGTATATTTTGTCCCTGCCCTCATGATGTCAGAAATTTAACCTGGTGGGGCAGACTGTACAGCTATGCCAATGGGGGGGGGGGGGAGCAGTCACATTTCCCCATGTAGAGCCCACATTTCATTCCCTGGAAATAACTTATTACTTCTGTCCTGGAAATTTTTCTATCACTTCTTTTTTTCACTCTGAAAACTAGTTCCTGTTGTTTTAAGAACTCTAAAAAGTATTTTGAAAATTACGTTTCTTGAATTGCTCCCCTCAGCTACTGCAGACACTTAATTTCAATAGTGCAGGGCACCACCCAATACTGACTAGATGGACAACCCCGGGTGATATGCTCCAGCCTCTGGTTCCTTGTTTGCAGAGGCAGGTTCAGTGGAGCCAGCACTTTGGAAGCTGAGGCCTTGGGATCTGAACTGGACACTAGCCTGGGGTACATAGTAAGACCCTACCCAATAACAATGATGAATAGTCTAAAAGATTCACAGGAAAACTGTGTCCCTTCTGGCGAGTGTCCCAAAGCTGAAATGGACAGTGACTGGGTACACACAGCGGCCTGGTTTTGAGTGTCAAAGAACGGTATTTCAGCAAAGCAAGATTTGAAGATCTAATTAGCACTTCCTTGATACTGAGGGAGTAGGAAGTCCCAAGAACAGATATGATTTCCACTGGGGTTGCCAGAGCAGTCACTTTAAAGGCCTGGAACCTTAAAAGGAGGGCCAGAGTGCAGAAAGCAGATCTGTTAATGTCGGGTTGTTTCCTGTAAGTTTCCCTGTAAAAGTGGAAGAGGTTGAAAGCCTCAGGGGACCTGGCCGTCTTTGATTAGTTGCTTTGAGGCTACTATTTTTACAGAGAGCAGGCTTATTTGGAGTGATGGCTAATGTACTGATCTCTTAGCCAGATCTCACAAATAAGCAGATATATTTTGCTTTGTCACATAGAACCTTCGTATGTATGGTCCTATTTTTATGTTCATCTGTTGGGACCCAGTGAAGAAACTCAGTCCAAGTAAACACCCACTCATAAATTGTATTTGACATGTGTTTCTCTACCTACCTCCTTTCCCACCAAGTATTGGCATTATCTTTTCTAATGGCAGTTAAAGAAAGGCTGGCAATGAGTAATTCCCTAGCAGGAAGCTGCAGGATATTCTAGATATTGTTATCTAAAGCCACTCCGCAGGCCTGAGTCATTTGTCCAATATGTGGGCACCACTGAGGGATGGAGACAAGAGAACGCTGAGCCTGTCTCTGGAAGCAGCCAACTTCCTTTTGCAGGCCTCACTCTTTGTGGTGCCCCTCCTTGATCTCATTTGTATTCAGGGATGTGTTTTCAGGAGCTACACACTTGATGTTGCCTGCCACAGGTAAGCTGTGGCCTTCCCTAGAAGGATCCCCACCCCCCAAGAACGGAGTGAATCTGACTTGCAAAGTAAATTAAGTAAAAGGCTTAAAAAAAGATAAAAAGCAATTTCAGTGTGAAAGTCCAACAAGAAGAGAGTTTTGGGGCATAAAAGGCCCAGCAAATAGAAATAAACATTAATAAGCAAACAAAGAAGCAAAAAACGATGTGAACAGCTGTCTGTCCTCAAGCAGAAGATTCTACTTCCCCGTGAGCCACACATGCCAGGGGATTAGGCTGACATTTGTATGCGGGTCTTTAGGGAGCTGGTTGTGAAGGGGCTGGGAAGGCGTAGGTGAAAAGGAAATCTTGAAATTGGCTGACTTGAGGTCATTGTTGGTTAAGGCCAATACATTTGTTTGAGGAGCCAGGAGCCAGGATTTAACCCTCGGCTTCATCTGTGCATATGCCTAAGGGGTGCTGGGGTCTTTAGGTAGTGGGGTGGGTGGAGTTGTGTGTGCTCCACTAGTTTGTCCCTGAGACGCTGAGCAGATGCTCCCAGGCCCGTCTTCTTTCTTAGCAGATTTTCTGCCCCGAATCACCACATGTGTAAAGCCCTGATACCTCAGATATCTTGAGGGGGCAAAGCAAGAGAGAAGGATGTAATTGTGCCAATTCATCTGGCTAGGAGACTCCGGGCACAATGTCCTTTGGGCAGAATAAATTGTTATTTGGGGTCCCTGTGTTGATCATTTTGGCAGTGATATCCTGGAGGGACAAATTCAGAGTTGCAGAAAGATATCTGAGTGCCCGGGGCAGGAAGTCAATTAGTTATAAGACTCTCTGTGTCCTCACTCGTATTTATACAGGGCAAATTGCCATTAACTCTGCAGTATGATGAATGGCAAGTGGTTTGTATTTTATAGACTGGTTTTAAAGCTTATGGTGTTCTATATTTTATTATTTTCTCATACATATATAAATAAAAATAATTACCTGTCATGACCTGAAGTATTAAAGACTTATCAGAATGCTAAAAGTATATTAGGTAGATAACAGATAGATGATAGGTAGATAATATAGATAGATAGATAGATTAGATTAGATAGAATCTGGTTCTCTTTAGCTTTAAATTTCTTTTATCAAACTTGAAAAGAATTCCAAAAATTATGATTTTAGAAGGAAAGTATTTGTTAGTTCTTTAAGTCCTTATTTCCAGTGATCCTTGCAAACTTCAAGTTTTAGCTTGGTGTATTTCCACTGTTGACTCAAACAGTCCTCAGATTGAAGGGTTAAAAAAAATCAACAGTGTTAACACTCTCAAAATACACATACTCACGTATTCACATACATGTTTATGTGTACATGTGTTTATATATGTATGCTCTGCCAACATAATTTGCTTTTAAGCAGTGGTTTTGTTTTGGACGTTTATATTTCATTGTTCTCAACCTGTCAGATCATGTTAGCCGTGTCTTGCTATCCTGGTAAACCCCTACAAATCCTGCCAAATTCTGTCCCTCAGACATGACCCAAAGTAGAGAGAGGAGACCGCAGCATACAGGATGTATTCTGGCCATTGACATTGAGCAGATGGAGGTAATTATAAGGTTGAGGTACTGATTGGGGCTGTGGGGCTATTGTTTTTCTGGTTAACCCCCTCTTTAAGGTTAGAACTTCATCCTTAGTCTTCCCCTCCCTTCCCCCTTTTTGGCCCTGTCTAATAGAAGAGGACTGTGAGAGAGGTGGTCGTGAAGTCTCTTGACTGTTAGTGAGGTCTCTACAAAGGCAGAGTGTCCAGACTGTGAAGGAAGAAAAGTAAATAAGTTTCATTCCCACAGAGTTGAGGTAGATGTCAGCAGTGGCTACACAAAGGACAATGGAGTTCCCCACAGGAGTTGGTCTATTTAGTGTGTATGTTACTAGATGCCTTCCACATACAGTCAATGGAAATACATGGTATTTGATTTACATTTCCAATTTATGCTGATATTAGAAAAGATATGTCTTCCCTACTCTACATGGGCAGCCGGTGCAGTACAGGCTATGTCCTTCTGTGCTGATCCTGACCTTTCTCTCCCCTGTGACCCATTCCACCTGTCACTAGAGCATCACTGTAGTTAAATTTTTACAGAGTGAAGAATACATCATTGCAAAGCAAACATTTCTGAGATTTTTTTGCATCTGTGTTAAAATGCAGCTTGGATATTATCAGATTCATGTATTTACCCTGTGCTGTGTCCCACACTGCTTGTAAATATTTGATAAGTGTTACCTTCTAATTCCTGATAACATTATGAAAGTGCTAAGAAATGTTGTGGCCGATAACCCCTTTCTGAGCCTGAGATTCACATTTACCATGTAGGGTTATTGATTGACTAGAGCAAAATGATTTTGTTTTCAGGGAAACAAAGTCTCTCAGAGGCCACCTTCAAACTTTCCCTTCATTTAATTGTATATTTTCCAAGGACAAAGATAAGATATTATTTTTCCTGGTGCCTCATGAGAAGGTCAAGCTAGCTCTGCGTAGACCAAATATTTATGACATGCCTGAGTATGCAGCTCCCTAATGACAAATGTGTGATGATGTGACACAGTGAAAGATTTTTGCAACAGTAATGTTGACTGTCTGAGTTAGGCATTTGCTTAAGCTGTGTTGCTGGGAAGCAAGTACCTGGCTCTTCATGAAGGGACGCATTTCCCAGTGAGTGAGGTCACAGTCTAATGTATACCTTCCAAGCTCAGCATGGGCAGGTACAAAGGCAACATGGAATCACAAAGAAAGAATCAGCAATTCTTGTACAAGCCTGAGAGAGCTTCATTCTAAACCTTTGTTTGCATCAAACAAATGTTTGCTAATTTAGTTTGTTGGATAAAGCATCAAATAATTGGTCCATGGATGTGGACTCAATTGTTAGAGTGCAGTCAGCCATGTTTTCCATTTCCAGCACCATGATCATCAACCAGGTACGGTGATGCATATCTGTGAACTCATCATTTGGGAGGTGGAGATGGAGGATCCACAGTTCAAAGCCATTTTCAGCTGCCTAGAGAGTTAGAGACCAACTTGAGCTACATAAGACTCTCTCTGAAAAAAAAAATCAGAAAAAGCATCAAATAATAAGCTTAAATTTGATAGGAGGATGTTTTAAAATCTGCACACTATGCCCTTATTTATTTTATATACAGACAAAAAAAGTAATGTATGCTATTAACATGCAAGATGTCAGTTATCCTAAGAAGCAGCAACTAAGAGAACAATGAGGGAGACTGGGAAATCTGTGTTGTTGTTGTTTTTTTGACCTCTGTACTGCTTGTAGGAAGTGTGTTCAGTTAGTGAAAGTTCAAAGATCTATAGACAATTAGCTATGATATTTAGAGATGTCAACATACATATTTGATGAAATTTTCATTTTTCTCTTTTTATTGATCTATTATTTATTATAACTTATTCACTTTGCATTCTGGCTGTAGTCCCCTCCCTCATCTCCTCCCAGTCATACCCTCCCTGTCTCTTCTCCCCCTATGCCCTTTCTCTAGTCCACTGATAGGAGAGGACCTCCTCCCCTTCCATCTGACCCTAGTCTATCAGGTCTCATCAGGACTGGCTGCATCCTCTTCCTCTGTGTCCTGGCAAGGCTGCTCCTCTCCTGCAGGGGGAGGTGACCAAAGAGCAAGTCACCGAGTCCTTGTCAGAGACAGTCCCTGCCGCTCCCCTTACAGGAAGGTCTGCAGAGATCATTGTGCTAACCAAGGACTATGCATGGAGAAGACCTAGACCCCCTGATCAGATGAAGACCATAGGCAGCTCAGTTTCCATGTGGGTTCCTAGTAAAATTTTCATTTTCAAGTTTCATGTATACCTGAAATACAGATTATCTACACGTGTACAGGCACCTGCTTGTTTCCTCGGGCTTTTATTTCTTTCACATGACTTCAAAGGATTTTAGGAGCAAAAATACCTTTGTTTTATTTGAAGTAATCTCTTAGTATATATAGTGTTTTTGAGTAGCTGGAAACCTGTTCTTGCTACAGTCCCATGCTTTCAGTTTCCAGCAACAAACAAGGATCATATCATGTTTATGCCCTAGGAGCCAGGAGTGTGGAAGGCAATCAATAATACTGAAGCATTCATTAGACCAGGTAATACATGATTCCTGATAGTCCCCAGATATGACCACCCCATGTCCCTTCTAGCTCTTCCTATTTAATAGTTTCATGACACTCTGAGCTAAAGGGGTAAAACATGACTGCTTCAGCAGTCACTGGGCTACCTGATCTGGGGATATGCAGCCCCAAATCAGGAGAAATTTCACAAGGACCAGGAAGTAGCCAAGGACAAAAATTGAGTCACCTCACCAGTGTTGGACAAACACTGGAGCTTGCAGAATGGTCATGCCAAACAGAACCACCTCAAAGTGCAAAGTAATGCCAGATGTATCCTTCTACCAGGGTGGGAATAGGGGCCGTTTAGACTCAAGCTTGCCAAAATGATTACAGTGGATATTTACCAGGCAAAGAATGGCTTGTGTCCCTCATGATGTGCTCTGATTTTTAATATCTGGAAACTTTGCAGTGGACGTAATATTGAAGTTTTATAGAGGAGGTCACTGGTGGTCAGGGAGTTACATAACTTATTCTTCGTCACCAAGTAAATAACAGCACTACAGTTTACATCTAGATCTTTGTGTTTCCAATAAATGCAGCTGTTATCCCTTGCAGTGCAGTTTCCTCATCTATGGAAGCTGGCTAAAAGAAAAATATATCTGTCCTTCACAAAGTCCAGGGCTGGGCTAATGAGATGTGGCAGTGGGTGTTTGGTGGCCCAGTTTAACAACTTGAATGCAACACGAGGGACCCGTTTGGTAGAAGGAGAGAGCCAACTTTTTAATTTTTATTTACTTATTTATTTGTTACAGTTTCTTCACTTTGTATCCCAGCTCCTCATCCTCACCCAATCCAATCCTCCCTCATCTAGGGAGAGAGCCAACTTTTGAAAGTTGCCATCAAACCTTCACCATGTATTGTGCCATAGGCATGTCTCTTTCACACACATACACACATGCACAAATAAGTAAATAAAATAAAAATAACTTAAAGCAAAATAGTAAGACTATAAAATTTATTTATCAGAGGGACTTGATCAAATAATACCAAAGAGGGAAAACTGAGATTATAACACCAATAAAATTTGTAAGATGAATGGGAAATAATATATGAGCATGGAAAAAAATCTCTGATAAATGAAATAATAAGAGCTGGAAGACAAGTTAAAATGCACTCTTAAAAGGAAGAGCAAGACCTTCCCTGTCACACAGAGTGGGAGAGGCTGTCCCCTAGAATTGCAGAGGACATTTTACTAATGCCTACAGCAGGTTCTGACTATGACACTTCCCTAATGCTAACTTTTTGAGCAATTTTAAATTTTCCTCATTCTGTAGAATGCGAAAAGTAATACCACCGGCCTCCTGAAGGACTGATAGGATAATGACAGATCACACACATTATAGGGCTCTGAAAAGCAGAAAACCGGAAAGGAACAAAATGCTCTGTGCGTAGATGACATATGAGGTTAGACCTGGAGTGAGGAGGGCACTAGAGGTGTGTAAATGCAAGGAGAGATCCAACCTTACAGAGAACAGGGCTTTCCAGACATGAAGCCATCTCCCCACTTGCTTTATCCTCATCCTGGGCTTGGGACAGAGACGGGGCAGGTGAGTTTCCATAGTGACCCAACAAAGAGAAGGTGAATGATAACACAGGAAGGCACCGTCAGCGTGATGGGAGCCAGTGAGCAGTTGGTAGGGACTTACAGTTTCAGAGAAGATGCGGACTATCACAGTGTATATGACATGGCGGCAGGAAGATGCGGCTGGATTGGCTCTCAGGAAGACAACTAATGACATTTCCTCCTCCACACATAGGGAGGTGAGAGAGAGGACAGGAAGTGGGGCCAGCCTATCAAATCTCAAAGACCACTCTAGTGACTCACTTCCTCCAACAAGACTCCATCTTCTAAAGGCTCCATAACTCCCCAAACAGTGCCACCAACTGGGGACCAAGGGTTCAAATACATGAGGCTAAAGGGACACTTTTCTTTTTTTCTGTTTTTAACAGGGACATTTTTCATTCAAACCAAAACAACTTGTCAGCTATTAACATAATGAAGGTGTGAAGTGGATGAACAATTGCCGAGGAGCGCCATGTAACAACAAACACATAAATGATCACAGCAGAGAGTTGCAAGTCACTCATACAGGTCTTTGTCATCCACTGTCCAGCTTGGCTATTATGTGAGAAGGAAACATTGAGAGGAGCTTATATTTTATTACAGGAATACTTGAGCATGCATTTTGAACAAAGTTAATTTGGAAATTACATGCTGTTAAATATGTCAGTGTTATTTGAAACTTTTTCCTAAGGAGACAAGAACAAATGACTATATACCCCAGATAGGGAACCAACAACAGACAAAAGTAAGGATACCACCAAAGTCCAATTTGGTGAACTGATGATTTTATTGGAGTTACTTATGAGGCTATTTGTAAGGCGTTACTTACATGAACAGAAATGACTCAAAGACAGCTGTGTCACAAATGTTCACCTCAGCCTGGGTGATGGCTCCACAAAATTGGCTCCCTAGAGCCCACTGCACAGTATTTAGGCAGGTGAACAGGAAGGAGGGTGTCTCTTTTGGGTAGTTCAGTTGTGTGAGCATCTCCCAGGTTTCAGGAACTTCCTGAAACTATTGAGTTGTTCACCTCCCGACTCAATGATCTTCACTATAGGATGCAATGTTTTCAGCTCTCTTTAGAAAATCCTGTGCCTTAAAAAGCTTCCTTCCTAGATGGAGGCCTTAGTTCTTGGAGCAAATTTCCACATGACAGTCAAGAGTCCAAGCGGTGCTAAAGAAAAGCACCACCTTCACTCTTCTATTGGCAATTCAAGTTGTATAAACCAATGCACATTATCTGCAATCCCCTTCTCAAAAAGCCACAGAAAATTTTATTTGTGGAGCCTACTAAAAGACCTTTCAAAATCTGCATCTTAATTAAACTTTCCAAGTAATCAATTGATTTAGTGCCATACTTCTCCACATCTTAACTTTCGTATTTGTTATTTAATTGTAGCCTAGGCTTCATCACTTGCCTTTTTTGTTTCTTTGGTTTTTGGTATGTATCTGTACTTTGCATCTTGGTCCATAGGGAAAGCCACAGCATCCTAGAGGAACATTTTTATTCAAGATATTTTATGCTAGGATAAGCCATGTCCTTTCTAGTCCATTCTATCAGAAATGTAGCCTAACTAAGGACACTTTTGCTGAATCTGAAACAGATTCCTAGAAAACAAGCAGCCATTGATCTATTTTTATTGATGTGCTTTTACTAACCGACAGGAAGTGCTCTTTGAACACCTCTCCCACCCATTCTACTGTGATAAGCCTCTGAATTTGATCATTACAACACGTGGTCCCTGCTGCTGTCTGGTCGGTGTGAGCTTCACAGCCACAGGGCTAAGCAGGCCCAGCTACCAAAGTATCCCCCATGAGAAAGCAGTCTCCTCCCAACTCCGGTTTATATCCTGACCTGGTTAAATGCTTGTTACAGGAAGATTGTATGAGAGATGGGCCAGGAGAAGAATACTTTGGACTACTCTTACTGTTAAAGAGGGGGATGGTGAGGTGGTTCAGTGGGTAAAAGGGCTTGCCACCAAACTTGATGACCTGAGTTAGATCCTTGGGACCCACGTTGTGGAAGAAAAGAGCCAACTCTTCCAGTTGACCTCTGACCTCCAGACGTATGCATCTGTATATGTGATTGTGAGCAGAAACATCCAGGTATGTGCACACATAAACACAGACAGGGGCACACACGAAAAAAATACAATTAAAATTCTTAAAAATAAAAATGTAAACAATTTTAAGTTATCTTTAGATAAATACAACAAATACACTTATCCAAAGCATGTAAAACAACAACAACAATAAAGTTTTGGGAAAATGTTATCAAATTAGAGGTAAAAATGTATCCTACCTCAACCTCCTCTGGAGCCAGATCTTACATTTTTATATGACCTTGAATGTAAAATGTCCATGTAGACATTTGTACTGGAACATTTGATCAACACTGGTTATATTATCGGACACCTTGGAAGCTTCAGGAGGTGTGGCCTAGCTGGAGAAAGTAGGCCAGGGAGGGGATGGGTGGGGGATGGCCCAATCCCAGTTCTAAATCACCTTCCTTTTCCTTCCTGGTCTAGAGACTGAGCAATTAGCATCGTCTCCTATCTCAGGAGTCATAAGCCACTCTGTGCCAGACCTTCTCTGCCACAGCGGGCAAACGTGAGATGAAATAAATCTCTACAGCATGAGCTAAAACAAACCTCTCCTCCTGCAAGTCACTTCTTGTCAGGTATCCCATCATAAAAGTGAGAAAAGTAACTGATATAGACGTCATTAGTATCAGGCATTGCCTACAAATTGCTTGCTAACTCACTGGAAATAATTTTGGTTTGAATTCCAGAGGGGCAGCGTAGACCACTGCTGTCAGGAGAAGGGTGACTCAGACCCTCCCTTGCTAAAACACCCGCTGGCCCTTGAGCACCCAATGGACTAAGCAAATGTCAGAGAGATATACCACTGAGTAGTTCTCATTCATTTGCAAAGGGCTCCAGCCTTGTTGAATTTTTCCCTTTAATTTGTTTATCTGTTTGTTCAGTTCTTGTTGTGTGAGACAGGGTCTCATTATGGAACCCTGGCTGTCCTGGAACTCTCTCTATAGACCAGGCTGGCCTTGAAATCCACAGAGATCCACCTGCCTCTGCCTCCCAAGTGCTGGGATTAAAGGTGTGCACCACAAAGCCCTGCCCTTGACATTTTACTTATTTTTACTCTGTGTGTGTGTGTGTGTGTGTGTTTCATGTGGAGATTAGAGGCCAACTTTGAGGTTAGCTCTCTCCTTTCACCTTTGTATGGGTTCCCTGGATGGAACTCAGGTTGGAAGGCATGTGTGGCAAATCATACCAGCAACCTTCGTTTGGTATACTTTTGCAAACTTGCAAGTTCCCACAAGTTGTTTATCATCACCATCTTCATCATCATTAAGCAGAAACAGCAGCAGCCGTAGCATTGCAGTGAACGTCTCATTCACGACCGGGCCTGTGAGAAGTCCTCAGCTTATATTTCTGTGCTTAGTTTCTCCTCTCATCCTTGTATGCACTCTCCTTTCCAAATGAGCAGATTTAGCTCCACATTGTTTACAAATGGTTAAATCATTTAAAATATTTGAATTTCTGCCAGAATTCCTGTCTGCCGCTTCCTGGGCAGCAGCCTTGGCAAGAATGAACACAGCTTCAGTTTCCCACATTCTCACGTGGGAATAAGCTCTCCCGGGGAAAGGGAAGAAAGAGCCTAGGGTCCCCCAACAAGCTGGGCACAACACTCTTTTGTACTGGGTGACCACGGTAAGGACAGCACTGAGAGGCCCGCCTGAAATGAAAATGGCACTTTTACGGCTGTGGATGTGTTTGTCCAAAGAACACTTAATCACTCCAAAGGTCCACCCCCTCCCCTTGGCTGAAGTAAGCTGCATTTTGTAACTGTAGAGTTCTGCTAATGTACACTTCTGCCGGGAAGCTTCCCAGGGTGGGGCACAAAGGATGCTAAGTGGCAGGGGGAGACGGGAGAGAGCCATTAACACTGCCTCGCTGAGGTCAGATGGGAGGCCGCCTTTTGTTTGCAGGATCCAAATTAAGACTAGGCTTCTCCACTTTCCCTTCTGCCTCCCACCTAAACACACTCTTGGGTCATCTCAGGCTGGTCACATCTTTTGACAATTAGCCACCCATTAACAGGATGATTGAAAAGGAGCCAGCGTGGTTTACACATAAAGTGCTTACTCTCTTCCAGGAAGGACACGTGTCTACAGTTTTCATTAATGCTTCGGCAGATTCGTACACAAAATAAAATACTTATGCTCCTGCAAAGGGAATCGAGTGGGGAGGGGAGAGAGAAAATGAAAGGACAAAAATAACCAGTGGAGGGTTTTTAATCTTCTTTCTTTTTTGCAAGCATGACTTATTGGGGGGGGTGCTCTCTCATCTCTGTCTTCTTCACGCTTGTAGCCAGTATTACCAGCCGCTTTACTTGTACTTTGCCGTTATTATCTGGGTGATGGCCATGACATGTTGATCATATACGGCAGTGAGAGAATTGATTTCCCTCAACAGAAACGCTTCCAATTTTCCCAGGGCCATAATTTTATGTCCACAACAAAATAAAAGGGTCATTTTCCTTAAGATGAGGGGAATTGAAATCTTTGATAAAAGCTATGGTAAATGTTGTACCTTTGATTGTGGAAACTGCAGTTTTCACAAACATCTGGCCTGTCTGATTTGGGGGTGTGGGCTGGGGGCAGGAGAAAGTCTTTCTTTGAAGTCTAAGAAATGTTTTCTTTTAAGGAGTCAAATCCACTTTAAGAACGCTCTAAGTCCCACAGCTTCCTTCTGTCTGAGGGCCCATATTCCCGATAAACAGAAGCTGTAAGGATGCTGCTTTGAGCTACCTGCCAGCAAGACTAAAACATGCAATGTGGTGGTGAATGTGCAAACACCTGTGAAGGCCGTCAGTGCACAGTGAGCCTGTTAAAAAACGTACTCACGAGCTTACAGGTGTCACTGGGCAGGCAGAGATGTTTTATACTACAGAAGGGCAACAGTAAGGAGATGGCCGGGGACAGGCTTGCCTTTGCTCAAAGGCTCAAGAAAAGCAGAAACACAGGCTGCCTTCCGACCAGGCTTCTCATGGCTACACTGTTTGGTTAGCAGGTTTTGCCCAACCTGCTGGAACCAATTTCCCGGTAGCTGATGAAGCAACATTTACCAGCAAATATTTAGAATCTGAGAAATTTGCTTCACCCTGAGTCTACACGGGATGTCCAACTCAGAGCTCTGTAGCCAAAGAGCTCAAGTTTAAATCCACCTCTGACCGAGTAGCAGAAAACTCTTTATATAACGGTTAAGACGGTTGTTTGTATTTGTGTGTGTGTGTGTGTGTGTGTGTGTGTGTATACACAGCACATGTGCAGGTGCCTGTAGAGGCTAGAATAGGACATTTGATACCCAGAGCTGGCACAGCTTTAACCCATCTGACATTGGGCCTCTGGAAGAACAATGCTTGATCTTGCTGAGCCATCCCTCCAGCCCCTGTGCCCTGCTTCTAGGTGGCAAATCCCTGCACTTTAAGAAATTGATGCTGATACATTTTTCCATGTAGGCTAAATTAAACTAACACAACATCTATAAATGGTGATTTTTTTTTTAAATTTCAGCTTTCTAACAGAAAGAAGGGATGAATCCCACAATTGGGAATTTAAAAATATTTCCCTCGAAAAGAACCTTAAAATATGAAAAAAAAAAAGTACGGTATACTTTCTCAAAGCACATTCTCCAAAGAAAAGGCAATTGTTTCTTGTCTCCCTCCCGCCTTTTCTTATATCTACAGAAATACAGTTTGGAATGTCTAGTACTTGGTCTATCTTACTCGTTCTATCGTGATTTCATTGATCTCATTCACTCAGATGGGAAAACCTCATATCAATAAAGAATTCCAAAGGGAAATAGGAATGAAGAGATCCTATGTCTCATTGTCAAAATTATGAATTGAAAGTGGGGCTCAGTAATCTATGAGCTGGGAGCCAAATCCAGCCTACCCCATGTTTTAGTATGGCCCAGCCATGGAAGAATGTACTTTTTAAATTTTTTGTTGTTGTTATTGAAAGATATAAAAAGAATACATTTTGTTATGTGTAAAAATTATCTGAGATTCCAGTTTCAGGATGGCCCATAAGTTGGTGGACATGTCAATTGCTCACTCAGTTATTCATCATCTCTGGCTGCCTTCATTCAATGATGAAAGCCTTGGGCAGCTGGAGCTGAAACGCACTGTCTTCGGTATGTGTGTGTGTGTGTCCTAGAATAAGTCTGCCTTGCTTGACTTATTTTTAAGATTTATTATATTTTCATTACATGTATGTATCTGTGTCTCCGTGTGGGCATGCACATGTAATTGCAGGTACCCTCAGAGGCCAAAGGCTTCAGTTACAGGTAGTCCGAAAGCCACCACACCCAGGTTCTGGGAACCAAACTCCAGCCTACCCTGTCACCTCTCCAGCCCCCTAACCCAGCTTCTTATGTGGGCGCTGGGATTTAAACTTAGGCTTTCCTGCTTGCACAGCAAACACTGACTGAGTCAACACACAAGCCCCCTCAAAATCTTCACTTTCTGCTCCTGACTTTGTGCTACCTGTGGGAAAAGTGCATTACATGATTTCTGCACAACATTTTGTGTGTGACTTATCCTCGAAACACACCCATAACATCCTTTGATAAGGGGATGAACTTTACCTCTTGATATGGATAAACCTAATGAGAATCTTAGCGTCTCAAGTCACAGTTTGAATGAAGTAGGGCTTCAGTGGGCCAAGCAGCTATGGTACAAATAATGTTTTGTATTCTCTGAGGACTCAAGCTTGGAAAGCGAGAGGCATTTTCAAGGGCACCCTTCAAATAATAGAAATTCTTAGAGCACTTAGAAATGTCTGAACTCAGAAGAAATCTAAGTACTTGCGCTTGGATAGCTAAGAGCATTTGTGCCCATCCGTTCAGAGGTTTGGGGAACAGAAGAAAAAAAGGCCCCTCAATTTCTTGGCAGATGTGCTCTTCAGATGATGTTTGAATGGCAGCAATTAAAAGGCACTCTGAGGACAGTGGACCAGGCAGGGTGAGTGACAAGCCAGGTCAGTGATAATCCTGTGAATGTCCCCACCTCCTCCCTGTCCAAATCCTTGCATTTAGAATAGTATCCATGAATTAGAGTAACTTGGCTGCCTCATTAACATGTGGTCTGATCTAGGTAAATCAATTTGGAGGATGTCAGTGTAGTTAATCTTTCCCAAGGGTGAGTTGTGGCTTTTTACAATTTGTTGACCTTACAGCTATGCCCAGAAAAGCCTCCACATGTCATATACACATTCACACCGAGCCTGCCTTGTGCACCGGCGGATCTACCGTGAACCAGAGGCAAGACTGAGTCGTGGGTGGTTAGCACATACTGGAGCGCCAAGGAAGATGAAGGTGTCTATTTAGACAGCACATCACAGCACACTGACAGCACCCATCCCTAGTGAAGCGGCACTGCTCATTGCTGGCACCGGGCGGGTGAGCCTCCCTCCTCCAACTGTGGTTCTTAGGAGTCAGCCTCTCTGGAGAGACATTTCAGCAGGAAAAGGTGCTTGTTACTCTCAGAGAGGACCTGAGTTCAGTCCCCACCATTCACATGGCAGCACATAAAACATCTGGAACTCCAGTTCCAGGGGACCTGATGCCCTCTTCTGGCTGCCACAAGCACCTTCACTCACATGCGCATACCCAAACACAGACACATACACACATACCATAGGAACGATAAAATATATCATAAAATTAAAATAAAAGGCAGCCTCTGAGTGCCTTTAGGACAAAAGACTTATAAATAAGTATGATAAGGTCAAATGGGTCTTTCAGGATTGTTGCCCTGACCTGAATTTGGTTTTGTAAGTACATGGTTTGCCTAGGTGGCCACCTCTCCAAAGTAAACAAAACAAAACAAAACAAAAAATCATCATGGCTGCCCTGCAGTTTCTCAGTTTTGGTACCAGCAGTAACCACAGGGGGTGGCACCCTTAGCCTCCTCTCATCTTGGTACCCGTCTCCTGGCCTCTATCACAATGTTTTCTCAAGTTAACGCTCATTGTAGATTGATAAGTGCTCCACAGAGGAAAAGCTCTTCCATGGACAAAGAAGTTAGGAAAATGACGGACTGAAGAACAACAAAGTTCTTTACTGTTTCTTAAAGTCTGTGCTTTTAATAAACACACCAAATATTTTTAGTAGCACGACGTCATGAGCATTTCTGAACATTATTCGTATGGCCAGGAACACTATTTTCAATGGGAAAACAGATTTCCGTTGTAAGAAATTTAGAAACTGTTGACTTAGGTTTTCCAATAATCAGCAAGCTAAGACACTGTCATCCATGTTGAAGATAGAGAAACTAACAGAATGAGATACTGTTAGAGGTAATGTTTGCCAGGGCTGGGGCTCCTTTGGTAAAGTGATTGTACAAGGGTCCAAGTTGAGATGCACAGTATCCACATACAAAGCCATGTATGTCTGGAAATGGCCTGTAGTTACAGGCTCAGGTGCCTGGAATCTTAGCTCTGAAAGCCAAGAGACAGGAGAATCCCACAGGTTTGCTGTCCAACCAGCCTAGTTAATCAGTGAGCTATGGGTTCATTAACATCCTGATAAAGGCCTGTCTCAAAAACTAGATGGAGTGTGAATGAGGAAAAAATCCGAAGTTGATTTCTGGCCTCTACATGCACGCGAAAGTACACATACTTTAGCACACACATGGACACACAACTAACCACACATACACGGAAGAATGTTGGGACTAGAAAGTTAAGAGTACTTGTTAGTCTTTCAGAGGACCTGAGTTTGCTATCAGCATACATATTAGTGGGCTCACAGCTACGTGTAACTACAGCTCCTCTGGCCTCTATCACAAACACACACACATTAAAAATCAAATGAAAAATTATTAAAAGAGGTGACATGGATCTTAATTTTCTAATGAAATACTTTCAAAATATGACCAGGTCTGGACTGCCAAGGTGGCTCATTAGCTAAAAGCACTTGTCCTGCCTAAAGACCAGAGTTCAGTTAATAGGACCCACAGTGGAAGGACAGGACTGATAGCAAAGTTGTTCTCTGATCTCCACGTGCATACAATATCACATGCCTTCCATCCCCCCCGCACACAAAAGAAATAAGTCAATGTGGTAATGGTTTCAGTATGGACAGTCCTAAAAATGTAGAGAAGTCATTGTGTTTGATGTTTCATGTGTTTGTGTGTCTTATACATAGGTAAGCTTTTAGAAAGCTCTGTAAATTGATCTTAGTATTAATATTGAATACATTTAGCTTCAGGCACTAAGGAGGACTAAAGAGATGACTCAGTTGGTAACAGTGCTTGCTATGCAACCAAGAAGGCCTGAGTTCAATTCTCCAATGACCATGTAAAAGTTACACACACATGCACACACACGCTACATGCGCACATACATCCACTAACAAGTGCTAATGATTTTTCTTGTCATCTATCAAAAACATAGCATGTACTCTATGAGAGTCAATGATACTTTTCTAGGGCTTATGGAGTTCTTCCACTGTTCATTCTACATGCAAATGGACCAACATTGATCTCACTATTTGTTTAAGCAGAAGGGCTCCCTTGGAGTGCCTTGGTAATTTCTTTTCCCTTGGTGGTTGGACAAGAAAATGTCGAGTCAGTGTTTTCTGTAAAGATTGGAGGCATGGTGGCATATAGAAGAGGTGTCTATCACTCTACAGGAGACCTGAAGATTCAAGTCTAACCACGGAGTGAACTGTTCCTTGCTGATGGTGAGGCTGAGGTGTTTCAGGAAGCATGAAAAGCTCTGTGACTTCAACTTGAGCTAGAACAGGATACCTGGGAAGTACATGGAAGGTTGAGGATGTTTTAAGATGAAAGTGATGATAGATTGGAGTATCTTGTTCACAAGCCCTAGAAAACCAAACATAAGTTGTCAATCTGAATAAACAAAATGAGTCACCTACCAAATGTGCATGAACACATTATTAAATTAAGGTATCAAGTCTAGCTTCAGTTAGTATGCATGAGGATCCTTCAAGTTAGCAATGATGATAAAAATGGAGAGAAAGAATTTAGAAACAGAATTATATACTTAGTTGATTCTGCAAAAGTGCCTGGGGCTTAGAAAGTTAAATAGACAGGCTCCTCTCTTTAGGAGTTTACTCACTGAAAACTAAGTAAAGACAATTGAGTAGCTTGTGACAAGAGAAGGAACAGAGGTAACTGCAGATTGCTCCATGAGAGAGAAGTCCTTCTCAATGCTGAGACAAGGTGGCAGGATGAGAAATAGAGTCGGGCTTTTCAGAAAAGTAATGGCCTAGATTACATCTGAAGGGCACACAGTGTCATCAGATAAAAAGGAAGGTGAGAGACAGAGTTATTGCGTGGGAGAATGGTGCATTAAAAACTTTGGACTGAATGACACTCATGTCAAAATTCATTTGGGAAAACAAAAGTAGTTCAGCTCAACTTTGGGAAGCATGCTTTGGGGGAGAAGGAACAGTCTGTGTCAGGTAAGCAAGGGGACCCTGCCTGGCTGAGCGCAGCAGCTAGTCATTAAAGCTGTGGATGGACTAATTACGGCGAGAAACTCCAGGAAAAATTTTAAAAAGCAA
>CM053749.1:42285132-42306554 GCA_028658305.1 Pachyuromys duprasi | reverse complement strand
ATTGCAGCCAGCCCTGAGGAGACAGGATAAGCTGGGGTTGGATGGAAGGGAAGGAGGTCCTCCCCTGTTGGTGGACTTGGAGGGGGCGGGGAGGAGGGAGATGAGGGAGGGAGTGGGAGGGTAGGAGGGACTGAGGGAGGGGGCTACGCCTGGGATTCAAAGTACCTAACCTGTGATTGAGATAAAAATAAATAAATTTTAAAAAAGTTCTAATAATTGAATAAAATGAAACAAAACATACTAATCAATGAGACAATGAAAATAGCTCAAAGGAAATTTATACTGAAATCTCAAATAAACAATTTAATGATGAAAACCTCACAGCCTTGGAAAAATAAAAACAAACAAAAACAAAACAAAACTTTAAGAAGAAGACAATGTAGCCAGCCCTGATGAGACCTGATAGGCTAGGGTCAGATGGAAAGGGAAGAGGACCTGCCCTATCAGTGGACTGGGGGGAAAGCAGGGGAGGAGAAGAGGGAGGGAGGGCAGGATTGGGAAGGGATGAGGGAGGGGGCCAAAGCTGGGGTACAACGTGAATAAATTGTAAAAAAAAATATTTAAAAAAAAAGAAAAAAATGAGAAAGGGAGAAAAAAAAGTGGAGCTGTGAAACCATCACAGCCGCTAATGTAAGAGGAAGCAGCCCCTGCAGGCCTTCCTGTATCTCCACCTTTAACCTTGGAGGAAAACTGAACATCTCACACACGTAGAGATGGCAAGTACCTCCATTAGCCATTCCCTCGGCGTCTGGGCCAGGAAAGTGTCCTCCTCTTCACCCTTGCCACGCTGTGCGATGCAGAATAGAAGACTCCACACAGGAAACTCCAGAGGCATCTAGATTTGGCAGCCCTTCGTTGGGCTGGGGAGCACGTGCTCCTGGGGAGCCTGACTTGATTGCCTGTCCCTTTGCAGAAAGCCAGGTTAGCAGACACCCTACTGGTGTATGTCCAGTTTTCACTACAGAAGTGTTTTGAGTTCTCGTGTTTTGACTTCTCTAATCTGAAGTGCAATAAACCTTGATTTGTCTTTTATTGATTTGAATAAAAATGGAGTCGAGATAGATGAATGTCTAGCAGAGGGGAAATGATGGCATTCCTTTGTATTCACTTTGGATTTTGAAAAAAAAATGTACTGGAGGTAAATCGCCTATGCGTTTTCCTTGTTTAACCCTCACGCCCTGTGCAGAGTTCAAAAGTGACTGCTCTTGTACCATCTCCTTTTAGAACAGCCCGTGAGTAGCACTCTGAGCCAGTGGCAGCTGCCAAGGCCAGCACCAGCTGTGTGTGTCCAGGTGTGTGCTGTGGCCTCTCATCACAGCTGCAGGAAATGCCCAGGGAAGAGCAGCTGCCTGCCTTTTGCTTGCTAATTTCTCTTCCCCACTGAGCTACATGGGGGAGAATAATTGCCTTCACTCTAAGCTCCAGACATTCCCACAGCCCAGCACCTGCTCGACCACTGTTCTCCCAACAGGGAGACAATTTCTGCCACCCTTGGTGACTCCTTCATAGCCAACCCACTGGTAAGAGAAACGCTTTCAAAGGGGCAGTTGGAATGTGAATGTGGCCAGAGCATTTTGGGAGGCTGGGCAGCTTTTTCCTCTCCTGAAATAGAAACTACTGGTGGAAACTTGTAGGATGGGAAAAAAAAAATTCTCAGCCTCAGCTCATGTTCCTCTACACTCCCAGCCCTGTCAGCAGAAACCGAGAGAAACAACCTCGGCACAGAGGAAAGAGGAAGCAGGGCATGGTCGACGAGACGAATGAAACCGTGGTATTTATGAGACACGCTCAAAAAACCCAGAGTTCACCTGTGGCTGCTAGAAGGCTAGGATCAATCGACTCAGGATGTGAGTTCTTACTCCAGATTGTAAGTTTGATTTTATCACAGTTATTCATTTTGGCAAGGTCAGAGGCCCAGTGTGGCAGCATCATGATGCAAGGGCAGGGCATCCTGGGGCTGGAAGCCCCACCCCACCCCACCCCTATGTGCCATCAGAAGCCAGCCAGGACAAGGACAGGAATAGCTCTCCCAATTCGAAAGAGAATGCTAAGAACTCAATGTGGGTCCTCTGCAAGAGCAGCATACTCCCTTAACTTCCTACCTTAACTCACTGATAAGCCATTGCTCCAGCCCCTATATGCCGTAAATGAAATGTTTCATACTCTAGGGAATTTCAGACAGACACGATAAGAGAGTAACTAGGATGAAGAATCCCACGTAGACATTTAGTGTGCGGGATGCACAACTGCTCATTAGTATGATGTCCTGATCATTGCAGCTCCGAGGGGCTGTGTGTTCTCAGCCTTGTTGAGCAAGTTTGGGGTCTTTAGTTACTCACCTGAAGACACCCAGCTAGTGGTTCACAGCACGCAAGACAGCAATCCTGGCTCTAAGTTCCACACTGCTGCTGAGAAAGGCTTTTGCAATATTTTAAGTAAATCTATAATTATTTTGAAAATAGATTAAAAGTTATATGTATATTTACCCTAAATAGGTTGGAACTTTAATAGATACAAGAGAAAATGCTCAACAAGACATTCTTTTGTTTTCTGGGTTCCATGATCCACTGCATACAGCATGACCCCTCGGCTCATGTTTTACAGAGTCTCTCAGACCCACCTGTGAAATGCTGACTTTTGGAGGTGGCATGGCCGTCACACACACTGGCTCACTGCCGCTATGGTTGTCCACGCAAGACCTTCACAAGATCAAGACAGTCAAAATTCTAGTGTGGATGGGGTGGTGATAGGGGCTAAGGTCCGGCCCCTAAGGAAGGAGTTATTGGCAGTAGGTGACTGTTGAGAGTCACTCTTCTTTAGGGCCAAGGTCACTGGTAAGTTGCTCGTGACCCAGTGCAAAAGCACACACCTATGTACACATGGGCATAGCATTAAATGGACCCAGGGGAATGCTAAAAACAATTTGAAAGATTGGGATGAAGAAATGATTCAGTGATTCGGAGCACTTGCTGGTCCTCTGGATGACCTGGTAGTCAATATTGCTCCAAGGGAAAACAACACCCTCCTCTGACCTTCATACGCATGGCACACATGTGGTATATATACATACATGCAGGCAAAATAAACGATAAAATAAAAGTAAATAAACATTTTAAAAAATTGAAAAATATGTACCAATATATAAAAGCACACACTCTTTAATGTACACAGCACTTTTATGTTTAGAGATTGACACTAAGGATATAATCAGACATTCATGTTAAGATGCCTATAAGTGGGCTGGGGAAATGGCTCAGTGGGTAAAGTGCTTGGTGAGCAAGTGTGAGGATTTGAGCTCCAATCCCCAGAACCCACATAAAGCTTGATGCTGCGGAACATTCCTGCAACCCCAATGGTTTGCTGTCTTGGTTTGCCTTCTGTTGCTGTGACCAAAAGCAACTCACAAAGGAAGGAGTTTATTTGATGTGCACATCCCTGTCATCGTCTGTCACAAAGTGGGAACTCAAGTAGGGCAACCACCTGGAAGTAGAAGCTAAAGCTAGGCCATGGAGGAACTCGGCTTGCTTGCCTGCTTCTTATACTGCCCAGTACCAACTGCTCAGGAGTGACACCATCCATAGTGAACTGGGTGCTCTAGCATCAATCATGAATTAACAAAATGTCCCACAGAGTCGCCTCTAAGTCATTCTGATGGAGGCAATTCTTCAATTGAGAGTCCCTCTTACCAGATATATCTAGACTTGCGTCGAGTTGGCAAAATCCAACCAGCACAGAGGCAGAGACACATAATTTGCCCAAAAGGTTGCAGGTAGTTATCTTAGAACAAATAACAGTAAACAACAACAGTCTCTGTCTCAAGCAAGATTGAAGGTAAGGATTGATGTCTGAGGTTGTCCTCTGACTTTACATGTGTACCAGGACACTTGCATACCCCCCCACACACATTCAAAAAAGTTTTTTTAAAATGTATTTGTATATAGAGGCTTACCAGCACTAACACTAACAGGGCATAATAATAATGTATAATAGCAGAAATAAAAGAATAGTATAAGATAGTATACATTATAATTATTATATATTTATCATCTATTATGTTAATATTATTCTATAGTAATAGAAACAAATGTTTATCAGCAAAGGACTGTTTCAACAATGTGTGGTTTAAGCCAGTCATGTGGGACAATAACATAAAGCTATACTATGTAGCCCTAACATTACATTATAAAATATACATGCAATGTGTGTTAAAGTTAAAAAAAAGCTGTCTTTGAAACAGGAGGCACAGTATAGAACATTTCATATTTTCTGTAGCTGGCAGGACATGAGCCTCCAATGAGCACAGTCCTGTGTGCCCCTGGGGGAAGGAGGAAGGCTGGAGTCATCATCTTTCTCTTCTTTATAATGCACAAGTTTGTTTCCTTATGATTCATTATTCAGTACATTTACTGAAAAGCTACCACATACTAAACACTGTTCCAGACCCCTGGGACATAGTACTGGGGAAGCAGACCCTGTCTTCACAGCATTTGCTTCTCTTTGCAGGGAGGAGAGAGAAGAAAGTCAATGCAAACCAAATACCATTCTGGATAGTATGTACCCAGAAGAAAAAGGTGTTGTTTATACAATGTGACGAATGGCGGGTGACAGAAATCACACCTATCTCCTTCCATTCTTGCCCTGGGTTCCTGCTGGTTTGTGGCAGAGGAGGGCCTGATAACTCTTGCTAAATGGTTTTAAGAAATGAACTCTAGCCAGTGCACATACGTCTATCCTACCATGCTGGGAGAAAGCTGCAAGACTTTCCTGTCTGGGTTCTCATCTTGTGGACGCAAATTATCTATCTACCTTCCTTTACCACATGCTTCTGTCCATTTCCAAGGCACTGGACACTATGTCACCTGCTTCAATCACATCCCAGTCTTGCTTTAGGGGGCACTTTCAAGCTTCTCCTTGTAGCAGCCACAAATCAAAACATACCAATGGATGACAAACGTGTTCTCGCTGGGTGACCTCTTTTATTTCCTTCTTTTAGTTTGTGCTTCTTAGAATTCTGCTCTTGTTAGCGCTTCATGACTTTTTGTCCCAGGGAAAAAATAGATTACAGAAAAAGGACGTTGCAAGTTACACTGAGAGAAGGAAAGATAAATGAATATACTCTCATACAACATGTCAGCTGTTGACAAAAAAAAAATGCTTTCCTGTGCCCTGAGACCAATGCTAAGGGCAAATGAGATCTTAAAGCATGACAATGGAGTTTAGCATGTAAAGATCATGAATGTAGTATGCATTAGTTGTCACCCCATTTTCACAATTGAAAGATGAAGCAAGAAATTGAACTGCTTAAAATAGCAGTGAGGGATTAGCACATACACAGAATGATACAAAAATGGCCATAATAAACTTAAAGTATGGTTAATGAATGTAGAATAATGTACATTCCGAAGTATAGGAGCTCTCTATGTAGCCCCAACTAGAGCTCACATTCCCCAATGCCTTAGTATCCCAAGTGCTTAATAAAGCTGAACAGCTCTGCTTCTAGAAATGTTAGAATTGGGCTCCTCTCAGAATACCCTACAGTGTGTGTGTGTGTGTGTGTGTGTATGTGTGGTGTGTGTGTGTGTGTGTATGTGGTGTGTGTGTGTGTCTGTGTGTGTGTGTTCTGGCTATTTGCTCCATTCTTTGTCTATTGGTGGGCTCTCTTATTTTGCACATGACCAGGAAAGATTCACTTCACCATATTCCTGTAAAATCTGTCACCTCTGACACATGGAGTTTAGTCTTATTACCAACTTGAATAGATTTATTCAGGTTGAATAGATTTATTCAAGTCACCAGGGAATGGAAATTCACATCTGGTGGTGTCTGTGAGGGTGCTGTCAGAAAAGTTTAACCTAGGAAGGAAGATTCACCATCAGAGTGCACAGCACCACCCTACAGGCTGGGGCTCTGGCCTGAAGAAAGAGAGGAAAGCAAGCCGGGAGCCAGAATTCGTCATTCTTTGCTTCCTGACTTTGGACAGGATGTGACCAGCCACCTCAGCTTTCTGCTGGCATGCTTTCTTCGCCTTGGTGGATGTCCCCCCTTAAGTGGCTTCTATTCGAGTGTTTGGTCACTAATGGAGCCACACACTTCAGTTTCTCCTCTGCTCTTTCATTTCAAAATTCTGAGTGTCTGGTTTACTTGCTCCATCTTTGCAAGACAGAGCACCTGGTCCTCAGTAACTTACCAGGCTTACGGCCGGATGCTTTGGAGTTAGAGGTTATCACTCATCTGAGTGTCTATGCTGTAAGGTAGTTACTGGCTCTTTATTTACCACCCACTCTTCATGGTGGGACAGACACCAAGAATTCTGTGTGATGCCCACACTTTCAAGTTCATGTCTCCCTCTTCATGAGAAGTTTTTGTGCCTTCTCCTCTTTCAAAGAACAAAGTCACATCAGTTTCTCAGCCTCAGCATTATATATATTATTTATTATCTATAATATGTTGTATTATAGCTAATGTATTATATATAATTATGTATAAGTCTATTAATCATATTTTACATATAATTATATTATATTATTTATTATATATAATTATATGTAACAAATACATTTGTTATATAAAATATACAATATGTATTTCTATATAAGTATATATTGGAAGATATATTTATTATATATAATTATTTTATATTATTATATATATAACTGGATTTCAGCCTTCTGTGAGTTGTGCAAAGGAGGAGACCTACACCAAGTGCTAAGCTCAGAATGTAAAGGCATTGTTAAGACTGGCACATGGGGAGGAGATGAGGGAGGGAGGGGGACGGTGGGAGGGAATGAGGGAGGGGGCTACGCTTGGGATGCAAAGTACCTAACCTGTGATTGATACAAAAATAAATAAATTAAAAAAATAAATAAATTACATTTAAGAAAAAAAAAGACTGGCACATGATCTCAGCTTTAGCCTGGCTCTAGTCAACACATCTCAGGCCACATCTGCACAGAACCATTCATCTGAGCGTTTGAGGTGATTTGGAGAAGCCAGAGAGGCTCAGGCTGAGCTTGAGAAATGGATTCATCTCCCACAGGTTGGATTCCATAAAGGAAATGCCAGAAAAATACTGGCTACCATCCTAAGATTTGGGGTGATTTTAGCAGCTACACTTGATAATCGGATATGTTTATCTGTTACTGTTCTAGGACCTCTTTAGAGACACGGAATTAGCTCCTGCCGCTTTAGCCACTGAATGCCATATCAATATAACAGCGGAGCAGAGTGGGCCTAACCGTGTTACTCTAGCCTGAAACGCATGTCTCAGTTCTTTTCAATATTTACTTTGCAACCTTGTTACTGATAATCTCTGGCAGCAGGTAGAAAACAACTTTATAGGCCATCCTTTCCTTTTATGGGACCTTCCATCTGAAATATTAGAGAGCTGGGATTAGCGATTTCACGCACATAATTTCCATCATTCATAAATCTTTTATCTTAAAATTGAAGGCGTTATCTTTAAATGTGTTCTACAAGTCTTCCGTGGGAATAGCTCCTTTATGTACTCTATTTGAGGTGACTGGATGTAGGGTACTTTATGAAGTTTTTGGACCATTAACTCTAGATTTTGATTTCTCTTCATTTAAGAAAAAAAAATGATGCAATGACTGTTTTGAAAGTGTGATGGAGAAATTGGCTTCACAAGGCAATCCAAGTCTCCTGGCAGACCCCTTAATATTTAAAAAGCAAAAATATGAAGGGTGTGCCAGTTTCCATTCCACTTTTGAGGGGGCCGCGACTTCAGCCTTACCAAGACGGGTGATCAGTAAAGAACATGTCCTGTCAGCAGATCCCTCCAGGGCTCTGATTCAATCTTTGAGTTATGAGATGAGGACAAAATGAACTATTTTTCAAGCTTGTAAATACGTGACAAATGGCAGTGCAGGAACTATTGATTCCAATCATGGTGATACAATGCTTCATAGTCAAACCCGACCCTGCCTTTACCAACAGCTTGCGAGGTGAGCAGCAAACCTGTGCAAGACCGGCTTCAAACTGGATGAGCCTCTGAGAAGATTCCTGTCTGTGTTCCCCTCCAACCTGTGGAAATTCCCAAATGGAAATGAATCTTCTTTTATTTTTATAGTAAAATAATAATATCGAGGGACTATCAATCTTGGAACAAAACAAAATGAAACAAAACAAACATCAAGACTAAAACCCAGAAACCCTCCAGGATCCCAAGCGCCCATTTGTCTTCCTTTTAGTAACATTGTCATGCAGCTGATAAGGAGCGATCTCCTAAGTTTATACGTTTTGAAACAGCAGAGGATCTGTGTATGAAGCCTAGTTCACAAATTCTATTGGTACTTATTTGGAAATGAAAAGCCCAATAGGGTAGAATTAGAGACACTTCAATGGCCACACATTTCTGTTTTGAGCAGACAGATGTTGTTATGTTGGAGGGAAATACCCTCACGTGGCTGATGTTTACATATTATCTTCTGATAGCGTGTTTTTTATGCTACTTTATTTGGGTTCTTATATCTACCACCTTTCTCCACCCCAATCCCTTCTAGCACCCCAACACCAGGTAGGAGAGACAGAAGGCTAGTGAGGAGAGGGGGGATTGAGATAATTTTAGACTAGTTCCTGTTGATTAGGGGCGTTGAGTTCCTTGGAGTAAGTACAATCTTTGTCTCCTCAGGATATCTCCAGTTTCTTATCTTCTTTTCTCACGACCAGGAACCAGCAGGAGGAACAGCCACCCCTCCTTTCTTTGGGCTCTGGTCTTTTATACCCTGTCTAGAGTCCCCAGAATTAAACTGTCTTCAGCTGGCAGAATAACCGCCCTCTGCCAGAGCATGCAAGAGGCGAGCAGTCTGCTGCTGTGGACAATCTGATACAGCTCCATATTAAAACAAAAGCGTGTTTGCATGATATAACTGAGATTTTTAAGAAACCCAAACTCTCGCTACAATCCTTTTCTTTAAATGGTTTTTTTTTTTAAAAAAAAAAACATTTACTTATTTTTATGTATAAGTGGTTTGTCCACATATATATATGCAAACCATGTGCGTGAGTGAAAGCCTAGTACTGTGGAGTCATAAGAAGTCATTGGATTCCCTGGAACTGTGTGGTAAAGGTTGCAGCGAGCCACCCTGTGGGTGCTGGGATTCAAGCCAAGGTCCTCTGCAAGAGTCACAAGTGCTCTTAACTGCCGAACCATCTCTCCAGCCCCTAAACAAAATCTCTTAAGCTTTCACATGTGTCCCAGTATTCCCTGTGGGTAGCTCACATGTGTCCCAAACATTCCCCCTGTGGGTAGCTCATGTGTGTCTCAGCATTCCCTATGGGAAGGAAACATTCCTGGATCTTAACCCACAGTCCCAGTGAGATGTACTTTATGAGAACAAAGGCTGGTTTGGGCTTGAAGCAGTTAAGAGAAGGCAGCAGAGTGTGGCTTGCCGTCCTGGCCACGGAGAGCTCCATCTTTAACTCAGCCTCAGGTTGCCAAGGGATAGGTAATGCAAGACCAACCTTTGTATGGGTTCTGCATGGGGATGGGGTGGTGAGCCTCCTTCCCACTGCTGACTCACACAGGCCATCTGGATGCCATGATGATATAAGGAGTAGCTCCAACTTTTCAGAAGACAAAAACATAGTGTGGTGAGGTTAGGTGTGTGAGGGAGGAAGGCTCTTTAGATTATCCTGCGGCTTCCTCTACACAGACATAATTAATATGGAGACATCCAGGGCAGAGTGTCATTCTCGGTGTGAGACCCTGGGCTCTAGTCCTTCCTCACATGGTTTATCCAAATCAAATTGTGATGAGCCAACAAACAAGAAAGGAGATTTACAAGGCTCTACCTGCCGTTTGTTATAGAGGCAGGCTTCTGGAACGGGTGGAATTATCCAGAGTGTGTGGCCAGAGAGCAGTGTAGATCCAGCCCTGATGCAGTCTACACTGGTGGGGCCTGCCCTTCACCCAGCCTGCACTGCAGTCTACACCGGTGAGACCTGCCCTTTTCCCAGCATGCACTCTGCTCAGGTACTGTGCATTTAGAGAGCTAGGGTATCATGGCTGGGAGCTTATCTGGCCCCAGCTCTCACCCAGTCAGATCACAAAGAACCCAACCTTGCCTAGATAAGCCAGGCACATCGACTACTTCCCTAGTAAATTTTTCTCAGGCTGGAACCCATTTTTAGCAGCTTCACTTGGTTGATCAATGGCTTCTATTCAATGTAGATATTGACTGAGGAAACTGGCTCGGAATGCCAGATGCAGTTCAAACTGCACAGCTCTCCGGGACCCACAGAAAATGGTGGGATCTCAGCCTCCTTCCTATTCTCCAAAGAAGCCTGCCTAGTCTCTTCTACAGAAAAGTGGTGTTGGCTCACAATTTAATTGTGAGGAGTGAAAGACATTTTTAAAAATATATTCATTTTGCTGGGTGTGGTAACCAGCTTGGGCTACATAGCAAAAATATATCAGAAAAAAAGAAACAACAATAGATGCATATGTATATACATATATTAAAATTATTCCCGGTACGTTTATTTTGTGAGCATGTATGAGTGAGTTCACACACACACACACACACACACACACACACACACACACACTCATCAGTCCTCATAACTTTCTGGAGCCAGTTCATTCTTTCTGCCTATTGCTTCTGGGAATCACTCAGGTCAAGGCTTAGCAGCAAGTGTCTTTATCCCGCTGAGCCATGTCACTGGCCTCACACTTATATTTTAAGTACTTCGTGTTTGTAGAGCGCCTTTTGGACAAAATATCCAGCAGTTTTTATGCGGCACAAAAAACGGAATAAGTAGATGTCAGTTAGGAGTGAGCTCCACCCCCTTTTGTCTTGCCCCGCCCACTCTCTGCCCACTCCTTTGCTTTCCATGACATTTTCTAGGTTCCAGTCTAGTATCCTTAGTGAGGAATCAGTTGTTCATCTTTGTCCACCCCCCTGAGTGTATGAATGGGCAGGGCTGTCCTTTAATAAAGGTCTAAGCCAATAGACGCTTGCTGAATGAATGCTGGTCCACGGCTGTTGGTTCTTCAGGACTCACAACACACCAGGCTCTTTCTTTGAACCAGGAGTTTACTCAGGCAGTCTATTACACAGCCAAGGTTCCTGCTTTAATATAATATAGAATGCATGTAGAATATGTGACCATCATACACAAAATGTAACAATACAGGGTATGATGGTTTAATATAAATATTAACAATATACGATAATACATAGTATACAAGGTAACAACTATGGACAAATACTCAAACTCACACTTTTGTGAACAAGTAGAAACCACACATTTCCATCCTCAGGTAACACAGGAGTTAATCTGCAGCATACCACCACCCCATCCCTGGGCAGATGGCGTTATGGAAGTCATTCGGATCTTTGACGTGACGGATTGCCAGTTCCAGAGCTCAGTCTGGTTCTGTTGGCTCAGTGTAGGGTGTGAGCACAGCTAGGTGTAGATGGATCCCGTCGCCGGCAGCATGACCCTGTCTGGACCACAGAAGCAGTGGGTAATGATGTTTTGGTGCACAGGCGTTGCCCCAGACAAACTTCTCCTGGGACTGGTCTCTCCCTGTCAATACTGTGGCTTGGAGCTAGCAACATGCTTTAACTCTGTGCTTTCTCGTCTGTAACTAGGACAGATAAGTGTCACCTCGCTCACTGTGCTGCTTCAAGGATAAATAAGCAGAGCATGCAATAACTGAGCAGAGCAGCCAGTGCATGGTGGGAGTTTAATAAGGAGTAGGAGGCTGGGGAGGCATTTCAGTCGTTAAGAGCAGATATTGATCTTCTAGAGGCCAAAATTCGGCTCCCAACACCCACATCAAGCAGCTAACAACTGTAACTTCTGCTCCAGAGGAACATCCTTTTCTGGTCCCCCTGGGTACCTGGACTCATGCACAAACAGACAGACACACACACATAAAGATTATTGAAAATAAGTTTAAAATTAAAATATAAGGGTAGCATGCTATCAATGTAGCTAACCTCTTCTGATACTGATTCGAATTAAATAAACGTTGCCAGGGGTGACCTGTGAAACAGCATTCCCCAAATATAACAGAAATCAAAAGAGATATTGACACTGAGACGTGAGTTGCTGAGAAGGATAAATTTTATGTTATAGATATTTTACCGTGATAAAAAAATACCTGGGGGTTGCGAAGGAGAAGGCAGAAGGTATGAGGGGAGATACATTATGGACCTTCATATGAATACTTTCGTGAAATTTGGTACCATTTAAGATGAGCACGCACAATGGGGGAAGAGTCTGCATGAAAGGAAACGGAAAAGTGCAGCCGACGTAAAACCTAAAACCCAAGGAAAAGCCCAGGGATTTCTACACCTCTGAGAAGGATGTGTGTTGTTTCCTTCTTTCAAACTTGAAGTCACTGAGAGGGGTGAGATGACTGAGCAGATTGAGCTGCCTGATTCCAGGTTGGTGATCTGCGTTCAAACCCTTAGGCCCACACGATTGAAGGAAAAACCTGACTTCTGTAAGCCGTGCTCTGCCCTCCACAAGTCTGCAAGGCATGCATACAGACTCACTAGATAAACAAATACATGTGAGAAGTTGAATCAAAACTGCTGAAAGTTTCAGTCGAAATATTTCTAGGTGAATGGTAATGATAATATCTCCCCCAGATGTTTATTTCTTATCCTGTGTTGAGGCAGGGACTCCGGAACAGTCCAAAGTGTGTCTGAACCTCCTGCTTGGGGCTCTCACTGGCTGATGTTCCAGGCATGTGCCACCATGACTAGATAACCATCCTTTTACTAAGAATCTTTCTTACTGTCTTCACTTCTCCAAGAGTTCAAAGAGACAGTCAAAAGAGTTTTCATTGGATTTTAAGCGAGTGCAATAAAAGCGCAAAGTCTTAGTGTGTGTTTTTGCAACTGACGGCATTTTCCTGCACTCTGGGCACAGACATGGGGGTCTTTGCTTACTGAAACTTTAGCTGTTGTGCTTGGGCTCACTGAGCTCAGGAAGATGAGAACTGGAGGAGAGTGTCAGCAGGGAGACCACAGCGGGTTTTAGCCTGTGCGGAGGAGCCTCCTTTCACATCACCTACCTGCTTCCCCTCGTTTGAACTGGGCTGTGTCACCCACAGTGACATTTGGCATTCTGAGAACTCTGAGAGCTGAAGTGGGCCTGTGAGGTCTAACAAGGGAGCAGTGACTCTTCATCTGAGAGATGGTGAGACATGCCAGAGCTTCTGGAGGTGAAGATCAAGAGACTGGAATGAAAGCCCACAGGAAGGCAAGTGGGGTGCTGGCCTCGTGTCCCATGGGAGGCTCTGTCCGTGTTCTGGAGCATTTCAGGCCTCAGACAGACGAGGGGGAATCAGAGCTCCTCATAACTGACAGGTACTCAGTAATACGATGGTCTTTTGCTGAACTTTAAGGTATGTTCAGGTATATAGGGTGACCGCTGATCTTGAATGTTGATTCATTAACTTTGTGATTGAAGCCATACAACTGGCCAGCGACTTTTGAGATGGATCCGTGGGTAAAATGATTGCCAGGAAAACGCAAGGACCCAAGTTCCAACCCCCTAGCACACACTAAAGATCCAGGCGCACATGTGTAATCCTAGTGCTAGGGAGATTGAGACAGGAAGATCCCTGGGCTTTATTGGTCAGACAGTCCAGAAAAATTGGGGAGCTATGGGTGAGTGATATACCTTGTCTCAAAAAATAAGTTTGGAGGCTAATGTGATGGCTCAGTGGAAAGAGATTCCCAAGTTGGATTTTAGAACCCATATGGTAAAGGACAGAACTGACTCATACAAGTCACCCTCTTACCTGCCAACATATGCCATAGGATGTGTATATGCACACACACACACACACACACACCTAGTTGCACCAACACATACACACATACATATATACATACATTAATTACTATCACAGCCTGATTCCCACAGCCCTCCACTGATTTTATAATTTTCCTCCAAGCTGGCCTCTGCCTCTTCTGTGTCCATTGTTCCTTCATCTGATCCTGGCAAAGGCCTCTGACCTTTGAACTCCAGGCTTCAGAGCAAGCACTGCTCATTTCTAGCCTGTGTGTCCTCATCTGTCCAGTTCCCATTCACATTGCCATCTCTTGCAGTTGTTTGATTTTAACAGTATTATCAACAACACGCACAAACCTTCATCTGCACATTGTCTTCACTGTGCTCACAGTCAGTTCCCCTCACCCAGAGGCAGGCCATGTCCCAACTGTTTGGCCTCCACCAGAATTCCTGGGCTGTTAAGAAACCGTGTGTGGGTCATAGGTGAGACTAGAGGGGTAGCTCAGTAGGTTAGAGCATTGACTACTCTTGCAGAGTACCTGTGTTCGATTAGTGGAACCCACGTGGTAGTTTACAACTATCCTTAACTCCAGTCCCAGGAGATCTAATGCTTTTTATCTGACCTCACAGGCACTGCATGCATACCCTTCACAGATATACATGCAGGTAAAATACACACATGCACACACACATTATAGATAGATAGATAGATAGATAGATAGATAGATAGATAGATAGATAGATAGATAGATAGATAGAACAGATAGATAATTAGATATATCAGAGAACATATACACTATATATGTTTATATGTGTGTGTTTCTATATGTACATATATATTCACATATATATATATGTATGTATGTATGTATGTATGTATGTGTGTGTGAAGCAAAGAGACTAATGAACGAGAATTTCCTCCAACAGAAAAACATTGAAATTGGTTTTTCCCCCTCAGTAAAATACTGCTTACTCCAATGAACAAGAACTTTCACACTGAGAGTTCATACGAGAAGTAGAGAAACCCGGTACAGGAGGGTCGCTGCATAGATTCTGAAGGGCATGTAGCATGTGGCTATTTCTGATAATGTGCCTTTTAAAACATAGCTCTATTGTGGCCGAACCTGATAAGTTAAAAGGGTGACATGTCTCCCTATTAATGAAACAGAGTGGAGTTTCCGATCAGATGAAGCCGACATAAAAACCCAGCTCTAACTGATAGAGTTTTACCACTTTGTTGATGTTAAGGGGTAGTTTCCTGGGTGAAGGAGGAAGTCGAGCGGCCTCCTAGAACAGCTGGGTGGTGCACGGCGTGGAACATAAAAGAAAGATGTACTGCAGAGGGTAGCAAAGCTGTGCAACATCCACATTTTTCTTCAATGCACAGGCCAGGGCGCGGGCAGGAAGCCCCCTGGGAAGTGATTTACAGCAGGTGAAACTGGAGCTCAGAGAAGTTAATTGAACTTGCCCCGAGTCACACTGCAGATTTGCGATGGGAATGGGATTTGAACCCAGAGCCACTGAATTATGATGTTCACCTCGGGAGAGTCTGAGTTATACAGGAATATTGGGCGTGTTTTATTGTCCAAGCATCAGATGACCTGGTTGCAAAAATCTGAATTCTACTGGGCCGTATCCCACAGCACCTGGAGGTACTGAATTCTGACTGCTCACTGCCCAGGAGTCATTCTTCTGTGAGTTGGATAAGAAAGCTATTTCAAGTGCCATTAAATATTTGTAATTTAGCTCTATTAAATTCAGTGTTTGCAGTAATTATACTGAGAGCTGGGGTGGGATTTTTGTTTTGTTTTTGCTGTCTTTGAAGGGAAATAAAGGGCAGCAGTCACAAGAGACATATGTAAATTCAACCACAGTAGGTCTGGTGGCATACACTTGTGATCCCAATGCTTTGAGTGCTGAGGCAGGAGGATCTTAAATTCCATTCCAGCAAAACCTTGTCTTTAAAAATCTAAACCCATCAACCAACCAAATAATAACTGTGTTTGTTCCCAAGGTGTCGGCAGGAAAGAGAACATGATGTTTCGCCAGCTCCATCCCTGTGATAAGCTTAAAGATGGCCCAGCCACAGCTAAGGAAAGAATTAAGAAAGTGATTATCTTCTGGCAGGACCAACTCCGAGGACACCAGCTCCAAGCTCTTGTTTTACTGTTCATGTTGACTCGTTGTCATCCCTGATGAAGAGTAAGACACTAACTGATACACCCAAAATATTGCTGTGCTGGTTGTTCACCATTAGCTTGACAGAATCCAGAGTGGCCTGGGAGGTGGGTCTTGGCGTGTGCCTGTGGGAGATTACCTTGCCCAAGTGTCTTCCTATATAATAAACTTCCTCTCATCTTTTGACAATAACAGGCCATCCTACTGAAGCCTTTTTGCTGTCCATAGTCATCTTAGAAAACTGCAGATCAGAGAGTAACATATACTGTGATTGATAAACATGTAGATGAATGCTGACTTGTTTAAGTATCTCTTGTAAGAAATTATAATATCTGCCAACATGAAATTACCATCTTCATGAAAAACTATCTGTCCTTCTGAATAGCAGGCTACTCCGTGTGGGTGAGGATGGTGTTACCTTGTTCTCTGCCGCCCTTCCACTTCCTGAACAGGTCAGCTACTGAGCAGCCGGTAGACATCTGAGTTGTCTTGTGCGTGAGAGCAGGTGGAACATGTGTAAGACTAGCTGTGCTGCTTAGTTTCCTCTGCCAACTTCACACTCTAGAATCACCTGAAAAGAGAGTTTCAAGTGAGGGATTGTCTAGATCAGGGTAGCCTGAGCACATAACGTAGGACTATCCAGTCTACTGTGGGAGGCGCCATTCCTTAGGCTGGGCCCTGAACTGTTAAGAGTGAAGAAAATGGATGAAGTTAGCAAGGTTCTGTGCATCTACTATTTCTCTTCTCTTAGCTGTGGATACGATTCTTTACATACCTGCCTCCTCTTCACCAAAATTATGGACAGTGATTTAGGATTATAAACCAAACAAACCCTTTCCTCCCTTGGTTGCTTTTTGTTAGAGCTATTTTATCATACCAACAGAGTGAAATCTGAAAATGGTCCACTTTGCTAACATGTCACTGGTAAACGGAATTTGATCAAGTCTATATAGTAGCTTCTCTACTCTACTAATTCACTGTAAGAGCCTGCTTCCCTAGTTTGTGCTTTTTTTTTTTTTTTTTTGAAATACCAGATTAATTTCTCAAAGGTTAATCACATGGCGCTTATTTTAATTATGCCTTTCTAGTCACGACAAATGACAGCGTTTGACTTCTTGTAGCCTTCCTTTGTATTGTGTGACCAATGAGATTATTAATAAATGCCTTTTCATTATGTATCCAGGCTGTAGGTGCCCATGGGGTATGGGGCAGCCTCCTGTATTTTATTCTGGGTGCAGTGTCAGCAGGGCCTTTCGGATTTGCTAATGAGCTAAATCCGGTTAGTGCCACACGCCCTGTATGGCCAGAGATCTTTTAAATACATCATTGCTCACAGAGACTCAGCTGGACTCAGGCTGAGAGAGATTAACTTCTCATCCCAATTAGCAAAGAGTCCGACTGTTGCATGTGGCCTGCTTCTGTAGCCCCAAACCTGGGACCCACTGACTGACACTGGCCAGCCCCGGCTTAGAAAATGATGGCCTCAAGAAAGGATTTCTTTTATTATCATTATTTGTTTTGTGTGCGCCTTGGAGGCCACCCTCCCTGTTAATAGGGTGGGCAGTTGGGAGAGGCGGGATTTGTTCTCGTTCCCAGGTGGACCACAGCTGTGCAGGAGAAAAACACGGATTTCTTCCCAGAATGGTGGAAGGCTAAGAACCAGAGCGATGGGACACAGAAAATAAACCTGAAATCCTTGGTCAAATTCCTGCATTTCAAAGCATTGGGTGTCCATGGCATTTTCTATCCAGTCTTGGCTTCTTTGGATAACAACTATAACTGGTTTGTAACTGTAGAACGTGGTGCTCTCTGCTCACTCCCTGCATAGTAATTAAGTTAGCCCTCTAGAGAACTCTAGGACAGATGCAACAGATCCAAACAACGCTAGTAGGAGGTATCTCTCCCATTTCCAATTTTTGTCTCCCCCCCCCCGAGTTGAATTCACATTTTAACTACATGTGTTGTGACTTTGCATTTCCATGTAGAGGTTTTTATTTTTGTTAAAAAAAAAACACTTTTAAATGTAGTGTGCATTAGGGGGATTGGGTGTCAAACCCAAATCAGACATCTACATGAAAACGACATAAAAGAATAGAGATCTTCACAGAAGTAGAGAATAGATTTTTACAGAAATAAAAATGACAAGAAAGATAAATTTTTTTCTTTAATATTATATCTGATAAGAAAAAAATCATGTACATGATAAAGTATTTGTCCTAGAAATGAAGAGTAAAAATGTATATTTTCTTTACTTCACTTAAGAATAAAAATTATTCATAAAAATACTCAATAGTAAAGCATGTTCCATTGAAAAGTAAAAATATCCTGGTCAGATTCCTGGCCATACTCAATCAAAAGCAACATACCCTGGTCTGTCCAGAGAACTCTAGAGGTATTCCTGAACAGAAATCAATGGCTACACCCTAACCACAAGCCCATCTAAAAATCAATGAGTTAAAACAAAACAAAACAAAAAACACTTGTTTTACAAGAGAATATAATCTTTGTAAGCTACAAAGGCGATCCAATTGGGGGAGTTGATAAATCTTTTGTTTTCCAAAAGTAATACTGCATACTTAAAGATCAAGGGTCATAATCCTTTCCTGTTGTAACAGAGGCAAAAATAAGACAGGATTGTACTTATATAAATGCTTTCTGAAGCTCCAATTGTACACATACAGATTATATATACATATATGTATATATATATTGTATATATATATACGTATATTATATATAGAGAGAGAAAGGCAGGCACACGTACACACAAGCCTATATGCGCGCACACACACACACACACACACACACACACACTGGCTTTAAAATGACTCCTCTATCTAGAGCAGCCAAAGGCAAAGCTTACCAGGGTCAAAGGTTTGAATGTATGTGTAAAGTGTCCACAATGGGCTTTTTCAAGAGTGTAATGGCTTCTTTCCCCTTTGTGTCTGCAGGGAAGCCAGAGTGGCTAATGCTGGGAAACTCCCCAGGGCAACAAAGGATCCACTTGAAAAAAATTACGCGAGGCGTGATGAGTATATGTTTGCACATGTGTGGGGGGAAGCGATGGACGTACAGGAGTATAAACAACATCAGGGGTAGGTAGGTTTAGAAAAAGCCCATTTCCTGACTGAGACCTGCTCATTATTTGGTCTTAAAGCATCTTTTTTTTTTCCTTGCAGTAGAAGTCCGCCAGGTTCACCCAGTTTGAGAGTGAGCATGGCTCTTCTCCGTGGCTTAGACTCCCCTATGTAAGCCGGCCCAGCTCTCTTCTGCGCCTCTTCATGCTGCTCTATGGCTCCTCCACCCTGCCAAGCCGCTCCCAGTCCTCAGGATCTCCTGGGACATTGGGAAAGGGGGGTTGGGGTACAGGCAGGCTGGATTTTGTTCATCTGTGTATTCCTTAACCTCAGGCCATGCTGATGGGGTGTGGCTGCCACATGGACGGTCACGGGTTTAAATGCAGGAAGATTCTGGTTAACTTCTAAAATGTTTATTGCCCATGGATGGGAGGAAGGAGAGCCGAAATAAATGCAGTAGCTTCTGGGCACAGAATTTTATTCTCTAAATCAATATTTTTTTTTCTATTCACAGGTGAAAAATATTTCAAACAAACTTATTGTATAACTAATTTTTTTTAATTTAAAATGAACAAGTTGCCTGAAATAATTAACAGCAATGTGCCTAAAGCTACATCTTCACTGTCTACAGAGAACAGTACACTTCATGGAAGCAGATAACATTTTAAGGCTGAGGTCATTGGGAATATGAGTTCGCTGAGATAGAAGATGTGGAAAGCATAGCAGCTCCAGACCTGATTTTATAATGGGCTTGAAGTCTAGAACCTGCAGGTTAGGGTTAGCCAAATAGTAACAGCTCCTGAAGGCCTGTCCGAATTCATTAAATTCACCTAGCACTCACTGAAACCTGAAGCAAATGCACAGATGGTCGCAGACCTCAAGGACATCAACTTATGAGGTGCCTAGTGGGAGAGAGAAATGCAAATGAAGCCTTGGGTTCCCAAGTTGTAGCCCCCAGATGTTTGTGCCAAAATCACCTGGGATCTTGTAGCCTTCAGTTCTTATCCCAGCTCTGCTGGGTTCCCAGACTTGGTGGCTGCGAGGGAGCATGGGACGCAGAGATGGCGCAGTCAGTAAATTAAGTGCTTGCAGCATAAGCCTGAGGACCTGAGTTCAAACCCCCAGGTTCCATCCAAGAAATCCAGGTACTGTGGCTCATTCCTGTAACCTTGGTGTTGAGGAGGAGCAAACAGGATCCCTGGGGCTTGCTGTCCAGCCAGGCCAGCCAAATGAATGAGCTGTCAGCTCAGTGAGAGAAGCTGCCTCAAAAAATAAGGCAGAAAAAGACACTTATTGTTGTCCTCTGGGCTCATTCCTGAGCACACATTGTACATAGACACACCGGCATGTACACGTAAAACACACACACCACATCACATACCATATATGCAGCCCCACATGCATGCATACACACCACATACTACATATACACACATACACATACCACACACACTACACCATACCGCACATTCACACACACTGCAGACATTGGGACCCAGGAATTTGTATGTTAACTCCCCCATGTGTTGATGTCCAATTTCATGGGACATCTTTCAATACAACATATTAGAATTACTGTTACCAATGGCTGTCCTCCCATAACTTGGAGCATAATCTCCACTTTATTTTTGAAGATAATGGCCAATTTTTACTATGTGTTAGCACACTTATTTTTTTAATGTAATTTATTTATTTTTATAACAATCACAGGTTAGGTACTTTGCCTCCCAGGCATAGCCCCCTCCCTCATTCCCTCCCACTCTCCCCATCCTCCCTCATCTCCTCCCCTCCCACTCCAAGTCCACCTACAGGGGAGGATCTCCTCCCCTTCCATCTGACCCAGTTCATCTTGTCTCCTCAGGGCTGGCTGCAATGTCCTCCCCTGGGATCTAGCCAGGCTGTTACTACCTGGCGTGTATGTGGGAGAGTCAAAGAGCCAGCCATCGAGTTCATGTCTGAAACAATCCCTGTTCCCCTTACTAGGGTCTTCAGTTGGACACCGAGCTACCATGGGCCACATCTGCACGGGGGTTCTAGGCCATATCCATACATGGTCCTTGGTTGGAGAAAGTGTCTCGTATAAGACCCCTGTGCCCTGCTCAGTTTGGTCTTTGTGGAGCTCTTGTTTTCCCCAAGTCCTACTAACTTCCCCTATTTTTATTATTACTTCCCGCCCTCTGCCAAAGTCTTGGTTGTGAGTCTTAATATCTGCTTTGATACATTGCTATATTGATTCTTTCATAGGTCCTCTTTGGTATGCTCCTGTCCTGTTCCTTGTTTTCTCCTCCATTCAATGTCCATCCCATTTGTTCATCTAAATGAGCATTGATCATACCAACCTGGGTCCTCCTTCTTGTATATCTTCCCTAGGTGTGTAGATTTCAGCATGAC
>CM053749.1:42134408-42284632 GCA_028658305.1 Pachyuromys duprasi | reverse complement strand
GCTGACTCTTTGACCCTCCCCCATACAAGCCGGGGAGTGACAGACTGGCTAGATCCCAGGGGAGGACATTGCAGCCAGCCCTGAGGAGACAGGATGAGCTGGGGTTGGATGGAAGGGGAGGAGGTCCTCCCCTGTTGGTGGACTTGGAGGGGGTGGGGAGGAGGGAGATGAGGGAGGGAGTGGGAGGGTGGGAGGGAATAAGGGAGGAGGCTACACCTGGGATGCAAAGTACCTAACCTGTGATTGATATAAAAATAAATAAATTAAAAAAATAAAATTAAATTTAAAAAAAGACTTATTTTATTTGCAATTGTGTGTGTAAGTGTCTCGGTCTGATTATCTGCATGTGAGCACAGTGGCTGAACAAGCCAGAAGAGGTGGTCCATCACCCCCTGAAGAGGTCATCAAATACCCTAGAGCTGGATATATAGGCAGTTGTGAGCTTCCTGATATAAGTGCTGGAAACTGAGTTTAGGTCCTCTGCAAGAGTGTTCTTTATCAGTGAGCCATGGTTCTGGCCCTAGAAGCTGCAAATTACTAGTCAAGACTCCAGTACAAGAAGGCTGACTACAATTTACATTTCTTTGCTTTGGACTGGACTAGAGTAATCATTTCAGTATTAATAAGTCTGCCAAAATCCAACTATCATTTGAATATATGTTTGACAAATACAAAATCTGAAGCAGGGAGAATGACAGAGCTTAGCTGATACATACATTTCAGAACATCTCTTCTATAGAGAGGAAGGCTATGGTGTCCTTGATGGTTAAAAAGGTGAAGACCACTTACAGTCATTAAACCCAAAAAAGAACACGCTGGAGACTTTGCTGTTGATTTCTTTCTTTCCTGTAGTTTGAACCCTGGGCCTTATACATGCTGAGCAAGCAGTCTATGATTGGATTATGCCCCAGGCCCAAAGAGCTGTTTGGAGCAAAGCAGTTGTTCATTGGCAAAGGAAAAATATAAAATACTAAGCTAGAAAGAAGAAAAACATTTTGGCCTGACAGGCAAGGAGATTGGGGTTTCTGTGAACCTGCCCAGAGCTGAGTTTCTGAGCTCTAGTCCTGTGTGGCCAGCCAGTTTCCTGAGATTTTAATAGCAGGTTCTAGAGAAAAGTTAATGTAGCTATAATATTATGGGAGTGTGATGTCTGAACTAGGAACAGGAAGAAAGGAAGTCAGAGCAAGTAACAGAAGTTTACCTTGAGCGCTGAGGCAGCAGAGCAGACAGCCCACCAAGGGAAAAGAGATGTGTGTAGAGATACTGTTAGTCTTACATGAATCTCTGATCTCCACCTCTGAGGCCAGCTGAATGCTAAGTGATAGTTGGACCTGGTGACACACACCCTTGACCTTGCGGGCAGCAGAGGCAGGAGGATCAGGAGTTCACCCTTGTCTCAACAAACAGGAAAAGAAAGGGGGGAAGTAGAAAGCAAAGTAGGGAAAAGCTTCAGTTTCTCGGTAGACCCCGTTCAGTCCAGAGAAGGCCAATAGTGCTACCCCAAGCTTCATCTGAGCAGTGGAGAGGAAACCTACCAGAAAGCAGAGCAGACACTTGCCTGTTGGTGACTTTGCTCGAATGAGCAGCTCCATTTCGCTTGGATTTGCAAGGGCAATGATGGCATTATAAATACCACTTTACAGAGCAGCTAACCCCATCTGATTTATTTATGACATATACTTAGGCACTGTGGTCGTGGATGTCTCATAACTTAGACTAGCTAAGGTTAGCTCTCCCAACCTAAATTAAATCAGGAAAACGCATTTACAGCCAATTCGTGTATCAGAACAATTTTATCCACCATCCTTTCTGCCCCTTATATATTTCTACTTACCTAACCTGTTTTCCAAATGTCTCTCCTCCTTACCCATCCATTTTCCCCAAATTTATCATGGTTGCAGGACAGCCTGAGTCCTGTCCTGGATACTGCTGGATCCCTACAGGCTTGTGAATTTGGATATATGGTGTCCAGTTGGTGGTGCAGTTCTGGAAGGTTCTGGAACCTTTAGGAGGTGGAGCCTCCCTGAAGGAGGTGAGTCATTGGGAAGAGGAGTTATATCCTCCTCCCTCTCCCTACCCACCCTCTGCTTCTTGACTGTGGATGCAAAGTGTCTAGCACCTCAGATTCCTGCCCTGACCTCCACACCATCATGGACCATATCCTTTGTTGATGTCAATCAAAATGAACTCTTCCTGCCTTTAGCTGCTTCATGTCTGGTATTTATTCATAGCCACAAGAAAATAATAAGTATAACGTCACAACTCCTTTGGGGACTCCTGTAACAGATATTTATATTATAATTCACAACAGTAGCACAATTGCAGTTATAAAGTAGCAATGAAATAGTTTTATGGTTGGGGATCACGACATGAAGAACTGCACTGAAGTGTCACAGCGTCAGGCAAGTTGAGAACCACTGCTGCAATCTATCTCTGCTTCCCAACTTCTTTTATTTATTTATTTATTTATTTATTTATTTATTTATTTATTTATTTATTTATAGTTCACTTTACATCCTGATCAGGGCCCCTAGCCTCACCTCCTCCCAGTATCACTATTTCTCCTCTTCCCCTTCCCTATTCCTAAAATAAGGGAAGAACACACACACACACACACACACACACACACCAACCCACCCCAGCATATCAAGTCACATCAGGACTGAGCACATCCTCTTTCCCTGTGGCCTGGAGAGGCAGACCTGCCACAGGAAGTGATGAAAAAGCAGGAAATGGAGTCCATGTCAGAGTCAGCCTTCGCTCCCCTTACATAAAGCCCAAGCTGCCCACTCGCTACACCTGTGTACGGGTCCTAGATCCAGTCCATGAATGGTCCTCGGCTGCTACTTCAGTCTCTGCAAGTCCCCCTGGGCCCTGGGTGGTTTGCTCTGATGGTCTTCTACATCTTGTGGAAGTTTTGTCCCCTCCAAATCCTACTAACCTTCCCCCAACCCTTCCACAAGACTCCCTACTCTTCACCCAGTGTTTGGCTGTGAGTCTCCTCTGTTTCGGTCCATTGTGGGTGGAGTCTCTCAGAGGACAGCTATGCTAGGCTTTCATCTGCAAGCAGAGCATGTTCAATAGTGTCAGTGGTTGGCTGTCTCCCATGGGGTGGGTCTCAGGTTGGAGCAGGCATTGGTTGGACATTCCCTCAATCTCTGCTCTATTTTCATCCCTGCACATCTTGTAGGCAGGGTAAATTTTGGGTCAAAGTTTATGTGGGTGAGCTGGTGTTCTCCTTCCTCCACTAGGAGTCCTGTCTAGTTAGAGTGCATCCTCTTCAGTCTCCATGACCTCTGCTACTAGGAGTCTCAGCTAGAGTTACCTCACATCCTTCCAGGAGCCTACCGTGTCGTAGGTCTCTAACTTCCCAACTTCTGAGACACTTTTTTTTTTCTGAGATGTTCTCTTACAACCCAACCCACTGAACATCAGCAGTCATCAGTAGAGTTTCTCACTCACAGACTTTTCTATTCCGAATTGTTTTCCACTTAAGTCCTACAAACCTGGAAGTTCAAATGGTTGCTTTGGTGTTTTCGCCACTGTTCCCGTTAATAAGGATGTTGCCGTGTGTTGGTGGCTCGCATCTTTTTATTTTGTTTTGTTTGTTCGTTTTATTTTTTTCTTTTTTGTTTTTTTTTTGAGACAAAATTTCTCCGGGTAGCCTTGGCTGTCCTTGACTCACTTTGTAGACCAGGCTGGCCTCTAATTCATGGACATCTGCTGGCCTCTGCTTCCCTGAGTGCTGGGGTTGCAGGCTTGCACCATCGTGCCTGGCGCTGGCTCACATCTTAATACCACCACTTGAGAGACTGAGGCAGAAAGATTCCCATGACTTTGTGGCCAACCTAAGCAACATAGTGAGCTCTAACTGAGGGCTACATGTATGAGAGCTCATTTCAAAGGACAGAGGGGGGAAAAGGCAAGAAAAGAAAGAGATAGTGGAAGAAAACAAAGAGATGAATGAATGAATGAATTTCAGTCCATGGAAAATCTGTTCACCATTAGTGGAAACCATTTGTAAACGTGTACACATTTCAAAAGGTGAAACACAGCACAAATTCAGGCTGCCACCTCTAATTCCATTTCGAGAACACGGGGCTGAATTTCATTTACCTTACCTCTATATCCCTGTCCTCAGGGTCCAAAACCACACTTGTCAGTGATACTAAGACATTTACTAATTGTGTTAATCCCACAGCTCAGGTTTTCTATGAGGCAGCCAAATGCCAAAAGCCCCAAAGCCCTCTGTAGCATTGTGATTACTGAATAGTTTTAAGTTTATGAAAAAGGAATTTTTTATAGTTTGTTGCCTAATATATAAGGTGTTTGATGGGCTTAAAAGTCAAATCCTAAAGCAAAGACAGTCTTCAAAAGTGTATTTTCCATTCCTATTTGCTTCACTGCATCCTATGTATTTCAACACTCAATGAGTCTTGCTACCATTGTCTTAAATATTTAAGGAAATACAGAGTACATACATGTTTTGATAAATTCTTTCTTAAATAACAGGTGTCATGCTATGCACAGATTTTTCACCTTGATTTGTTTTGCCTACCAGTAAATCTTAAGGAACATTCCATAATGTTTAATGGTTTTCTAAAATGATTTAACACTTGTATATCACTCTTGTTTATTTCTTCACTGTTTGCAAGCTAATCTTTTTTGCCTTACTGTTTAGCATTATCATATCAAACATTTATTATTTATTTCCTTTCTTCTTATATTGCCCTTTACTTAGGTTCTTAAAGCACAACTTTGTGTCATTGCTTCTAGAAGGTTCTTGAAATCTTGGGTAGACTAGCATGCAAGGGAATACTTACCATGTAAGAGGTTAACTTCCCACCCTCTCACTGCCCCTGTGGAGTAACAGAATGTACTTTCTTCTCTAAGAATTCAAGGACTACATCTACGAACAGCATAGTGTCTTTGAAGAGTTCTATGTGATGTTTCTTTGCAGCTCAAGAACAATGATGGAACTTGCAAACTTCGGACTGAAACCCCAAATGCAAAGGGATAATAGGTGTCTAGGTGGCATGGTTATGGGGCACTTCACCAGCAAAAGCCATGCAAGCGTAGGGTGATAGAGCTGAATTGTAACCATAGACTGACCACAGAGCTCAGTGCTAGAGAGCTGTACTTGGTGCCCAGAAGGAAGCCGATACATAGCAACTAAAGCCCACTGACTTGGTTTCTATGTAAAAACTTAGATTTTAATTTGAATTGTCACCATGAAGAATCATAGATTACTGGGACTGAGACAGTTTACAAACCCAAATCCCTTGACTTATGGGAAAGCCACTACTAAGGAAGGTATCTCTTACACAGACCTACCTCCTCCAAAGCCCATGTGAAAGCACACCAGAAGCTTGATGATTGACAAGGGATTCTCTTTCAGGGAGCAGAGGGGGGAAACCAGATGTTTCAGCATCAGACAGTACTGCACCAGCATTTGCCCATCACACCATCACAAAGATACTAGAAGATGCCCCAGACAGGACACAAGGTTCAAGCTGCTCAGTGATATCTACCATGTGGTGAAGCCTGCTCCTTCCCCTTCCTCAACTACAGAAACTCTGCACCCAATAGGAGCCATTTCCAACAATGCTGCTTCCAGATACCAGAGATGAGGAAGGCAATGGTGGGAAAGATACCTTCTTATCTCAGGTATGTCTTTCTAGAATAATTATACACATTTAGGCTTGCCAAGGATGGTCCCACTTTGGGATGATCCTCTCAGACCTCACCCAAATTCAGCACCCAATACTTAATAAAAAGAATCACTGGCCAGGTATGGTGGTACATGCCTTCAGTCTCAGCACTGGGGTGGCAGAGACAAATGGATTTTCATAAACATGAGGAGAGTGTGTTCCAAATAGTGAGTTTTAGGCCAGCCTGAGATATTGGGATACTGGTACTCATCTCAAGATGGATAGATAGATAGATAGATAGATAGATAGATAGATAGATAGATAGATAGATAGATAGATAGATAGATAATTGAATCACTGCCTAAGACATACATGAAATGTTGATCCTGTCTGCAACTCAGGAAAATCTGGATCCATGTGCATTTCATGATTTAATTTTAAAGTGAAAATAATAAACTGAGAAGTATTCACCTTATATCTGATTAAATAACCACACATCATTTGAGCCAAACAAGAAAAGATACTTGCTCTTAAATTTAAGCTTTTGAATCCATAAAAATGAAACACAGGATAAGGGTCTCACCCCAGTTGTCTGAAAGACTAATTTCTTCTTGTAAAAGATCATCAATCTCATGATAAATTAGAAAATGGGGGAAAAAAGCAAATTCTAAAGTCTTGTTTTGCTTTCACTTTTAAATCAGTTTGGCAATAAATTAATCCCAGGCTTCAGCTTTTGGTAAATTATCTCCAAGAGAGAAGAGATTGGGTTCTGAAGGACTGTAGAGGTGCCAAGCATCTGTGTCCAAAGGTTTCTCCATCTCTGATCTTCTGTGGGTCTGGAAGTGACATTACCAACACCCATCCATGCCCATGTCACAAATTCTCCTATATCAACCTCAGGAGCAGATGTGAATGCGTTAGAACCTCGTGAGAAGGCAGAGAGCACGGCTCAGCCTAGAACACTCGTCATCACCTGACATCCTTTTATTGATGGGATCTTTCAAACCAAATATCTGAAGGGCCCAGCGGCTCTGACTTAGTTTCCCTTCCATAGCCACCCCATTCCATTCTCCACAGACCTCTGTAAAACCCATTCCCACCTTCAAGGCTCAGGTGGAATATGATTCGCCCAGGAAACCCATCCATTCCCTCTTGTGCTTCTCCTCCCAATCCAACCGCCTCTACTCAAATAACCCTTAGCTTCATGCATGCCTTCTGCCAAACCAGCAAGCATAGGCACCATGAGAACGAGAATGACTGCTCCTGTTCTTCCCTGTATTTCCTTAGCTCCTAAAGCAGCCTTTACCACAAGAGTAAATATTTAATTTGACCAAAGGGCCTTTACTCTTTGGTGTGCTTCATTCACTTGCTATTTCAAATGGGACCAGGGTTCTCTAGAGCAGTGGTTCTTAACCTGTGGGTCGTGATCCTTTTGCCAAACCTCTAACTCCAAAAATATTTACATTACAATTCATAACAGTAGCAAAATTACAGTTATGAAGTAGTAACAAAAATAATTTTATGATTGGAGTCACCACAACATGAGGAACTGTATTAAAGGATCGCAGCATTAGGAAGCTGAGAACCACTGGTTTGGAGGGTCAACACTCATAGAATGAATACATATTAAAGGGGGATTCAGTAGATTGGCTTGTATGATATTGTCTAGGTTGTACAACAATGGCTGTCTCATGCTGGAGAGGCTGAGATTCCAATAGCTGCTAAGCCCATGAGGCTGGATGTCTCTGCAGTCCTAGTCTGTTTCAGTTTAGGCCTGGAGAGCCTCAGTTTTTGAGTCTCAGAATAAGCAAGAGTGAAGGCCAGCAGGCAAACAGCAAAGTTGTCTTTGTCTGTCTCCTTTTGTATTAGTTGCCACCAAAAGCTGCTGCTTTTGGGTGGGTCTTCCTAAACAATGTGATAAAGAAAGTCTCTCGAAAGAGGGTCTGGTGGTTTGCCTTGCAGTTGATTCCAGATCTAGTCAAGAGGACAGCTGATATTAGCCATCACGCACTGCTGATTGTTTAGGAAATGTCTCAGAACTGAGAATAAAGGAGAACAGTCACAAGACTGGTAGAAGGTCCTATTCGTTGCATTGTTCAACTCTAATGTTACACAGGTGCTATTTGTCTATGCACACGGATACCCCTTCATATTTGTCTGTCACATGGCAAGTGACCACAGTTTGAAGGATGCAAAACACATGAGGTAAGATTCCATTGGGAAAATATCCATTAGCTTGTGTATGTGTGACGAGGCCGATGACCTTGAAACAAAGAGAGAATGGACTCACTGAGTTTTAAAGGCCAGGAGTGCTGGGCTCACAACGGCAGCCATTAGTCTCCTCTTCTGTCTGGATTTCATCTCCCACCATCTCCCATCTTCACATCTGGATGCTCTCTGATAGCCCAGCGCAGCTGTTAAATTAAGGCTGTTGGCAGCTATTTCTCAACACCCTTTAAAGAGCTGCTCCCTGGTGGACCAGGCAAATGTCACCCACAACAGATCAGGGGATGGGTTACAACTTCTTCCTCAATTAAATACAGTCATTCCTCCAGTGCCAGCTTCACGATGCACCCTGGGTAGGGGAGAAAGCCCGGGTCACCCGGGAAAAGAAACAAATAAATACCACGCCTCGCTCCTGCAAAAAACCTGGAGTGTGTTCATTGGATTTCTTTACCTCTATAAAAAATGTCAGCAGCTGCTGATATTGTTTCTATTTTCAGGACTATTGATTGCAACCTTAAAAATAAAGCAGCTACTATCTCAAGCAAGTGGACAAATGAGATAAAAAGTCAAAGAGGAAGAAAGAAAAAAAAAGAAAAGAAAAGAAAAAGAGGAGACATTGTCAAGAGACAGGATGGCTGCTCTTGCTGTTTTTCTAAACATTGTTGCCGAAGCCAACTAACATCCTGACTTCTGTGTGTGAACCTGCCTAGCTATAGTCCAGTTAAGGCTCACCACTTCTATCTAAGTAGACAGTGAATAAGAGGAAGGCTTCTGTCCAATAATTGAGTAAGTGGACAGGCCTCTGAATGCTGCATGGTTCTTCTCCATTTTATACTTGAGCAGTTGACACACTAAACTAGAAACAGGATCTCTGTCATTGGATAACCTGGGACATGAAAATGAGCACCAAATTGGGAGTTAAAAGACCTAAATATGGGATCAGTTACTATCGTGTGGATGTCGAGCTTGATTTGAGCACTGCCGTGCTGGGTTGTTTATGGGATGGAATTATAACAATATTGAAGATTGATGATAGATGTGGCAATACATGCTGAAGCCCAGTGTCCTACAGAAATGTGGATTAGCATTTTACTAATATTCAGTATTATTTCAAGTGCAACTAATATCTATCATTTCGGTATGATCTTCAAGTTCTTGCTTGAGAAGACTGAAATCTCTAAAAGTTTGATATTTTGAAATTTGGTAGATAAGACTCTAGGAAGACAGGTCTCTCAGCTGCAAGGAAAAATGAGGTCACGACACTTGCAGGTAAACGTATGGAGTGGGAAAAAATGTATACTGAATGATGACACCTGGGCCCATACAGACAGACACTAAATGTTCTACCATGTGTGGATCCTAGTTTTGAATCTTTCATTTTACATATTTAACTTAGAGTACATGTGTAAGCCAGGGACCCAGTACAATACAGGTAAAGTAAAAGTAGAGAAGGGAATAGTGGGGACAGAAAAATTCAAGCATGAAGAGGTATGGGGAACAGGAAGTGATGTGATAGCAGAAGGAAGACCCTTAAAATATGGTTTCCAGAAGTCAGATTGCATTAGGGGAAGACTGAGACCAGGAATGCATCTGGAAGCCTATAGGGGTGATCCAGGAAAGACCTGATCCCAGCAGAATGGAGAGAATGCCATTGAGGCTGGGGAACTGGAAATGGGATAGAATGTTAGAAAAGAAGGTACAGTCAACAAAAGCGGGTGGTTGAGTGGATGTGAGCACCAGAGGAAGAAACAGATCACGTGTATGTGCCATGTACTGAGACAGTTTAAGCTAGATGTACATACCCACCACCTTCATGCATCCAAATCCTAACTCTTGATATGGTAGTACCAGAAGTTGGGTGTTGGGGAACTAATTAGATCAGGAGGGTACAGCTTTCAAAATTGGGATTAATGCCCTTATTAAAGCGTCCCCCGAGGATCCCTACTCTTTTTCTACCTTTAGATGCCACACTAAGAAGATAGCCACCTGGATGCCTAGGACAAGAGCCACTAGTGTGCATGAAGCTGTTAGTATTTCACTCTTGTCTTCTTGGCCTGCAGGACCTTGTAAACTAAGTCTGTATTTCTCCAAGCTGACTACTTTGTGAGAGCTCGTTACAGCCTCCATTAGACTCAAGCTATGGATGAGCACAGTGTAAAGGTTCAGGAGAAGGGCCCACTTACCATTGAGCATAACCTGCTTCAGATATCCCGTGGAAACCTGTCTGCCCTTGGAAGGTTAAGTGGGGATGGGAGTTGTCTTCAAGAAGTCAGGTTTTGATGTGAAAGAAGATGAAAAGCAAATTTAGCTAGGAGGCCAAAGGACTTTGTTGATCAGAATGCCCAAGGTCACACTAGAAGGATTGGGAACTAGTAAGGCCTGGTGAGGAAGAAACATGGAAGCTGCTAGAGAAAGTGGGTGTTTGTAGGATCTGTGTTCAGATGGGCACTAGATTCAGGAATTTAAAACGAGGTAGGCTGTAATCTAGTCAAGCCCATGAACTAACTGCAGTCAGGGCACCTCTGTTGGCAGGAACACTGAATCACCCAGGAGTCACCCAGTGTGCAGAGGATACATTGAACGGCCTGGACACATATAGACGGAATGGTTTTCAGTTGGTCTCATTGAAATCTTCATAGTCACAAGGTCCAGGAGCAGAGGAAGGACATTGTCCAGTTTGCTGTAAGACCAACTTGCCTCTAAACTACCATGTGAAAAAAAACTTCTCTCTAAATTATAAGGGACTGTGCCGGCTAATGTTTGTCAAATTGGTACAAATGGGACTCACATAGGAAGACAAAATTTCAATTGAGGAATTGCTTCTCTCTGACAGGCCTATGGGTCTGTAAGGCTGTGTGTGTGTGTGTCTGTGTGTCTGTGTCTGTGTATATGTGTCTGTGTCTGTGTGTGTGTCTGTGTGTGTGTCTGTATGTGTGTGTCTGTGTGTATGTGTATGTATGTTTACGTGTGTGTATGTGTGTGTGTCTGTCTGTGTGCATGTGTCTCTGTGTCTGTGTGTGTGTGTGTCTGTATGTATGTCTGTGTGTATATGTCTGTGTCTGTGTGTGTCTGTGTCTGCCTCTGTGTGTGTGTGTCTATGTGTGCATGTGTATGTGTGAGTCTGTGTGTGTCTGTGTCTTCTGTGTCTGTGCGTGTATGTCTGTGTGTATCTATGTGTGTCTCTGTGTGTGTATGTGTGTATGTGTGTGTCTGTGTCTCTGTGTGTGTCTCTATGTCTGTGTGTCTCTGTGTCTGTGTGTGTCTGTGTCTCTGTGTGTGTCTCTATGTCTGTGTGTCTCTGTGTCTGTGTGTGTCTGTGTGTCTGTGTGTCTGTGTGTGTGTATATCTCTGTGTGTGTATGTAGGTGTGTGTATGTGTGTGTATATGTGTGAGTCTGTGTGTTTGTATGTCTGTGTATGTCTGTGTGTGTGTGTCTGTGTCTCTGTGTCTCTGTGTGTCTGTGTGTCTGTGTGTGTGTCTGTGTGTGTGTGTCTGTGTGTGTGTGGCTGTGAGTGTGTCTGTATATGTAGGTGTGTGTATGTGTGTATATATGTGTGAGTCTGTGTGTTTGTGTGTCTGTGTGTTTGTGTGTGTCTGTGTGTGTGTCTGCGTGTGTTTGTGTATGTGTGTATGTCTCTGTGTGTGTGTCTGTGTGTGTGTGTGTCTGTCTGTGTGTGTGTGTCTGTGGTGTGTGTGTCTGTGGTGTGTGTCTGTGTGTGTGTCTGTGTGTGTGTGTGTCTTAATTTGATGTAGGATGGTCCACCCCACTGAGAGCAGTACTACTCCTGGATAGATGGCCCTGGGTTACCTAAGAAAGCAAACCAGGAAGCAGCATTCTTCCATGGTCTCTGCTTCAGTTCTACCTCAGCTTCCCTTGGTGATGGGAAGTAAGCTGCAAAATTAAAAATTGACCCACTAAAAACGACCCCATGAAGACAAACAGGGTTGTTTAGGAGTAACATGGTAGAATCAGATAAGAAATGATCCTAACTGATCTGTTCTCAGAATGAAGGACTTGGGAAGCATGTGTGTGACCCCAGCATGGCTCACCGTTTCATAATGCTGCCCGAGTATGGCTCCAGAATGGCACAGAAGCACTGTTTAGCAATGAGAGATGATAAGGTCTGTCTCCTGCAATAGAGAGTTCCAAACCAGAGGCCCTCATATCAGCTTGCAGGGTTGAGCTCTCCTTACATACACAACAGGGCCTGAAGCAGACCTCATGCTTGCCTGAAACAGGACAAGGGAAAAAGTTTAGCTTAAACCATAGAAGGTGTTTCAGTTCATCTTGGGCATAAGCAGAGAGCATTAGGAATAGATGAATGGATGAATTAAATGTAACTCAATCGATGATCAATCAGAACAAAAATGATGTCACAGCTCAAGCTGAAGGGAAATGGGATTTATCACATTCCATCAATGCAAAGTTGTGCATTATTCTCAAATTTTAATATCCTGAAATTAAACTGCCCCTTAGAATCAATGAGATCTCGTGATAGCTGTCAGCACAGCGGCAGATTGCTTGAGAATGCTCAAGCCAATGATTTCAAAAGTTGTTCCTCTTCTCCTGCCCTGACTGCTTCAGTATTACCAGGAAATCTCTTTAAAATGCAAATGTCTGAGACCCACCCTGCACCCACACTAACAGGAAATCTAATTCAATTGTCTGGGGTTTAATAAACCCACCAGGTAGTTCTGGGATGCTCATATTTTAGAAAGACTGGATTCTGTGAAAACATACGTACACACACATACATAGACAGAGACAGACTGACAATGACATAGACAAATAGAGACACAGAGAGACAGAGACAGAGAGAGACATACACAGATACATAGAAAGAGACAGAGAGACAGAGAGCAAAAGACATTAGTCCATGTGACCATAGATTCGAAGACTCCCAGTCTACTATTTGCAGACAGAGTCTTAGGAGAGACAGAGCTCACAGTGTAGTTTAAAGGAGAGCTGATGGTATAACTCCTACTCTGAGTCTCAAGACCTGGAAACAGTAGGCAGTGGGCAGGAGACTGATGATCCCACTAAGTCAGCCAGAGAAGGAGGGAATTCGGCTACCTTCTCCCTCCTCTTGGCCTTGAGTCCTCATTGGGGAGATGGGGTCCACTATTCTCAGATTGATTCAAAATCTCTTCTCTTCCAGAGACACCACACAGTACATATTATAAAGAAACAGTAAGCATGTGTCTGAACATCTCATTGCCCAGTACAATGTACCTGAAATTACACATTGCAACAGGAATTGGGAGATAGTGCAAAACACTCCTTTAACATAGAAGTCAACGTATCACTATTCACAGAGATTTGATAGTATAGATGAGCGACCCCCAAAATTCTACCAGACAATTCCTACAACTGATAAACCCTTCAACAAAGTGGCTCGATAAAAAATTAACTCAAAAAAAAAATCAGAAGCCCTCCTACAAAGACAAAAGGGCCGAGAAAGAAATTAGGGAAACAACTCCCTTCACAATAGCCACAAATAACATAAAGTACCTTGGTGTAACTTTAACCAAGCAACTGAAAGACCTGTTTGAAAAAAAACTTCAAGTCTCTGAAGAAAGAAATGGAAGAAAATATCAGAAGATGTAAAGATCTCCCATGCTCATGGATTGTAGGATTAACATAGTGAAAGCAGCTATCCTACAAAAAGCAATCTAGAGATTCAATGTAATTCCCATCAAATTGCCAACCCAATTCTTTACAGACCGTTAAAGAACAATTCTCAATGTCATATGGAAAAAACAGAAAACCCAGAATAGCTAAAACAATACTGTATAATAAAAGATCTTCTGGAGGTATCTCCATCTCTGATCTCAAGTTGTACTATAGAGTAACAGTAATAAAAATGGTATGGTGTTGGCATAGAAACAGACTGGAGGATCAATGGAATCGAATTGAAGACCTAGAAATAAACACACATACCTTTGGATACCTGATTTTTGACAAAGATGCCAAAACCATACAATGGAAAAAAGACAGCATCTTCAACAAATGGTACTGATGTAACGGGATGTCTACATATAGAGAAATGCAAATAGATCCATGCTTATCACCCTGCACAATACTAAAGTCCAAGTAGATCAACGATCTTGACATATAACCAGACACATTAAATCTTTTAGAAGAAAAGGTGGGGAAGAGCCTTGAACTCCTTTAGCCTCTAAAAGCCGAGTGGTTGTGTGGAAAGAACAGGAAAGGTGAATCAAATGTCTTAAGCCACATTTCCAAGGCCATCCCATGTTAATCAAACTTGACATTTATGAGACAAAGTATCCAACATAAAGGGATAAAGAGCCTATTTTGGCTTACAGATTCCGGGGTGGGAGCAACAGAATGGCTCACAGTTGGGCAGCAAAGGAATATCAACACTATCTAGCCCCTCTTTTCTTCCACCCAAGGTCACATGCCCTCGGCTCATCCACACATATTCATGGATGTCTTCCCTACTTGGTTAATCCTCCACACAAGCACACTCAGGGACACCCCAAGAAGCATACTTGACTGGACTTCAAAGCAGCTCTCCATCCAGTCAAGCCGACCACCAAGATGAACCATCAGACAGACTCCCTTTCTCCACTTGACAGCTAAGGGACCCAGAACAAGTGACTTTACTATTTATTTATGAACTTCTTTAGGGAGTTTTACCTGGAGGCATCTCTGTGGTAGAAAGACTTGACTAGTGTATTGCAGGGCCCTGGGTTTCATCTTCAGCACTTTTCCCCATCACCCATACATTTGATGCCGCTGAGAGTGATGAAGAGCTTAGCAGGAGGGAAGATGGCCTAACAGTCTTCCTCTGATGTGAGGGTGCTTTAGAGATATATCATCCCTCAAAATAATCTTTCTAGGGACCGAGAGACGGTTCAACTGACGAGAGCACTGGCTGTTCTTCCAAATGACTGGAGTTCTGATTTCAGGTCTCCCTCCACCAATACCTGCCCTCAAGTTGCACACAGACACACAGACACATAAGAATAAAATTTTCTTTTCAGGTGTGCAAGTGAATTTGGAAACTATACAAATTGAAGCTTGATATATTTAGGGTCCACATTTATAAGAAACCTAATAATAACATAATCAAGTGATAAACATTCATTGCAGCATTTTAATTGATACGATTTTCTTCTTGCTTACGCATGTAAATTAAGAGTTCATTTTCACAATCCGTGAATTTTAGTTTGATGAAATTGTGGCAGTTTATAAGCTCATGCCTGTTGGGTGTGATGGGTAATCTTGATCATCAAATTCATAAGATTTCCAATTCACCGCGGAAACAAACCTTTGTATGTATCTGCAAAGGACTTTCTAGACTGAACTGATTGAGGAAGAAAGATCCTCTGTAACTATAGAGAGCACCATCCTGTGGGCCAGGGTCCAGGGCAGAATATCAAAGAGAAAGCAAACTGAGCAGCAGCATTTCTCTCTCTCTCTCTCTCTCTCTCTCTCTCTCTCTCTCTCTCTCTCTCTCTCTCTCTGCTTCCCATAGTGGATGCGCTGATATCAGCTGCCTCGAGCTCCTGCCTCCAAGTCTCTCCTGCCATGACGGAGTGTACCCTTGAGCTCTGAGCTAAAGCACCCCTTCTTGCCTCATCTTAGTCCGGTATTCTGTCACAACGACAACAACAACAAAGCGATTAAGATGCCAGAAACTTTTCTCTTCTGCCAAGAGACACTCTAGTTTTAGGAAGAATCTAAATCTTTAAAACTGTAACCTTCTCTTGCTCCCCTCCTCTCAAGGAGAAATTAGGAAGAGACGGTGGTTGCAGAGGGTCTTCAGGTCTCTACGTGCTCCTGTCCCCTTGAGGATATTGAAAGTGGGTAGAGCTTATTAATTGACAGTCCATATTTGAGATCCAAATCCTGGCCTTAGGACGTACCTATGAGGCTTTGTGCGAACTGCTCATCCTCTCTAAGACTCAGTTTCCTCTCCTATGCAATGGGAGTAATGTTCACAGAGGTCTGTAGGGCCTGACAAGTGATTCATGTGAAGTGCTTATAGACTGCCCAGAGCCTGAGGAGCTCTCAGGGATTGGAAACTACTGACTATAGTGGTCTGTGATCCAGGGCATACGATTTTGCCTGTTAGAAGGTTTTAGGTCAGCTGCTGAAGGGATTCATAGCAAATGTCACAGCAAATGCTTATCTGCGTGACTTGGCCTGAACTGAACCTGAACCAGCTCAGGCAGGGACCACACTGCTTCCCTCTGATGAACGAAGCCGTTCTGTCTGGGAAAGAAAAAAGAAAAGAACCTAAAATCATTTTAAACCTCCAGATAGCAAGTCAATCAAAGACTCTTTCTAATTGCGTGCTACATTATCAAAATGAAAATAGTGTTTCATTAGAGAAAGCGTCTCAGAGGTTATAATTCTTACTGATGGTGAGGGTCTCTCAGGAAAATGACTATGAGTAAGAGACAAACATATTTCAAAGTCCTCATCTATCCTCAGTTGAATCAACAGGAAACTCATTTCCTTTTCCGAGCCACTGTCCAGCTTGTCCCCCAAAACACTTCCATCAACAGCTCAGAGAGTCTCTTTCCTGATAAATAATGTAGGCACAGAGGATGGAGAGGCAGTCAGGAGGGAGGGATGCCACCCAGTAATGGCTTAGGTTTCCTCTGTAGAAGGCATCGCTGTGACGTGAGGGACTCAGAGTTGCAGCCTTAGATCCAGAAAACAGGACATGTGAGTCCTGGTGTCTGTCACTATCTGCTTTGTGCTTCTACAAAACCTTTGGACTTTGATTTGAAGTTTGAAGTCTAAAAGGAAAGTGTATAAATAAATGTGTGTGTGCATGTGTGTGTGCATACACACAGATAGATAGATAGATAGATAGATACATACATACATACATACATACATACATACATACATACATACATGAGTGGACAGATAGACAGAACTGCTGGTCCCATCCCTGGATCTTCTGGGATGAATTCTGATTTCATTCCAATGTCCTCTGATCTCACCAGTTACTGTCTTGATTCCTTATTCTCCCTTGATTAATAATCAGTAATAGTCATTACAGAAAAATAATTTCACTATAAATTTAGACCATGATGGAAAGTCCATCACCCCCCCCCCACACACACACACAAGAATGTTAATTTGTGCCAAAGTCAAATAAAGACAAACTAGAAAGAGATGACATTTGGGGCTTAAGGACACCACAAAGAGAAAATTCCCTAAGCAAGCTGCAGTGGTGTAGAGGAGGGTTTAACTAGTCCACTTGGCCATACCCTTTATACGGTCAACGAAGAGTCTGTCTTAGAATTACTTATTGCAGCAATAAAAACACCATGATGAAAAAGCAAATCTGGGAGGAAAGGGTTTATTTGGCTTACACTTCCAAATTTCTGTTCATTGCTAGAGGAAGTCAAGACAGGAACTGAAGCAGGGTAGGAACATGGAAGCAGGAGCTGATGCAGAAACCATGGAGGGTGCTGCTTACAGGCTTGCTCCACTTGGCTTGCTGAGCCCAATTTCTTCTAGAACCCAGGACCATCAGCCCAGGGATGGCGCGACCCACAATACACTTGGTCTTCCCCATTGATCACTAATTGAGAAAATAAATGCCTTACAGCTGGATCTCATAGAAGAATTTCCTCAACTGAGGCTCCTTCCACTCTCATGATGCTAGCTTTTGTCACGTTGACACACAGAACCAGCCTGTATAGTGTCTAAAGGCTTACCTGAGCTTTTCAGGTTCCACAACTTAATCTGTCTCTTGAGAGACAACTCTCTTCTCAATGTCGTGATGACCAAAAATCACAAGTCACTGATCTAGAAGCCAAAATTATTTATAATGTGGAATATGGTGAGATCAGAGTCTGAAGTGGTATTTCTTCACAGCATCCATACTTTCTAGGTTAGTGTATCTAATTCCGAAATAGCTCATTAGTGTTTCTATGTGACAGACTTGGAGCAAGTACAACTGAATAATACGAGGAATTTTCTTCTTGTTTTAGATTTTTAATTTTTATTTATGCGTATGTGTGTTGTTTGTGCAAACAAATGCTGTATGTGTGTGGAGGCCGTTAGAAGCCAGAAACGGGTGTCAGATACACTGGAGTTGCAATTACAGGAGGTAGTGAGCTGCCTAATGTGGGTTTGGGTAATTGAACTCAGGTCCTGTGTGAGGACACCACATGCTCTTAACCACTGAGCCATCTCTTCAGGCTCAGCAAATGCTTTTGACGGAAAAGTCATCCCTTAAGTTTGAACCAGCATTGACTCCAACAGTCAGGTTGGCTAGTCTACTTGTTAGGGTCTTCAGCATGAATTAAAGATAAACCACACTGGTAAACTTGGAGATGGCCTTGCGGACAGCAAGAAAACTAAAGCAGGGAGCCCTGAAGCGCCCTGCTTAAAGGCTCACCTGAGAGACCCAGGAATAGGAGTGTGAGGAATTGCTTAGATGCTGGGCATATGGATTATTTAGAAGTGCTTTGATTTCTTAGATTGGCACATTGTTGTAGAAGGCGGAAGGGAATGCTGTTGAAAGTATAGCCAGAAGAGTCAAAATCAGAAACCCACTGCTTAGCAAAAGGGAAATACAGCTTTTAGGACAGAGAAATATATTCCATTGACTTGCTGTCTCTTCTCCCAGGACTACAAGAGGAAGCATCTTGGAGGGTCAAAGGAAGGCTCCACACAAATTTGACATGCACCTCACTCGTTTGCATACTAATATCTGACCAGGGGAAGGTAAGCTACAGAAAGCATACACACTGGCTAATATCTAAGAGAGGGCTTCAGTTTAACATACACACAGTGAACAGCTGATACCAACACAAACTCTACATGGACCGAAGATATAAAAACAGGAAGAGAAGCGGGAGAGACCACTCCGTGGTTCAGAGCACAGAATCCCAGTTAACCCACTCTGGGCAGGTCACAAGTGCCTGTGACTCAAGTGACAGAGGAACTGTATGCTTGTGGCCTCGAGATGGAACACATACACATACACACACGCACACACACACACTTTAAAAATAAAATAAATAATAGCAGCACTTGGGTAGGCAGAGGCAGATGGGATCTCTGTGAGTTCAAGGCCAGCCTGGTGTACAGAGTGAGTCCAGGACAGCCAAGGCTACAAAGAGAAACCCTGTCTCGAACAGCAGAAAACAAACAAACAAAACATACAAATCCTTAAAATTAATGTATGGAAGGAGATCCTTGTTCCATTCCAATTGAGACCGTGGGCTAACTAAGAATGGGCTTACACTGTGGCAGACTATATAAAAGAGCAGAGTCAAGACAAGTGTAACTGGCTCTCCAGATGTTCAGAAGCCAGATATCTTGAACAGGAACTAGGAAGGAGATTTCCAACTTCCCCTTTTCTTCATCTCCTTTTAAACAAACTTTATTTTTTTTCAAAGAGTTCTATATTTATGAGGAAAGAGGGTATAAATATAGTAGAGTTCCCACACGGCCTGTCGCAAACGTGTAACCCTAGGACGCTATCTCTGTCACAATTAATAAACTGCTGTTAGTTTGTTGTTATCATTAGTTAAGGTACACAACACAGGGAAAGCTGCAGTTTTTTCTATTCTCTCCCCCGCTAAGAGTCTCAACACAGAATTGTTAGTAATTTCTCTTAGACCTGATAGTTTCTCAGACTATTCTTGCTTTGCAGCTTCTGGAAGTTTCATGATATTTGCCTCATTCTTTCTTAGAAAGAGTTTTTTCCCACTAATTTATTTTTAATCACTTTACAGCCCGATCTAAGCCCCTTCCCTTCTTCCAGTCCCACCTCCACACCCTTTTCCCCCTCCCCTTGAGGAGGCCCCTCATGAGTACCAACACACCCTGGCACATCAAGTCTCAGCAGGACTAACTGCATCCTTTCCCACTGAGGCCAGACAAGGCAGCCTGGCTAGGGGAAAGGGATCCAAAGGCAGGCAACAGAGTCAGAGACAGCCTCTACTCCCATTGTTAGGGGACCCACATGATGACCATGCTGCACATCTGCTACATATGTATAAGGGGCCTAGGTCCAGCCCATGCATGCTCTTTAGTTGGTGGTTTAGTCTCTGTGAGCCCCCATGAGCTCAGGTTAGTTTACTCTGTGGGTCTTCTTGTGATGTTCTTGACCCCTCCAGACTCCCTCTACCCTTCCTCCCACAAGACTCCCTAAGCTCCGCCTATTTTTTGGCTGTAGGTATCTGCATCTGTTTCCATCAGCTGCTGGATGAAGCCTCTATGAAGACAGCTATGTTAGACTCATTTCTGAAAGCATAGCAAGGTATTATTAATAGTGTCAAGTCTCTCCCATGGGGTGGGTCTCAAGTTGGGCCAGTCATTGGCTGCCCATTCCTGAAATCTCTGCTCCATCACATAATGTACGCAGGACAGATTTTGGGTTGAAGGTTTTAAGGGTGGGCTGGTGTCCCCCTTCCTCCACTAGAAGTCCCACCTGGCTACAGTAGATGACGACTTCAAGCTTCATATCCCTCTCTGCTAAAAGTTTTCTGATTAGATGTTCACTGTGAATTGGGGTGGGGGGGTGGAGGGAGAGTACAAAATAAGCTGGCTTCTGCATCAGGCCACATCAAGGGCACATGATGAGAGCATGGTCACGATTGTTGACAATGACATTGATCACCTAAGTGAAGGTTGTTCAGTTTCTCCACTATAAAGTGGATCACTATCCCAGACCTCTCTCCAAGCTGAGCTCTTCAGAACAAAGTCCCTAATGCATACTCTACAGTAAAGGGTGAAGATTGGGAGTTTCTCTCTCTCTCTCTCTCTCTCTCTCTCTCTCTCTCTCTCTCTGTCTCTGTCTCTCTCTCTGTCTCTCTGTCTCTCTGTCTCTGTCTCTCTCTCTCTGTCTCTCTCTCTCTTTCTCTCTGTGTGTGTGTGTGTGTGTATGTGTGTGTGTGTACATAATTGCACAATTGTATGTGTACAACATGTAAAGCCAGAAGTAAATCTTGGCTGTTCTTCAAGCACTACCCTCCACGGTATTTTGAGCTGAGGTCTCTCACTGGCCTGGAACTCACCCAGTAAGCTAGGCTAGCCAGCTGGTAAGCCTGAGGAATGCACCTGTCTCCACCTCCCCAGCAGGGGTACTATAGACAAGCACCAGGGTGCCCAACTTCTTTTGCTTTCTGAGTCCTGGGGATCAAACTTGTACCTACAAGACAAGGATATTACTGGCCAAGCTATCTCCTCAGCCCCTGTTCTCCAACAGGGCTGAGTTATGAAATAGCTTCATAAATTATGCTTCCTACATAAGAAAACTCTTTTTTCCCCCAATGTGCTTGGTTATCCTTTAATTTACATCAGTATGAACATATGAATATTTAATAATTTGATTTTTATCCAGTACCTCCTTTAATTTTTTGTTTGTTTTGTTTTTGATGTATACACTGCTCCAGCTGTTGGATTTCCCCTCACTTGGCTTCTGATCCCTCCAGCCTTTCCTCATTATGCCAACTGCATTCCGTTTTTATCACCGCCTTTTTGACAATTCTCCTGCCCTTCCTCCATCTTCTGCAAATGAGGGTGGTCAGCTCTTTTCTAAAACTTATCCTGAAAATGTGACTTTGTCCCTGCACAATCGATCTACTAAGCCATAATTTGTGCACAGTACTGATTTACGATTCGCCCATGCATGGGAAATGTTGGGGTGAACAGGGAATACTGGGCGCTGCAGAACTGAGATGGATAAAAATAACCAAGGTAGCTTGTGTCCACTCAGGGGGTCGCAGCACTTCAGCTCGCCGCAGCAGGATGAGCCCTGCTCATGCACGCCAGAGGCCACGACTTGCACTTCCAGACTGATATGATCCAACCCTCCTCTACCATGTCACAATCAGTCCTAAGCTCCAACTTTCTCCTCTGCTTCTGAGAGCTCTCCTTCAAGGTCAGGAGCATTTTTACCGTAGCACTTATGCTTTCCGATACTTCGTAACACGTCAGACTGCGCTGCCATCTTTATCAGGGTCTGCTTCAGTTGTTAGGGTTCGTTTTGAACCTTTCAATTCCATCTTTCTAATGCCAGATCCAGCCCATGGGACAGATGGGCCATATCTCACTAAAAGCTGTCACCTACAAAAAAGTGAGTTTCCTTTAACACAATAAGGCTAGATGTGCCTATATGGTATGTGTGCATGGGTGCCCATGCAGGTATGTGTACATGCGTATGGAGACTTGAGTTGATGTCAGGTCTTGTTCAGTTGCTTTCCAGTTCCTTTATTGAGGCAGAGTCTCTCAATAAAGTCTAAACTCACCGAGACTACTTACTCTAGCTTTCCAGTTTATCCAAGACACCCCCTGTCTCTGCTTCCTAAATTCTGGTATTACAGGCTGTCGCCATGCTTGCCTGGCTTTTATAATTGCTTCTAAGGATCCAGACTCAGCACCTCAGGCTTGTGGGGCAAATAGGTTATTCACTGTGCTATCTCATAAGCCAAAGTGTGATGTTTCAAAATAAGTATGTTCACTATGTGCTGGTCTAGTCAGATGACGGTGCTTCCGTCCCCATGCCATTGCTTTGTGGTTGGAACCATCCAGTTCCACTATCCTAATGAGTCATAAAGCTGACAGTTTATCATGAGCTGTCATCCCCATTCTAGTGTTATGTACAACACCACAATGATTTTCCTGTTTTGTACATGGAAGTCAACCTCAGATGTGGCTCTCCTCCGGTTCTAGAAATTGTGACATAGTCCAAGTAACTTTTAAAAGCAAGATAGTACTTGCAGCATGTACTAAACAAAAAGTATTCTAAGTGTTTGCAAAAAGGAAAATGCTCCTGATCATTACACACTATAATATTTTGAATTATTAGAGCAGGTGATGCCATCTGAACAATTAAAATAGGCACAATTTAAATGCACATTTTTTTTATTTTCTAAAGAAGGAAGAGTCATCATCATCATCTCCAAGACAGAGAAAGTGAAACAAATTCCCACCCTCAGTCTTGGCTTCAGACTCTCCGCTCACAGAAGCAAAGAACAGAACATAAGTGCTCAGTGCTGGGAAGAAAGGAGGCCACACCAGCCCCCACGCTGAAGCTGGCCACTGTGGGGACAGTAGGCGCCACTGGTCTTTTTACTGTCACATCACATGTCACGTGTCTGCTTTCTGATTTGGGACTGCGTTCGAAACTCAGTGATGCTAGGACTCTCTATAACCTTATGAGTCATAACCGGAGGCAAGTTAATCATGTTAAATAAGTGGTAAATATATCAGTAGGAAAAGAAGAGAGTAATTAAAATAGCATTCTCATGCTCGTGCACGTGCACACGTGTGCCATGCACACACGTATGTCATGTCCAGAAGTCAGAACACAGCCTCAGTTGTTTCTTGGGTTCCAGATACCTTCTGTTTTTGACACCGAATCTCTTTACTTTCTGTGAGGTCACTGACTAGGCTGCCTGGTCAGAGATCTCCAGGATCGGCCTGTGTCTGCATCCACAGTGCTGGGATTGCAAGCATGCACCACTACAGCCTGCTTTGAAAACAGTGTCTGTGTGTGTGTGTGTGTTTGTTTGTGTGTGTGTGTGTGTGTGTGAGAGAGAGAGGGGGGGGCAGTCTGAGAATTCAACTCATGTCCTCACCCTTGCTTGGCAAATGTGGCTGAGCCATTGTCCCAGCCACAAAGAAGACATATTTGGATAGCACCAGTAATTGTTCTTAGTTAGCACCCTTGCCACAAGAATTTGTGAGATTCCCAGTTTCGTAAATGTATAAATATTTGCCAAATATGTACAAAAGAAATCACTCAAGAGTTAAACAACAGGAAATTCAGGGGTTTTCCAAGCATACATTTTGTTTGCATTGGGGACCACGGTTCGGTGCTGACCATACACGGAGCCTCTTCAGGTTTTGGTGGTCAGGAAGATCTGAGTGTGAAACACATCCTCTTTTGAGAGATGAGTTTCTTCCTGTATCAGCAAGTCTTTTCTGCCATCCCACTCCTGCCTTCTCTGGCATCCCTCACCTGTCCCTTCTCCAAAGCTTGTTATAAGCGACCCCTGCACTCCTAGAACTTGGGATGTCAAAGTACCCGAAACCTTCCCTGATCGAACCTCGTATGACACGGTCTTATGATTGATTATCGATCTTCTTGTCAGAGTTTCTCAACAGGCAGTTCCTCAGCTTTTCTCCGTGATACAACCTAGCATGGTGCCTGACCTAGAGTAAGTACTCAATATTTATTTAAGTCAAATATTGCTTAACTAATGAATTTATGGTCAAGTAAATTATAATGAGGTATAGCCACTACATTGTCTCCCAAGGTCCCTTACACTGACACTATCTATAACATAGCCCGAGGGGCAAGAAGTCAGGGTACAGGAGTGAAGATATTCTTGAAAAGGCTCGTTAGAACCCTCTTTTGGTTGGCATGTTGATGGACAGTGGATCTTCACACTTCATAGTGTTGAGAGTCACCAAGATGGTTTGTCTTCTTTACTACTTCTGTTGTTTCCAGCATGGAGCTAGTAAAGGAACTTCTCTTCATGCCGCTGCGAGGACTTAATTGATGTGGGTCACTGCAAGATTGATGTGGTAGGGGCAATCGCTATCAATTGGAAGGCCTCTAAGCTAAGAGGATCAGCCAGCCTGCAGTCTGCTCCGCCAGTTCCAGAGAGGGAGAGCCTAGACAATTGATCTCTGCAGCTTTCAGTGATCAAACTGCAATGGATTCGAGATGTGTGCTGTTTCAAAGGCTCCCAAATGCTGATGTCGGGCCCTGCTAAAAGGAGCATAATGAGTGGAGAACCATTAAAGTGAGAGTCAATTAGCAGAGTCAGGAGACTGACACTGTGTGTTTCTAAGTAGAATTTCCATCCTTTGTATCTATAATAAAACCTTAGCGATTTTCCTGTAGGGTGACTGTTCCCCAGGGAGCTGCTTGTGTGTCGAGGAGGAGGAGGATAATAGGGAACAGTACCAGGAAGCTTCTGTCTCCCTAGGATTATTAACGCCGCCTCCCAACTTTATCAGTAAGCCATCCAAGCTATGGTTTTCCAACGTGTACCTGAAGAGTTTTATATCCATAAGAAGTAGTATGCTGTCTGGGGAATAAAAAGTTCATATCTGAGGAGTCCACTGTTAGCAAGGTGGGGTGTTGATTTTTAGAGTTTTCAGAGCTGAACTGTTTTGGGCAATTTGCCTTATGTCCCTTTCAGGAATTCTTAGCTGATAAAGCATCTCACCCCTGATTCTATCATGAAGTACTCCCTCTCTATACTCTGAGAAAAAGACCAACTTTGGAATTCACACCTTGGGGTAATAATGTCTAGGCCTCACTCTCTTACTGTGTGTTCACAGTTTGGTAGAGAGTTTCCCTCTGTGGTTTTCCATTAAAAAAATAAAAATCTAAATAGAGGATTGTATAGAGGACATCAAGTTGAACAAAATAAGGTAGACAAAGAAAGACAAACTGCATATTTTCTCTCATATGCAGAATCTAGTCTTCTAAAAAATAATAACCCTTTGGTGCAGAGGGGTGTTTATTTGGGGAGGGGAGTGATACCTAGAGGAGGCAAAAGGACACAGGAGAGGACAATGGGGAGGGTGTGGTTTCATTGGTCTTTCTGTGACAAATGACCAAAAGAAACTTTAGGGGAGAAGACATTTGTTCAGTTTACAATTCCAGGTCACAGTCCATCACTGAGGAAAGTCAAGACAGGAATTCAAGGCAAGAACTTGAAGGAAAGCTTGTTTGCCTTATGTTATCTCTGACCAGTGAACTCCCCTCTTCAAAGCCAAGAGGTATGGCAGGAACCAGGGACACTGTTCCTTTCCTAGTGGCTAGTTATCTCACTGGCTTATGCTCTGCTGGGTTCTCTATACAGTTCAGTACCACCCGCCTAAGGAATGACATTGTCCACAGTGTGTGTGTGTGTGTGTGTGTGTGTATGTGTGTTTGTATGTGTTGGGGCTCTTATCTCAGCAATCAAGACAATCCTCCACAGACATGCCCACAAGCTAGCCTTATCTACCAACTCATCCATCAAGATTTCCTTCACAGGTAACTGTAGCTGACCAGTATAGCTAGCCAGGACTGGGCAGTGATGATCAAACTACATGCTAAATACACGTATGGGAATGCCAACATTCAACTGTTACTGTGCAGTGAATATGTACTCATAAAGAGAGCTAAAATGAAATCCAAAGATTAACTTATCTTTCTAAGACAAGCTTTACCTATTAGAGTAGCACTAGATGTATAAACATGCTATGGAAACCCCACAAACATATGCAGCCCTGGTCATTGCAAAGTATTTGTCATAAGTAAGAAACCCCCATCAATGGGGTACTATCAACCACTATCTGCTCTCAGAGCCTCAGTAGTATCCCAGAAGGCCCCTCCCCTGTGTCTCATGAAGATTATCTTTTACATTCACCATATGTGAACGCCCATAACATCTTCTTGCCTGCAGCAGGTTCTTAGAAATCCTTTTATGTTATTTTGGGATGGGGACTTTGATAGTTTGGGAAGGGGACGTGTCTTTTGTTTTAATACCAAGAAAGACCAAGCAAATATAACAAAAGGAGAAATCTTGTGTAATAAAAAGAGAGGAAGGAAGTTTAAAAGGGCAGAAAACTGCAATCAAATTAGAAGTCAGGAGACACAGTGTATTGACTCTTTAGTTTTACCAGATCAGCCTTGCCTGTAAACTGATTTTGTTGAATATATATGGCAAAGATAGATGTAAATCATATTTTTAACATTTGTAACATTCATATATCAAATCATACCATTTCCCCCTAAAATATTGCCAGGTATAGTTCAAAGGATAAATAAAAGGCAAATATCAAACAAAAAGAAATTAATAAAATTTAGAGTTAAGAAAGGCAAGCCAGGCTAGAGATGAGATGAGGAAGAGTCTGGAGGTTGCAAGTGCTAAAGATCTTTCCCATCACAATGGCAGACCTTTGACTCAAGCTTATGGCTTTTTAAGCACTGCTGTTTGTTCTTAACAACTGGGAAAATTCTTGCAAGGCCTGGTTCTTTGCTGCCTGGCCTTGGCTGGAGTACAGAAAGCAAGGCCTTCTTGTGGCTACATTTCCTTTCCTTCTCCAAGAAAGTTCGTTTTCCTCCTGTGATGAACAGACTCTGGGAAGGCCCTCTAGAAATTACATTGGAGAGATGTGGGTACCACCAGAGTAAACATAATTACCCATGTCTGAGAAACCATGATCGGGGAATCAAAAGCAGTGGTTTCCTATAGCACTCTATGGCTTGTATGGCCGAGAGTGTTAGGTTGATGTGATGGTGAAGAGACAAACAAAACTGCTCTAATGACATAGGAAATGCAGTGACTCAACAAAAATAGAAATGAAGTGTTTTTCTTTCTCGTGTGATAAACCCAAAGGTGAAGAAGCTATTGAGATGATTGATGGTTCTGCCGTTTCAAAACTGAAACCAAGATATTTGTCTAGGTTCTTTCTATCTTCAGCTATCAGGAAAAGAATTAAAAAGTGAGGTGAGCACAGAGCAGATTAGAGTTACCCAGGTCCCACCAGTCTGGCCACATCCAAAGAATTGGAAAGAATGAATTAGAAAGATGGCTACAAAGAGCTGTGGCGAAACACTTCAGAGCAGTTGAGGCTTCCCCTCTCAGGTGACTCTAGGCCGTGCTAAGTTGACAAGTAAAGCTAACTAGGAAACCCTCCTCCCAAGAAGACAGCTCTGAACAGATCCCACATATCCATAGGTGAGCGTTCCTGTGTCTATTTTAGACTCTGCCCCATGACACTCTCAGTGCCAACATTACACACAGGACAAAGGCGCTGCTTCCCCTACTTTTCCATATATCACCCATGCTTTCCTTTCAATGGTCTTGATCATCTTTGCTGCCCCCGAATCCTTTCTCTGCCTAGTTTCTGTGGACTCCTCAGGGTAAAGAACCACCAGATCTGAACTAGGACTTCTGACTTCCCTCAGCTTTGCTGCATACAGCTGTGTGAGTCTGAGCAGGGCATCTTGTTGCTTAAAACCTAGTTCCCCACTTGTGAAGAAAGTAGGGCCTCTCAAACTAATCTATTGGCTCAAAGGCCCACCTAGAATCACAAGGGTGAGGCCGCAACATAAATTCCTTAGCTCCTTAGTCCCCATTTCTTCACTCATTCTTCATCCTTCCTTGATGCTTTCCAGTCCCATCTAGAAGGAGACACTATAATTGCCTTTATTACCAACTCCCATCTGCTTTGGCTGGTAGAACATCAACTCTTTCCCCAGTCACCCTCCCATCATACAAGAGTCCAGAGCTTTAGTCAGAAGGAGAGTAGTGAGACTAGAGGAAGCGCCAGTGAAGGAATCAGCATGGCAACCCACGGGCTTCTCCGTCTCCATCATGCTTCTCTAACTCCTCTGGCCTTGTCCCTATTCTACAATGTGATGGTGGCATTGCAAAATCCCAAACTTCACAGCCAATGCTGTCACTGATTACTCTCTTTGGGCCATGTTACTAAGGCCCGAGTACATTTGAATTATATAGGTAAATAATTATGTTTTTCCATCCCTAAGTCCTTCCATGTGGACAGGGAGGCACCAAAGCCTAGAATGACATTCAAGGCAAGCCTAGAAGGTGGTTTCCAAAGGATTACTTACTAAGACCACAACCCATCATGAACTGTGCTTGACAGGCAAGCCAAGAGTCAGTTATGACCCGAGAACTAGTTCTGCATTTATTGATTAACTCCGGAGAAACTGGTGCTTATTATGAAAACATATATTTATCAATGGGAAGCTTATTCATTCAGAATTCACAGAACTGGAGATATTGCTCAGTTGCTTGCCCAGCATTCATGAAGCCCTGGGTCAGATCACTAGCACTGCATCAAGCAAGTGTGCTGATGATCCCAGCCTGAAATTCCAGGACTCAGGAGGTAGAGGCAGAAGGATCTGGAGTTCAGGGTCATTCTTGGCCTCATAGTGAATTTGAGTCCAGTCTGAGCTACATAAAATCCTGAAAGAAAAAGAATTCTCTCCTGATCATATGTCTTTTAATATTAAGTTATTAAGTGAATCTTAGAAGATTCCTTGAAGTTAAATGAAGGATTCTAAACAATTGAGAAAAGTGACATTTTAAGTATTTTAATAGCAATTATTATTTTTTATTATTATCACTGAAAACTCAAATACAGGGGATAAAAGGAATATAGCAAAATTATTTTATTTTATGAATAAAAAATAGGCATATTTCCACTGACCTAATTTTGGGCATTAGTCAATTTTATTCTTTTTTGAGTTATAATAGCATGTAAATGAAAAGATTTTACTTAAATCTGACTTTTTTCCCCTCTCTTAACACAGTTAATGTGATAATTTAATTACCTATGCGGCTGTTAATGTCTACCGTAGATGTGCTAATTATGTAAAACCATTTCATAATGATCAGAATAGGGGTGAGGACTTTATCTGAGGTCATTTGAGTTCTTGTGAAGGTTCCATTAGCGTTTTGTTCATGTACCAAATTTACTGCTGTCAAATTTTAAAATCACAAGAAATTAGGAGGAAAGTGGAATGAACAGGGAAAAAATAATGTTTTCTGCAAGAAACAATTTAATGGGCTCTATTCCTAAATGTGAACAGCAGCCAGCTTTTATTCTGTGTAATTTTAGTCTATGCGCATGAGTGCTTACTTACAGGTATGTATGTATGTCCATCATGTGTATGCAGTGTCCGCAGAAGCCAGAAGAGGGTGTTATACCCCCTTGGAACTGGAATTACAAAAATTGTAACCCACCATGTGGGTGCTAGGAACTGAACCTGAATCCTTTTCAAGAGCAGCAAGTGATCTTAACCACTGAGCAATCTCCCTAGTTCCTAATCAGTGTATCATGAAGACTCCTGCTGACCAGATTCTGAGGCATTCCTACTGCAGAAGTGAATTCGAACACACCTGTTTGTGTGTTTTTATGTAGGCCTAAAAGTAGTTTTGCTTTCCACTGCTGCCCCCTCCTTATCAAGATCCAATAATGTTTATAGTTAAAGTGAATAAACAAGACCGTCTCTGAGACGTAAGAGGTTGTGGAAAAGATGTAAGAGATACAGGATGGGAAGGGGTGCTGAGAAATGTTCATTTCTGGACATGATATGACCATTGTGCTCATGAACTCCCAGCAGCAGAGAGGGAAGTTGCATACACAAGATGGGAATAAGACTGGGCCTGTCATGGATGAGGGAGGGGCTCACAAGGCTCCTACCCCTAAGCAACACCAGGCTGTCAGTGGTTGCTAGAGGACCAGAATCACATTCTGTAGCCACTGGTAAGTTGTCCTGGTTCCAGTTAGTACCTCCATCCTTGCTCTTGCAAGCAACCATAAATAAATGCAGCAGGCCACAAGGAAAGAAAGAAAAAGGCGGGGAGGGAAGAAGGGAGAGAGAGAGAGAGACAGAGAGAGAGAGAGAGAGAGAGAGATAAAGGAAGGTGAGAAAGGAAGGAGGGAGGGAGGAAGAGAGAAAGGAGGAAAGAAAAAAGAGATAAAAGAAAAGACATGAAAGTAGGAAAGAGACTTGGATGGATGGGCTCAGCAGGACAGGTTAAGGACAACTGGGAAGAATATGATCAAAGAACATTACATATGTATGAAATTGTCAAAGAATAAATAAAATGCCTAGAAATAAATTAATAAAATATTATAATCAAAAAGAAAATGCAAAGCAAATTAAAGTCCAGCTTCCTGCAGTGAATCTAGGTGAAGAGATTAAAAACGTGGAAATCACACAAAGAAAAGCCTTTCCCATGGTCAAATCTGACAATTCCTAACTGTAGAGAGTGTATGCTGTGAGCACCGAATATTTGTGGAAATCGCTTCACCTTTCAACCAGTCTGCACTGTGTGGTTCTTATCACTTTACAGTTCAGAATACTGAAATTAAAGGAGGTAAAGCAGCCTTCCGCTTACGCTTACCCCTCTCTAGCAAGCAGTGAAGGCCAAAAACAAATACAACAGAGCCTTTCAGAATCTATGTGACCCACTGTCCAGCTGGGTGCCTCCAACCACTGGGCACAAACTACACTTTGCACTCTATACTCTACACTCTGTGCTCTACATTCTAAACCGTAAACTCTACACTCTAGGCTGAACATTTTATATTCTACGCTCTACGCTTTAAGGTCTGTGCTCTATGCTCTAAGCTCTGCACTCTACACCACTCTACACTCTATGCTCTACACTCTATGCTCTACACTCTATGCTCTATCCTCTACACTCTATGCTCTCTCCTCTACACTCTATACTCTACACTCTATGCTCTATCCTCTATACTCTACGCTCTACACTCTATGCTCTATCCTCTACACTCTATGCTCTATCCTCTACACTCTATGCTCTACACTCTATGCTCTATACTCTACACTCTATGCTCTATCCTCTATACTCTATGCTCTACACTCTATGCTCTATCCTCTACACTCTATGCTCTGTTCTCTACACTCTATACTCTACACTCTATGCTCTATCCTCTATACTCTACGCTCTACACTCTACGCTCTATCCTCTACACTCTATCCTCTACACTCTATGCTCTATCCTCTACACTCTATGCTCTACACTCTATGCTCTATCCTCTATACTCTATGCTCTACACTCTATGCTCTACACTCTATGTTCTACACTCTATGCTCTATCCTCTACGCTCTACACTCTATACTCTACATGCTATGCTCTACACTCCATACACTACACTCTCCACTCTATACTCTACACTTTATGCTCTACACTCTATATGCTACATTCTATACTCTACATTTATATTCTACACTCTACACTCTATGCTCTACACTCTGTGCTTTACACTTTATATTCTACACTCTATGCTCTAAACTCTATACTCTACACTTTATACTCTAGACTCTATGATCTGCATTCTATGCTCTACACTCTATACACTCTATGCTCTACACTCTATACACTGTATACTCTACATTCTACACTCTATGCTCAACACTCTATGCTCTACAACTGTATGCTTTACACTCTATGCTCTACACTCCAAACTCTGTACGTTATACACTACACTCTGTATTTTACACTCCATACTCTACATTTTACATTCTATACTATATACATTCTACGCTTTATACTCTGTGTTCTGTCCTCTATACAATCTATACTCTATTCATTATACTTTGTACTCTATTCTCTATACTTTATTCTCTATACTCTCTACACTACACTCTGCTCTTAGCTGCAGTAGTCAGTTATAACTTTTGCATACATAACCATTTAAGAGTACATGAATAATACCCCAAAGCACCTGGGAATGTGTGTCTACTACCTGACTGCAGATGTCCAGGGGTGGTTAGAATGACTCCAGAGTCTTTTATTCAAGGGTTAATATATTAAAGTTCTATTCACCAATTTCACTGGGGCCTTTGTGCTATTCCTGTCCTTGGAAGTGTAGTTCTTCATATAAGACAAAGACTTTGTCAGGCCTTCCCCAGTTTAATAAAATGATATATTATTCCCTTAATTCTCAATGCATTTCCCCCCAGTTTCACATTTCATGTACTTTATTTACCTCAGCACACTCTCTAGTTTGAGGATAACCTCCAACCAAACCATGATGCTATTGGTGAAGTCTACAAACCAGCCTGTGTGCCTTGGCTCCTCCTTTTCCTGACTCCTCAAGTCCATGCTAAGGGGAAAACAGCATGGCCCCATTGCCCAGAGTCAGTCAACCAGTGAAGCCAGGTCTTTGACTCTGGATAGAAAATGCACACAAACCAACTAACTTCTCTAGAAATAGCAGAGAGAATTATATTCACAACCAGCTCCTAAATGAAAGTCACAGAAGATGCTCCAGCAAACCATCTGAGCCTGCGTGTTGCAGATACTCAGAATGGCGCCTGTGTCATGTACATGGTTGCCTCAGCTACCCCTATTTATCTGTTTGTAAAATTGTGTGTGTGCATATATATATAAATAATCAACTCTCATCAGGACTGCCTGGATCCTCTTCCTCTGTGGCCTAGAAAGGCCACATGGCCAAAGGAGGAAGTGTTCAAAGACCAGGCAACTGAGTTAATGTCAGGGACAGCCCCTGCTCCCCTTGCTCAGTAACCCATGTGGAGACTGAGCTGCCTATGGGCTTCATCTGAGCAGGGGGTCTAGGTCCTTTCTATGCATGGTTCTTGGTTGGTGCATCAGTCTCTGCAGGCTCCTCTGGACCCAGATATTTTGGCTTCGTTGGTCTCCTTGTGGAGCTCCTGTCCCCTCTGGGTCCTTCTATCTTCCCCATTTCCTTCTTCCATTATAGTCCCTGAATTCTGCCCAAAGTTTGACTGAGTCTCAGCATCTGCTTCAATCCCCTGTTGGGTGGAGCTTTTCAGAATACCTCTGTCACAGGCTCCAGTCCTGTTTTTCTTTTCTACCACATCTGATGTCTAACCTGTTCTGAATGAGATTTAAGCATCCTTCCTAGGGTTTTCCTTGTTGTTTAGCTTCTTCAGGCCTGTAGATTTTAGTATGATTATCCTATGTTATATGGCTAATTTTAGCTTATAAGTGAGTATATACCATTCATGTCTTTCTGTGAGGGTTACCTCACTTGGGATGATCTTTTCTAGTTCCATCCATTTGCCTGCAAATTTGACTTGATAATGTAGGATCAGATGGCAGTGGAGGAGGACTCCCCCTTTCGTTGGGCTAGAAGAAGGGGATAGGGGTGAAGAGAGAAAGGGTGGGTCCAGGAGGAAATGAGGGAGAGGGCTACAATCAGGATATAAAATGAATAAATTGTAAAAATTAAATATTAACAATAATTATAAAAAGATCACATATATCAGATTCTAACCTGAAAATCACCTGCAATCACTGAACAGCATTGAGACTGTGCTTAGCATGGCAAAAGAACTGTATGGATTTTAGTACTTTCTATAGGAAAAAAAAGGGGGGGGGGAGGAAGGCAGGGGAAAGAAGAAAAGAAAAACATTTCCTGCATGCTTACTTACAGGTTCTGCCGCAAACAGTAGATTTTAAACCAGAATAGCTTGGTTTTTTTTCTAAATAATTTCCTAAGAAACAGTCCAGTCTAGACCATTATCTTGATAGTTCCTAATTAGGTTCAATAATAAGGCTTGCATTGCTAGCCGGGGTCAGATTGGCATGTCCCCAGCATCTAGGCACAGGGGCCTTGCTTTGAGAGGGTATTGTTAGAAAATCCATTATTATCATCACCCACACTTCAGAGAAGTGGCTGTTTTGTGAATTGATGGTGTGATGTTGCCACTTTAGATAAAAGAGTCCATGAATTATTGACTTAATGAGTTAATGTTGTTTGATTCCAAACAAAGTCTTTGATGCAAGACCCAGAACTTGCAATTGCGGTGCAGGAAGGGAGTGCAGGTAATAGGCTCTGCTGCTCACTTAGGAAGCACATCAAGTGTGAAAACAGACAGGAACCTTAGAGAGATGTCACTGTCTCTCACACACATAACACCTGGCTTGGTGTGTCTCTGGCCTTAGGATGCTTTTGTCCCTGTTAATTTGCATAAAACGCAAAACACGTATTTGCAGCCTCCCATCCCCCCTGCCACTTTTAAGGTTTGTCTAGAGTCCTAAGTTGGCGGGGGTGGGGGTGGGGGTCGTCTTGGGGTTATTCCCATATAGCCCTGCTGGCTCTGTTTTTGATTGCTACTGAAAAGAAATACAGAGAAGCATATCGTGGAGAAATAAGCCAGTGTTCTCGCGAGCCATACAACAAAATGGAAATCAACTCTCCTAAATGGTGGTGCTTTTCCTCAGAGCATATAAAATTGTGGGGGAGAATAAAAAGCCCAGGCACAAAGCTGTTATTAGGCTTTCCAGAGACCTGGGGAGCAGGGGCTCCACTCCTTGGATTCCATGGGCACTCTCTCAGTGTGGCTGTGTGCCCTACTGCTGTGTATCTGCTAGCCACTAAGACAGCTTAGCCCTCCAGATCCTGTCAAATATAAAGTAGGTGTCATGTTTCCCATTTTGCAGACATAAAGACAAGGCTTCTGAAGGAAGAAAGGATGAATTATTCATAGATACAGTTAGTAGGATGGACACAGTGTTGACAAAAGTTCTAGCAGAAGTTTCGATCCCCAAACTCTATCTCTCACGTCCTGGAATTACAGAGGTGCACTATCATGACTGGTCTGTGCGGTGCTGCGAATCCAGGCCTGAGCATTGCTTATTCCAGCAAGTATTCTACCACCTGAGCTGCAACCCCAGCCCCTCTGCTCTGAATTTTTATGTTAATGATGGCTCTGTCATCCATAAACTCCTTCCTTGATCCATTCCTGCTGTGTTCTGACTCCATCTCCTTTGTAGTGAGGTACTTTCTGGTACCTTTAGTTACCCTTGCAACCCGTACTGTCCCATTTTCTTACACCCCTGTCTCTTTCTTTTCTCCTTGGGTAACCTGGTCAGTGATATGGGTCAACTTAGACTGAAGTATGGATGAAGCCCACATGTGGGTGCTGGTCATACGCAATCCACAAGCCTGCATTTCTAGAAGCTTCTTCAAAGACTCAGTAAATCTAAACCTTGTGTCTCCTTCACCTGTCTCTTTCCATCTTGTTACTAATGTGCCAAGATTCTTAACGTCCTGACTGAGAGTGTCAGTATTTCACATGCCCGTTGCCATCCCTCTTTCAATAGCTGATTGCTAACCCTCTTGGTGTTCCTTATTTTGACTGCCTTTGTCCTGACTCAGGCCCTCAGGAGTGCTGTCCTAGGCCAGTGCCACAGTCCCCAAACTGGCATTTCTGTCTTTCCCAACTCTGATGTACTCTTCAAACTGTTCTGGAACCACCTTCCTGAAATAGCTCTTGGACTCTGTGACTCTGGCTTTGTACAGCACTGATATCTGTCCACCTCATTACCTACAGAACAATGGTGAGAGGACTCAGCCAATGCCTCCAGGACTTGGGTCCCATGTGTACCTCCTCCTTGGTCTGTTGTCCTGCCTTCCCTGCCAAGGATACTCCATGGTGTTTGTTCTCATCACTTTGGCTCATGTCCTTCCACCAACTCATCAAAACCTAAGGAGGTTTTCAAAGATTTTCCCACCTAAGTCTTTCCCAGCTCTCTGAATAGAACTTAGCTTCCACCGCTATATTTAGGTGACTACCGCTGGTAATTCATTTTCTTAACAACCTTATATGGCAGGATAGGTGGTTGGTGAATCTGTCACTTATCATTATTATTTTGAGACAGGGTCTTACTATGCAGCTCTGGCTGGACTGGAACTTAGTATGTAGACCAGGTTGATTTTTGAACTCACAGAATCTCTCTGAACCTGCCTGAGTTCTGGGACTCAGTATGTGTCACCCACCATGCTTGGCACGAATCTGTCATTTATGATTCACGATTCTGTCAGATGGATTCTACCATTTTACAGGTGGAAAAGTTGAGGCTAGCATAGATTGAACAACCTGGCCAGGGCCCTGTGGGTGGTGGGCAAGGTTGCTCTTCAAAAGACATTCCTACTACCCTTCACATGACCTTAGGCTACTTTTCTCAAACAATTATTCTACTCTGTCCTCCGTGAGGAGTCTTTGGGCACAAGTTGACGAAGGCCAGTTGACTTGGGACCATCCTTTTCTGAGTTTTCTGCTCAGCTCTTCTCTTTTCCAACCTCTCTGACATTCGGTCATTGTTGCCTTTTAAGAGTTCATTATTATGGCGCATAATGCGTTCGTGGGAAGCAGTGGCTTCCTGTCGGTTATTCCTCCCCGTTTCTCCACTCAGCATTTCCTCAGTATTAACCTCAGTCATCTTCAGTTCTTGTCCTCCGAGGGCGAGAGGGAGAAGTCGATGTGATGTAATGCCACGTGGGATGGGGGGAGGGGGTGCTTAGGAAGAGGTTGAGTCTGCAAGGTACTCCTCTCCCAGCTGCCCAGCTGTCATGTCGCTCATGATCTGATCGAAAGCAAAGTCTCACACATCCTCAACTGTAATTGGAAATACCAGGAGGGCCAGGTGCCCATGGCTTCCCCAAGCTTTCCCCTATTATTCCTGTAAGTCCCTCCGTGATGCTGACCCTGTCTCTCAGCCCTTCTGGCTACTTGTTCTTCTCCCTCTGACAGGCCAAATGGTGCTAAACCCTCACCTCATCTGGCCCTTCATTCCCATTGTCTGTCTGATATTCTGCCATTGCCCTAAGGCCAAATGCTCTCTAGGGCAGTGGTCCTGTTTGGTGGTTGGTACAGTTTCATTTCCTGGACATCTCTATGCACACTTATGATGGCGTATAACTAATAATAAAAGCCGAGCAGCCTCAGGCAGCATTTTCTATTGTCAGCTCTGTGGCAGCTGTGGGGGATGGGAGGGCAGAGCAGAGTAGTGCAGGAACAAGCCTGTTCTCACCACCTACTGGCCAGCGGGGTTGAACCATGACCAGGGCCTCTGGCAGAGCCACTAGAACCTCTCTTCCTCAATACCAAGCAGCCATGGGGTCAGCACTGTTCTTCAAATGAAGTCTGTCCATTCTATGCACATCGGTAGTGAACGGGTGGTGACAGACTGCCATTCAGCACCTGTTGCTGAGTCGATGTGTCTTTCCCCACTCCTGTCAAGCTGCATGTACAACGACTGTGTGTCTAAGCAGCTTTTCGTGCAGTTGTTGTTGAGACTGGTTCTCAGGTAGCCCAGGTTAACCTTAAACTCCTGGTTCTCCTGCATCTCCCAAGTGTGGCAATAACAGGCTAGGAGCTTTTCTTGTGCTCTGCCTTCCTTCTGTGTTTTCTCCAGATGGCAAGACATGTTGGGCAGGCCATCCCGGGGTTTAGATGCAAGCATCCTAAAAAGCATGACTAGAAGGCAGAATTGAAGAATGGAAGGAATCTAGAGTTAGATTTTTCACTTCTGTTACCACTCTATACTTCCCTAGCTGTGAGACCTTGGAAAAAAAATCACTCGACCTCGGTTTTCTCTCCTGGGGTTAGAAAAAAGTGGAATGTCCTCACCCTTGCTGTTTGCTAAAAGTCCCAGGTGGTTTCTTTGTCTACTGAAAAGTGCTAAATAGTAGACAATTATTATGAGCATTCAATTCAAATAATTACAAAAGACACATGCAGAATAAACTTGCTACATACACTACTATCGGGTTGTGATAAGGTAAGGACACACAGCCGTACCAAAGAGTGAAGAATAAATAAGGTGTGTTTTACTATTTTAGATGCGTTCTGGGATTTCCAGTGTCTTGATTGATACCCAGTGCTTGACACAGCTCTGTCACAAGGGCAGCATCAATTGCTGTACACAAAGTGACCCTTCTCTAATCTTAAAATACAAATCAATGCTGACTTTTCCATCTATTCCAAGTGTGGAGCTCATAAGCAGCTAAAGAATTTCTTTGGGAGTGGAGGTAATGTGCAGGAAAAAAAAATGGACTCTAACTGGCCATGACCACAGAAACATGACTAGCAGGGAGCAACCCTTGAAATATGCATAAAATTGCATAGACTGAACGGATTGGATTTCGTTTCCAAAGTACATGTAATGGGAAAGGGGGTTATTTTTATAAAAAACAAACAAACAAACAAAACCCTTAGTTGTGGTGCCAAAATGAAGACAAACACAGCACACGAAGGAAGAAGCTTGACCTGTAGGTCAGCGCATGACCTCCTGTGGAATCTCCTTAGTGACCTCATCTGCTCCTGCCACACACACTATTGGTTAAGGGATGCCCGTTCTCACTGTCTCTCTTCTTTGCTGTGTGTGAGCCTCATCGGGTTTCTTGTGTGCTGGGCGGGGGTTATTTCAGGTGAGATAACAGCCACCTCTGAATCGCACAGCCAAATGCCCCCAGAGTCCTCCAGAAGGAGTTCTGAGGCCCTAACTGACCCATCAGAAGCACAAGATCAATTCAGAACACAAGGAGACTGAGGATGGGGCTTGACTGGTAGAGGATTTGCCTTGTGTGCATGAAGCCCTGGGCTTAATTCCTAACACTGCCTGAATCAGCTGTAGTGACAGTGCCTGTCATCTCAGCACTTGAGAAGTGGAGGTAGGAGAATCACAAGTTCAAGGTCATCCTTGACTTTAGTGAGTTTGAGGCCAGCCTAGGCTATATATATACACACACACACACACAGATACACTACACAAGCATATAGATATACACAAAAAAGTTCATGCTCTATTCAGGGAAACATTTTGCTTTAGTCAACAATTAATATGCCCTATAGCACTTTCTGGCCTCCTGGTCTATTCATTTTAACCGATAACTTGAAGGGCAAGTTCCCAGCTGAAAACAAGAAAATAGGTGGCAGTTTTTCAAAGTCACTTTACCCTGTCTCTGTTCTACATATGAGTCAACTCCCCAAAATCAGTATTTCAGGTTTCTTCATTTATGGCCAGAAGGAAAGAAAAATCAGGTTGACACTCATGGCCGTGGAGGAATCTTCCTCAAGTGGCATTTTATCTGTACAGACAGAGATAGAGTCGACTGGACAGGCAGTGAGGAAAAGAGTCACACACTTGAAAGGAACATTCTGCCCTGTGAGCATCCTACCCACCCAGGGCTGGCACAATCCGTGCCAAAGGCAGGACTCAGCGCTCCACAACAAAATACTACAGAATTAGTTTTATTGTTGTTCTTTCAACCAATTCTCCATTAAATGGATCAAGATTGCTATGGTTAGAATTTTTGCTGCTGACATCCTTAGTAGAACTGCTGGGGCTATTGAAATCACACAACCTGTACACTTGCCTTTGCTCAGGGGACTGTGCTATAGAAGGTGACCTCTGGACTGCGGATTAGGTGGCTCGGAGTTTGACATTAGGCATGCCACTTCTTGGCCTTGCAATCTTGTACAGTCACTTTGCTATTTTGAACTATGGCTTCCTCTGAATAACAACAACAACAACAACAGCCTGTGCCCTAAAGAGTATCATGACTGGACAGTTATGTCTAGTCAAGTTTCTCCATCCTGCTAAAGCAGAGGCTCTAAAATTAGAGGTTTGTGGGAACTAGATTTAAAAAAAAAAACAACCCTGTATAACCCATTTCTTCCATCTACCTTAAAAATATATGGTAATTTTTCATTAGGATATTTCACTTAAAAAAAATTACTGGCCCTGACTAGTGCAGATCTTAATGATGTTCATGAATGTTCCCACCACAGTTTCAGGTGCACATGTGGCCCCATGCGCGCCAAAAGAAATGCTGGTTTCGCACCATCCCTGCTTCCCGCTGCCATCCACATTCCTCATACGTTTTTTTTTTCCTTCCAGTCAGCAGCTGGTCCAGTGACCAGGAAGGAGACATTGAATTGACTCCATGTCCTGAGCACTGACTGTGGGACCTTTTTGCAGATGAAGATGTCAAAAGGCAATCTACAGCAAGAATGACAGTGTGATTAACCAGAATGAGGCCTAAATCAGAAGCAGCATGGACCGCTGGGAAATTAAGGCACCAATTTTCACCGTCAAGATCAGCTGTGATAGGGGCGGTATATCCTAGCAACAGCAGGAGTCTTAACCTTGCCATCGGAGCAAAAACTAATTTTGCAGTGTTATCTGTTCCAATATCTTTTAATCCAAAAAGTCTTTAAACAGAAAGTAAATACTCGCACATCTCTTTGCCTAGATCAGCCTCTTATACCTCTAATTGGGAAATCCTTAATTCGGTAAATTAAGAGATTATTGAGTCTGAACACAAATGTCATTAGCTCCCGATGCAACTGTGGGGAACCCTGTTTGGGAGACATAGAGGGATCGTAGATGTTAGCCTCAATGGCATTAATGGAGGAAATGGCACTGAGGATCAGTCTCATGTCTCTTAAAAACCAAAATTACCATATTTACTGTCCTGCAGGATGGCGTCAGGGTATGCCCTTGTTGCTGTGCTGATCTGGAGTGAACGGTGAGCAGAGCCATCTCCTAGGGTACAAGTTCACATAAAGCCATCCCACACTAGTGATGGAAGCCCCCCTGCCCTAACAGCAGCCCTTTAGAGAGGCTTCGCTCTGAGGGATTTGAACCAAGAAACATTAAGAATCAGTAGTTCTCTCCATAGCACTGGGATTAAGCTGTGTGAACGCGCAGTTTCCTTTTCAAAACATAAGTAAAATGGATACTTACTTCTTTGGTGAGCCTCATTCTCTAAGTAAAGATGAAATTGTGAACCTCCTAGGGTTTCTGGGCAGGAGGGCCTTTTCCCAGACTCCCAGAAGCCTCCTCTGAAGTAGTTTATTTTGTTTAGCTCATTGTCCAGTTGGGAGCCAAGCTTTTGTAAGTGAAACCTATGTTTTCTATGAATGAGCTTTTTCCCATTCAGTTAATTATAAGCTGTTGGCTTACTATTCATGGCTGGTAACACATAGAGGCATGTTCTTTCTGTAATTAACTTGTTCAAAGTATTTGGTAAGAACAGATACTGAATTTTTTCAAAAACTCTTCTCCGTCTTACAAACCAAGATTATAGCTTTTGTTCTTCACTCTCTCAAATGGCATATCATGCTAATTGATTGGCATATTGAATTCTCTTTGCATCCCTTGAATGACTAACACTGGATTATGGCGAATGATCTTTGTAGTATGCTGCCAATGTTTGGTGAAGAATTTTTGCATCGATATTCATTAAAAACCTTGGTTTTGTTCTCTGGTTGTTGTTATCAGGACAATGCTGGCCTTGTAGAATTTGGAAGATTTTCTTCCTCTGGAATGTTTTAGAATAATTGATATTGGCTTCACTCTAAACTGAAGAGGACACACAGTAAAGGAGAAACGCTGGGTGATTGACAGAAACATTGTCATGAATTGTGATAATCAGCATTGTTAAAATGGCCACACTACCCAGAGTTCTCTTTCCTTTCAGTCACTATAAAAAACACAGTCAGATTTTTTTCAACAAATTAGAAGAGACAATTACAAATTTGTATATGATCTCCACAAGAGGTCCTAAATAGCTAAAGCCACTGTGAGCAACTGGGAAATAGCAGGAGGCTATTCCATGCTGTTCAGCTTTCTTCTGTATCTGGTCTACACAAGCAATTAGAGATTGCTTAGGGAGAAAAGACCTTCGGTGGAGCTTCCCTACAAGCCATGGAGAGATCCTTGTGATGTAGCCTTTGTGAGTCACCGCCCATTCTGGAGTAAGCTTTTCAGCGACGCACATGCCTTTGAGTCATGGAATCATTTCTTTGGCCTGTCTGTGGTGCCTGAACCTGGAGCGGCTAATATTTGTTCATGTCTCCTGGGAAAAGTTCCATAACAAATGCACACTGGAAAAAAAAAGATACTCTTTCAAATAAAGGATATGGGATAAGAGATGGCTCAGTGGTTAAGAACACTTCCTATTCTTGATGAGAACCCAAGTTCAATTCCCAGCACCAACATAGTGACTCACAATTGTCTATAACTCTATTTCCAGGGGGTGTGATGAGCTCTTTTGGCCTCAAAGGGCACAGCATCCACACATGAATTGTGCACCACACATACATACCTGCAGGCAAATACTCATACACATACCATAGAAATAAATCTTTAAATAAGAGATGCTGGAAAAAGTGGATCTCCACACATAAAATAATGAAATTTGACTCCTTTCTCATGCCAGCTACAAAACTCAAGCCAGAATAGGCTAAAGAGTTATTGTGAAATTATGAAACCATGAAGACTATAGATCCTAAAAGATGCATATATTTTGTAAGTATTAAAAGAAAGGAATTTGAATACTTTACCATAAATTTTTAAATGTTTATGAAGATAGATATGTTTGGTTTAATTTAAGCATGTATTAAAATATCATAAATATGTACAATTTTATGTTTTATGCATTAATTCAAGATAAATTTGAATAGATTTTCTATATGAACAACCAAAAATCAAGAAACAAAAAAAATGAACAAGACATGACAGCAGGGAACCAGGCTAGACATTGTAGAGCTTGAGACCAAAAAGTGACAGGTATGCCCAGAGGTCATGGCAACCTGAAAGAGATACCACTGTAGATGATTGAAAGCAAATTCTGGGAGGGCTGTGGTGAATGAAAGGAAACCAAAGTGAGATAGCTCATTTATCTACTCAAAGGTCCCTTTGGGGTAAGAGCCCAAATACAGGAAAGATAACCACATTTCTACCCTTCCAGGGCAAGACAGAGCCCTGATTCCAGAGAAGAAAAAGTAAATCACTATGTTAGGTGTGAAAAACTCTTCCTTCCTCAAGAATCCATACTTGAGATACATTGATGGATTTCCGTGGATGCAGGGTGGTGGCACATGCCTTTAATACCAGCACTTGGAAGGCAGAGGCAGGTAGATCTCTGTGAGTTTGGGGTCAGCCTGCTATACAGAGTGAGTCCTGTGTACAGACCCCCTGTATTGAAAAATAAAAAGAATTTCCATCTACTAATCTACTCCCCACCCCCAAACTTCCTTCCTAATTCCTTAGTTAGGAAGAAAAAAAAGGCTAGGAAATTTTAATTTTTTAAATAATAATTTTAATTATTTATTAATTTTAAGCCAAATACTACACTAAACTAAATCATGTTCACAAGAGGAACCCCAACTACCTATGATGTTGAGGAAGTCACTGATTGGCAAAGCACTACTGGATTTCGTCCACACAGAGCCCCTGTGTTTTCCCCCAATCTCCGCAGCACAAATATTTCCTGGTGAGATGAAGGCCCTGGCTCAGAGACCTCTGGAAAGCCTGAATTTTGGACAGAATGCCAATGCAGGTTTGCTGGCATCTCCACTTGGCAGCGCTGCTACGGCCTGACCGCTCCAAGCTCTGTCTGAAGTCCTTATGAAAGCCAGAGCTCTTTGCCCAGAGCTCTCCCTTTCTAGACACCAGCCTGACAGAGTTATGTCTTGTCAACTCCTGCCAGCCCATTTCTGCTCCAAACAATCCACACACACCCTCTCCCCGCACCCCCTCCCATACCCCACTGCTGCCCATCCTGAGTCTCTTTTTATTCTGCCAGTGCTTGAAGCTGCAGCAGAGCACAGTGCACGCTGCAGTGAAAGCTGGTTTTTCTCTTTGTCCCACAGGCTCTGACCTGTGACTCTTTTCTTTCTCATAGGGTGACTGTCCCGTGCTTGAATTCTGGGACAGACTGCTTGGACTAAACACCAGCAGTGGCATACACTGGCTGTGTAACCTCAGAAAATCCTGGGCCTCTTCCAGCATGCCAGGTGAATAGGGTCATCATAGATTACAGCAAAAAGGCAAATTTTAGGTGTTAGGTTGACTTGGATAAGGAGGGCCTCCACCAGCTGCTGCTACATTCCTTCGGGTTATGTATGTCTCTGAAGGTGTTTCTGGAGATTAGCACCAAAAACGGAAAGAGTGGGTGAAAGTGATTGGCCCTCACAGATGTGAGGGGATCCCTGTTTCCAGGAGGATTTCACTCCCTTCCTTTTTATTTCCTGTCTTTCCTTCACCTACCATATCCTCTGAGTATAGTCCTTGAGATTGGATACTATTTGAAACTATATAACTTGAAGTGAGTCATCTTCCTCTGAGGCCACTGTTTCTTGCAGAGAGATTGTAAAGATTCAAAGGAGTGATTAATATGTAGACTCAATACTGAGTGGGAGCTCAGTGAGTAAAATCAGTGTTATTTTTAAGTGGAAATTTTCCTTCTTGAAAAATAGTCCTGTGAACTACTCCAAGCAGCCGTCACTCTGGGCAAACCCCCTGCCTCCTCACAACTGCAGCAATCCACATACTAAAGGTGCCTCTATTTATCAATTTTCTTAGGTCTTTGTGATCTAAAAGTAGCAGATACAACAGCCAGAAACTCTGAAGGCTCAGAAGCTGCAAGGGGAAAAAAAGTTGGATTTTTCTTATTCACAGGGAAATCCGAGAGGAAATGGACAGAGCCAGAACTGTGAACACGAGGTCCCTGAGTTTCAAAGCGTGGGCAAGCCAAGAGTAGCCCTGGGCAGACTTGAGAAGGCACATCAGAAGGCAAATGAATAAATGATTTAAGGTTTTGGAAGAAAGACTTCTGAAAGAAGCTTGACCTTCACCTCTGAACTTAGAGCCAAACTCAGCTGAGTGAAGGTGGGCAGTGGAGGCAAATCGGTCTGTACCAAATCCGCAAGGACCATTACCAAGGGAGGAAGCCCTGCTCTTCTTGTGGTGGAGACTGCTGACAAACACAGCCTTAAAGGCAGCCTGCAGGGAGGAAATGGATTAAAGTCAGGGACAGTAGCAAGCCTTATTAAGGACAAAAGCCAGGGGTCAAGATTGGGGACTGGCTCTCCAGGCTGCTCAGGATCTGCTCCCCTGTGGCTATAGCTCCTGTTGGGGAAAGTGGCAAGTTAACAAGGCCAAGGGCAAAAGGCTAAACAGCCCAAGCCAGCCAGCCTCACTCTGTCTCTTGCTATGCACGCTACAAGCTGAGTCACTTCACATGGCTGACACACGTCCCTCTGGTTACAGACACCTCCTCAAAGTTATTCTGCAGATTTCACAGAATTCTCAGCAAATGCATACACGGAGATAATGTTTTGATTTTTTTTCTTTTCTGAAGCGAATCCAGTCATCTAACCTAGGTGCATGATGGGAATCCAGTTGTCCTTTTATTTATTCCGGGAGTTGGCAAACAGCTGGCTGCTTACGCTACACAAAAACTATTGCTAATGCTATGAACGTGGTCAAGAGCAATGAAAAGGGAAGAAAGACATAAAACTGAAAAAATAAAAATAAAAAATTCAATATAGGTGAGAAGTGAAGGAAACCCTCAAGCTGTCTTGTATAGAAGTTCACGGGTAACAATAGACAGGCATGCCACAATGAGGAGGCAACAGGGTGAAAGGCTCCTGGCTTAAGTAGAGGGTCAAAGTCTGAAGGAGGATGTCGTTTCAAGAAATCAATAAAACATAAATAAAATGAATATTAATGTACCAAAGAGTGAAGATATAAAAAGAGAAAAATTAGTTCTATTTTTAAATAATGAAATATCACAGACATGGGAAGGCAAGAATGTGAATGAAGTGGGTAATTATTTTAGAGAAAGTACAAATTATTGGAAGTATGAGATCGTAGGACAGGTAACGGGCATGGGAGAAGCTGTAGTCCCTAAACGTGGAATACAGAGTACGGAGTGACAAGAACCGCTCTTTCCCCCTCTAAGCACAGTAGCGAGCTTTGATTCTTAAGCTGCGTGTGTGTTACTTCGGAAATGTTTTAATTTACTTAAATGCCCTGCCAGCAATAACCAGCAGGCATTAAAATTCCAAACAGGAACACCGGGTATAATTATCCATCAAATCCCATCCCCTGGAATGGTGACGGCTTCACCTAAGTTCTTTAAATGTTCATCAATCGAATTAGTTAAAATAAATATCTGTAAACCCATAAAATAAATGGACTATTTCACAGCATTTTAAAATAAAGAGTGAATTGGCTTCAATGGCGATGAGGCGACTGCTGCACGTATTGCTGAGTGAAAAGTTGAGCAGGGCCCGACCACATCGCTCAGCAGGTAAAGAAGTCTGCCCGGTCATGGGGCCTACACTGTGGAAGGAAGGAAACCATTCCTTCCCTATGCAAAGTAGAAACTGTAATTTTAAAGAAAAATTAGATTCAGTCTAGTTTCAGAAAGCATGTACTATGGATAATATATTCAGGACAGTGTATTTGTGTGTGTACATTCTTTACATACGTAAAAAAAAAGTATACAATGATATCAAATAAACTATTAACTTTGGCCACCACAGGTTCTAGGGGATCAAACTTTAGGTTCTCATGCTTGCCAGCCAAGCACTTTACTGAGTGAGCCACCTCCCTGCCTTGTGCTTTACCTTTTTGTAACCTTGTTGTAGAGATGATTTCAGAGGCTGAACTTAGGAGACATTATTGATTCCTACTCATATCCTATCCCTAGGACTAGTGCCTTCCTCTTGAAGTGAATTCAGATTGAAACTAATTCACATTGATTTTTACAATCTAAATTGCACATTCCTCCAGCTACATTCCAAACACAGACCCAGGTTCTACACTCTCGGCCACGCCTCTCGGAGGGCTCTGGTCATCAGCGTTACAGAGGGCCCTGCCTGCACAGGGGATGTTCCTCATGCCTTCAGAGCTTCGCATCACTTGGCACGGCTCCACCTGGCCTACTTCACATATGCATCAGTTGAGACCAGACCTTTCCCAGTCTCTCCACATCTCCAAGACAGAAGGACTTGGGAGCAAGCAGAGCACATAGGCGCTGAGTGAGAAGGCCGAGAAGCTGGTTGCAAGGTGTTCCGGTTGTTAACATGGCGCCTAGAGCAGAATTCACCGAGTAGACACGGTAAACAGGAACCATTGCTAGTGGCATGCAGAAATGGAAGGAAGCATGTCAGTCTGGTGAGGTTTGGGGGCGCTGAAGATGTTCTCCTGGGTAGGCATCTGATGCTCCATATTTTCAAACATGTTTCCCTAGTTTCCCTACCCTTTGAGATGATTCTCTCCCAGAACAGCCCAGGAGACAAAATCAATGGTGGTGTGGTCTCCTCACACCACCACAGAAGCAGGTTCTGGCTTGGAGGAAGCAGCTGGGGCTGAGCCAAGGTCTCAGAGGGTAAAGTCACCTTCAGGAAGGCACAGTGCCCTGGATTCCATGCCCAGGGTCCACACTGTGGAAGAAGAGAACAGATTCCTGCATGTTGTCCCCTGGCCTACATGCGTGCATGGTGGAATGTGTGTGCCCCACCGAGCATGTAACAGAGAAGCAAATGAAATTTAAATAATAATAATAATAATTAAATGGGCCAGTGAGGTGGCTCAGCTAGTCATGGTGCTTGGCACCGAACCTGTCAATCTGAGTTCTACACCCGTCCAGTTTGCCTTTCTGGATGAGGATTGATCATCTTACCCAGGGTCCTATTCTTGCTTAGCTTCTTTAGAAGTACAGATTTTAGTATGTTCATCCTATATTATATGTCTAATATCCACTTATAGGTGAGTATATACCACATGTGTCCTTCTGCTTCTGGGACAGCTCACTCAGGATGATCTTTTCTAGATCCCACCATTTCCCTGAAGATTTCATGATATCCTTGTTTTTAATTGCTAAGTAGTGTTCCATTGGGTAGATATACCACAATTTCTATATCCATTCCTTGGTTGAGGGGCATCTGCATTGTTCTGGCAATTATGAATAAAGCTGCTATGAACATGGTTAAGCAAATGTCCTTGTTGTGTACTTCAGCATATTTTGGATATATGTCTAGAGGTGGTATAGCTGGATCTTGAGGTAGTGCTATTCCTAATTATCTGAGAAAGTGCCAGATTGATTTCCAAAATGGTTGTACACATTTGCATTCCCACCAGAAATGGAGGATGGTTCCCCTTTCTTCACATACACTCTAGCATTTGTTGTCACTTGAGTTTTTTATCTTAGCTATTCTGATGTGTGTAAGGTGAAATCTCAGGGTCCTTTTGATTTGCGTTTTCCTGATATCTAAGGATGTTGAGCAACAGAGCCAAGAAATCTGGGCCCAGGAGTCTTTTCTGAGACCAATGCTCCAACCAAGGACCATTCATGGAGATAACCTAGAACCCCTACACAGGTGTAGTCCATGGCAGCTAAGTATCCAAGTGGGTTCTCTAGTAAGGGGAACAGGGACTGTCTCTGACATGAACCCAGTGGCTGACTCTTTGATCACCTCCCCTTGAGAAGGGAGCAGCCTTACCAGGCCACAGAGGAAGACAATGCAGCCAGTCCTGATGAGAGCTGAGAGGCTAGGATCAGATGGAAGGGGAAGAGGACCTCTCGTATCAGTGGACCTAGAGAGGGGCATGGAAAGAGATGAGGGAGGGAAGGTGGGATTGGGAGGGGATGAAGGAGGGGGCTACAGCTGGGATAAAAAGTGAATAAACTGTAATAAATATAAAAAATTAAAATTAAAAAGAACTTAGGTTTTATAAACAAACAGGCAAGATAGAAAGTCTTGACAAAATGTTTATCTGACTGTTTGAAAAAAAAAAACAAACGCTGTTCCTTAGCTCTTGGGTTGAAGCAGGTGGGTGGAGTTACCTCAGGGGCTGTTAGAACAATCCCAGAATTGCTATGGATGGCTGGAGAATCTGGTCCAAGGCCAGAAGGGTGTGAGAGTTCACCAGTGTAAAGGCTGGGCACCTGACTTGAGTTTGTCTAGAAAGACCAAGAAAAGTTGTTCTTGTTTTCTCTCATCTTCTGTTCCTTCCCCCCTGTCTTTCCCCACCCCTCTCTCACACTGGAGATGAATGAATGAGCATAGCGTAATGCTGTTGATGAAGGGCACTTGGTGATACTGTCAAAAGTCAATCTGACAGCAAAGACTACTTGGAGAAGGGCTGAGATGAGTAAACCAGCGAGAAACAGAACACCTGACAGTGTATTGTCTAATCCACTGTTAGACTTCTTGTATGTGAAATAATAAATGTGTGTATTATCTAGAATAACCCACCTCAACTGAACAGTTTCTAAAAGAACAAGCCATTGTGACACAAAGCACAAATCAGGTGTCAGTCATAAATATGGGAATTTCCCACCCAATAGACTTTGCTTGCTTCTCTAGGAAATGACTGCTGTTTCTAAAACCTCATGTCTCTCCCCATAACTTCTGAAGTTTCTCCTAATAACATCTTACTTATGCTAAAAATATGTGGTGTTGTGGCTTTTCTGCAGTAGCTAGCAAGCCCAGATACTCCAGAACCCACATCACTAATGGGTGAATAGTCTTGCCAGTGACACTGTGAAGATGCTGCTTTGCAGTCTGGGGATGTCGCTCTTTTGGGAGAACATTCACCTAATATGTGTAAAGCAAAACAAAACAAAGCAAAATGTGTGTTACTGTTTGTTGCCTCTCTCCAATTTTACTTCCAGTGTCCTCTCCACCTCAGCCCATTCTCACAAGCATACTGAAAGCCCAGTTGTATTCTGAGCAGAACTGTGGAAAAACATTATTTTCCCTGTTATAAAATGTTTAGGTTGCTTTGTATGAATGTGCCCATCATGCAACTGTAACTAAGAGGCTTTGATAGCCAGATACTTACAAGAATAAAGCTCATTCTCATCTATGATTGTGGTAGAAGAGTGTCCAGTCTGGTTAGGGTAGGTTTGAGGCCAGGGCCCTCAACATTTTGGCCCCTAGCTAGGGGTAGTTCTACTATCTTTAGTGTTAGATTTTGGTCATCCACTGCAAACCTCCCATGAAGAAGAGGGGCATATGGGGGAGAAAATGGGAGGGGAACAAGAGTCAAAAGGCTCCCCACTCCATCACTGGGGAGATGGTGCTCCATAGCTACACCCTACCGAGAATCCTGGGAAATGGAGTGTCTCTGGACCACCATATGCAGGATTAGAATTCAAATATCATGGACTAAGAGGAAGGTGGTGTTGATGGCAGGATAGACAGCCAACTCTACACACCCCATGTGTTATCATCCAGCTCTCCAAGCCCTATCGTTTGTGCATCAAGAATTTCCAAGCCCTTAGCACCAGGAGACCCTTTGGGCCACCTCCATAGCTGGTCCTCTCTCATGCTGCTTTGGAAGTTTGTTTTTCACATTTGTCCCATTGATCCTAGAACTTCAATGTTAATCATTAAGTACATGCTACTCACTCAGTTTTACAGATCAAAAGACTTAAGGCTTAAATAGTTTCTCCAAGATTGTTCAAGTTCTTGGTAGATGTGAGATAGAGTAGTCTCCTGGACCAAACCTTACACAGGCTTCCCTGAGGGATCCTGACCTTAGACTTGACCTCAGGCCCATTTTTATCAGGAATTATATAGGGCAATGGTCTAATCAGAATACCAGTCTTGATATCTAACTAAAGTGTCCCTTCCAACCTCCAGTGTCTGGTCAGCCTAGTCCAAATTCCCTGAAAACATATTATGATGTGTAAAAATAACTTTTCGCCAGAATTAATTGTTTACGACTTTCATCTGCTAACCTATGCCTAGTTTAGGGAGCCTTCATCTAATCTAATCTAGAATGTTTTCAGTCTCTGAGACTTACTGCTGAATAAGCTCACCCTTTCTAGCTTTTTCTGAACTCTGTCTGACTAGTTTAGTTCAGCTGTTCTGGCTCAAGCCTACTGATTCAAACTGGCTTTTCTCAGCTTCTGAATTGCTGCTCTGCTTGGCCTCACACTCACTCTAGCAATCTGTTCTAATTTCTGCTTCCTTCTTATCCTCTTGGCTCCTTCTGTCTTCACCAACATCTAGCTTGTTCTCTCTTCAACCTGTCTCTGTAAAACTCTCCTGGTAAAACTGCCTCCCCCCTCTCTCCCTCTGTATTACTTGTGTGTGTGTGTCTCCCATGTTCTCTCTATTTTTTCTGCCTTTTTAAAATTCACTTTACATCCCTACTGTAGCCCCTTCCCTCCTCTCCTCCTGGTCCTACCCTCCTACCCCCTTTCCCCTCTCCTCTTTCTTTTCTCCTCAGAAGAGAGGAACTCCCTCACCAACTCACCCAGGCACATCAAGTCACATCAGGACTAAGTGCATCTTCTTCCACTGAGGCCCAACATGGCAGCCAGCTAGGGAAAAGTGATCATCCAAGAGCAGTCAACAAAGTCCATGTCAGAGGCAGCCCCCTCTTTAATTGCTAGGGGACCATCATGAAGACCAAGCTGTCTACCAGCTACATATGTGTAGGGGACCTAGGTCCAGCGAATGCATACTCTTTGATTGGTGGTTCAGTCTCTGTGACCACCCATGGCCCTCAGTTATTTGACATTGTTGGTCTTTTTGTAAAGTTCTTATCCCCTCCATGTCCCTCTATTTTTCTCCCAACTCTTCCACAAGACTCCCTGAGCTCCACCTAATGTTTGGCTACGGGTCTCTGCATCTGTTTCCATCAGCTGCTGGTTGAAGCCTCTCAGAAGACAGCTATGCTAGGCTCCTGTCTGCAAGCATAACAGAGTGTCATTAATAGTGTTGCAGGTTGGCTCTCTTCAATGGGGGGTGGGAGGGCTGGGAGAGAGAAAAGAAACTGACGGTGGGGGCATCTCTGAGACAAGCTGGAGACCCTGAATGCTGTAGGATCCTGGGAGGATATGGGTGTGACTCTGGCTGAGACTCCTAGCAGTGGGGGATATGGAGACTCAAGTGGCACTGCTGTCTTTTAAGTTGCCTCTTTTTTTTCTCTTTTTTTCTCCTGAGAGTCAGGTGTATCCCATTTTATCAAATCTTTCTCCGATTTGGCACTTTGCCTCTTAATTAGATAACACTTTCAAACATGGATGCGCCCTTCTACAAACTAACTTTACCTTCATTGCAACACACTTCCTCAAACAAGACCATACCTACTCCAACAACCTCCTAATAGTGGCTCCTCCTGTGGGCCAAGCATTCAAACACATGAGTCTATGGAGGCCAAACCTATTCAAACCACCTCAAATGTCAAGACGGAAGCTGGGGAGATAGTTCATTCAGTGAACTAACTGCCAGACAATCATGTTCCGAAACTGTTCAATCTGAGACCCCACATTAAAAAAAAATCTAGGTTTAGTGGTTTATGTCTGTAATCCCAGACTAGAGGAAGCAAAGACAGGAAGATCCCTAGGGCTTGTTGACAGTTGGCCTGGACTATTCTTTGATCTTCTGGCTTCAGTGAAACTCCCTGTTCCAAAAAACAAAACAAAACAAAACAAACAAAAAAACAAAATAAAACAACACAAAAACGGGTGAACAATGCCCATGTCTATAGAGAGACACCTGAGACAAGCCTTTGGTCTCCACTCACAAACATTTGCAGATGTGCATTCACACATGTGGGTGCACATGAACCCACACAGTATGCATCAGACACACACACACACACTGAAAGGCAGCACAGGAAAGCTAAGGAAGCAATGAGTAGCTACACCCTCTGAATTCTCATTATTATTTGCATTATATGCTAATGAAGGTGTTGTCCCAGCCCCTTTTCTGGCTGGCATCCAACTAAATTCATCTAATTAGAGACATCAGAAGACAGGAGGAAGTGGCCACATACAGCCAGGATTGCCACTTGCCATTCAGTCCTTCCTTGCTCTTTCTGGGGTACACATGTACTCTTTCTCCCCACTTTGAGTCTTTATCTCTTCAATACCCTCTTCTGGCCCTCACATCCCCACCTCGGCACTGCCTCTTCCTCCCATGAATATACATTTCTTTGACTTAGCTTCCTGGAATGCTTTATTTCTCTCTGGGATTCTGACTGATATGGAATACATGTGGGGCACCAGAGTTCTAGCTAGAGTAATAGGCTCGGGATCACCCTCATCTCGGCATGAGCAGGCTACATCCCTAACCCATCCATCACAATAACTGTACCATCCTCCAGTTCGGAATACCCGCATCTCTGGGGAAGCCTGGCTCAGCCTGTGGTTGAAGACTGAGATTTTCTTTCTTCCTCATCTTTCTTTTGCACATGCAGATTTTGGTCCCCACTCTGTGGCTTGTGGTTCACCTGCTGAGGAGGGTCAGCATCAGTGGGGAGGTTAATCAATCCCACTGAATGCACAGACAGCATTGAGATGCAGTTTATGCAGATCAAAACATCTTCCCAGAGCTGAGGATGCACAAATTCTCATAAGCGACTGTGAGGAAGTGCCATCCTCAAATAAATGACCAGTGACTGCTTTACTCACCCTTGATGATAACAAAGTAATAGCTAACATTCGTTGAAAGTGTACCAAGCTTATTTAAAGGAATTTGCATAAAATTCTTTCATTTACCTTCATGAAGCATGTTTTGAAATTTCCTTCTTGGGTGGGACATAAAGGGAATACCTACCCCTCCTCCTAATGTCATAACAACAAACCAAGGTACAATTCTACTGAAGTTCACTTTGAGGACACCAAAGAGTTGATTAGGCTTACTTACAGGGGTGAATGGGTGTTGTAGCCCCAAAAGGTTACAACAGAAAATCTTTACCCACTAGGAATGAGGGCCTTCCCATAACTTCAATGCGGAGCCCCAGTCCCTTATTCATCTCCAGCCTACATAGCCTAGCCTAGTGGTTCTCAAACTGTGGGCTGTTGGGGGAGATCAAATGACTCTTTCACAGGGTCACATTACCACCAGGAAACACTGATATTTATATTATAATTCATAATAGTAGCAAAATTATAGTTATGGAGTAGCAATGAAAATTATTTTCTGTTGGGGGTCACCACAACATGAGGAACTGTATTAAGGGGCTGCAGGCAGCATTGGGAAGGTTGAGACCACTGTTCTAGCTTCTCCCCAGGGCCATGAGCAGTTAGGGTACAGTTGCTTACAACAGGTGGTATGAAACCACTGGATACTCAGGTGAGGGTCTTGTGACCCTCACCACCCCCCAATTGGCTATAAACAACCAACAAGCCCAGCTGGGAAGATCTTTCACAAGTGGACACAGCTGAATGTCATAAGATGGACATTTGGCTCAGAGGCTAGTCCTGCACAACAAAGGGTAAGGAGGATATGCCCAGGAAAAAGAGATAAGACGTTTGATTCTGATTTTAGAATCAGAGAACAGTGGATGAGAAGGGAACCAGCAGGTCATTGAATTTGCATTTCCTTCACTAGATAAGGGAGGAAGAGATACTCAGGACCCTGGAGCCCATTGGACCACTAACCAGCCTGGTCTAACAGTAAATTCCGGGTTCAGAAGATCCTGTTCCAAAAAATAAAAATAAAAAACAGAGATAAACATAGGTGTCTGGAGAGATAGCTCAGAGGTTAAGAGTACTTGCAGTTCTTCCAGAGGACCTGGGTTCAATTTCCAGCACCCACATAGTCGCTCAGAACCATCTGTAACTTCAGTTCCAGGGAATCAATACTCTCGTCTTACATCTTTGATCAACAGGCACACCCGTGGTGCACATACACACATGCAGGCCAAACATTCATATATATATTAGTTTTTTTAATAAAAATAAATAAACATGGTAGACACTGACTGAAGAAGAGACCCAACACAGACCTCTGGCTTCCACATACACGCATGTGTGTATATGTACACACATGAAGATTTATACATGCACACACATACATATACACACTTGCACTTGAAGAAAAACTGAATATAGTATTTTCCATAAAGGTAAAGTATTGGCTATGCTGAAAGCAAAGTAAGATTTCTTGAACCCAGAGCAGAAGCATATGGGATACTAATCCAAAAGAATGAGGGTTGGAACCAGCATTTGGCCTGGAGAAGTATGTCAGTCCTGGTTGCCTGTAATCATAATTTTAATGGGAAATGGGAGACATAGCCTATGGCCTGAATAAAATATGAATATGGGTTGAAAGCCCACTGACATTCAGGGTTTCAAGGGACAAAACTGTCAGTGAGCAAAATTGGGTAGGGAACAGCCATCAAAAGAAAACAAGCTAAAGGCTTGCCTTGGCCTTGGCTCTGGATATCTGAGGGAGAAATGAGGGGCCATGGCTTCATGAGCTGCTTTCTCCTAGGTCTAGGCTGATGTGTGTTGACACGGTGCAGACTGCTCCTGGGTTGGTAGCCATGGCCACACCTGGCACTCAAGTCCTCCTGAGGGCTCACTTCTAAGCTGGCCTTGGGTGACGTGGGCTGATTAACAGCCTAGGAAGATCCACGTTCTAATCACTGGAATTTGTCCCCGCTAACATTTCACTCTAGGTAGCAGAAGAGCTGACACATTGCAGGTGGGCCTGGTGCAGCGTCTCTATGTGGGCAGGTCATCTGAGGTGTTAACAGAAGTGTCTCTAAGGAGAGACAGAGAGAAATATGCCACAGAGGTGATGACAAGAAGGCAAAGGCATTGCAGGGCTCCTGGTACTTTGTATTAGAAGAGAAAAGGTGATGTGGGGCTGAAGAGATGGCTCAGCAGTCCTCTTGCTGAGGACTCAAGTTCAGTTCCCAGCGCTTGTATCGTGCAGCTCACAATTCTGTCAGTGAGTCCAGCTCCAGGCGATCCAACCCATTCTTCTGGCCTGCACAAGTACCTACACCCGTGCACACAAACCCACACAAACAATATGCATAGTTAAAATAAGAACAAAACCTCAACAATACATGTGAAAATATAATTTGTATAATATACAAATTCCTAAAGCTTTAAAATTGTGTCTAATAGCAAACATAAATTTTAAGGCACGAGCTATAAACACATGGCCCAGGAAACAATGTCTATAATGTGAGAAGGAAATACCAGCAGTTTTGATCAGTGGTCAAGTCACAGGTACTTTGACTTTCAGAACATTGTTCCACCTGATTTTCTGCATTCGTCATCCCAGACATGCTAACCCCTGATTTAAAGTTGGGAAAATAGAGACTACTTTTTCTCTTGTCATTTGGGCTACAGGATATGACATAAGAGAACTAAGCCTGACTATGAAGTAGTTCAGGTTTCAGACTAAAGGAAAATGATCATTTTGTCAATAAATAGTAGGAGTTTTCCAGGCTTTCAATTTTCTTCTTTCCGTGGGTATGTGTGAGGTATGCGTGCATATCTGCAGGTGTACATGCATGCATGTGTGTGTGCTTGTGGAGGACCAAGGTCGATAATAGAAATCTTTGATTCCTCTTTCACGGCATGCTTTAGGGCAGGGTCTGTCACTCAAAGCCAGGGCTTGCAGATACAGCTGGTCCTGCCAGCCAGCTTGTTCCAGGGATCTGGTTTTCTCCTTCCAAGGCTGGGTGGTGGTCCTCCTTCCAAGGACCTGTTGGTGGCTCTCAAGATCACCCTGCACTTACATGGGCTCTGGGGAGCTGAACCCTGATCTTCATGCTTCCTACTTGCTGGTAAGTGCTTCAACTACTTGAGCTACCTTCTCAGCACCACAGTTTTGCTTCAGCATGTCAAGTTTTGTGTTTTTCCTACACTGATAAGCTTTGAAGCAAGAGTCACACCTCCCCTGTACTCAAAATATCTGGAAGCTATCAGGTAAAATACATCCTACTTAGAGTGCAATAAGACTATCAAAGACAGGTTTTAGCGGGAGCGGCAAACTTTGAAACTGAGCCACAGATGGATGGTGACAGTCAGCATGTGATTTTCTAACTGCTGGCCTCCACAGGCCTCCTGAGTCATACGGGTGTCTGTGCTGACACTGTTTTGAATTCAAATCTCGGTCATCCTCACAGGCCCTGCTCACATGGCAGGCCAGCTGCATATGTCTGAGGCATACCTGTACCAGCCTCATTTTGATTCATATGCAAAGAATGACAGTCAGCTCAATGTTGTGATCTCCATATTAAGTTATCTTTTCGGCTGTTTCAATGCAGGATGTATGTCCTCTGCTGCAGCGTGGCTCAGATTAATATGTCATCTTGCGGACCTGTTATAAACCATGTCCAGTACATCCCAGCTCACAGACTGAGTCTGCCTCAGCCACACATGGACCAGGGACACTGTTAGAAAAAGAATATTAGAAAGAAAACAACAACAACAACAACAAAAAGGCTTTCCACATTAAAATGAACTGATATCACACACATACCTATAATATACTACAACAAAGCAAGGCCTTTCAAATTTTTAAAGGTTAAGCAGATCTCACTCAAGATTATAATGGTAAATGGCATTGTAAAAATATTGACTGCGGACCCAGAAACATTCTCATACACTTCATTTAAATGATGATTTGTAAAACCCATTCCCTCAAATGCTTTCAGAAGTACCTCTAACGCATGTCAGCCATTTTGAAACAACACCAGATCTGTTTTCTATGAAGACAAAACAGAGTGTTTTAGGGAAAGAATTAGAAATGTTTTTCACTACAATTTTTTTCCCTCTGCTAAACATTTACAAGACCAAGACATGAAAATGAAAGGGATTTGCTGTTGTTGTTGTTTTAAATTTCCTTAAGGGCATGCGATTCTTATTGCAATTGTACACGGAAAACTCTCAAGTGACTTTCATCCCCTTTATTGGTGGTGCAGTTCACTGTAATACAAGAAAGGGCTGCTACAATCTACCTGCTATTTACATGCCCCAAACAAATAGAAAAACAGCGAAGACATCACCTGAGTGTGAAGTGGGCTGTTCTGGTGGGGTTTTTCTCAAACCTCTAACCTCCAAATTTCAATTCAGGGTTTATTTATCAGGTAAGAAGGGACTCTGCTCTGGGGCCAAGAGAGAAACCCCAATGGAGTTTGAATCCATTCCTCAGATTGGGTTAACAAATGTCTCTTTCTCTAGGCGGGGAGCAAATCATTCAGTTTGACCCCCAGGGCTATGCTGCCTGCAAAAGCTACAGAATATGGTCCCCGTCTTCTGAGCAGTTATTTCACTTAAAATGACATCACTGAGAGACTCAAAAATAGGAAATACTTCCAGGCCTAGGTCTCTTTGAAGGACACTGAAGAATAAAAGATTCTTTCCTCAACTACTAATATGCATTTTGCAAACAGTCATTTTGCAAATCTGTACTCCACAGACGGCTCTATAGAATGCCAATTGCATTTCAATTTCAAATCAATTCCTATTTTTGCCAGAAACATTGGTCCTAAAAAATGGACTGCTCTTTCATTAGTTCAAAGGTGTGTGTGTGTGTGTGTACACATGCATGTAAATTATAACTGCAGAATATTTAAAACATTGATTATTTTTGAAAGTAGCTGTGATGATTCTATATGATGAATATATATTCTATTTCCTAAAAGATATACAATTAAACATTTGATAATTATAATCTTTAGAAATAATTTGGAGTTTTAGACATTAATTCTGGGCACAAGTCTACGAAGTTAGGATTTCCTTTGGCACACATATTTACCACTGATTTTTCTTTGCCACGGGGCTTCTGATTCACAGCCCAGTTCTTCCACTTCCTAGCTGCCTCCTGTAAATCAGCAAAATGAGAATGAGATTATCTCCCTCTTAGATCCTCAGGATTAAATCAGATAATAAATGAGAGAAAGCTCTGTGAGCCATCAGGTGTCATTGTAAGATAAAGTATCACCAAACGTGTTTTAAAGCAGACAGTGAGACACCATCACTCTCGACTGACACTCTACAAAATGCCTTTCCCCTGCTCCTACTCCTCTCGGGATTGGTGTGAAAGCTGGCCGTTCCTGACAATGGGCTCTGGATGGAAACTGTCATTTATTTAAAGACACACATCAGCGCTGCTTGCAAATTACAAAAACAAACACCTGGTACATACTAGACCAAAAATCACTGGGAGTTGTTGTTACCTCAGTATTGATACTGACGATTTTTTACCATTGTTGCAACAGAAGCAGCAAAAAATAAGTAGTGTTTTTGTGTAGTTCAATCTGTTGCCTATTGAAATCAAAACAAACCAGAGACAAGCAGAGTACTGAAGGACATAAGTCAAAGAAATATCATCATCTCAGAAGTACACAGAATGAAAAACAAACAAAAAGATTTTTATGCTCAAAAACAATGGCTAAAGACTATTGCATCTTTCCCTCATTCAGCTGCCATGTCCTATAGCCTAGATTGAAGGTTAGGTCTTTACAGAGACCTTGCTAAGCCAGTGACAAATAGGAAAGTGGTCCTGCTCACTGACATTACATATCTCTAGAATGGAACCTATGGTACTCATTTCCAGGTGCTTGAGAAACAACACAGAAACAAGGAGAAGAAATAGTAATATCTGACCTCTGTGTTTCCGAGAGGCAGCCCCTGATAGGAACTCTCTGCTATACTTCATCCCAAACACTCTGTATGTTATTTTTGGCCATGGCTGAAATAAAATAAATAAGATTTTGTTCTCTGTCTTTTTATGCTAAGGAATAATCAGTTTCTGTGTGTGCGTGTGTGTCTTTCTCTATCCCTCTGTATGTGTGTGTGTATTTGTGCATTTGCATGTTTTGTGCATATGAATGTATATGTATGCGTGTGCATGCGTGTTCGTGCATGCATGCTTGAGTGAGCGCATGTGCGTGTTCCTTTAACATTTCAGACATACTTTGGCCTTGTTACCACAGAATCAGTAACATAAAGGCAAATACATTTTCATTTATCTGTGTGGTTATTTCATTTACACAACTGATTTGTGTTGTACCTTTATCCAGATAGATCGGTTCCAACTACTCGGGCCTGACTACATAAAAATGACAGTGAGAGAAAATGAGTAAAAGGTAAAAAAAAAAAAACAAAAAAAAAAACAACCCAACAATTTCAGATGGGATTAAGTGCTAAGCAGGAAGAGAGCGTGTCACAGACAGGGCTGAGAGGGGAGCTGCTTCGAGGGTGACCAGGAAAAGCATCTGTGATGAGGTGACGCTATGTCATCAGCAAAGAACAACAGAAAGGCTCTAGCTTTGTGAAACTCAGTGTGAACGAAGTTCCTGAAGGAGAATGTGGCTGACAGTCTAATTTCTAAAGTAAGAATCAAGATCATAGTTTGACAGCCCAGCAGAGGTGAAGGTGGGCTAAGATCACAAGTGCAAAGCAGCTCTTGTTCTAAAGGAACAGAACCAATAAATGGACATATGTTACAAAGGGGGTATGTTAGCCCAGCTTACATGATACATGCTGCAGGATGGACAGACTAAGGGATTGCTAACTCCTTGAGACCGAATGTCTGTGATGCAGAAGAGAAGAAAGATTGTAGAGATCTGCTGGACTCTGGTCCTTGTTGGGGGGTCAAAGATGCTGGGTTTGGATGACTAGATATGCAACGTGACCAGCTGGAACAAGCTCCTGTGGCCATATCTCCCCTGCCATGACTCTCAAGCTGGAGGCTGACATCATCCCCTCCTTCCTTCCGTTAGCTCCTTTTGTTGTGTGTTTGGTTGCAGCAGTGAGGAAAGTTACAAAATCGTTCCTCAAGGTGTTGTCACATTTGCGAGAGGTGAAGTCCTCTGACACCCTGTTTGAAGTGAGCAGTAGCTGATGCCAGGGGTGGTAGCTGAGCTACCCAGGTGCGCCTTTCCCCACTCCGCACCCAGAAAACCACCACCGCAACAGAACTAGGGTTTTCTTGAGCTTCTGGAGGTGTCGTTACTCATCCACCAATAGAAAGTCAGGTGGTCTAAATCATAGGTCCACTCCCTGTGGGTCGAGACCCCCGCAGGGTGACATATCAGATATTTATTAATATCTGTTCATAACAGTAGCAAAATTACTGTCATCCTGTACCAACAAAATGACTTATGGTTTGGGTCACTATGACATCAGGAACTGTATAAAAAGGTCACAGCATTAGGAAGGTGGAGAGCCAGTGACCTAAACTGTTACTATGATCACAGGAATTTGGGTGCAGGCAAAGAGTTAATGTCTAACCTAAAAATACTATTTAACCAGGCCCAAACTGCTTCTCAAGTTTCTCTGTGAGATAATTGTATAATTGCTTTAACATTTTCTCATTTTATTCAAAAACATGGATGTCTAGTAATTGAAGCTTTCTATTGTTCATAAGGGATTATGGCTGACCTTTTTCCACATAGGGACAGCCTGGGCAGTTTAGGAAAACCTGGTAAGCCAGGAAAACCTGGTTCATCAACCTGGAGGAATTTTTCAAATATGTATTTAGTATATATTATTTTTTGATCACTTAATTATTCTCCCTGAGCACTATTTGGGAGAGTTTAAATTGATAAAGATTAGAAAGTTAGGTAGTATAGTTTGCTTAAATAATTATCGTTAGAACACTGCTTCCCTGAGACAGGGGAGGATTATTTAAAAGAAATACCATCTTTCAATTGCTTCTCCTGAGGCATTTCCAAAGGGCAAATGAAGGAACCAAGAGGAGTTCTGAGCAATATAGGCAATATAGTATTAAATGTCTGCCTAAAAGAGAATCGTGTGATTCAATTCAAGAGAGAAGGCTCCGCTGAGTCTGCAGGAAGAAAAAAAATAATGAGGTTTTATAACCAGCCCAAGCAGCCCTCTCCAAAATGCAGATAGAAATCTTTTCAGTAAAAGGACAAAAAAGATTTGGAGTTGAGTGGTGAAAATGTGCTCCCGTGCGAAAGCCATGACTGATGAAGTTCAGACGTGCAAGGGGTGGATAGTCAAACGCGTTCATCAAAGAACACAGGAATCTGCCGCAACCTCACCTCATTGCCTTCACTTGTTAATCCGGTGTCTGGGTGGGGATCTGCCATCCAGCGGAGTCAGGCTTGTGAGGGAACTAATGTTATTTCCAACCTGGACAGGATCTCCAGAAGAGTTTATTTTGTATTTGGAGAAGCGACAACCAGACTTAGTTTGCTCAAGTACACAGAACACGAATCCTGAGGTTCTGACCAGGTTCGTTCCTTTTGAGTACATAGAGTCCCCACATTAATTCTTTCACTCAGTGCTCCTACTAGATAGTCAAAGAATAATGTTTAAATTGACTATGCTTTAAATGAACTAGTTAAACCTTGTTTGTCTGCCTAGTAACAGAAAGGTAGGAAAACCAAGGCCAAGCTGGGGAACAATGAGACCTTGTTGGAGGTAGAAAACAGGACTTTTCTCTGCTCCAGTCTTTCTGTCTGCCTGGAAACAAAACCAATCCCAATTTCATGCTTCACACTGGGCCTGTGCACCTTACACAGTGAGATTAGTAAAAGTAACTGAATAAACTGTAATCTCTTCCACCAAGGAGCACTGTCTATAATTTTTTAGTAAACATTTTATCCCCAATTAAAAATATTTTACAATTTAAAAAAAAAATGAGGGGCTGGGGAAACAGCTCAGGCACTGAAGTGCTTGTGTTGCAAAGGTGAGGATCTGAGTTCAGGCCCTAGCACTGACATTTTAAAATATTACAATCCCAGCGCTGAGGAGACAGAGACAGGCAAACCACTAGGCCTCACTGACCAGCCAGCCTAGCACACATGGGAAGTTCAGGGCTATTTAGAGACCCTGACTCAGAAAAATGTACCTGAGGAATGGCATCCAAGGAGGTTGTCCTCTGGCTGAACCCATGTACACATATAAATACGAACACACACATACATAGGCACATAAAAATAAGTAAGTAAATAGATAGGTAGATAAATAAATACAGAAATGAAACAGGAGGCTCTTTGAGCTGATCAGTTATCTCACTTAACTTTTAAAGGAAAAGAGCACATATTTCTTATCTTAAGACAAAAACAATTAAAAAAAACAAAAAGCACACAAACAAACAACAAAATAAACCCTGAAGAATAGCGGTGGAGAGATGGAGAGATGATCAGCCATTAAGAACAATTGCTGCTCTTGAAGAGACCCTGACTTTGGTTCCCAGCACTCATGTTGGGCAGCTCACAACTCCATTTCCAAGGCATCTTATGCCTTCTTCTGGCCTCTATGGCCACCTGCACACACATGCTCATACACAAATGAGGAAACACACACCTTTACATAAACAAATAACAAAAACTGAAAAACAAGGGCAAGGCGATAGTGCACTGCCCTGAGCACCCAGCCTTAATTCTGATTGTCACAGACTTTCATGGCAGCAGTTTCAAAATGGATGATGGTATGGAGGACCTACAATGGTTTATTGGGATCTGCTCTTGCAGGATGCACAATTAATTTTTCAGAGAAGGACATCAGAACACTCCAGGATCCTTCCTTCTTTTGTAGAGAGCAGTCTTCTTTCTCGGTGTGAGTGAGCTTTGGGTTACAAAGTCCTCTGGATTTAAAGGTCAATTAGTTTGGTTCCACTTTGATTAGAAGCCATCATAACAGTGCTGCATGAGTAATTTATAGAGGCATAAATATTGACATCAATTTTTTGTCAGATATTCCGATATCATAAACATCATGTAAATCTGGGCACCAGCAATCAGTTCGCACATAATGGACTAATTTGATTAGAACTATATGGCCATACTCTTTGAGTTCCCGAGTCCCTCGCCTCTTTCGACATTAAATCATCATTTTAAATCATGCCGAAGTGTTCCTCACAGCAAGCAATCAAAAACAGAAAATTTAAGCCCATTGGATCTTTGCCTAATTTAATGATTTTCTGCAGGGGTTGTGCTCACTTAGAACCGCCAATGAGACTCTGGCCTTGTGCCTAGGAAAGACTCCATGTTACTGCTTTCCCTTCAGCCTTTCATTTTGCTCAGCAAACTGACTTTTCCCACATCAGCCAGTCAGAGGATATGTATCATATGAGTCTGTTTCTTCTCTTTAAAGTTAGTACATACAAACTAATAGATTATGCGTGATATTTTCATACACATATATTGTATTCCTTGTAGTATTCCCTCCCATTTTTATCTCCTACTCCCTTCCCTTTGCTCCATCCCTGAGCCTCATTCCAGTATCTAATAGGACTCAGCTAGCTTCTTTTTTAGTATGTGGACTTTATTTACTTATAATAAACTACATACAGTAGAAACAGCTATAAGACAACCATATGTAAAGGCTACATTTAAAATGTTTAGCTCATTTGTATTTGGCAACCTTAAAGAAAATACTGTCTATCCTGTCTAGGTAAGTTTAAAGATTTGTACCTAAATCATTCTCTATCATATCTTGTATTTGTCAACTTAAAAAAAACATCTTTCTGGACCTTAAAACATTTTCTTAAATCCTAAACAACTTAATCCTAACTGTGAAACTATAACTATCTAATCTTCAACCCCATCAGAGACTTGAGAAGGAAGTATGAAATACAGGCAAGCAGCTTCCAAAACTAAGAGATAACAAAGACAGTTGACTGCCTGGTCAGTCACCTGTTCTCTCTATATAACATTTGAGCATCATCATCAGCCGAAAGAAAGAAAGAAAGAAAGAAAGAAAGAAAGAAAGAAAGAAAGAAAGAAAGAAAGAAAGAAAGAAAGAAAGAAAGAAAGAAAGAAATCATTATACACTATGTAAATATAAATGTAAATAGACAGATGGTCTCAGAAACTTCAGAGACCTACAGAATATGGCATTTAAAAATATTTTTAATTAATTTAAGGCTTTTTTTGACTGCTCTAACCAGTATCACTGTAGGGAGAAAACAAAACTGAGTTGTAAATCACCATGTATGGTGACCTCTAAAGGAATCCTCCCTGTCCTCTTCACACAGGGAATGACTGAGGCTAGGTTGACTTGACCAACGGTTCTCATGAACCCTACAGCATCTACCAGAAGCGTTGTGAAGCATGAAAGGGCAGAGCACCAAGGGCAGGAATTCTGAAGTTCCCAGCCATGTGGGTTCTGTCAACAAGGTCAGAATCTCTCCTCCCTAACCCCATTCAACAAAATTAAGCTGCATGCCCTGAGTGTGTGCTCACTGAGAAATGACAATGAGTCTAAAAGAGGAAAGCTATCTAACATGAATTTTGTAATAGAAAGAAAAAGAAGTAGGTATGGAAATATACAGCGTAGAACAATGGAAAGCTGGGTATAAAGAGCCTGGCACATACTATGTGGGGCATATTTTTTCTCTTTTTTTGTTTTGTTTTCTGTTTTTTGGGTTTGTTTTGTTTTGTTTTGTTTTGTTTTGTGTAGCCTTGGCTATACTGGAATCACTTTGTAGACCAGGCTAGCCTCGAACTCATAGAGATCCACCTGCCCCTGCCTCCCAGAGTGCTGGGATTTCAGGCATATGCCGCTGCTCCCAGCTGTGAGGCATATTTTTAAATCCAGGAAAAATGTGGCACAGAAAGACTGAGCTGCTTAAGGTAACCCAGCTAATTAACTTAGCTTGGTGAATTTGAACCCAGGCTTCCTCCACACCTTTGCTTTCCACAACTGAGCTGTCTGGAGCCTTGAACAGAAAGGTGAAATTAAGAAAAATTGACAGGTTGTCTGGGAACATGGCTACATATGTAAAGTACATGCTACACAAGCACGAAGGCCCAAGTTCAATCCTCAAAACCTACAGTTTAAAAAGTCAGGTGTGAACTTTGTTGCCTGCTTTTTGATCACTTCCTTCTGGTGGGGCTGCCTTGCCTGGCCACAGGGGCAGAGGATGTGCTCAATCTTGTGATGTGATGTGCTGGGGTGGGTTGGTATGGGGGGCTCCCCTTTCTTGAGGAGAAGGGAAGGGGAGAGAGGGGAAAGAGGGAGAGAGTGAGGGACCAGGAGGAGAAGTGGGAGAGACTAAGATTGGGATATAAGTGAATAAATAAATTAATTATTACAGAGAAAAAAGTGAGGTGCTGAGTTTGGATGTGGTGGCATACAGCTTTAATCCCAGCACTCAGGAGGCAGAGGCAGAAGAATCTCTGTGAAGTTGAAGCCAGCCTAGTCTACTAGAACGTTCCAGGACAGCCATGGTCATGTAATGAGATTTTGTCCTCCCTCCAAAACAAACAAATCAGGTGTGGTGGTATAGACTTGTAATTCCAGCACCAGGAAAATGGGAAAGGGAAGATCCCTGGGGTTCAGCACATCAGTGAAAGACCCTTTCTTCTACGAAATCAGTGGATAGCACCCAAGAGAGACAGCTAAAATATTCTCTGAGCCCTATATGTACACATACACACATGCATGTGTACCTGCATACACAAGTGCTCTCTCTTTCTCTCTCTCTCTCTCACACACACACACAAAAACTGGGCAAAGGTTATAAGCAATTTACAAGAATGGTTCAAATTTACCAACTAGAGTGCCACCCTCCTTTTTTAGTCCCCAGGTGTGTAGTGGTACCCAGCCCTCTGTCCTAGATGCTGAGCAGGAGGAACCAGTACTCTTGCCTTCTTCAAAATTAAGATAACCCAAACAGCCACGCCGATCACCTGCACTAGATCATAGCATGCCGCCTTGTTTCTCTAAATATCATGCAGCCTCGTGATAAATGATGCTTCTGTCCTCTGTCCTTTGTATCAGAGCTGGCTGCTCTCCCACAAACAAGGCTAAAATCGTAAGCAACTGGCACAGAGTCACCGACAATATGTAAATTACTTGTAAATTACACTTGATCCCTGTAATAAATGCTGTTTGAATTTTAATTTACTAACAATATTTTAATGTGGTAATTGAGGTCATGGAAGACGTGGCTAGAGATGAAACTATCCGTAACTGTCTATTTGAAGATCACTGTGTTGCCCAGGTTTACAAAATAGTCCCAGGAAATAAAAGGAAAAGACATTACATGGAGTTGTCTCTGAACAGACAGCAAAAGGGCAGAAAAAGACACTCTACTATAGAACAGTTAGAGGGCTTGAGAAGAAACTGTCAAAGGGTGTTTGCTATTTTAAACATCTTTGCTTAGAGCAAAGGCCCTCAAACTACTGCTGGTAGTTTGATAGGTTAGAAGGTTGGTTGGTTGGTTAGTTGGTTGATAAACTAGTTGGGAGTTGGTTGCTTGGTTGGTTGATTGCTTGGTAGGTTAGTTGGTTGGTTTATTGGTTGGTAGGTAGGTAGGTTGGCTGTTTGTTTGTTTGGTTGGTTGGTTAATTGGTAGGTAGATAGATTGCTTGCTTGCTTGCCTAGTTTTTGAGACTAGGTCTCATGAAGCTCAGGCAAACCTTGAACTTGTCAGGTCAATGAGGATGAACTCCTGATCTTCCTGTCACCACTACCCAAGTGCTGAGATTTCAAGCTTCTACCACGCTGACTGGCTTATGCATTGCCATGGCTGGAACCCAGGGCTTTGCATTTGATGGGAAAGCACTCTATGAACTGAAGTACATCTCTGAATCATTAAAACATGTAGCCCCATATGTTTTAATAATTTGGGGCAACATCTCATCTCATATCTTTTATAATTAATCAACTCTGCTCCCCAGAACTCATTCATTTTGGCCTCCTCACTACCCTCCTTTTCAGTTGCACAATCTCAGGTCATCAGTTTCAGAGCCCTTGAAACTGACCCATGAGTGTAAACGTTCCTTTAAATGCTGAAGAGTGAGGAATGTGCTATAAGTTTGCACTCACTGGCTTTATAATTATTGTCATCCAGCTACTGCCCCGGGGCTACTCTTCATCCTGTATCTCTCCTTTACATGCTCTATTTCATGGTTTCCTTTGGCTTAAAGTCTCTTTTCTGTTTAGAAACCCAGAAGGCCAGAGTTCTACCCATTTCTACCTTTTAGTCAGCCTTCTCCTAGTCCATCTACACACTGGAAATTAGACAGACCAGGCTGTGATTGGAGATATTGTCATCTTTCTCCCTCCCCTTCTTTGTAGACTCCCATTTACACAGCATAACCAACCTCACAGATAGGAGATTCTGGATAAAACCACTGACCGCCAAAGCCCTGAAAACAAACCTTTAAGCTCTGCCCTTTGCCTGACGCAGTTCTAGCTTCTCTGTGCCCCCATGGAGCCATGCATCCTCACTAAAGGTCTACCTAATCCTCATTCTTCTCTCTCCCCGTTTCTGCTCTGTGACTCCATCCTCTCCATGCCCCTATCTGGCCTCCCAGCCACCCATCATGCTCAACATACTGGTCCTGACCATTTGTCCGTCAGGACAAATCTCTCCTTTAAAGGGTTTTTGGATGACTTCATTGGCACAAGTGTTTATTTCCTTCTTTCAAGTCCTGTTCAATAATATTTTTTTTCTAGAATTATATACTTCCTTTTGTGGTCTTGAAAAGTAGAAATTTCCTAAACACTTATATACACACATCTAAAAGTCATTAAAATAGAGTTATCCTATAACTAGGTGACAATGCCCCTACTACACAGCATAGGTTAACAACTAAAAGGCCTAGTTTTGGGAATGGGTTACCTTTTTCTGACTTGATAGTCGTTGGGGTCTGATATAACTCCTCCAAATATTATACAGTGTTGATTTGAATGAGAACGGTCCACATAGGCTCATTGAATACTTAGTCCCCAGTTGGTGGAACAGTTTGGGAAGGATTAGGAGATGAGACCTTGCTGGAGGAGGTATCACTGAGGGCAGGTTTTGAGGTTTCAAAAGATTTGCACCATTCCCAGTGAATTCTCCCTTTACCCTTTCTCTGCCTTTTACTTGTGGATCAAAACGTGAGCTTTCAACTCTTCTTCTCTGAAACTGTAAACCCAATTAAGTGTTCTCTTCTTTAATTTATTTTTTATTTATTACAGTTTATTCACTTTGTATCCCAGCTGTAGCCCCTTTCCTCATCTCCTCTTAATCCTGCCTGCTCTCCCTCTTCTCCTCCCATGCCCCTCTCCCAATCCACTGATAGGGGAGGTCCTCCTCCCCTTCTATCTGACTGTAGCCTATCAGGTCTCTTCAGGACTGGCTGCATTGTCTTGCTCTGTGGCCTGGTAAACCCCAACCCCATTTCAGCGGGAGGTAACCAAAGAGCCCGCCACTGAGTTCATGTCAGAGACAGGCCCTGTTCCCCTTACTAGGGAACCCACTTGGAGACTGAGCTGCCATGGGCTACATGTGTGCAGAGGTTCTGGGTTATCTCCATGCATGGTGTTTGGTTGGAGTATCAGTCTCAGGAAAGACCCCTGGGCTCAGATTTCTTGGTTTTGTTGCTCTCCCTTGTGGAGCTCCTTTATAGGCTACTTTGGTATAGGTGTTCTGTTACTGCAATAGAAAAGTAACTAGTGCACATACTGTCACTGCTCTTGATTACCTTCAGTAAGAGAGCCATGCCACGTGATTAGACCCTATTGCTGAAGACACCACATATTTGAGTCATAGAACAGGAGAAGTCAATTGCTATTGACATGGAATTTTGTCCCTACTAACTAACTTTTATAGTGCTCTAAGATATTGTGCATGCTACCAAAAGGGAGAGAAGTAATCATGAATGTTAACCAGCTGTGAACCCTGGGAGTTACTGTAAAGGAAGGCCTAACAAGATACAGCCACTGGGGCAGTTGGGCCATTAATATCATGGAAGTAGCTAACTACTTTGTGTGTGTGTGTGATTTGTTTTAATAGTCTCATACTGTATTTTTATCATACTCTTTCTCTGTCTCAAAACTCCTCCACGCACCCAACTTCATGTTCTTTCTCTTAAAAAGAAAAAAGAAACAGAAAAAAAGCCATCAAATATATGGAGTTCAGTTGTGTTGGCCAACTGTTCCAGAGCATAAGGCTTGTCCTGGAATGGTTGATATACTCAGAAACTATTTTTGGCAAGGGGATGGGGTTGTGCCTACTTCCCCTCATCCACGCAGGGATCCTGTGTGGTTTGAGCTTGTGTAGGTCTTGTGCATGTTGTTATAGTCTCCATGAGGCTGCCTGTACATCTATCTGCCCTGCTGTGTCTGGGAAAAGGCTGTTTTCTTAAAATCTTTCACCACCTCTGGCACTTACTACTATATTTCTACTCACTCTTCTGCATGGATTCCTGAGCCTTGAAGGAAAGGATATGATATGTATTCTCCCCCACCCATTTAAATTCTCTCTCTCTCTCTCTCTCTCTCTCTCTCTCTCTCTCTCTCTCTCTCTGTGTGTGTGTGTGTGTGTGTGTGTGTGTATGTGCTGGAAGCTTCTACAGTAGTGGTTTTCATATGGCTTTTCTAAAAGCCTTCAGAGTTAGCTATCCCGCCCTTCACACTGGCTTCCCATCCCACACATTCTTTAATCATCTTCTTCTAATTTCCATTTTATCTCTTTTTACCAGCAACCACTTTCTGATTGAACTTTAAGGCCTGTTTCACAAGTTGAAGCACGTACATGGAATCATTACTGGGAAGCAAAGCTGTGCTGGTCATTTCTTTTTTGGTCCTTGGGATTGAACCCAGTGCTTTGCAGATATGTTAGGCAAGTGCTCTACACCAAGCTTCTCTGGTTAATCTTGATTTTGGTCTCACTGTTGCCTGGGCTGGCCTGGGAACTCATAGCAATTTTGACAGCATTCACAAGACCTGCACAAGTTGAAAAGAGTAAAACCACAGCATGGAGCAAAGAGGTGGACATTGAGTCCCCCTACCAGCTGAGGAGCTGTTAGCAACTGGCAGCTTCTGGGAGAAGAGCAGTAAGTTTTTATTAAGGATTTGTCCTCTGCTAGGTTGAACATGCTCCAGCTGAAGTTCCAAGAGTGTGTAATTAGCACTAATTGTACCTGATGAAGGAAGGAAGGAAAGAAAGGAAGGAAGGAAGAAGGAAAGAAAGAAAGGAAAGAAAGAAAGAATACACCACACAATCAGATGGCTAGGGAAGAGGGGATGGATCTTGGAGGACTTGGGGGAAGGAGATAATTTTACAAAGTTCTCAAAGAACTAGAAAAAATGATAGAGAAAAATAAAAAAAATTATATGTCTTGTAATGTTACACTAGACTGTAAGTGTATATATGCCTCTCTGAGTATACTGAATATTCCCTAAGGCAAAAATCTGTACTTTGTTCACTTTCATAATTAAACCGGACAGTTTGGAAAGTTCTCTATGTATATATAAGCATATATGTGCATGTACGGATATGCATGTATAAGTATTTGCATATCATTCGTGTGTGTGATTGCTGTGGAAGGACAGGGCTTACCTCAAGAATGAAGAACCTGAAAGTGTCTTGTTAGTTACATAGTGTGGGTGGAACAGCTTTCAGGGGGCACGTCAGACTGAGCCCCAGACAATCTCAGCACAGGCCCTTCCACCTTAGCTACCAGAGCATTTCTACAAATCTGTTTCCTTTCTGAGGGAGCCAACATGGTCGTGTTTTGTAGACAGAGCTGGTGTAAAATGGTATCCTGCTGTGAATTTAATGTCCGTTTCGCTCATATATGATGATTAGAAAAATATATTCCTTTCTCTCTCTCTCTCTCTCACTCTCTCTGTGAGTGTTTCTGTTCATGCCTTCATTTTTTTTTTACTCCACTTACTCATCGGCAAGTGTCTTTCCATGTTCTTCCTGGCACCCTTGTTAATTACACAAATTGGATTTCTCCATATTTAAAAACTGTTTTGTTTAAGTGTAGTAAGATGCTAATATTAATATAACCAAACTGATACAAATATTTTGTGTCATATGCAACACCTTTTGGGGTTTAAAAGTTATTTTGTTTTTAGGGCTGTGCGTGTGTGCGTGCGTGCGTGCGTGCGTGCGTGTGTGTGTGGTGTTTACTTGCACATGTGCGCAGAGTCTTGTGGAATCCAGAAAAATGCATAAGATTTATTGGAGCTAGAGCTACAGATGATTGTGAGCTACCTGGGTTTGTTTGCTTGCTTGCTTGCTTTTGTTTTGTTTTTAATCTTTCCCTGAGGCTAGAAAGATGGTCCAGCTGTTAAGAGCACTTATTGCTCTGGCAGAGGAGCTGAATTCAGTTCCATGCCCCAACATGGCAACTCCCAGCTATAGCCACTGCTTTCTTCTAGACTCTCAGGGACCTCTCTACACACACACAGCACTCACTCACACTGAGACACATCAACAACAATCATATAACTTAAATCTTCAAAACTAAAAGGAGCACAATTGAAGACATCATTACACCAACCTCTAGTGCACACAAGTGCACCCACACATAAGAACACACTCTCATATATATGCACACATATACATGAATATACACACATCCATACACGTGGACACACATACATATACACACATATACATATCCACCCCCCACATATAGTCTTTTTAAGGAACATGTTGTTTGTTTCTCCACATTTGAGAAATTACTATGCAAACCATTTTTTTATAGAATGACAAAAAGTGGAGCTAGAAATGCAGAGTAGATTTTTCAGCTTTGAGGGAGCATTCTCGGGGCACTGACTCTGCATTCTCTTCAGCAGCAGAGGGTGGTGAGTGCTAGCTCCTAGGTTAGCACTCACTGCTTAGTCCTAACCAGCCATCCAGCTGAGTGGTTATCCTCACTGCTGGGGGAGAGGGTTACACTGTCTTAGTCACAGCAGAGTGATCTCAGCTGGCTGGAGGAGGCTGCCTTCCCAGGGCCTCTTTCCTCCTGAAGCCGCGCTACTAGCCACAGTGTGGATCTCCCTGCGGCTGCTGTGGCCTCCTCCTTCCTGGAGGATAAGCAAGGTTAGCTGTCTCACAAATAGCATCTCTAACATGTGGGCAATAGACCGAGCCTCTCACCCAGCTGGTGAGAGACAAGGGGTTCAAGGAGAGGCAAATCAGAGCAATTTTAATTCTTTAGAAATGCCCAGCCTCTTTAAGCTCTGCACCTTCGGAGCACCTGCTGAGTGATAAGCAGGGGTCTGAGCTCTGGGTTTGGGAGAAGCCAGTGATGAGATTCCCCCCGAAGAGGCAGAGGCCTCCCAGATCTTTAATGTGCATGCAGGGACGTGCTGGAGGAGGATAAATGTACTGTATATGATAGTGAAACAGACCCTCTGTTTTTTAGTGTTGTGAATATTGACTTCCAAATGGATTTAATCAAAATCAATAACAAAATGTACGGTAATGAAGTAATGTAAAAGGCAGTAATGTATAGGCCAAGAGGTTGACTATGGAATATATTAACAGAAAGCAGTGTTAGAAGAACAAATCACCCTGTTCTCAATTTTTCTTTGCCTACTATAAGACAAAGGAAAGTGAAGAAAGATTCAAACACTGGCCACATATTGGGTCCTTTCCAGAGCTGTAAAAATATTATCTTCTTAGCAAATTTAGTGAAATGTCATCAGAAGACAGAGGGAAAAAAATTTAAAAATCAGTTTACAGGATCATAAAACTGACTCAAAGATTCTATGATAAAGTGACTGGCTTTTAACAATACTTTAATGATTTTTCTAAGAGTTAAATGACTTTAAAATGTTTTATTATATTCTTGGAGCATGTCCAGGCACCCTAGAGTTAAATGTTAAAGGGTACAATTGTTAAGATCTGTCCACTCATTAAATCTACAACCTAATAGGTGAATGGGGTAAATATGCTCTGTAGAATTGTCCAGAAAGGTCCAAAATGGTTTTGAATAATCAAATTCTCCAATAGACAGTACAGCTTTAAAACATAGAGAAATAATAGCTTATGCTGGTATCTTCTAAAAGTCTTCTTTGGTTGCTGTTTCAAAGGAAGCCTAATGGTCTCCCAGTAACCTCCCAAAATACAGGATTTGAAGGGCACCAGTGAGAAAGGGTAAGTCCTGTACACAGAAGCTGACTAAACTCTCAGGTCTCTCAGTAATCATCCTTGCTTCTCTCTTTGTACCTTCAGCGTCCTTATCTTGTACTTGACGGTCACGCCTCTCAATTGAGCTTAGTGTTCTCCCCTGGACTGTCCCAACCCATGCTTCCAAGCACCCCTCTCCTCCTCTGCTGATTGTCTTCATGTTCTCTAGAGGAGCCTAAAAAGAGAAAGCAAGAAGAAGAGATAGTGTAAAACAACCAGCTTTCAATTACAGATGAGATGGTTGATTTGTGTGCCTTTTCTTGAAAGGGAGCAAAGGATAAGGAAAGAGAGGGTAAAAGGGGGAGAGAAGAGAGAAGGGGGGGAATGAGAAAGAGAAGAGAGGAGAGGAGGAATGGATGGACAGAGGGAAGGAGGGAAGAAAGGAGGAGGGGAGGGAGGAAGGAAAGGAGGGAAGGAGACCAGTCATGAGTTGAAGCTGAATTAATAACATTCGCTTGCATAGTCCCTTAATGATTGCTGTGAACTTCTGGTGCCAGTTTCTGTGGTGCACCTTCCTGATTTGAGACCAGCCCTGACACTTGGGTTGCTGAGGGTGGACAGCTTAGGCACAGATATCTCTGGTCTGCTAGCATTTCCTCCTGGTCCTAGGCAGACTCCCCCAAAGCAGCTGTAATACAAGCCAAGGCTCCAATTGGCCCTTTTAAAACTACTTTATACACAGGTTGCAACATGCTACCGTTAGTGGCAAATGAGGGTGGCAGCAGTTTAGGACTAATAAGGTTGTCTTAAAAGCTGTCTTTGCCTCCTCAACGTAAGGTTAGAAGCAGGGTATGTGGCAGGGTTCTTATCAAATTAATACTTCCAGGGGGTTGCACTTACATGGCATTATTTTTTTCTACCTAAACAATCCTGCCTTCTTTTATCACTGCTTTTCCTCCCCTTCTCTCACCATATAAAATAATTCAGAGGGGGGGAGACTTCCAGAATAATATATAAAGAATCAAGTTATCAAGGAAGCCGAGATTTACCACCAGGCCTCATGCCCTCCACCTAAGTCATTCAGAAAAAGAAGACTCTCAAATAGCCAGTAATTTCATTTTGACAGTTTTCAAATAATCTTTGACATTCTGCTTCTTGGTGCACAATTTTCATCAAAAAAATTAAAGAGACGCTTCCATTTGGGAATCATTTCCTTCATCTATTTTTCATTTAAATTGCACATTGGTATATTGAAGAAAGGGCTTCCTAAATCAGTTATCAAATAAATGTAGGAATGTAAATCTAAATCTAATTGCCAAGCTTATTGTTCCCCTCACAGACAGAAGAGGCTTTTTCCTTCAGCTTAAAAAAAAAAAAACCATAGTGTGTGTGTGTGTGTGTGTGTCTCAGAGGATAATTTTGGGGAGTTAGTTTTCTCTTTATACCATGTGTGCCCAGGTACAGAACTCAGGTAATCAGGCTTGGTTTTAACTGCTGATCTATCTTGCCAGATCACTCCCCTTTAAAAAAAATTAAAGAAAAAGAAAGAAGCTAAGTAATTTCTTGGCTGGTATTTCCACATCAAAGAATGATATTGTCATACTCATGCCAATTCAGTGAAAGAAAACTTCCTTATACCTATGTCAGCACACACAAGGTAACTCAGATAGTGAGACTTTGTTTCCAGGGGTTGAGTAAGTTCACACAGATTCCTTGGGCACCTGCATGTCACCGTATATTGTATGTGTAGGCTCTAAAATGGGGAGTTCAGAAGAATACAGCAAACAATGACATTCAGTTGACAGATGTGTTGTTGACTTGATAGAAAACCCTGAATTCCAAAATCTGAGGTATTTGGACTTTATCCATAAAATGATATTGATTGAGTATGAAATGAAAAGAAATGAGACAAAGCTATTTCAGGAAGATTTATGTATCATGGCTGCTTAGCAACAAGGGAGGGAGAGGGAGAGAGGGAGTGGGGATTGGATAGGAGGGGGAATGGAGGCTGGGATAGAGATCCTGGGGCAGTCATCCACAACCCAGGAAAAAGGGCCTGACCCCAACGCTCATGTGCTGACATCTTGCCCTAGGTGTCTCAGAATCGACCATATTGGGAAATATAATTTCTGAAGATGTAATTAAAGAGACCAGGCTGGGGAGAGTAGGTCCTATTTCAACATGACTAGTGACTATATGAAGAAGAAAGGGAAGAAGAAAGGGAAGGAGGGAGAGAGATTTTAAAGGAGCTTGACACCAAGTTTCAAGACCTTTGTTCAATCCCTAGGTTTGTAGGGGGAAAAAAAATCTGACTTTCACAAATTGTCTTCTGACCACTATACAAAATGTCCAAACACACAGACATATACTAAATAAATAAATCGATTTAATTTTTAAAGTGGGAAATTTGGATATAGACACACTTACAAGAAAGCTACCTGAAGATGAACTCAGAGATGGGGGTGGCCTTTCCATAAGCTAAAAATGGCTGAGGCACCTCCAGAAGCCAGGCAGTGACATGGAACATTGTTTTCCTCAGCTGTCATGCAAAAATAGCACTGAATAACACCTCAATCTCTGACTTCTGCCTTCATAATCATGCAAAACAATTCCCTAGTGTTTAAGCCATCCAGTTATTTAGCTTGCATTCCTTGTCATGACCCTGACAGAGAGAACTTTGTACCAGATTCTCACTGTGTGAAGGGAACTGGAGCCTGAAGAGAGTAGAAAGCCCTCCTCCTCAAGGACCTTCCACTCTAGTTCAAGAAAGTTAGGTATACAAAGGAACAAAGTATATGCCTGCTTTGAATAGAAGTGGGACAGGGGGGTGAGAGAGGAGGCAGAGGAAGTGTTTCGGTGAGGAGATAAAGTCCACTCCTGCAAGGTTCTGAGTGGCTGCAGGCTGCAGGCTGAGAGACCAACAGAGAGCCTGAGCAGAAAGCTGCAGTGTGTTGATACATCCAGAGCACAGAGACCTGCAGGCATTCAGATGAGGTCCTAGAGGCTGAACCAGGCTAAGGGAGCTTTGTGAGGACTTGGGGTTTTGTTGCAAACATTACAGCAGACAAATGCAGCATTATCTAAGGTGGAAAACCTATCACAGGAAGTAAGCTTCGAAAGCAGCAGTTAGATATAGGAAGAGGGCATTGATGCTTCTGAAATTGTTCGAGAAGACATGCTATTGTCCTCGTCTAAGCTGGGAGTGGATGTAGTAAGTTTCTGAAGGGTGCTGTTGGGCAGACTTGCTGGCAGATTATGACCCATCTACCATGTGCATGTGGGCTACCTGTGTTCCCCTACGTTTCAGGTTTTGGAAGGAGATGGCTCAGTCCATAAAGTGCTTACTGTAGAAGCATGGAGGACCCAAGTTCAGCACTGGAAAAGTAGGGACAGAGGATCCCAGGAACACTGAAAAATCATTCTAGCCAAATTGAAAGTCTCTGTGTACATGGAGAGATTTCTACAAAAGGAAAATAGTGGAACAAGAGTGAGGAAGACATTGATGTTTACTCTGGCCTCCATTATACACACACGTGCATGTATGGCTCACGCACGGTGCATATACACAAACACATGCAGAGGGTAAAAGAAAGAGGGAAAGAGGCCAGAACACACACAGGCATACCCATGCACGCACACACACACACACACACACTAGGGCCTCATCATGTAAAGTTTTTAATCCCTCACATACAGACATATTCCATATCTCGCTGTGTGGAGCCAGCTTGCACCCCTTCAAGACTCTGTCTGCAAGAAAATGAACACCAGATGTAGGGCCTTGACATCAACTTCCAGACCCATGAATGAAACAAACCCCATTTCCTTGTAAAGTACTCAGCTTCGGGTATTTTATTATGATGAAAACAAAAAGAGTAGAGATGTTTAGGGGGATGTTAATAAAAAGGAGCCTCAGGGTTTGAGTAGGCTTCAGCATTCCAGGATGAGCTGAGCACACAGTATGACTAAGCCCGCAGTGACGACGAGTGTTTTCAAAGGGTACCTTCCCAAGCAAAGTGCATTTCGAACAGAGACCATCTGCGCACCTCTCCATCCTTCAAAATGCTCTCTGCCTTTCCCCCTGGTGCTCTCCCTGGTGAGAGCCATTGGTAGAATCGTTTTCAAAGTGCTTGCCTTTCATCACAGGCCAAAATAAATCATAAAGTGTGGTCCCAGCTTTTGCAAGGATTGGTTCAATTGCGAGAAAGTGTATGTTTGATCCGCAGAGGCTCTCCAGGGGGAAATGTTCTGAGCAAAAGGGCAGCATTTCATTCTCTGGAAACAAACGCTTCATCGTCATCCTTCAGCCATGAAGGCTGCATCTGCACAAGGGGGGGGGGGGTGCTCAGAAGAGGGAGGCCAAGCATGGCTGAGATCACAGGGGCCTAGTTCCTATCTGATTATTCAAATTAAAATCTCTAACTTCAGCAGGTGCCCAGGTGATGGTTTCACTTGGACGGCATCTGTCTTTGTTTTCCTAGAAAAGGACTAGCATCCTTTTCTTCAAACTCTGTTATGATAGATTTTCCAAGTGTTATGCATACACCGATTCAAATCTTTTCATAATTCCAAGTAATAAATGGGGGCCACTATCAGAAGCAGCTGCCTTCTAAAGGTCAACAACCCCCCCTACTCCCCCCCATGTGGGTAGATACTTGTCTCTGATTAGATTTATAGCTTTCAATGTATCCATAATCAATGCAGTCTCAATCAAATAACTAATCAACTTCACTTCTTAATTTGATGAATTAGACTAATAAACTGCAATTCTCACAAAGAAAATATAGGCTTATTAGAGTCAACTCCTTTTCTTTCAAGGAGTGACTTTTGCAATTTCCAAAATGATCTGATCTATTTTTTTAATTATATTTAGGGATTTTTGACTAATCTAAGTTTTCTGCTGGAATATATCCAAGATAATGAGGGTTTGTGCGCCCACGGACAGGGCCAGATTTTTGGCCAGTGCCTATTAACACACTGTGGCCTCTTCAGGCTCAGCCGTACTTGTTGTGAGTGAGGTTCACCCTTGGGGGTTGTTTATCTGAGTGTTAGGGGTAACCTGAGGTGTGGTTCTGTCGTCTTTGTCCCACACTAGTGCATAAGGTAGCTGGAGCCTCCTTCACCTCCCCTCTCAGACTGCTTCTCAGAACCCGTTCTCTTGGGTTCTCAGTAACTAACAGCAGCTGGTGAGATCCAAACCGCGCTTACTTTAATTCCGTGATTACCTTTGTATCATAACCTCTCACGTATGAAAGCTGCGGAGGTTTTCAGTTTGTTTCGATCTGATCGTATTAGACTGGCAGCTGCCTTGAAGAGTGAAGTGACCTGTAGCAAAGCACGGGGCTCCACGGTCCCCTGATTTCGGCACCGTTACTGAAATTAGCACTCATGACGGTCCCTAAACAAACGCCGCTAGAACCCCACTTTACTAAGAAATCTTTGGTTCTCTTTAGCCTTTGTTACTGTTCTGACACACGTCCCCACAGGTCAAATATTTCCTAGGCAAAAGGAGCATCCTTCCTCCAGATGGCGCGCTCCTGAAGAGGAAAGGGCAGCTATGATTCCAAGGCTGGAGCTTTTGGCCTACCTCAAGCATCAGGGAAGTGGAGAGAAAGGGGAAGGCGTTGGCGACCGTGAGTGACTGATCAAGCCTATGTGATGAAGTCTCTAGATGTGACCCCGTTGGCAAATGTCTACCTCTAAAAATATTTACATTATGATTCATAACAGTAGCCAAATTACAGTTATGAAGTAGCAACAAGAATAATTTTATGGTTGGAGGTCACTACAACAGGAAGAACTGTGTTAAGGGGTCACCGTCCTAGGAACCACTGAGAACCACTGCTCTAGACAGACAATGAATGGCTTGTCATGTGGGTCCAGAAGGCTTTCGAAATGGTGAACACATGGAAGCACTCTGAGGCTGTTCCACGTAGAAGGGCCTGGAGCGCCACACCTTCACGGTATCAGCCTACATGATTCTGTGCCGTAGCCCTTTTACCCTGTGGCATCTGCAGGGTCAGAATAATAAGTCAGAAGAGGGTTCAGCTGAAAGACATTCAGCTGGTGTTGAAGAACTGCTCAGTGTGTGTGGGCTGGAGAAGAGAGCCTGTCCAATGGCCAAACAAAAATATTATTTCAAACACATTTAGAAACAAATGGAAGTTTTCTTTATACATATTCCAAGGAATGTCAGAACAAACTCACAGGAAAAACTATATTGCTTGGTGATTCCAATCATTTACCTCTTATCATCTTCAGTAAGGTAAGGAAAACCTGGTAGTAAATGCCAGCCCTGGGAAGGACTGAACACATTTTCTAGCTCAGTCCTCTTGTTGAGGCTCAGAAGGGGACATGACTGGTCTCAGCCAGCTACTTATTGCTGTCAGATCAAGAATTATACCTTTGTTCAGCGAGTCTTAATTTCACCAATCTACCTCCCTTTCTCTCTGGATAATTAGATATAAAGAGACAGGCTTTGTTCTCTATTTCCGTTTCAGGAGAAAAAAAAAGAAAAGAGAAAAAGACAACTTGGTAAATGTCACAATTGTAGTATTGCAACCCAATTCCAGCAAGGTAAGAGATGCCAAATTTCCCTCAGTCTCCCCTGTGATAGGAGGACACTGTCTTGTTCTTTCCAATCTCAGAGGTAAATGGACATGGATCTGGGGGGCAGACAGTGTCAGCAACCACATGGGGTGACAGCTCAATGGTGCTCAGTGGGGTCAAATTGACTTTATTATCACTGTGTGGATATAAATACATTATTTAAGCTCTGTGTTTTAGTCCCTCCTCCACAAAATTGGGATTCTTTAACATTAGCATTGTTGTGAATACTGCATGATTGGTATTTCTAAGTGACTTGCTTTGCCTTGCATATAGGTTTCCATAGACATTTGTATATACATATAGTATAATGATGCCAAGTTTTCCATCAAAAATACAAGCCAGAATGCAGAGGCATGCCTTAACAACAGGGCTTTTTTTCTGTTTTTCATAAGAACCTTATTTCAAAGTGGAAAACTTCTGTTGCGAATTTTCTATGGAATTATTCTGCATTATTCATACTGTTCTTTTGTTTGTTTGTTTGTTTCAAAACAGGGTTTCTCTTTGTAGCTTTGGCTCTCCTGGACTCACTTTATAGACCAGGCTAGCCTTGATATTCATCCTGTTCTTAATGGCATAAACTTTAGCTCAAAAGACAATCATGTCATCAGATAGAAGACACTATACATAGCTACTTTTTAATTTTATTTTTATTAAATACAGTTTATTCACTTTGTATCCCATCTGTAGCTCTTGCCCTCTTCCCCTCCCACTCCCTCCCTCTCTCTTCTCCACCCATGACTACTTTTTATTATTCATCACCTCAGGGCTGGGGACATGACTCAGCCTGTGGAGTTCTCACATGGCAAGAACGGAGCCCTGGCTGGAGCTTGCAGTACTGAATAATCTGGGAGTGGTGGTCCATACCTACAACCACAGCTCTCAGGAGACGAAGACAAATGAATCACAGTTCAAGGTCATTTATGGCTTGAAGCCAGCCTGGGCTACATGAGAACCTGTCAAAAGTATTATTTCAAACACATTTAGTTTTGTGTTCCCTACAGTGGGCTTTATGGAAATTCCATCCCATTGGACTGGAAGTATTGCAAATTCACCTCATGTCCCCAGTCAATACTGTTAGTAGCCGCTAGGATACACAGAATTCAGAGATGCAGCTCCTGTTTGGACTCACAGGATGACATCTGAATATGAGTTGTGGCCTCTGCTTATGAAGGTGAGAAGCAAATAACTGTTACTCATAAACATTTGAAAGTATCAGCCAAATACAGCCATGGCTCACAATGCTTGATATTGTTGGTAAATCTTTGGAGGGCTCTTCAGCAGGCTCTGTCCCTGGCAGAGGTCACAGAGCATCAGTCTGCATGGCTGTTGGTGGCAGGACACCCCTGTTACAGGTTTTATAGCTCGGTTTCCACCTGTTATCCATGGGAAAGTCCAAATGTCATGATTCATGCAGCCTTTCCGGAGTTAGAAGGAAACGAGCAGCAATTTTAATTTATTAAGAAGAAAATTCTCTTGACGTGTTGACAGACTGTCTGGCCCAGAGTTTTGCTCACTCTCTGGAGTGAGTGCATGGCATATTTCTTTTTTCTTTGTGTGTGTGGGTAAAATACACTTTGGGATGGTGCTGTTAGCTTCCTGGAGAGCTCCAATGAGTAGTTCAAAAAGATCACCTCTCCAAAATTACAACAGGATGCAAGCTAGTCTCTCTCGTTAAGAAGACTCCCTCCCAGTGAAATGCTTTCTGCTTGGCTTGAGTGAACTCTGCCACAAGGAGTAACCAGATTTGCCCTGAAGACCACAGTCCACAAACATGAAGCAGCCACATCAGAGAAGCTTAGGAAATGGCTTCCTGTGAACAGTAAAGTTTCTGCCATGGTGTCTAAGCATCATGTGCTGATGATTGATGTTATATTAATTTTGTATACTTTATAGTTCACTTATTCAGATCTTGGTAATTTCACTGCTCATGTGGGTGGGTAGTGAGGTGTTCATACAAATGTGTTCATGTGGTGTGCATGCATGTGTGTGCTTGTCTGTGGACATTAGGTGTCTTCATCTATCACTCTCCACCTTAGTTATAGAGATATCATCTATCGGTGAACCTGGACTTTGACAATTCAGCAGGACTGGTTGAACAGCCATCTCCAGGAATAAGCATGTGTGTGTGTGTGCTGAGGATCCTCATGCTCACATGGCAAGCACTTTACCCACTAGCTGTTTATCCCCTAGTCCTTTGTGATGCATTTTATCAAGCCTAGAGGATAAAAGGACAAAAGCCACAGTCGGGATGCAGTTGTCTATCTCAAGAAGCAACCACCACAGAAGGCCTATTCTGATCCTTTGTATGAAGCAGAAACATCATTTGTGATCTCTGTCATCCTCTATTGACTTTGATGGTCAATGTCAGGGCCCAGTTTGCAAAGATAGAATTGTGATTCCAAGGTAGTGCAGAAAAATTTTCAGTTTGACCTTAAAGAAATTAAAAGAAATCTATATGGGTCTATCAGGAAACAAAAATGCCTAAGAAGTAAAAGGATGAGCGATCCATGCCTCAAATTCCAGCCTGTCTGCTCTGGGGGGAAGTGTCCATCTGCAGCTGCGAAGACCCCAGCTTGGTGCATCCTCAGCCATACTGCAGGGAGTACTCAGAATAAAGATTTGTAGACATCCGTTCCAAAGTGAATCTCTTCCTTAGGGGTACCCAGTATCACAACCACTCCTGTGAATGTAGGAGTCACTTTGCTGAGTGACAGAATAAAAGAGGCAGCACACGCACGTGTGCACACATGCACACATGCGCGCGCGCGCTTGTGCGCGCGCGCGCGCGCGCACACACACACACACACACACACACTCTTTTGGTTTTGAGACAGGGTCTCACATAGCCCATGTTGGCCTCCAACCCACTGTATAGCTTAATATCACATCTGATCTGTCTGTCTCTACCTCCTAAAGGTTGGTATTTCAGGTGTGTGTCACCAAAACCAGCTTCTGTAGTGCAGGGGAATCAAACTTAGGGTTTTGGGATGCTAGATAGTCTGGTTAGTTTTTCTTGTCAAATTAACACAACCTGGAGTAACCTGGAAAGCTGAAACCTCGATTAATATCGACTCCTTCAGACTGGCCTGTGGGAGCGTCTGTGCGGGCATTTTCTTGGCTGCTAACTGACGCAGGGGGGTCCGGCAGCACCATCCTAGGCAAGTGACCCTGGGCCAAAAGCACAAGCCAGTTGAGGAAAAGCAGTAAGCAATGTTCCTCCATAGTCCCTGCCTTGCCTTCCTCCCTGACTTCCTTTGATGGGGGACTGTGATGTGGAGGAGGAACTGAAATAAACCCCGTCCTCCCCAAGTTGCTTTGGGTTTAGTGCAGCAATGGAAAACAAGCTACAACACACAACAAGTGCTCTACCAGCTCAGATCCATCCCCACCCACAGCCCGGTAACACTAAGAAATCCTCTTTACTTCCCGTCTCTGGGACTGTTTTACTAGCACAATATTGGTGTAATAACTAGATCCCCAGCACTTACATGAGAGGATCTTAAAGAGTTAAACAGATAGACCTTCTCTTCAGGGATCTATCGCTCCTGTTTATTCATAGTAGCTTGTCTTTGCAAATTTTCAGTATTATCTTATCTTAAGGCATTAAATTTTATCGCTATAATAAGTAGAAATAAAATGTGGAATTGGTAGCAAAATTTCTGGTCTGCAATAGAATTCCCAAAGGCTCCCATGTCCTTTTAAAGATTAAATACAATAATGAAAGATAACTGTGTAAAATGCCATCTCTTCTCTTCCCCATCTCCTTTTTGTGTACTCAGTCAAGAGGTCTTGCTGCCAATCATATTCTAAGAAGGAAATAGTGCTGGTCATTTTGATTCCACCTATGTTTTTAGTAGATCCTCCTCCCCTGTATCTCTTATTCCACAGTGAGTTTGATGCTAATTCTGTGTTCATAAACCTACTGAAATGGACACATCCTCTCTGATATTCTGATGTAGATGGGTTGTTAGTGATTTAGAAAATAATGGACAGAATTACTAATTTCATTGAATTATAGGGATAGTAAATTGGATGAAAAGATAACTATTTACCAACTAAACCTGAGTGTGTATATATATATATATACATACATATATATATGTGTGTGTGTGTGATATTTATTTTAAGACACAAAAACACTCTTACTTGATATGAATATTAGAGTTTTCTCAAAGCCTGATGAGCTGAGCTTGATCCCAAAAAACCACAAACCCATGTAGTAGGAGAGAATTAACTTCTTCAAACTGTTCTCTGACTTCCACATGGAAATCATGGCATGTACATGCAGACAGACAAACACACACAAACACAAACATACACACATACACAAATAAATGTTGTAATAATACTAAAGTTTTTCTTCAGATACATTTCTGATGAGTTTTATTTTGATATTCCAACATAATGACACGGAATTTTCCTATATACACTCATTTGCTCACACTCACACACAGAGGACAGGCACTAGAATTCAACAGGTCTTTTCATGTGGAAACAGTGACTTTTGTCAAATCTGTGGGGCTTTTCCAGCTTCAGGGACATTGAAACCTAGGTCCGAGCTTCAACCGCAGATAACAAGCAGATTGTAGGCAACCTGCTCTTTTTGAGTAAGCGGTCCCTGTTCCCCTCATTCTGTACTTTTCAACATGATCTCTGAGGAATCTTGCTCTCCAGTGCACACGCGCGCATGTGCACACACACACACACACACACACACACACACACTTGTCACCTGAATGCAGCCAGAAAGTAGCGGCATACCTTCACCACAGTTAAGAGACTCGGCTAGCACACACTGGCCATCTTCTAGGCATTAACGCATATGGCCACGTATTTAATTTTCCTGTCATTTTATCCTGAATACATTACTGTAGAGTAGTCTTATTTCTACTTCAAAACCATGGCAGGAAGCCAGGAGTGCTGGGCTGTAATCCTGCAGCCAGAGGCAACAGAGCCAAATGCAAGCCTCACCTTGCGGGATATCCAGCTATTCCACAGGAGCACTAACTTTGATGAGCAGATAATCTGAATCTCATTTTCTGCTTTCCCCTTTCCCTCAGTTTGCCCTCTTTGGAGGCACAATCTTATATCCCTGCTTCTTTGAGGAGTCTCATATACTGAATCTAATGCCATTTTAATGTCAGTGTTTCAACCCTGTGTTATCTTTGCCAGACTTCATGCAATAATGTTCTCTTTGATGACAACTTAGTCCAATTTTGCAATTATTCAGAACCCTTGTACTATTAAAATGTAATCCAATTCAAAGCTCTGTTCTTTACACACTGACTGCAGCAGAGTTAAAGGGACACTACCCAGCCATCTCTCTCAAAGCTCCTGACCCGCACTGGAACAGGAGTGAGAAACAGAGAGAGGCAGCAAATTCTTGTTAATTCTGGTTTTGTACGTAGGTAAGTCAAGGAGAATGAAACACCTCCCAGTCCTATTCCAGCCCTGGAAGTAATCCCAGGTCCTCCTCTTCTTCTCCCTTGATTCAGCCCTTCTCTGGCTGTCTCCATCCAGAGGCTGAGGCAGGTCTGTTCTATGGAGGCTTCCAGTCAGAGCACACATAATATATACTATGAACAGTGTCTGGCTCTCCCTAGTGTGTTCTCTTTATAAAAGACCCAAGAGGAGAGGCACCTTCCCCTGGCTGCACAGGTTTCACATGCACCCTCAGGTTGGACATCCCTAAACTTGACCCAGACAACCTTGGGGTCAACTTCCAGTTCCATTCTCCTACATGTGATTTCTACCCACCATTGAATCATTTTCTGTCAACTTGGGGTCAACTTCCAGTTCCATTCTCCTACATGTGATTTCTACCCACCATTGAGTCATTTTCTGTCCCCATCAAAGACTTCAGCATACTAAAATGGAGAAGCACTGACCATACCTTCCCCATGGGCCACAAAAGTCCATCCCCTGAACAAACAGTGGTTTGGGCTCCTCTTGTGGGCCCACCGCCTTCCCAACATCTTTTCCCAACTCTGTAGAGTAAGACACATGTCATTTCAATGGATCATCTCAACTCAGTTAATCCTTCCTGCAACATCTATAATATGCATGTATGTTATTCCTATTTTATAGATAAGGAAAATTTGTAAAAAGACTGCACACATTTATTTGTCTGTTTGTTTATTATTTGTTTGTTTGTTTTGATACAGGGTCTCACTATGTAGTTCTGACTGTCCTAGGACTCACTGTATAGACTATGCTGGCTTTAAACTCACAGAAATTTGCCTGCTTCTGCCTACTGAGTGCCAGGATTAAAGGCATGCATCATCATGACAAGACAGAATATACACCTTGCACACATTCAGACATAAGCACACACACACACACATAACACACCAGACTTCTCCCCCTATTCTCTCCACTCTACTGTTCTGTCAGGAGACCACTTTTGAAGAATGTTTTCTCCACGCTTTTGATCTAATGTTGTTCCACAAATGGACATCATTTTAGAGACAGAAATTTTGCTATGAATATACCTGTAGCAAAGCCTGGGGCTTTCACAACATTGCCACATCTCCACTGAGCACACAAAACTTCCCAGGTGTTCCAGGGCTCCTTCCTGCAATGAGAAATGCTGGGTCACATCCTGACCTTGTGCTATTTGCCCAGCTGGGATGTTTTCTCCACCACCCCCAAAGCACTCAGCTATTTCTAAACTGGCTTCTTTGCAATCGCTTACCAGGCAATAATTATACAGGTCCTCTGTTGGCCCTTGAAACAGGAAGCGCCTCAGCTCTTCTGGAGCTACAAAGGCACAAATGTCAAGGAAGAAACAACACAAGAGGTTTCTCAAGACCCCTAAATGCCCACATCTACAGTCCTGAACAATGAAAGGGCAGAGACCCAAATCTGAGGTCCTGGACATCTCCTGATATGACCTCAAAATAGAAGTTTGATCACAGAGGCTATGCTAGTAATGGCAGAGTGGGGATGGGGGATTGGTAGATGACAAAGGGGAGCTCCATGTCTTAGGGTCTCCTTGCAAAAAGCAAAGGCTCACAAACAGATCCAAGGAGCTCTGGAAGTAAAGGGCACAATTAGGAGTCAGGTAAACAACTTCTCCTGGACATGTCTAATAGATCAGGTTTGGGTGATGGTTTAATATGAAGAATATGTTTCAAGACTTTAAAAATAAAAAGATTAGGTAGGAGTCTAGCCTCAGGAAAAGGACTTTCAGGTCTTGGTTACATCTGTCGCTGGTCACTGGCTCTGAGAAAAAAAATATATGTAGGCTTAGTTCTTGATTTTTAAAATGAGAGAAATAGCTCCCCAACTGACTCCAGAAACAGTAGTTTTATATGCTCTGAAAGACAGCATCCCTCATTGAGAGATTCTGTCCCCAAGATAAAATGGAAAGCAATTGAGAAAAACAACCTAAGGTCAACTTGAGGCCTCCACATACGTTGACATATGAATACACAAACATATCCAAACATGAACAGACACACATATACAACACAAATGCTGACACACATAAACAAACATGCACACACACAAAAACACACATGCACATAAACACAAACCATATACACAAATGCACACACACACGTAAAAAAAATAAAAGCCTTAGCTTTACAAATTAGTGCAGCATGAAATCTGCCATTCAATTCAATAGCAGCACCTGTAACTGTTGTTTTATCCAGCATGCAGTTCTATCCCTTTCTTGCTGCCTTTCACAATCCAGATTTTATTATGTGCTTGTAGAATCAAAGCTGTTTTTTAAGACCATCTAAAATTATTTCTGTTCCTCCCCCCTCCCGTTTATGCTCTTATCTTTGTCTTAAGTCAACGCTCTGTTATTTTCCTTCCACTTTTTAATTGGCTTCCCACTTTCTTAACAGTTAATTAATTCATTGCAAAATAGCAGGTGTAAGCTTTGATCGTAGAATGGTTTCCTACAAATGTGACCCCCTGGCTGGAGATCTTCCCAGACCTTGGAACCTTCTGCCATTTTCTCTGTAATTTGCCTGATGGTTGGTACCCCTTTCTTGGTATCTAATTGGTATCCCAATGTTTTGCCTCTCTTACTAGTTTGCAGTTTCCCCGGGAAGGGGGTGCTGATTTTATTTCTGTAAGTGCCCTGTATGTAGAGTCTAGTTAATAATAAAAGCAGGTGGTTCACTTGTCTCTCTACCTGCTTTGTTGCCTAGCAGGGAGAAAGAAAGAAATGAAAAAGAAGGAAGGAAATTGAATTACACAATTCATCTTGACTAAAGTTCTGTTGAGGAAAAAAAAAAAAACGCCATTTAGTCTTAAGAATGTCTTTCTTTCTTCTTTTTTTTTTCCTAATTTCAAAGCAGAATGAAATTCCAGGAAAATGATATCAAGGAAAGCCTACTGCTTCAACACTCAGTGGACATAAATATGACCAATAAGATGATATTCCTATGAGCAAATCCATCAATAACCAGCAGCAACTCCTACCTAAGGATGCTGAAGAGAATAAAATCATACACGAAACTCAGTGAAGCCAGTATCTTCTCATTCTGCTGAACATGTACTCATCGCATCAACAATGTCATTATACTGAGCTAACTCTGATCACTCAGCTGGATGCAAAGTCCTTCAGAGAGCATTTATCTTCTCTTGGTAAAACTAGGGGACACACACACACACACGCTCATACACACACATCTTCCAGCATATTTGAGGTTTTATTTTTGTTGTGCTTATACACCTTCCGACGCTGTGGTTTTTCTCAGTCTCCATAAAGAACTAAAGCAACATGTCTCCCCTTCCAGACCTCCGCCTTTAAAGCTCTGATTTATGGTCTGAGGCCTTGAAGACAGTGTTTTACATAGCACAGCATAGCGGGCAGCTGGAGTCCCTGAAGGTGAGTGTATCATCTGAAAGGGTTTTAATGCAGCGAAGGAAGAAGTACTACCTCCCGGTAATCACATGATCAGCACACCTAAATGGACAGCCTGGGTCTGCATATTTAAACCCGCAGCCGGAGAGGCATCCCTGTTTGCACAGTGCTGTCCCGTGGCAGAATTACACAGCTCGCCATGGCTGCAGCCAGATAATTATTATTGATTCGCTCTCAAGCTGTCAATCTGGGGACAGCTCTGAGGCAGCTGGTGATGGACAGGGGGAGGATTGGACAGCCACCATCCAAGGAGGAAACTTCATCTCGAAAATGAACTTAGATGAGATGGTGCCGGTGGATAAGGGTAATTGATGATTGTTTCAGAGTGAAGCAAGGGAGGCAGGAAGATTTTGAAAAAAGGAAAGGCTTCTTGGCATTCATCTTGCTGTCCTTAGTAGAGTATCTAAGGGCCATCTGCAAATTCCATCAAGTTTTTGTGCAGTTTTACACAATAAGGCTGTTACTATTACTATGCCACCATAATTAGAAAAAAATAACTCAAATAAAGAGAGTAATTTCAGGCTGGAGAAATGGCTTAGCTGATAAAATGCTTTCCATGGAAGCATGAGGACCAGAGTCAGATCCTCAGCACCACTCAAAAAGTCTGAGTGTGTGGCACATGCCTGGGAGCCTGGCACTGGAGAGGCAGAGACAGGAAGAACTGGGCGATGCTTTAACCAGCCCAGCTTACTAGTCATTGATTCCAGGTCCAAGTTCGAGACCCTGTCTCAATAAACGAGGTGGGTGACACCTCTGAAGGAATGATGCCTGAGGCTGTCCCTTTGTCTCCACAAGTACACGCACGCAAATAGACATGGACGCACACATATGCACATGCACAACACCCTCCAGAAAGTTTTTGTTAAATATAGGCATTTTCCCATATACCTTGAGGCTTGTACATGTATGAAATGCAGGCACATAAATTGTACTTGAAGACGTACTTGAATGTATCTGTGAGGTCATTTCTTCTTTTCAGGGCACTCTCTGCAGCCATTTGATCCTTTGACAAATACCTATTAAGCTCCTAATATTTGCAAGGCGATCCACTCCCCTGAGCATGTTAGGTAAGCCATCAAACAGCAGCTGACAACTTGATAGATGGGTGAATTGAAGCACCAAGCAAGCTAAGTAACCGGCCTAAACTCACGGATCTCATTAGAGGCTGAACTAAGCATGGGTTTCACACACTTTCCATGACTAGGAGCCTCATTCACTAAGAATTATCTCCACTTATTGAATGATTATTTTGAGCAAACTCTTGTAGATTATCACATTTAGAATTTAAAATGAAAAAAAAAAAAAAACGGTTTGCGTGATCACTTTCTTACGGATATGGAAACAAGCCTCACAGAGTCTCTGGACTCCCAGGCTCCCCTGTGGGGTGCTAAAACACAGGCAATTATGTCTAGGTATGGGGCTGCTTTACCAGCTATCAGCACCAAGTTGAGCCCATGGTTCAGCAGACGGCCCTTCCTGCCTGAGAAACTTTCTAAGATGTACTCCGCCAAAGCCTCAAGACCAGATACCCGGTAGCGTTGATTAGTTTATATTGTCAACCTGACACGATATAGAATTATCTGAAAAGAAGAAACCCCTATTGAAGACCTGCCTCCATCCAACTGGCCTGTGGGCACATCTGTGTGGGCATTTTTCTAGATTGCTAATTGATGTAGGAGGGGCCAGCCACTCTGGGCAGAACCATTCCAAGGCAGGTCACCTTGGGCTGTCTAAGAACGCTAACTACATTTAGATCAGTGAAGGAGTCAGGAAGCAGTGTTCCTCCATAGTTCCTGCCATGACTTCCTTCTTGACTTCCCACTTCCCTTGATGGAAGTGCAATGTGAAGTAAACCTTGTCCTCCCCAAGTTTGCTTTGGGTCATGGTGCTTATCACTGCAACCGAAAAGCTAACTGATATTACCACTGAATTTCCCCATAAAAATTGAGGGCACTAGAGCCCTTCTTCCTTCCTCCAGTCTGTAATGGATCAGCAGGCCAGCCTGCAGGGAGCCTATTTTGAATTGGTCTACATAAAAGATGAACTCAGTCTTCATAGCTGTTTTTGCACATTGCAGTTATGGCTTTATTTTTTGTCACTAAGTCGAGGGCATCTAGAAAAATTGGAGGAGTCTCACTGATATTTAAATTTTATTATAAATATCTTTTTTATTGTTTTAAGTAAATACACGTGGATTCGGAGTCTGACAGAACTAGCTTTCAATGCTCTGTGTCCAACTCTACCATCTACTAGTTCTGGCCAAAGCTTAAAGCCTGCCTCAATTCATTTTATCAGTAAGCCTTGAAAGGATGGTTTCTTTCAAAGGTTTTTGGGATCTATCTGAATCAAAGAGTAATTCTTCCCTCATGGGAGGAGGCCAAGATAGTCCTTTGCAGTTCTGAAAGCTTCTTGTCTGTCTCGGGAGACAATAAGGTCATAGAGGACACATTGGCCATTCTGTGTTGTGTTCCACAAAATTTAAGCTGTGACCTGAGGCCAGGCTCCTTCGGTAGACCACTCTGACAGCTCAAGTCAACCATCTCCCCATGCCCTAGGGTGGGAGGTGTTCTAATTCCCGCTAGGTACCAGTTATGAGGTACGCTCAGGACAGCCAACCCTCCTCCCATTCCTGGGAAGTGCTGAGACAAGGCCCTACCTCCTTCCCTGTAGGCATAAGAGGCTTAGCATCCTGGGAGGGGTCCTTTCTATACCTCAGTGGAAGCTACAGGTATCCTCCCTCCCATACGAAGAACATGAATCAAGCCTGTATCAAAGGCATCACTGGCTGAGGAGAAGGTCTGGGAGGGAAGGGGTCAAGCTGTGAAGAATACTTAAGTAGAATTGGCAGCAGGAAGCTTTGATGGTCCTAGCAACACACACTTGAGTGGCAGGGCTGCCGTGTTGATTTTTCTTTAATCTTCTCTCACCTTCACGATAACATACTTCTCTGCTGGAAAATTCCATTTTTACCCATTTATGGAACTGAAGCCAATTATCACAAAAATATCACTTTGGCTGAATACTGAAATAATCCCATATTCCCTGCATTTGCACAGAAAGAGAGAGTCAGTATATATATATATATATATATATATATATATATATATATATATATATATATATATATATATATATCTTTTCGTGGTCCTGATGTTGCCATCCATGCTGTTGTTCTTAAGTGCTGGTTCCAGGTGCTAAAGCCAACCTGGAAAACTCACCCATGGAGGTAGCATCAGTCTGACAAGAGAGAAAGAGGAAGTTAGGAGATGACAGGAGCCCTCACACCTGTCTACTACCAGGCCTAGGTGGCTTACTGATTAAGAGCCAGAGGATTTGGGGCCAGTGTCACTCAGGATGGTACAAGAAGGCATGTTGGAGGGCCAAGACTTTGTTGTTAGACAAATTGAAGAGAAATGTATGTGTAACTCTCTTACAAGGCCAGACACGTGTGGCCACAGATCTCAGCAAGGAAAGTAGCTGTATGGAAAATACAGGAAGCTTAAAGGGACTGAAATGACATTTGCTGCTGTCCAGATGGAGTCATGAACTCTAACACTGCACAGCTCAGTAAAACCCTAGACAACCATGGTTGATATGACCCCGCTACAATAACTTGATAACTTAATTATTAAAGGGTTGTTGCTTTGGTTAAGAAACTTACAAAACAGGAGGAAGCAGGTATTATCAACCTCAGAAATACATATATTTTCTCACAGTTATGGAGACCTGGAGACCTTGATCAAGGTGCCATAGTGTTTTGTTTGTGCCAGGATTCTCTCCTGAGTCTGCGAGCTAAATTCTGCCTTGTTCTCACCAGGCCTTTTCCTGCTACATGCATGCAAAAAAACCAAAACAACAAAATGCACACACACATACACACACACACCTTTATGCACAGACACTCTCTCTCACACACACACAGGGATGCACACACACATGCACAAACACACAAACATGCACACTCACACGCATACACACACACACATGCACATGGAATTCGGGAAACCCACATCAGGACACTAACTATAGGATCAGCGGGTGTGCTGGTTAGTTTTTTTTTTATCAACTTGACATAAACGGGAATCATTTGGAAAGCAGGAACTTCAAATGAGAAAACATCTCCATCAGATTGTCCTGTAGGCAAGCCTAGGGGGCATGTTCTTGATTGATGATTGATGTGGGAAGGCATAGCCCATTGTAGGCAGGTGGTTCTTTGTTGTATAAGAAAGCAGTCTGAGAATGCCATAGGGGGGGAAAACCCTATAGACTTCCTCTGAGGTCTCTGATCCCATTCCTGTTTTCAAGTTTCCATCTTGAGTTGCTACCCTGACTTCCCTCAATGATGGACTGTGATAGAAACATGTAAGCCAAATAAACTTTCCTCCTCAAGTTGCTTTTGGTAAGGGAGTCTTTATCACAGCAATAGAAAGCAAACTAAAATAAACATGATATTTGATGATAAATAGTGATAGATGACAGCTTTGTGTGTAGATAATAAACATGCAGATAGTAGATAGATAAAAGTAGATAACTAGGTATGTAGGTAGGAAGGTAGACAGATAGATGATAGATAGATAGATAGATAGATAGATAGATAGATAGATAGATAGATAGATAGATAGATAGATAGATAATAAATAGTAGATAGCACATGAAGATCCCCTGACTAGCACAGTCCCAGCCCCCATCTCTGATGGCCCTTACATAACTGACCATCATGAGTATAATGAGTCTCCATTTCTACAAGAACCAAGCTAAAAAGCATGTGCATTTGTTAAGATGCCTTCGAGGTTCCTAACTGAAACATGATACAGAAGAGCCAAGTGCTATTACACTAACTTGATCCTTAAGCTCCTTGCTAAGAGCAAGTTTTAAAGGATTTATGTTTGCATAAAAAGCCAAAAGGACTATCAGCTATGTTTCCACAGACTCCACGTCTCCTGTCTTTGTTTTATTTACCAGCTTCTAAATTTAGATGAGAGGGCTTTCTGCTGTTATTTTGTCTATTTTTTTTTCAGAGCTGAGGACTGAACCCAGGGCCTTGAACTTACTAGGCAAGTACTCAACCACTGAGCTAAATCCCCAACCCAGAGGGTTTTCTGCTGTACACTTGCTGGTCCATGTTACACGGGTAGATAGCATGTAGTATCAGAAAGAAAGGGTGACAGAACTATGGCCAAGAACGCTTACGTAAAAAGGTATTTTATATAACAAAAATATATATATTAAACACAAAGATACTATTTTTGAATGGGTCTATGTAAGATTCCATTTATAAAAATATCTTCAAAACAACATTCCTGTTCACAATGTAAATCCGGGATATGTTTTGAGTGCTTTTCAAGTTTTACATATTTAGAGGCTGGAATGATGTCTCAGAGGTTAGGAGCACTCCCAGAGAAACCAAGTTCTGTTCTCAGCACCCATGAGCTTACAACCACCGGGAGCTTCCACTCCAGACTATCCAGCACCCTCTCCTGGCCTCCAAATGTACTGCACCCACATGAGGTAGGTACCGCACACAGACCCACAGACACATGCAAAGAAAGATAATACAATTAAATCTTCCAATTTTTTTTAAACTTGAGATTTAAAATGACTCACTTTAATTTTGCACAAGAATCTTGCCTTCTAAGCATACATATAAATAGACCATTTTGAAGAAGTGAAAAGGGAGAAGACTGGTCATGAGAATTCAGATATTGCAGTTTGAAGGACCGACCAGCCTTCAGAAGCTCAACACCTCTCAGATGGCATTTTTTTCCTGAAGAGAGTCCCCAGCCAAATAATACTAAATGGTTTGTTCACATAGATTTCTTGTCAGAAGCATGCTTGTTAGAGACTGCAGCCATATAGAATGTAATGGATAAGAAATGGGGCACACTTGAGAAAAAACATCAGAGGACACCCACAGTATGTTCTAGCATAGGATCCATGGCCCCTGTTCCCCACCTATGAATTCCAGACACTGATGAGTGAGGTCCTGAAGAATGGGGATGGCAGTCTTTGACTTTCACCAGACCCACGGACAGGCTTACAAGATGATGGGCGTGCCATATGTAGAATATCACAGCCACGTATGAAATTCCAGGTAATGATATGTCACCAGCTGTTACGCAAAATGTAACTCTGAAAACCAGGTTGTCAAAGTTTCTTTGTCAGTAACTTGTGTCATCATTTCGATAAAAGCAAATTAAGGGAGGGAAGGTTTATTTTGGCTACAGTAGAAGGCACGGTTCCTCATAGCAGGTCACATAGCATCTGCGCTCAGAAAGCAGACAGATGTTGGCACTCAACCATCTTTCTTCTTTTCTTTCACCCTGGGGCCTTCCACCATGAGGTGGTGCTGCTCACCTTTAGAGTAGGTCTCCCTCCTCCGTTAACCTAATCAACAAACTTTCCTTCAAGCATGTCCGGGAGCTTTGTCTTCCAGGTGATTGTTGGTCTAGTTGACCACATTCTTCAGTGCACTATCAACGCCTGGAGGAGCAGAAGCTAAAAATTAGTCCAGTGGGAGAGTATTTTAGAAGCATGAGCAGAACAAGCGGAAATGACAGGTGCAAAGTAATAAGAAGGACAAAAAGGCAGAGAGAAAGATACAAAAACTCAAACCTTTCATCCTGAGTCTCTTTCATTTCAGAGAAAATAATGAATAACATTCTCGCTGTTTCTCAAAAAAATGGCTTTATTAATAAAATAATATTGTGATTTAAAATAACAAACTTAATCTCTAGATTGAAAGTACATTCAACTTTTTCTCAAGAAGTGTTCTATCATGTAAGCACTGGGTGTTTTCCTTTCCTTAAAGAACCAGTGTTTTGCTTGTTTGTTTGTTTTGTTTTTTTCCTCCCAAATCAAAGGATGAACTGGCCCTTTTCACTTTGACCACCAGGAAGCTCATAGCCTAGTTTCAGTTCTTTTGTAACAGTCACCAAGGACCTTGGGGATCTTTACCTTCCAGCTATGTTTCTTCAATTGTGACCTTCTAAATTTATGCCACTTTTTTTCCTGAATTTCACATGTTGATGTCTTATGTATGGTGTATAAAAAATCCTTTTGCATATAAAATAAATTGTATTTAGTTTATCATTTGGTAATGGTCCACATGAGAGAGGCTCTAGTAGAAATAAATTAAAATGCACAATGAGCTATTTTTAAAGTCTGATGCATGTGTGATGCGACCTTGGAAGGTCTCACTCCAAATGATGTATTAAGTTAAACTCTGGAACTGAAATGCTAAGCTACTTTAAGAACATCCCTTCCTCAGGACAGGTTATTCCATACCTGTCAGGGAAATGAAGCATTGCTGAATGTTATTCTCTCGTTAAACGAAGCCACAGGTTTGTCTCAGAGTGACAATCTTTTCCCTTTCTACAATGGGGAAAAATAAGCTTCAGGTACCAGTCAAGGAATGAAGAGCCTAGTCCTCAGATCCTAAGTTTCTGAGCTCAGAGGCGTGAGGCTCAGAAAAGATGCCCTGCGCTGCCCGGCAAATAGAACACAGGAAGCAGATGCCCAATTTCAGTGTCATTTCTCAGCTATCTCTCACCCTGCCACCTACATAATCTAGGATTGTGCTTCAAGCCAAGCTTCCTCCAGCCCCATGGTGCTGTGCCCCACAGCCCCGACCCCATCACAGAATTCATTTGCCATCTATTCTGCTGTCTCTTGATCCTCTGGCTCCTCCCACTAGTGTACAATGGACGGCTTTCCCTGTTCTGATTTGCTACTTTAATTTGAGTACCTGGCAGATAGTATTTGTTGATTGAAAAAAATGAGTGAGGGATATGAAAGCATGCCTGAACAAAACAAAGAAACAAACAAAAACCTTTTTTTCTCTTTGCCAAATATTTTAAAACTCATAACTTTCATCAAGTTAGCCCTTTGAACAAGTATCAATTTTTCAAAAATTAAGTACATCAAACTATGAGACCAAGTGAAGAGAAAGACCAATACTTGCTTGGACAAAGATCTAATAATTTGCCACGCCATTCTTCTCACTTTTGTGTGGATTGTATAGTTAGGCTAATCTCTTGTCAACTAAATCATTCTAAGCCTTATCACCCCTGCATAAGCCTTTTTCTGATCATTAATCTCTATGTGTCTAAGCATATGCCACCCTGTCTAAAATTGAACTTGGGCTTTTCCATAGGTCAGTTCTCTGAACGTTCTTACCCCAGGCCATAGCCCATTAGCCCTTCTTGATATGGGCTTGGGTTCAGGGATTAGGGTCATAGAACATGGAGTGGGTCCTTAGAGACTAAAGTAGCATCAAAGCCATCTTTTAAAAGGATGGGAGGACACACAAATAAGTTGAGATGAGCTAGTCTCACAGCATACATCAGTGCAAAGGCTAAGTCATCCCTGACCATGCAGCAGAGGCCGTAGGAATGGAAGATGCGGGTACACTGAAAGAACTCATTGACAAGAAGGCAAAGCTAAGGTCATATCCCCCTCTTACCCACAAGAGGTCAAGTCATAACGCTTACCACTTCTAACTTGGCTTTTTGTTGTTTTGTAAATCCAGTTTTTAAAATCTATCCATTTCTGCCCCCAATTTCTAATATTCATTTCTTTAACATTGCCACTACGCTTGGGTAACTTGGTAAGCTGAAAAGAGGCTCAAGGTAATTTTCGGGAAATGTCCCTTAAATACTGAGTTCCTTCTAAGCAATTCTGGGTTGTTTAACATCTTTGCCAGGCTTTAGGTTTATAAGTCAGCTTCTTATCACTGACAGCAACAGCAGCAACAACCCCAAGGGCAAGCTCTCATTCCCACAGGTGAGAAGGCAAGCGCCTGCCCAAAGGCACATCAGGAACCTACACACACACACACACACACACACACACACACACACACACACACACGCACGCACACTGTATGACACCTGCGCAACTCAAGAGGCTCCGTAAAATCTACCACATGTCAAAATAACCATTGTTCACCATTCATCAGCTCTCCAAGCCCTGACTTTTCCACAGCCAAGATCCAAAGACTCCAAAGACCACATTCTGCCCCGCTACTCAGCCCTGCTTCAGTCACCTGCTGGTGCTCTGAGCTCCTGCTGATAAACCCAAGTTAGTAGCACTCATTTATTTTACCTATGTTTACCAAGTACCTACTGTGTGCAAGGCATAAACAGCATGACTATTAAGTGGTAAGAAGTTTTCATTAAATAACTATAGGTGAGACTGTTATTCTTGTTTTTAAATCATAATAGATACAACTGGTCCATACACTGTTCAGAGCAAAGTAAATCACAGGGCAGCTGGCTCTGATGCCTTCTTAAATAGGTGGGATATAAATAATAAATAGAATAAAAGCAACGCTGTGAAATTTTTAGCAGAGGCAATAAATACAAAGGAGTTAAAAGTCCGGGCTTTAGTCCAGACCTCCCACTCTGTGTGATTGTGGGTGATTCCTCTCGAAAATCTGCAGATTGAACAAAGAGGCTTTTAAAGTGCCTTGTCCAGTTAGTAGCCTTCTTATTCCAGAACTAGAACCACACTCACTGTCAGTGGCCCCTGTTGTGAGATCAGTGTCTGATAATAAATACTAGAGTCCTGATGCATTTGTTAAGTGGAATGACAAAGTCAGCCCGAAGAGCAACATGCCGGGTGTAAAATGGAATTGATGTGAGAAATTATCATGATAGGAAAATACTGAAACAATTGCTAGCCAGGTGGTGGTGGCACATGCCTTTAATCCCAGCATTTGGGAATCAGAGGCAAGCAGATCTCTGTGAGTGAGAGGCCAGCCTAGTCTACAGAATGCGTTCCAGGACAGCCAGGGCTACTCAGAGAAACAAAACAAAAACAAAGAAGCAACAATTGCGAATGTTGGAGCAGTGTCTTGCCAAAAACAGATATCCAGGTTAAACTGAAAATCAACTTAGGGAGTAAGGTACCAGAATCGGGTCCTTAGTTGGCACAAATATGCTACCATAATATTAGATGTCTGCATGGCAGTAGGGGATCAAGGTACAAGGAACATGGGGTCTCCCTGTGAAATCTTGGGACATTTCTGGATATGTAAAACTATTCTGAAGGTTTACTTAAAACTCAAATCAATGGTACCCCAAACCTGCTTCCATGAAGACCATCTATCATAATAAATGGAAGTGGCCCACATCCTTTCCCAGCCATACAAGAGAGTAGTGGGTTTAGTACTGTCATTTTGCTGCAAAACAATCTTCACACTGAAAGGTGATTTCAACCCCTTTCAAATGTCAGCAAGTGTGCTTATAATGCTAATCAGCTGAAATGGGCTACTGGATTATTTCATATGAATATCAGAACCGAGAACTATGCGGGTTGCTATTGACAATTGGATTCTCTGTTCATAGCACTTGGGTTGTACTGTGCAAACTGAGGTGATCAGTGCTAGCCTTACTCTACCCACCTAGGCTCTTTAACTCCCTTGTGCCAGTGAGAGTCAAGTAGCCCCTGCCCAGGATGCACCTTTCAATCCCTGAGAATGTCCACAAACCCATTTTCAAAGACTGCCCCTGAAAGACAAAGGGACTGAGAATAGCTTTGCTATAACTTCACCTAGTATTTGCTTCCATTTAGAAGACAGCAAACACACACACACATGCACACACAGGATTCAGCAAGAAAAAGTCAATAGTATTAATAAATACACAGCGTGTGTTAAAGGCTGTGTGGATAAAAGGAAAATGTCCTACCAGCTTTCTTCATTAGCATTAGAGAATCCATATGCACGTAGACAGCATTAAAGTTTGTGAATACAGCCTAATTTTGTCTTTGAGGCATAGACTTCTGAAACACACCGCCTTTGGTCCACACACAGCCTTTTGATATAGTCTATTAGCAGAAAACTCAAGCTCCCTCTATTAGGAGTCCAACAGACTTAGCTCTTTGCTCACAAATAATTGATGCTCCCTTCTCACAAGCATAGTTTGCAACTGATAAGTACGTGGTAATTAGCACCTTTGTGGGCCATGAGGCAGAAGGAGGGGAAGAGGGTCTTGCTTTACCAGCAGGAAACTGACAACAGAGGATAACTGGATAACCAAGCTTCCTCCAGGAGGAAGACACTTCCTGACACATTGCCTACCTTGCATTTTCCATCATAAATGCTAACTTTACAGATACCTGTCCTTTAGGGTGTTCCTGGGGTTTATCAAAGATGAGATGTCGAACTGACAATTTGTTCTGAGATGCTTGCAAAATCTGATGTGAGCTCTAGAAGTGCTTGACACGAGGAGCTCTGGCGCTTTCCATACTCATGGCAGAATAATTAATGGTGCTGTCAAACTGGATACACAAACATGAGTCATTACTAAATTAGAATAGAATTCCTGTAGAATTATACACATGCGCTGTGCCCACAAATACAATATGAATAAAAAAAAATCTGGGTTAACTTATGCTTCATTTTTCAAACCTTTATGTTTGATGAACATAAAGCTCTAACCTTGCCATATTTGAGAGCAAGCTAATAGTATCTTCAGGACCAAGCTTGGCATTACACCTTAGACAACGGCACTAGACATATAATCATTTTCAAATTCTGCTTCAAAATACATGCGAAGTGTCTTGGGCTGAGAAGAATACTAAGAGCTATGCAAGAGAAGTTTGGAAGCTGGAAGCCGGGACACCACATAGCTAGTTGTCAGTACTCCAACGGCTGACCCCACACACAATCCATATGTCTAGTCTCATGTCAGCCTTGCCCTCAGCAAAACACAGCTCCTACCTAGCCTGTGGTGAAAAAATCATAGACTTGAAAATCAAGGCATCAGACTGAAGCTAAGAATAAAGTAAGAGGTGACCCCATCCCCTGGGCTCTGTTTTTCACAATTCATCCTGTTCTCCAGGAGGCCACACCAGCATCAGGGACCCCAAGTAAGACCCCACGCTATGCCCTGTGCCTACCCACCAGCCCTCCTTAAAGTACACCAAGCAGCTTTAACCTGCACCCAATCCTCTGGGCTCCATTTTTCCAGCCCACCACTCCTACAGTTTTTCCAGGGGCCGTGCTGGCACCAGGAACCCCAGGTAAAACCTTGCCTCATGCCTGCCAACTCCCCTTAAAACACACTCAACAGCTGTAAACTGCATCCCAACACCTAGGCTACAACTTCAGCAAAAGATCTCTGCTACCACAGAGGCCATGCTGGTTCTGGGGATCCCAGACAGGGGTCACACAGGCTACAAAAAGCCCAGTGGAGACACCCTGCTAGACGTGAAGACCTGCTGGTCACGAGAACCCCAGGTCACTCAGCAGAAGACCAGAGAGGAAAAGGAGACAAAGGGAACAAAGCATACAAAAATCACCCATGTAACAAAGGTAACCTTATAAATCAGCACCTCAACCTATAATAACCCCAAAATGAGATGGCTAGAAGCCAGCATTAGAACACAATTTACAAGAGCCAGTGCAATACAGCAACAACAGAGCACAGATGTCCTACTACAGCAAGCTCAGTATATTGCAACACAGCTGAAGCGCAAGAAAATGACCTTAAGTGCATTATTATGAATATGATAGAGGCCTTTAAAGAGGAAATGAATAAATCCCTTATAGAAAAATAGGAAAATACAATCAAACAGGTGAAGAAAGAGAACAAAACTGTCCAAGACCTGAAAATAAAAATAGAAGCAAAGAAAGAAAGAAAGAAGGAAAGAAAGAAAAGAAAAGAAAAGAAAAGAAAAGAAAAGAAAAGAAAAGAAAAGAAAAGAAAAGAAACAAAGGAACATACACACAAACTGGGGAATCCTGGGGATGGAAAATCTAGATAAGCAAACAGTAAATACAGACTTAAGCATCTCCAACAAAATAAATGAGATAGAAGACAGAACCTCATGTGTAAAAGATACAATAGAAGACACTGACAGAACAGTCAAAGAAACTGTTAAATCTAAAATAGTTCTTGACTCAAAACATCCAGGAAATCTGGGATATGAAAATATCAAAGCTAAGAATAATATGAGTAGTAAAAGGAAAAGATTTCCAGCTTAAAGACCCAGAAAATATATACAACAAAATCATAAAAGAAAATTTCTTTTTTAATTTTAATTTTTATATTAATTACAGTTTATTCACTTTGTATCCCAGCTGTAGCCCCCTCCCTCATTCTCTCCCAATCCCATTCCACCCCCCATCTCCTCCCATGTCCCTCTCCAAGTCCACTGATAGGGGAGGTTCTTCTCCCCTTCCATCTGACCCTGGCCTATCAGTCTCATCAGGACTGACTGCATTGTCTTCCTCTGTGGCCTGGTAAGGCTGCTCTCCCCTCAGGGGGAAGTGATCAAAGAGCCAGCCACTGAGTTCCTGTCAGAGACAGTCTCTGTTCCCATTACTAGGGAACCCACTTGGACACTGTGCTGCCATGAGCTACATCTGTGCAGGGCTTCTAGGTTATCTCCATGAAAGATGCTTGGTTAGAGTATCAGTCTCAGGAAAGACCCCTGGGCCCATATTTCTTGGTTCTGTTGCTCTCCTTGTAGAGCTCCTGTTCCCTCCAGGTCTTTCTATCTCTCCCTCCTTTCATAAGATTCCCTGCACTCTGCCCAATGTTTGGTTATGAGTCTCAGACTCTGCTTTGATACCCTGCAGGGCAGAGTCTTTCAAAGTCCCTCTGTGGTAGGCTTCTGTCCTGTTTCCTGTTTTCTCCCTCTACTGATGTCCATCCCATTTGCCTTTCTGAGTGAGGCTTGATCATCTTACCCTGGGTCCTCCTTCTTGCTTAGCTTCTTTAGGTGTACAGATTTTAGTATGTTTATCCTATATTATATGTCTAATATCCAATTATAAGTGAGTATATGCCATGTGTGTCTTTCTGCTACTGGGATACCTCACTCAGGATGATCTTTTCTAGATCTCACCATTTGCCTGCAAATTTCTTGTTTTTAATTTCTGAGTCATAGTCCATTGTGTAAATGTACTATGATTTCTGTATTCATTTTTCAGTTGAGGGGCATCTGTGTTGTTTCCAGGTTCTGGCTATTACAAACAGAGCTGCTGTGAACTTGAGAAAATGTCCTTGTTGGTTATAGGCTTGCTGTATATTGCCTTTACTCTGGTTAGGTATGTGCCTTGTATCCCTGATCTCTTCAAGACTTTAAACATGAATGGGTGTTGGATTTTATCAAATGTTTTTCAGCATCTAAGGAGATGATCATGTGGTTTTTCTCCTTCAGTTTGTTTATATAGTAGATTACATTGATAGATTTCCATATATTGAACCACCCCTGCATGACTGGGATGAAGCCTACTTGGTCAGCAACAAAGATAGACATTACCTCAGAGTAAAGGGCTGAAAAAAGAATTTCCAAGCAATGGACCCAAGAAGCAATCAGGAGTAGCCATTCTAGTATCTAATAAAATAGACTTTCAACCAAAATTAATCAAAAGAGATGGGGAAGAACACTTCATACTCATCAAAGGAAAAATCCACCAAGATGACATCTCAATTCTGAACATCTATATCCCATCTATGGCACCCACATTCATAAAAGAAACATTACTAAAGTTTAATTCACACATCAAACTCCACATATTAATGGTGGGAGACTTCAACACTCTACTTTCACCAATGGACAGATCATCAAGAGAGAAACTAAAAAACTAAATGGAAACAATAATGAAACTAACAGACACCATGAATCAAATGAACCTAACAGATATCTACAGAATATTTCACCCAAGCACGAAAGAATATACATTCTTCTCAGCACCTCATGGAAACTTGTCCAAAAGTGACCATATACTCTGTCACAAAGCAAGCCTCAACAGATACAAGAAAACTGAAATAATTCCTTAAATCTTATTAGACCACCATGGATTAAAGCTGGAACTCAAAAACAACAAAAAGCCTATTAACACATGGAAATTGAAAAGCTCCCTACTCACTTATGCAATGACCACTGGGTCAGGGAAGAAATAAAGAAAGAAATTAAAAACTCTCTAGAATTCAATGAAAATTAAGGCACAACATACCCAAACTTATGGGACACAATGAAAGCAGTGCTAAGGGGAAAGTTCCTAGCACTAAGTACCTTCATAAAGAAACTGGAGATTTCTCATACTAGCATAAAAGTACACCTAACAGCTATAGAACAAAAATAAAACAAACACACCCAAGAGGAATAGATGGCCGGAAATAATCAAACCCAGGGCTGAAACCAGTAACTTAGAAACAAAGAGAACAATACAAAGAATCAATGAAACTAAGAGCTGATTCTTTCAGAAAAAAACAGTAAGATAGCCGAACTTTTACCAAAGCTAACTAAAAGGCAGAAGACAGTATCCAAATTAACAAAAAATCAGAAGTAAGAATGGGGACATAATAACAGACCCTGAGGAAATGCAAAGAATCATTAGGTCTTAAAAACAAAACAAAAGAAAAGAACTGTACTCCACCAAACTGGAAAATCTAAACGAAATAGATAATGTTCTTGATAGATATTACCTACTAAAGTTAAATCAAGAGCAGATGAGTAATCTAAATAGACCTATAAACCCAAAGGAAACAGAAGAAGCCATTAAAACTCTCCAAAAAACAAAACAAAACAAAATAAAATAAAATAAAATAATAAAACAAAACAGGCCAGATGGTTTTAGCACAGAATTCTACCAGACTTTCAAAGAAGAGCTAATACCAATACTCCTTAAGACAGAATCATAAGGAACATTGACAAATTCATTTTATGAGGCCACAGTCTCCCTAACACCTAAAATTAAAAAAAAAATTCAGCAAAGAAAGAATTTCAGACCCATTTCCCTCAGGAAAATTGTTGTAAAAATACTGAATAAAATTCTTGTGAACCCTGATTTCCTTGTTTTTAATTGCTGAGCAGTGGTTGTACAAGTTTACATTCAAACCAACATTGGAGGAGGGCTCACCTTTCTCCACATCCTCTCCAGCATGTGTTGTCACTTGAGATTTTGATCTTAGCCATTCTGATGGGTGTAAGGTGAAATCTCAGGACTGTTTCGATTTGCATTTCCCTGATGAGTAAGGATGCTGAGCATTTCTTTAAGTGTTTCTCTGCCATTCGATATTCCTCTATTGAGAATTCTCTATTTAGCTCTGTACCCCATTTTTTAATTGGATTACTTGATTTGTTGCTGTTTAACTTCTTGAGTTCTTTATATATTCTGGATGTTAGCCCTCTGTCTGATATGAGATCCTTTCCCAATCTGTAGGCTGTCATTTTGCTCTGACAACAGTGTCCTTTGCATTACAGAAGCTTACATTGCAGTGGTGCGTTCCTGTCCTCCGAGCACTCAGGGAGGCAAAGCAGGTGGATCTTTGTGATCTTAAGGCCAGCCTGGTCTACAAAGCAAGTCCAGGATAGCCAAGGCTACACAGAGGAAACCCTGTTTCAACTCACATACAGTAAGAGAAAGAAATTTAAAAATGAAGGAAGGAAGGAGAAAAAGGAGAGGGAAAAGAAAGCCAATAGCCAATATCAAATCAAATGGAGAGAAGCTTAAATAAATTCCACTTTTCTTGTCATGGACAAGACAAGACTGTCTACTCTCTCCATACCTATTCAATATCTTATTTGAAGTTTTAGCTAGAGTAATAAGACAACTAAAGGAGATAAAGGATATAAAAATTGAAGATGAAGAAGTCAAAGTATTGCTATTCACAGATGATATGATGGTATACATAAGTGACCCCAAAAATTCTCAGAAAAACTCAGAAAACTTCTACAGCTGATAAACACGTCCAGGAATGTGGGTGGATACAAAAGTATCTCAAAAAAAAAAAAACAATATCCTCATATATACAAATGATAAACAGGCTGAAAAAGAAATTAGGGAAACAGCACCCTTTACAATAACCACAAACAATATAAAATATCTTGGTATAAATCTAGCTAAGAAAGTGAAAGACCTGTATGACAAGAACCTCAAGTCTTTGAAAAAAGAAATTGAAGATGAAATCAGAAGATGGAAAGATCTCCTATGCTTATGGATCAGTAGGATTAACACAGTAAAAATGGCCATTTTACCAAAAACAATCTACAGATTCAACACAATTCCCATCAAAATTCCAACACAATTCTTTAAAGACCTTGAAAGAACAGTACTTAACTTCATATGAAAAAAAATCACAACAGGATAGCTACTAAAACAACAAAAGAACTTCTGGTGATATCACCATCCCTAAATTCAAGCTACAGTGCAGAGCAATTGTAATAAAAGCCACTCGCTATTAGTCTAAAAATAGATAGGATGTTTAATGGAATGGAATTAAAGACCCAAAAATAAATCCACACATCTATGGACAACTGATTTTTAACAAAGAAGCAAAAAAATTATACAATGGCAAAAAAAAGCATCTTCAACAAATGGAAATGGTCTAACTAGATGTCTGCATTTAGAAGAATGCAAATATTTATCACCCTGCACAAAACTCAAGTCCAAGTGGATCAAAGACCTTAACATAAAACCAGATACACTAAACCTGATAGAGGAGAAAGTGGGGAATAGCCTTGATGACATTGGTACAGGAGAAAACTTCCTGTACCAATGAGCATCAACAGCTCAGGCACTAAGATCAACCATTAATAAATGGGACCTCATGAAACTGAAGAGCTTCTATAATGCAAAGGATATTATTAAAAGGACAAAACACCAGCCTAAAGAATAGGGAAAGAACTTCAATCCTACTTCCAACAGAGGGCTGATATCCAAAATATATAAAGAACTGAAGACATCAGCAAACCAAATAGCCCAATTTAAAAGAGAATTTTCAGCAGAGAAATCTATACTGGCTGAGAAGCACATTTCTTTCAAAATGTTAATATCCTTAGTCATCAGAGAAATGTAAATCAAACTGACTCTGAAATTCCATCTTACACCAGTCAGAATGGCTAAGATCAAAAACTCAAGTGACAATACATGCTAGCAAGGATGTGGAGCAAAGGTAACACTCCTCCATTGCTGCTGGGAATGCAAACTTGTACACTCACTTTGGAAATCAATTTGGCAGTTTCTCAGATAACTGAGAAGAGTTCTACCTCAATATTTAGATATACAACTCCTAGGCATATATCCAAAAGATGCTCCACCATACCACAAGGACACTTTGCTCAGCTACGTTTATAGCAGCAGTTTTATTTGCAATAGCCGGGAACTTGAAACAACCTAAATGCCCCTCAACCAAAAAAATAAAAATAAAAAAGGACTAAAGAAATTGTGATACATTTACACAATGGAATATTACCCAGCTATTAAAAACAATGACATTATTAAATTTGCAGGCAAATGAATGGAACTAGAAAAGATCCTCCTGAGTGAGGTAACTCAGATCCAGAAAGACAAACGCGATATGTACTCACTTATAAGTGGATATTAGCCACAAAGTACAGGTTTACCATGCTACAGAACCAAAGAATAACAAGGAGGAGGTAGAGCTGTGTGGATAGAGCTGTGTGGATCTCATTGAGTATGGGCAGTAGAATAGACATCGTGAGTGGACAGGGTGGGGGACTGGACCAGAGGTTGGGGGTACGGATGGAAATAGGAGGGATCAGATGGGAGAAGGCCAGAGAGAGGGTACTGGGAGAATCAACTAGAATCGGGGCATCTCTGGGTTGAGCTAGAAACCTAAGGGAATGGAGACGTCCAGGCATCTTTAAGAGTGATCCTAGCTAAGACTCCTAGCAGTAGAGCATATGGAGCCTGACCAGCCATCTCCTATAACCAGGCAAGATTCCCAATAGAAGGACTGGGACACCAACTCAATCGCAAAACCTTCAGCCTACAATTTGTCCTGACTACAAGATGTGCAGAGGTAAAGATGGAACAGAAATTGAGGGAATAGCCAAGCAATGACTGGTCCAGCTTCATACCCATGCCATGAGAGGGAGCCCACCCCTGATACTGTTAATAATATTCTGCCATAGTTACAGACAAGAGCCTAGCAAAACCATCGTCAGAGAGGCTTCACCCAGCAACTGATGGAAACAGATGCAGTGACCCTCAGCCAAACATTATGTGGAGCTTGGAGAATCCTATAAAAGAGGGGGAGGAAGAATTCTAGGACCCAGTGAGGTCTAGGACACAAGAAAAACCTACAAAATCAACTAATCAGGGCCCATAGAGGAGAATGACCCACTAACCAGGGAGCATGCATTGGACAGACCTAGGCCCTCTGCACATATATAAAAGTTGTGTAGCTTGGCTTTCATGTGAGACTCCTAACAGCAGGGGCATGGGCTGTCCCTGACTCTGCCCATGTGATTCTTGGTTGCAGCAAGCTGGCATTTAAACTACTCAGCACAGGCGATTCCTTGGATTCTGCTCATTGCTCAGGCCCAGGGCACATGCCAAAACAAAGTCTGAGTTCCAACCTACATAGGCTTTCTGACCACTTGTATCACCCAAACTCCTCTGCTTGCTCAATTGTCTCCCCAGTTCTCTCTCTCTCTCTCTCTCTCTCTCTCTCTCTCTCTCTCTCTCTCTCTCTCTCTCTCTCTCTCTCTCTCTCTCTCTCTCTCTCTCTCTCTCTCTCAGAGGCTCAGCACATCTTGCCTACATTCCAGAGCTCGCTCTGGAGCACTGGTACGTGGTGGGTCCTCTGGTTCTTATTTGACTAGGGCTGATTCAATGGCTAAGATCAAATTCTTCTCCTAATTTTTTTTCCCTAACGGCTCATGTGACACTTTGCTGTAAAACTGATGGAAAATAAAAGATTTCCGAGCACCAAACCTGAAACTTGTCACTACAGACAAGCTGCCCTGGAAGCCAGAACCAAGTCTTCTACTCCTCTCCTCCTCCACTCCTGTGGGATCCTCACATCCTATAAATTGTTCCCAAACAACTATATTCTGATGCCAGGTGCTGTCACAGATGCTCCGCTGAAAAGCTCTAAAAGCTGGAGAAGAATATTTTTGCCAGTTATTAGTAGATGAGAAAGCCACAGAGCCATGACAAAGACAAGCACCTCTCTTCTGCATCGTGCAGAGAACGCGACCTACACTCTGGCCTGATGACTTGTTCAGTAACTTTTCATTACAGATTAATGGAGGCTCCTTTTCCTTTCAGTTTTGCATAAACACTAAGAGCTATGTGGGGAAGTTTTTCTGCAGAAGCCAATTCTCAATAAGAAAAACCTCAGAATTCAAGGCTCAGACCCCCTGCTCTTGACAATTGTGTCTGGCGGAGTTCACGGATGAATCAGATTAGCACATGATTATGATAATTACCAAGGCTCGCTTCTCAGAACTGGTATCATTTTTGTACTTAATTGTGGTTAAATGTCCTTGCGAAGCTCCTGGCAGAGCCGTGTCACCCCTTTAATTATCGAGATAGAGTCACAAAGGGTGCAGCGTTGTCGTCTCGTAGATAAGAGGGAGGCGTGTCAGCCAAGATTAGGTCTGTAACATCACACAAGACCCCATTCCCAAGGCAAGTGCTCCCCTGCTCCCCAACAATGGTATTGCTGGATTTGTTCTCCAATTACATCTCGAATGAGCTCAATAGGTCTCAAGGCATGACGGGAGAAGCTACTTTCTGGCAGTTAGACTCCGGTACCGCTTGGAGGTGGTCACATGCTCACTGTCCATTGACACAGACTTCAGAAGCATAGCTCATAGAGAAGCAAGAGGAATTCATTGCTTCTCATAATAAGAAACTAGAATTTAAAAGGAAAATGGTGGCCTTATTGTGGCAGAGAGACTACTAGGGAAAAAAACAGGGAACCAGGGTCGGAGGGAGGCTGGACATGACAAGTGTTAGCAATTACAAAAGCAATAAATGCAGTGTAGAAACATGAAGACTCAAAACCTGTTTTCATCTCGGGTCTACTTTTCCGCAGTGAGATTCACCTGACTAGTCAATGATGTCTGTGAACAGCAAATGCCATGAAAAGCACAGATTCCCTGATTGGCACGCTAAGACCTTGAACCATAAATTATGGTGCATGTTTTCATGATGACACACACACACACACACACACAAATCCTTTTAAAATAAACTCTGCAGTAAGACTGAATACTTTGTCAAAGCTATCCTTTGGGAAGGGAGAGCACTGTACATATTAAGTACAGTCTGAGGAGCTGTGGAGATGACGTAGCAGGTAAGTGATCCTTTTGCCCAACCACAAGGACCTGAGTTCAAATCCCCAACACCTACCTTTGCTCAGCGCATTGATCTTTATAAAATTGTACCAAGACATTTGAAAAGCAGGCCCAGGCATTAAGAAATTAAAATAGAGCCCCGAAGGCTATCTACATTTCCCTGTTATTAAGATGAATATATTTAATTACTTGAGTGTTCCACCCAAGCCACCTCGGCTCTTGGCTTTACTGCTTCTAAGTAACAATAGCTATACATATCATAGGAAATTACTTTTCTTATTTACCAAAGCAGTTGTGCTGTACTAGGTATCCATCTATAATTCATGTGACATTCATATTTGCATATGTATATGTGTCTGAGTATTTATGTTCATTTTCCTCACTTTCTGTAAGCAATTCTCATTGAAAACCACTCTAATTAAGTTATAACTTATCCAATTGTCTTTCAGCAGTAATCATGGACATTGTAAGCTTTTTCCACACATGCACCTCTACACATACACAAACTACAGTATATTTGCACACATACATTGTTGCAATTTCTTTCTTTGTCTAACATCTTTAAATGCCTATTCCTTTGTTGGACTGGAAAGGAGTACCTTGTTCTCAGCTTACTTGGGAAGGCAGATAGATAAAAATGATCAATCAGCCCTTAGCAGGGGAAATCTGCATTTTAAAAATGCTCTGAAGGAAGCCTGCATTCCCTCAGGACACGAGAGTCCCTCCACTCTGTTCAGTAATATAGTACTTCAGTACATGATTTTCCCAGATTAATTACACAAGGCTATTCAATAATAATGACTCATTATTCTACCAACTACATCTTATACCAGCAAGCCTGGAAACGGCCAGCTCCATCAAATGCTACTTAAAGGAACTAGCCTATCTGCTGATAGACACACACGCACACAGAAAGACACTTGCCCCCCCCTCTCTCTCATGACACATACACACACACAGAGAGAATGCTTTTTATCACATGAGGATTCAGTGGTTGAAGGACCCTGTGGAGGTCACCTGCCTCTGAGGTCAGTGGCAAGGAGACTTTCTTCATCGGTTTAATCCAATCCTGTGCATCAGCACTGTTGACGTCTATAGAAAATGCTCATCAAAAGAGCAAGATATGTTCTTCCCCTCACTTCCTTCTGTGTCTTCATATACACCATTCCACCATCTCTCAATTCCTCCTTTAAACCCAGCCCAGCCCTGGACCCCACCCCGGAACATCCTCATGGACATGCCCCGCCACCTCTCACACTCAGCTCTTTTTTTTTTTTTTTTTTGCTTGGTACTCTAACAATTGGTAACATTCCCTTTAGCAGACACTAGCTCATTCTTGCATACAGTAACCTAACTTAGGCAGAAACCATGAAGAGCTAGTGTGGTGGAAACATGCTGGAGGCAGTGGCAGACATGGAGAAAGAGGTAGCATTGTGAATACCTACTGCGTGCCATTCTACAATTCTCCATCGATGTTTCGATTGGACACCTTTAACCTAGCAATAAAGACTTGAAATTCAAAGGCGTTCAATAACTTATTAAAATGAGTTCAGTAGGAAAGAGGAGTTGACATCAGAGTTCTTCACGGTTTGCACCCCACCTCATGTCTATGTACTCCCACACTACACGACTCTCTAATGATTCTTGCAAGGCTCCCGGTGTCAGCTGAGTATGTCACAGGGATGGAGAGATGATCCTAAAATATAGAGCATACGAGTTTTGATGGCTAAGAGGAGCTGTTTCGTGGAAAGACAGCTAAAAGGGAGGTCTGGGAAAGAAAACCAAAGAGCGTCCTAACGGTTGGCAGCAGAACTTTGGTTTCATTGGAGAATGGAGTCTGTCAAAGTTAACACTGAGAGATAAATGGAAAAGGTGAGTGGGGCCCAATCAGGGGAGACTTTGAATAGCGTTCTTGTCAGTCCACAGCTCACGTGTGAAAATTAAAGTTTCCGGATGCTGTTGAGGAGCCACATACATAGATTCATATTTCAGTTAGAACAGCTTAGCAGGGATGAGTTGAAATTTTAAAGGAGGAGAAGGGTGGACTAGAAGAACAGGGGGAAGGATGGAGCCAAGGTCGTTCTCTAAGAATAGGGCGCCAGGCTGACTGAAATATCAAGAAAATATCAAGAAGTGGAGAGAGAATGGGGATTTGACAGGAATGGTTGGTGGTTTGGCTTACCCAGATGTGTGGAACCACTCCATACATTTGCTTCCTTCTTCATGAAAACATCACTCTGCCCTGCCCTCCTGGCCTCCCTGGCCTCTCGATGTGGTTCAGTCTTTTTCCAGAGTCTTTCACCACCTTAAGGTCTTAGTCCTATACACAGACTCTACTTGTTTAAAACCTGGATGCCCTGACAAATGTAACTCCAGAAAGCCATGGGTCCTTGGCATTTTTACTTTGTGATATCTTCAAAAGATCCTGACCAACAGAAGATACATAATAAATATCTGGCGAACAAATAAAACAACAGCATCTTCCTGAGGGCATGGTCTCTTTGTTTTTTCCACATAGAGAATAAGCCTAAAGTACCTGTCTTTATAGTCCAGTATGACACTTATCTATGCCCTGTCACCTCAGATCCTGGGGACAGGCCCTTCATTATCCATCCAAACAGAGAGAATAGGCTTTCCCCATCTGCATCTACCTTGCAAGGAGAAGAGACGCACTCCACTCTGTTGGAGATTGTTCTGATGCTGGTCCACAAGATCTGGTTACTCCCTGGATATACTTATCCTTGTTGTGTAAACTTGCCTAAGACATACCTGACTGGTTGATTAAATGGCCTATACCTGGGCAGGGCAGAATGGGACAGGCATGGCTAAGGTTCCTAAGCTTTTGAGGACAGAAGAATCATGGGAAAGAGACAGATGGACTGGAAGAGAAGAGGCAGGAGGATGTCATGATGGATTAGCATGGAGCAGGTACCATGTGGACTTGGAGGAAGGACTCCAAGAATGGCATGAATGGAAAAAAAACAGCAAGATTTTTATTTGAAAAATATAAGCAAGTGTATTGGGATTATAGAGGGAAGGTAGAACAGATGATGATGATGATTAAGGCAGACAGCAAGGGAGCTGGGAGATGGATGGTGAGGTTATTAGAATAGTGTAGGTAGAAATATCTGCCTAGCCCATGGTAAATAAGGCAATTATAAAATCTAACAGGTGTCTGTGTCTTATTATTTGTAATAGCGTGTTAAATAATACCACTGCGATACTTATAGGGCTAATAACAAATAGCATTATGTAGTCCAACACTCATTTTTATTTACAACACCACTGGGTGCCACAGCAGCCAGAGGACTCACAGAATCACGATTTCTGTGTACAGCCAATGGTTCATACCATGTGATTGATCAGTTGTTGGGATAATTATTTATTCATGAGACATGTACCACTCAAGACTATTGGGTACAAATCCCCTTCTATGACAAATATTTCCTATCACCAAACCCTGAAATGAAATTAATAGATAATATAACTTTCCCACACAAACATTTTTAAAATCAATGTAATACGCTAGCTGTAATATTAAGAAGAAATAAAAGAAAAGTAAGCTATAATAAAACAATCTGAGTGCCTTGGGATGATCACACTAGGAAATGCAAGGACGTATGTAGCTAGATGCTTTGCTGGTACCAATATAGATGACACATATGGTTTTAAAGACCCTAATGCTTTGAGTCATCAAAGTGACTTTCCAAACTGACGGATACCTCATAATATCCAATAATGGGGCTGGTGAGATGATTCAACAGTGAAGAGCACTGGCTGCTCTTGCTCTTCAGGTTTGGTTCCCAGCACCCACACGGCCACTCTCAACTGTCTGTAGTTCCAGGTCCAGGAGACCTGATGTCCACTTCTGGCCTTCATGGACACTGCATGCACATGGTACACCCATACACATAAAATAAAAATGATAAATCTTAGAAAAACAGATCAAATAATAATTTACCATCAAAATAAGAACCAAGAAAGTTTTCATACTGGTAGATGTTTGAAATCACAACAAACCAACCTATCAATTTTAGATAACTTAAAGGAGACACAGAAACAACAGACTTCTGGGAAAGGAGTTTCTGCGTCATATTTTAAATTCATGCATATATATATATACATATTCATATTTTCCAGCAGATAGAGTCCTTCTTTTTCAGACAACATTACCCAGCTAGAAGCACACGTGTCCACCCTTTGGGGTTTAGCCTTTTTCCATGGGACAGCCCTTAGCCACTGACTGATTAGACTGCAGGAACCCCAACTCCATTTCTATAAATCTGGATGAATACTGATAGGTAACATGAATTGACGGGATGGCATGCAAGATTTGACAGAAGACACAATAAGGCATTTGGCCTAAGGTGCATGCATGCATAACCCCCTTTTCGCTGTGCCAGACCCTCTGTTGTGGGTTTTTCCTTTATAAATGATGTTACAAAAATCCTTGTATAGAGTCTGCTTCTAGAAGGCCCGGGTTAAGTGTTAGCTGAAAAGTTAGTGGAGTAGCTAAAATGAAGTGGTAGGTCCCTACAAAGCTGTGGGTACACTAATCCCCCACTTTGCAGAATCATAAACTGTGGTTAAGAATGAAGGGTTTGCTCAAACTCAGTGACTAATACCTGGATGAGCCAGAAGCCTGTTCCAAGCCCACCTATGACCTGAACCGCACTCATCAGCATGCTATGCTATGCACTCCCTAGGCCAGGTTCAATGTTTTGGGAAACATAAAGGGATATTCTTAATATGCAGGTTCCTCACGGTGCTGAATTCGCCCTCAGGAAAAGCTTCTCCTAAAATCAGCATTGACTTAAAATAAAAGCCTCACAGGCCTGAGCAGATGTCCTGATCTAACCCCACCCACTGGGTGATATTTCTAATCTCAGTCATGTTATCTGCTGTCAGGAAATCTCCAAAGTGTCAAGGGCAAATAAAGATCTAGTCCCTAACACAGGACAAGGAGAGGGGAATTTGCAGAAGTGTCCCGTGGCATCATCAGACATTGCCAAAGAGAGGGAGATAAAAAGTAATAGCCTAATTTTCATTAAGTGATTGCTCTCATAAAGCAGAAGAACTTTACTCACCAGGACATTAACCCTGCATTGCTCAGACAATTAAAGGAAGTCATAAATTAATCCATAATCACAATCTGAAAAGAGAATTTATCCTGGTGGCAAGGATGAGAAAGAAGGGAAATTATCACAAAGAGGCGGCTTCTAGTCTGCAAGAAGAGCCAGACCCCGCAGGCTTTGAATACTAACCTTCTCCTTTTATCCGCATCGCTCCATTTTATCTCCTTCTTCCTCTCTTCCTCCCTTTATCTGACAAGTTCATACCCCAAACACCCCATGCTCCAAGATTTTAAAGTGGAACAGGGAATATTCTTTTGTTCACTCTTGAAGAATATTGACTTTCTCTAATACAAAATTACACTCAAAGAGTGTTCCTTTGTGCTAAAGACTATATCCTTCGGGGCTAAATAAAAATGAAACCTAGAAAGTTAAATAATAAGGTGGTTAAGGGGTATTATGGGGTATTATCTTTTTGTTTTATTTTTATTGATGTTAATCATAATATTTTACCAACAGAAACATATAGGAAGGGAGAATATAAAGAGCAAAAGAGAAAAAGTGGGGACAGACAAGTCGTCTACAGCATTCAGGGCACAGGAAACACCTTCTATGGAATCATAGTCATGAATCTGCCCAATAGGTATTATTAACCCATTTTACAGATGCTGAATGTATGTGTAAAATCTCATTTTGCTTGTACAGGTAAGATATAGTTTCAGCTCTAGCTGTCTCTAGAGATCAAACCTTCAGAATTGGAACGAGAAATGATCAAGAAGAACAGACAGATGATGAGCACCAAAGACCCGAGAAACTTGAAGCTTCTGCTACTCCATAGCCCTCTGTTAAGTGATGTTGTCGAAAGTAAAATGTTTTGTGGGGTCCGTTTAGCAGATGGCTTTTCTCTATCCGAATTTTAGAGAGGACACAAATGGGAAGATGAGAATAATAGCCAGAGCACTGGAGAGCTTCAGAACTCCCATAGAGAGCCTGGTGTTAGGTTTCTGCACCATCAGTATCCTTGGCTTTCCCGTGCCTGAACTGACCTGCACTGTGTGCATCTGTAAGTAGTGGGCACAGAGAAGTAATGAAACCCTTTGCTTTTTTGACAAATACCAAACCAACAAAAACTGAAAGGAAATCAGGTGATTGCATATCCTTTCTTTGTGTTTTGATTCTAATAAAACGCTTCCCAGTAATATTTTAACAGGCACACCATGGCTCATGGGTGCTTCTGCTATTCTGTTATCAGGTGTATTGGTAACACACACCATCCGGGACACATGAAAATATCACACAACAGCACAAATGGTAGCTTGAGGACCACATGGTACCTCAAAAAACAATAATTTACTCTGAAGGTCTATATTTTGGTGGCAAATAATGGGCAAAATTATTCATTGTGAAATTTCAGAACAACAAAATATTGGCAAGAACTCTGACATGTAACATTAAATTTGTTTGAATAAACTGTTTTACCCTCACAATGGCACACTACATACTCACTCAAAAGTATGTGAATAAGATCTGTAAACTAATGTGGGCTAACTGTTGAACAAAACAGTAAAGAAAAAAAAGAACAAATTTTCTATAGGCCCCCCCATATATGAAAAACAGGGAATATCCATATCTATCAATTACCTGTCTATAGCTATTGTTGTTGTTATTATTTAAAAATTATTATTAAAATAAGAGTAAATCTAGAGAGATGGCTCAGTAGTTAAGAACACTTGCTGCTCTTCCAGAGGACCTCGATTTGGTTAACAGCACCCACGATGCGGTTCACAACCATCCATAACTCCAGTTTCAAGGACCCATGCACATGGTACACATACATCCATATAGACAAAACACTCATACACATAAAGTAAGATAAATAAATGTTATGAAAGAAATTTATTGTAAAATAAAAGAATGGTACCGGCATACATATGTGGGACAGTAATAATGGATGGACATGAAATAAGAATTCTCAAAGGTCCTCAAAGCTTTGACGTTTCTGGGGCTTTCTCTTTTTTTCTTTTTTATTATCATTTATTACAGTTTCTTCAATTTGTATCCTGGCTGTGTCCCTCTCCCTCATCTCCTCCCAATCCCAGCCTCCCTCCCTCTTCTCCCTCATGCCCCTCCCCTAGACCACTGATAGGAGAGGTCCTCCTTCCTAACCTATCAGGTCTCATCATGAGTGGCTGCATTGTCCTCTTCTGTGGCCTGGCAACCCCCCCCCAGAGCCAAGGGAGTGGGGGTGATCAGAGAGCCAGCCACTGAGTTCATGCCAAAGAAAGCCCCTGCTCTCCTTTCTATGAAACCCACTTAGAGATTGAGTCTATGGGCTACATCTGAGCCAGAGTTTTAGGTCCTCTCCCTGCATGGTCCTTGGTTGGGGTATCAGTCTCTTCAGGGCCCTCAAGGTTTGGAATTTATTTGGGGGGCTTTGTTGGTCTCCTTTTGGAGCTCTCCTCCAAAAGGTCTTTCTATCTCGTTCTTTCATAAGATTCCCTGCACTCTGCCCAAAGGTTGGCTGAGTCTCAGCCTCTGCTTCGATACCTGATCAGTAGAGTCATTCAGAGGCTGTCTCTCGTAGGCTTCTGTCCTGTTCCCTGTCTTCTTCTGTGTCTGATGTCTATTGTATTTGTCCTTCTGAATGAGGATTGGGCATCTTCCCTCTTTCTATTCGCTTTGCCTCTTCAAAAAGTTAGGAGAGGTGGAACAAAGGATCCAGAATTTCTCCCAGCTTTAAGGAGACTAAACAGACATGATGAACTGCAGGGTGTATGGTCCCCCAGTGTGTTACAGTATGCACTTCACTCTATATCTCTATAGGTTGCATTCACATACCTCCAAGTTTCATTAGTGTATGCAAATCTGTCTGTTTATACACCGAGCACAGAGAGAGCAAAACTAACAGTCAGGAACCTTGACAGCCATATTTAATTCAGAACAATATACTCTGATACAATGTACAGCGAACTCTGTTGGCAGCTTTCTCTTCAGCAGAAGGTTGGTGGTTTCATGAGTGCTTCGGATTTTCTTTTCTGTAGACTGTTCATACAGTTTACCAATTTTTATTTTTGACTAGTGATTACATTGAAGATATCTCTCCCCACTTGTGTCCCATTCTCTTAATGAAAGTTTTCCTAGATAAAATTGTTAAGATTTATTTTTATTTATGCGTGTGCATGTCTGAATGGGTATATGCCATATAAATGCAGGTACCTCCAGGGACTAGGAGAAGGCTTTGGATCCACCAAAACTGGAGTTACAGGAGATCGTGTGATGCTCAGGATGAGTGCTAAGAACCAAGCTTGGGTCCTCCATGAGAGCAGCACAAGCTCTTGACTGCTGAGTCATCTCTCCCAGATAGTCCCCAGATACAATTAATTACTACAGCCACAATTACCAAGCTTTTCTTTATGTTATGGTTATGCTAACAAAGGTGAAGACGGGTCCCATGTTTTCCTCTAATACAATCATGATCATAACTATAATTAAATATTTAAATCATCCAAAATACATGCATGCTTAAGTGAAGCAGAGATATAATACATGTTTTTCTCCAAACCCTGTTGTTTCAAAATCATTATTGAATGGTTTATTTTTCTCTGTTACTAAATTCCTCTGCATATCCAGGTCAATTTCCTATATGTTATGCCCTTTAATTCTTAAAGCATCCTGTAAGATGGTATTGCTCCTGATAAATCTACATGGGGTCAGGGGAAATGTGTATGTTGGAAGGAGGAATACACAAGGGCAGTAGGATATGGTTATGGAGACGAAGAAAATTTAGGACTGTGGCAAATGCATTTATATTAGATAAAAGCTTCATAAATTAATAAACGTCATTGTATTTATTATGGCTCTTGCCAAAGGAAATAAATGCAGCGAATGCCTTGTTAAAAAAAAAATACCATGTTATTGGTTGAATTATTAGTGAGCAGTGACCCTAATTAACAAGGTAATAACTTGCCAACTTGCTGACAGGGCAGTTTTTCAAAGCTCATCTGTGCCAGGTAAGCCTTCTACGCGGTAAAAATATGCATAAGACAGCCAAGGACAAAGAGCAGGACTGTCATTGACCAGCTCTAAGAAGGTGTGTGTTCTAGTCCTCCATCTCCTTTACATTCGCTGTCTCCCATCCCCTATCCCAAACCTTCCCTCGCTGCAGTAGATATATTTCATCTTATACCTGTCAAGGAGAACCATGTTAGGATCTCTGGGGTTTTACTTTGCCTCTCCTTTGCTTCCAGCCACAGCTCCTGAGTACCAATGGGTGATCTCTACAGTGCTGACTGTGTCTGACTTCCCACCCTCCCTTTTGCTCCTGGCCATGGCTGGAGGGTACCCAGCAGGTTGAACTCTAAGATGTTCGCTGTCTTCATCTTTTTATCCTCTCCTTTGCTTCTGGCTGTGGCCCACAGGCACCACTAGCAGATCTCTAAGTTGCTGACTACCCAGATTTCTTTGTTTGCTCCATGAGAAGTAAGCATTCGTGACAATGTGGCTCACAGCATATTGGAGTCTAATTTTCTCAACCAGCGAGCAAACAAGAGATGCTAGTTAGCTTTACGTGATCTGCCTGCCCAGTGTTCTTCCGATTTTCATCTCCAAGGTTTATATTAGGGGAACGAGGTCAGAGAAAGCCAATTTCATCCATACTGCTGGTCCCCTACTGAACACAGATCTGAAGAGGCAAGGCCAGAAGATCATCCAAGATACAATATGAATTAAAAGCCAACTAATATGATCTTTGGAGTTAGTGATGAAAAGCTAGTACACTGGGACCGTTTGCTTATCTTTGCAGTGGGCTCATCGTGTCTGGGGGAAAAGAACACATTTACATTCGAATCCAAATATTTAAACAGTAGATTTTTCTTCCTTCCAAAGGCCATCTTTGTGACAACTGAATGTCAATATTAATTCCAAAGGATTCTCCTCTGCTCCCCCAAAAGTTTAATTAAGAGTTATGTTCTAACAACCCTTATAGGAACTAAAAATCAGTCCAACAATCTATGAATCAATACTTATCAGAGATTCCAACCAAATAAAATATCGATTCAGATGATGTTTCCTTTGGAGAATAATCCCATGTTCTTGTCTCGTCCCAACTTGGTAATTTAGGAGAACGTGAGGTGTGACTATAAAGTAATGAGGCCGATTACACTTGTCAGACATGAAAATCAATCTTGTCATCCAGATAACTCAAGGCACTTAGATAATTTGAGATCTCTTCACTTACATAAATTGGAACACTCTGAGGTGGGAGGAAGAAAATTTTTGTAGTGGTTATACCTCAAGATAAGTGACTATATGTGGTTGCTTGAATTAGCTGTTCTTCTAAATTACTAGTGTGTGTTTTTATTCCAGTTTTAGATGTGTTGTCTTTATTCTTTGAGTTTTTCACACATGCATATAATGTATCTTGGTACTATTTACCTCTTTCTTCACTCTAACTTCTATCAAATCTGCCCTATTTTCCTCTCTCAGCTTTCTTTTACTTTCTAACCAGTAGTCCCATTTGTGCTGTCCACACATGAATGCACTAAGGACATACTCTGAAGCATAGTCAACCTACCAGAGGCAACCTTTAAAAAAAAACATTTTTATTTGAAGAAAATAAACACAGTATGTTTCCATCATGGCTTTTTTCCTCCCCAAACTCTTCCCATTTGCTCCTCATCTCACCTCTCTCTTCACTCAACTCTGTGATCTCTCTTTTTAAAAATGAACTAAAAATGAAAATCAAAACAAAATAAGACAAAAAAGTTAGAACAAAACAAAAAGCTCCCTCTACTAACTACTTTTGCCCTGGAATGTGCTTGAGTATGCCCAATGACACTCCAATGGAGGAAATTGATCTTACCTGTATGACCATGTATCAATTGCAAGTAGCTTCTTGGTTAGGGGTGGGACCCCATATCTACTCCTCCTTCTCAGTGCTAGAGCCCTATCTGGCTTAAACCTGTGCAGGTCCAATGGGTACCACAGTCTCTGTGAGTTTATTTCTTTATCAGTCCTGTTGTGTCTGGAAGACACTGTTTCCTTGGAGTCATCCATCACCACCTCTACCTCTTACAATCCTTCCGCCTCCCTTTCCATATAGACCCCTGAACCTTGGAAGAAGTCCCATTTAGGACTGAGTCTTCTGAAGTCTTTCACTCCCTGCATATGTCCAATTGTGGATCTCCGTGTTAATTACCATCCATTGCAAAAAGAAGCTCTTCTGATGAGGGTGGAGTAAGGCTCTGATTTATGATTATAGTAATAGGGTATTAGGATATATACTACTTGCTATGTCCCTTTAGCAAAAAAAAATAGTATTGAAAGTTTTCCCTAGGTTCATGACCATTCTATGTAGTCTCTGGTTGTTGGTCACTTTAGTGGTATTTGGTTCCATATCATGGAGGATGCCTTAAATCCAATCAAAAAGTGGTTGGTCACTCACATAACATGTATTCCACTGTTGTACCATATATAGTACAGGCAGGTGGCTGTTGTAGGTCATAGGGCTTATAGCTGGGTGATACTGATGATTTACCTTTCTCCTCTAGTACAGAGCACAGATTGCCGAGTGAAGCGTACAGTGTACAGAGTATCCTCAAGCCCCAATGAATGCTAGTCAGTGGGCATGAAGCTTCTAGTTGGATACCTGTTCAGCCTCTACATGATCATTTACATAAGTGTTGTCTCATAATACCTTACCATGAGTTTGTGGAGAACAACTGATAGCCTTGGCAATAGCTTGTGGTGTTTGGGGGATCTAGGAACCCTTTTGGCGGACAAGTTCAACATGGTCTTACCCATTTCTTATACTGGAAATTTTTCTTGCTGCTATAAAATGTATAGCCGGGGCTTTATCGCTCCTATTATATGGTGACTGTTTAAATTTCTTTCATAGGTGTGTATGTTTTAGGAAGCTTCTACAGTAAGAAGTTTGCATACAGTTTTCGAAGGGCCCTTGGTGTTAGTTGCCCCAAATCCCTGCTTTTACCCTGCCCTTCCATCTCCCTCCACATTTAATCTTCTTATTCTATTTTTCCCCTTTATCTCTTTAAGACACTATATTCTATTTCTCCTTTCTTGAGAGATCCGGGGAACCTCACATTTAAAGAACTAGCCAGTAACTATCAATAGCTCATCAGCTAGGTGTGAGAGCCCAGGATTTGTGGAAAGTGTCTGCTGTGTTCCAGTCTTCTAATAAGCCTGACTTTGTAGCGTGTGTGTATGTTTGTGTTGGTTGGAAGAAGGCAAGATTGGAAGGTATAAAAGGGAGAACATAACTTTAAGAATCTGCAATGCAAGTGAATAAGATAAAGCTAGCCTTCCCACCACTCACAGCTGAGTAATCTTAGCAAGTTTAGCTTCTCTCTGCCCTTTTCCTCACATAAAATGGAGACTATAGCAGCTGCCTCCTCTGCTTTGGGCATGCCAAGGCAATCACAGTTGTAAAATGCTCAGCAGCATCCAGGCAGAGCTTGATGACAGTGATTAAGATACCATAACACTGCAGAGGTTTATTTGTTTTGTTTTGTTTTATTGAAGCAAGATTGCCATTAGCTCAAACCTTATTTTATATTTTCATTAATTAATTAATTAATTTACATCCCAATCAGAGCTTCCCATCCTTCCTCTCCTCTCACTCTGTCCCTTTGACTTCACCTCCCCCTGGACCCTTTCCCTTTTCTCCTCAGAGAAAGGGAGACCTCCCATGAATATCAACCCTCCTTGGCATATCAGGTTGCAGTAGGACTGAGCACATCTTCTTTGGTTGAAGCTAGACAGAGCCATCCATTTAAGGGAAAGAGATCCAAAGGCAGGCAACAGGGTCTGAGACAGCCCCCTGCTCCTGCTGTTAGGGGTTCTACATGATGACCAAGTTGAACATCTGTTGCTGCATATGTGTAAGGGGCCAAGGTCTCAGGTCTCATGCATGCTCTCAGGTTGGTGGTTCAGTTTCTGTGACCCCCCCCCTATGGGTCCAGGTTAGTTGACTTTGTAGAGGTAGTGTGTGTGTGTGTGTGTGTGTGTGTGTAGTCCTTGACCACTCTATATCTTTCAGCCTTTCTTCCCACTCTTCCACAAGATTGCCTGAGCTCAGCCTAATGTTGGTTGTGGATCTCTGCATCTGGATTCATCTGCTGCTAAGTGAAGCCACTCAGATGACTGTTATGCTAGCTTCCTGTCTGCAAGTATAACAGAATATTATTAATAGGGTGTGGAGTAGGGTCTCTCTCTTGGCGTAGGACTCAAGTCCTGTGGGCCAGTCATTGGTTAGCCATTCCCTCACATTCTGCTTCCTCTTTATCTCTGCACTTTTTATAGGCAAGAAAAAAAAATATGGGTCAAAGGTTTTTGTGCCTGGGTAGGTATTCCCATCCCTCCATTGGGAGTCTTGCCTGGTTACCGGAGGCAACAGTTTCCTGTTCCATATTCCCTATTGCTAGGAGTCTTAGCGAGGGTCACCCTCATAAAATCCTGGAAATTTCCATTGTCCTAGATTTATAGTTTGTTCCAAGATACCCCTCCTCCCCCTGATTCCAGTTCTCTCTTCTGTCATCTTCCCAACACTTGGCCCCTCCTATTACCCTGCCCGCTCCCTCTACTGCCCAGTTTCTTCCCTCCACTCACCGCAGATGTCTATTTTATTTCCCCTCCTTAGTATGATTCAAGCATCCTCCCTTGGGCCCTCCTTGTTACTTAGCTTCTTTGTGGCTGTAACATGGCTATTCTGTACTTTATGACTAATATTCACTCATAAGTGAATGTATACCACGTGTGTCTTTCTGGGTCTGCGTTACCTCATTCAGGTAGATCTTTTCTAGTTCTATCTATTTGCCTTCAAATTTCATGATGTCATTGTTTTTTTAATAGCTGGGTGATATTGCATTGTGTAGATGTGCCATATTTTCTTTTTCCATTCTTCAGTTCAGGGACAACTAAGTTGTTTCCAGATTCTGGGTATTATGAATAAAGCTTCTATGAACATAGGTGAGCAAATGTCCTTGATGGATGGTGGAGCACTTTTGGGTATGCCCAGGAGTAGCATAGCTGGGTCTCAAGGTAGAGCTAGTCCCAATTTTCTGAGAAAGTGCCAACCTGATTTCCAAAGCTGGTGAATAAGTTTACACTCCTTCCAACAATAATAAAGTTTTCCTCTTTCTCCACATCCTCGCCAGCATGAGCTGTCACTTGAGCTTTTGATCTTAGCCATTCTGACATATGTAAGATGAAATCTGAGTTGTTTTGATTTGCATTTCCCTGATGACTAAGAATCCAAAACTATACAATGGAACAAAGACAGCATCTTCAACAAATGGTGCTGGTCTAACAGAATGTCTGCATGTAGAAGAATGCAAATAGATCCATATTTATTACTCTGTACAAAACTCAAATCCAAATGGATCAAAGACCTCAACTAAAATATAATACACTAAATCCAGTAGAAGAAAAAGTGGGAAATAACCTTGAATGCATTGGCACAAGAGACAACTTTCTGAACAAAACACCAATAGCTTGGGCACTAAGAGCAACAATTAATAAATGGGACCTCATGAAACTGAAAAGCTTCTGTAAGGCAATGGACACTGTCAAAAGGACAAAATGGCAACCTACAGAATGAGAAAAAATCTTCACCAACTCTCCATTCAACAGAGGGCTAATATCCCAAATATACAAAGAACTCAAGAAATTAGACAGCCACAAATTAAACAACCCAATTTTTAAATTGGTGTATAGAGCTAAACAAAGAATTCACAACAGAGGAATCTCTGATGGCTGAGAAGCATTCAAATCTTATTTTTATTTTAAAATTTTATTTATTTGTTTGTTAATTTATTATAGTTTATTCACTCTGTATTCCAGCTGCAGCCCCCTCCCAATTCCACCCTCCCTCCGTTATCTCCTCCCATGCCCTTCCCCAAGTCCATTGATAGGGGAGGTCCTCCTCCCCTTCCATCTGACCCTAACCTATCAGGTCCATCAGGACTGGCTGCATTGTCTTCCTCTGTGGCCTGGTAAGGCTTCTCTCCTCTCAGGGGGAGGTGATCAAAGATCCAGCCACTGAGTTAATGTCAGAGATAGTCCCTGTTCCCATTACTAGGAAACCCACTTGGAGACTAAGCTGCTATGGGCTACATCTGTGCAGGGGTTCTAGATTGTCTCCATGCATGGTCCTTAGTTGGAGTATCAGTCTCAGAAAAGACCCCTGTGTCCATATTTTTTGGTTCTGTTGCTCTCCTTGTGGAGCTCCTGTCCCCTCCAGGTCTTTCCATCTCTCCCTTCTTTCATAAGATTCCCAACGTTTGGCTATGAGTCTCAGCATCTGATTTGATACCCTGGGTAGAGAACTGAAAAGCTTCTGTAAAGCAAAGGACACTGTCATCAGAATAAATCTCAGTTTAAAAAATGAGAAAAATCTTCACTTTTGAAGTACCTAGTTTCACACATCTCCTTTGGTATGAAGGAAACTGGCAGGTAATATGGCCTGGCCAGTGTGGAAAAGGGATAGAAGCCAAGTAGGTATCTATTCTATCCACTTTTTGTCTCATTTACATAATGGTGAGGAAGGAGGGGCTGCCTTTTACTCAACAGCCAGTTGCTCAAAATATCAGCGGATCTGTCCTGTCAACGCAGTTTGAGCCACATAAAGGGGAGACATTAAGTAAAGCCCGGCTCCAGTCAACAGCACATATTGATTGATTTCTGTGTGAAGAGTGTTGCATTTTGTGCTGAATGGGATCCCATACACTCATTCTTCAATGCAGGGACTTGACCTGGTATAGGTTGACCTGAGTTTTTCTGTAAAAGCGTTCCCCAGATAGCTGCTTAAGCAGCTGTTAACCGAAAGAGAAAACTCTATTCCCGGTACCTTCCACTCCCCAGCCTCGTGGTGCTCCCGGGGTGTCTCCTGTGCTGTGGACTGTTTTATTTACCCTTACCATACAGCCTCTCCTCAGACCCGAGAAGGGCTTTAGAACATGGAGCACAGCCTGAGAACCTAGCTTTGCAGGGTTTAAAAATAAACAAGGGTGGATTGTGTCACAAGCTAAAGCTACCTGTATTTCTTTATAATTCATCTTCAATTTGATAATCACTTTGGATAGTTAATTATGTTTAGATTGAATTTGTGTTTCTCCTGGCAAATTAGGAAAGGCTTCAAAAACACCTTGTTCGTGAAAGCTTTATGTTTGGTTTTGCTCTTTCCTCTTTTGCTAAAATAGCTCCTTGGATTGGCAGGGGATGCAGCGCGAATGTGGATCCTAGCTGAGTTCCTGTTGGCTATGTGCCAGCCACATCTAAACTACAAAGAGGAAGATCTCAGAAAGGTCTCCTAGGACTTGTGTCTGTGTGCTCTCCATAGGTATTTGGGCTTGGTTTTAGTCTTCATCAACTCTTGCCCTAAGTCAACCCTCTGAATATTTTATTTAAAATCATTATATCTAGTAATCCAAGTCCCTCCCCCCCCCTTTAAGTCCTTTTGGAAATTGAAGAACCATGAACATGTCTATGCAGCTGGATTCTCTGTGTCTTCATCGTTTCACGTGCTTGGCAAAAGTATTTTGTTTTCTGTCCATTGATGCTGTGTCTCGCCCACATGAAAAGGTGATAGCACTGGAAGTTTAAGGCCTCTTGGGCTGCCAGAGAGGCCATGTTAAAAGAATGCCAAGGAGGCATTCTATGACTATGAGTGGTCAGATACACCAAAACATAAAAGCAAGCAAAACTTCTCTCAGTTCTAATTTTCTCAGCCTTAGAAGCTTGACACTTTAATTGCACTGTTGTTAGACTTTTACCTAGGAGTGGCTGTTGGAAGGACCTTAAGCTTTTCCTGTAAAATGGCTGCAGAGAAGAGGCAAGGGGCAAGCACCAAAATGAATCAGCCTGAGGCAGAAATCAATAGAGAAAAAGAATGAGGAGGAAGAAGAGCAAGAAGATGAAGGAGAGGAAGAGGATGATGATGAGGGGGAGGGAAGAGAGGATAATGCAGGGTAGATGATTGACACAGATAATAGAGAGAGCAATAGAGAGATAGATAGATAGATAGATAGATAGATAGATAGATAGATAGATAGATAGATAGATAGATAGATAGATGATAGGTAAATACATGGATAGAAGACAGATTAAAAATAATGATAGATAATAGATAAAAATAATTGGCAGATATCTGATATGCATAGATATATGAGAGAGAATAATGGATAATCAAATTACAGGTAAATAGTTAGTAGACAAACAGTTACATGACAGAGATGATATAGTTGATAGGTAAACCATTGATAGAAACATAGATCATAGCTGTAAATAGATAGACCCTCAAAACACAAAAGAATGAAATTAAATAGGTTATTAGAAAGAAAAACAAGAACTACTATTTTTAAAAGGAAAGTTCAAAATAAGAGTCTCAAATGCATTTACTCTGAATTATATTTGGGCCGGTAGTTTCTCCTTCTTCCTCAAAGAACTATTATGGGGGAGGAGGGGTTCATTAAACAAGGAAGTGACAAATATACCATGGGAAATTGCCTACAAAGGTATGTAATTTAACAGCTTTATGTAACTTTTCTTTGAATTTTATGCCGTTTATTAGTCCACTTTTTACCTTTATTTGTTTTATAAGAGAGAGGGGGGCCATGTGGATATACCACATGGTGTGTGTTAAGGTCAAATAAAAAGGTTCTCGCCTTCCACCGTGTGAATTCCAGGCATTGAACTCAGGTCCTCAGCTTTGGTGGCAAACACCTTTTTCACCCACTATCAGCACTCTGAGTTCATTTCTCTATCACAGTCCTTTCAGCCTTGAGAATAAGGAAACCATAATCTCGATTCCATTGGTGGAGGAATGTGCCTGAGGAAAAAAAAAAACAAGAAAGGAGACAATACCTCAACAGAGCCCCATGGGAGGGAAAGGGGATTTGAACTAATCTAGACAACAAAGATGAGCTAGTCTACAAAGAAGGTCTTTACCTCCTCATCTGTGTAGACCGCCTCTCCTCTGATATGGTTGCTGTTTGCACACCAGTCTAAATCCATGATTATAAATACTACACAGGGGGGCTGGGCACATTGCTCAGCAGTTAAGACAACTTGTGGCTCTTACAGAGGACTAAGTCCCATTCCCAGCACCTATATCAGATGGTTCACAACCATCCATAACTCTAGCTCCAGCCCACTTCTAGTCTCTGTAGACACAAGCAGACACACACACACACACAAGAATATGCACATAATTTTTAAGTCTTAAAAAAAACACACATGAATTTCTATAACCAATTAAATTCATAATCCAGTCCTGAGATCAAGCAAGCAGCTTCGGTGTTCTTCATTTTATTGAGAATCAAAGCTTATTAAGAAATCTGACACACCCTGTCTTGGTAAAAGGAGCCATGCCTGCAGCTCTTCAACTCTTTATTTACTCACTCATCTTTATTACACTCATCTCCAAAATCCAAAGATGGAAGGGGAGGAGGACCTCCCCTATCAGTAGACTTGGAGAGGGGCGTGGGAGTCGACGAGGGGCAGAGGGTGGGACTGGGAGAGACTCATGGAGGGGACCACAGCTGGGATACAAACTGAATAAACTGTAATTAATATAAAACATTGAAATTAAAATTAAAGAAAAGAAATCTAGAGTCAGTGAGAAATCCCACACTCTACAATTTAGTTTTTGTAAAGCTCCGTTCAATGCCCCTCCCCCAACCAGCCTCATATGAGTCAGCCACGTTGGAGTGAATCTGTGGCTCGTTGGCTTTTGGCTAGGGTTGCAGCCCAGTGCAACTATGTGATCATTCTTACCTCCAATTGCCAGCTGTACTATGCCCTGGCCACTGCAAACATAGGCACATAAGCATCCTCTTTCAGATTAGTGTCCACTGGCTGGTGCACACACGGGAAGAGGATCACACCTTTCTTCTTATTGAGATGACTCATAGATTGACAAAATATCTTCCCCCCCCCACCCAAGAAAATAGCGCAAAGAAATGAAGAGCTGAGAAATGCACCGTGTATGAAATGTTGTTTTGCTAAGACATCCTTAAAGCCAAGTATTAAGGATTGTTTAGTTACTTTAATTGCTGAGATGAAACACCATGACCAAGTTGACTTCTAAAAAAAAATAAAAAATAAAAAGCATGGTTCCAGAAGGTTAGAGTCCATGATGGAGGGGCAAAGACATGGCAACTGGAACAGCTGAGACCTCACATCAGAGAGAGCTAACTTGAAATGGTATGGGATTTTGAAACCCCAAAGACCTCCCCAAGTCACACACCTCCTCCAACACCTCCAAATTCTTCCCAAAGAGTTCCACCAATTGGGGACCAAGTTTTCAAATACAAGAGCCCATAAGATCCATTTTCACTCAAAACCACTACAAGGGTCTAATCATGAAGGTGTTGCCTTTCTGCTCTTTAGAATTACCCATTTCACACATTTGTACACATGTCCAGACCTTGTCTAGTGAGGTCATCACCTGAGAATTAAGGTATTGTCCTTCCTCTCATAGGACATAGGAGGGCTCCACTTTGCATGGACACCAGATTGTATAAATAGAATAGGAAAGTCAGGTAATTGAATTTATTATGTAGCATTTGTGAGTTAAGACAAGACGTCTTATAATTTGATGCAACATGCTCACAGTTAAAATTTAATGAGCTCATTTTCCCTGTATTTGAGGGGTGTGTAAATTCAGCTCAGTGGGATTACTCAGGGCAAAGGTGCTATACAGAGGCAAATTATTCCTAGCTGAGTTTGCGAGCTTCCCACTTGCCTCACAAGCCCTTGTACCTGAACCCTCCAGGGTATGGAGAATCTAGCGTTTTTTCAAATATGAAATTCCGAACTTGGACTCCGTGGTCCTATTTTATATTTTATGGACACACTTAAAGGAGATTAAACTAAACCTCATTATTTGAAATATATATTGAAAACACGTTCTGTCCTTCCTTTGAACTGTGTTAGTTTAAGTTGTTGGGGCTGGTGATGGCTCAGTGGTTAAGAGTGATCCCTGCTTCTGCAGAGATCTGGGGTCCCAGACCCATAACCAGCACCTGTTCCAGAGTCTGATGTGCTCTTCTGGCCTCCAAGGACATTTCACTCACATGGTATACACCCATACAGGCGCACATACCTATACATAATACATTTTTTAAATTGAAATTTCCCAGACCATTGAAGTTATTATTCGACATTTTAGCCTTGGGAAATATTTTCAGGGATAAACAGCTTAGATGAAAAAAAATCTAAAGAAGTTGTGAGGAGAGAAAGCATCTGTATAGTCATAGAATAGAAATTAGTTAATTGAATTTATTATGCAGCAGTCATGAGTTGAACAAGATGCTGAGGCCAGGGGTCAACAGTGGGGTGTGTTCGGCGTGTCACCTCTGTGAGAGCATTTATGTTAGCCACTTCTGCTTTCTTTCCCCTTCTGAATAAGTGCTCCTTTTGTTGCATTTAGCTCCCAAACTCTAACAACAACGATGATAATATAGAATATGTTTTAAAATTTACTCTTAGCTATAACAATACAAAATACTATCAGAAACAGCTATTGTCCTTTTTTTTTTTTACTTTTTTCAGTCAATTTTAAATATTAGATTACAATTGTATTGTTTTCTTTCTCACTTTTTGTTTAACGTAATTTCCTCTGGCTTGAAAACACACACTGTGTGTCGAAAATACCTAAAAAATAGAGATTTAAAATGAAAACTTGGTGCAGTCTTAACTCTAATGTTTCCAGTAGGACTTGTCCAATAAAATGATTTATTGGTTGTTTGCTTGTTTTTTTTTTTGTTTGTTTGTTTGGGTTTTTTTTTGCTTTTGCAAAGGAAGGCGAGTACTGTTTTGTGTTTCTGCCTTGCATCTTATCCAAACACGCCCCGCCCCAACTGCATGTACTTTTAAATCTTATTTATTCCTCTGTCAGAAATAACAATGGTTTTCCTTAGGGGATGAGAACCTTCTTTGGTGATCATGCAAGAAAAGAAAAGAAAGGAAAAATCTTAGAATGCTCTCAAGTCCTGCCACCATGAGACCTTTTCTTGATCTCAGACTCAGCTCCTTTAACACCTACCCAGGCACCATCTTCATGGTCATCCAGGTCACCTGGTTATTAACCTCCATGTTCCTTCCTCCCTGGTAGGCATACCTAACTCAGGCAGGCACATGCTCACTAGAGCAGGACCATATTGCATGCATCCTGAGACTGTGCATACTTAACTCCAGAGCTTAGAGTCTTTCTGAAAGAGTCTCAACTATGAAAGCCTCACACACTGTCCACTAGCAATGCTTTTATTAGTCATGCCCTAGATCTCTCTGGCAGTGCAGCAAAAAGACCCATATCCTGCAATGAGAAGGAAGTCTAAACCACAGCCTGTGTAAGAGAGGAAAGCAATTTGGCATCACAACTCTACCAAAAATAATAAATAAATAAAAATAACAAGAACTGAATCTTTTCAATAAAAAGTACATCGTGAAAATGCTCCCACAAGTGCACCAAATAGAACATGAACCTTCTAAGCAGAGTTCATCCACCAGCCATGTGATAAGGACATTACGACCGAGAGTCCATTTTGTTTGCATGGCTATGGAGCAGGCTGGGGAAAGGCTCTTAAAATTAGTGTCCATTTGTAAGCTTATAGCATGACCTTGTTTGAAAATAGAATATTTGAAGAAAAGATAAAATGAGGTAACGTGGATTACAGAAGTATACAAACCTCGTGACTTATGCCCCCTGTAAGAAGAGAGTAGTAAGACATGGGAACAGAAGATAGACTGCCACAGGCCACACGAGACTATACGAAAAGATTGGGGGGCGGGGGAAGATAACTACATATTTTAGCATGTAAAGCTGTCCTGGTTAGCCTTAGTTGTCAATTGTCAAAGTCTAGAATCATCTGAGAGAATTTCTTACAGGAGATTGGGCTCATGTGGGCATGCCTATGAGAGACAGTCTTGATTCATGGTTAAAGCAGGAATGCCCTGCCCACTGATGGAGACACTGTTTCTAGGCAGGTGGCCTTGGGATGTATAAGGAAACTAAGGAACTATGAGCCTAAGAGCAAGCAAGATTGTAAGCTAGAGAGCAGTCTTCCCCCACAGTTGCTGCTTCTGGCTCCGACTTTGAATTTCAGCACTGATTTTCCTCAGTGATGGACTGTAACTGGAAGTATAAGCCAAATGAACCCTTTCCTCTTTAAGCTGATTTATGTCAGAGCATTTCACCCCAGAAACAGAGAAAAACTAGAACAGAGGGCACAGAGGGAGAAATCTACAGGTTTAAGAATGCAGAGTTATCAATGACTCCCAGAATCTGGGAGAGAGCTGTAGGGTCATTCCTTCTACGATTCGTTCTGTAAGTCAATGGGCTTTAGGTTCGTAGAGGGAGCCACACCTAAAAACACTTTGACTTCAGACTTCTGATCATCTCTTTTGCACTGTGACAATTTGCTATAACAAGCCTAGGAAGCTACCACCATCGTCCTCAGAACTGATAGTTTACTGATCCATAAGCATTGGCTATGGTGCTGTAGCTAAACGTCAAAGCACCCTAGAAAGAAAACTGTGTTCTTGTTCCTATTTGCAGACAGAAGTTGACAGTCAGGAACTTTCAAATCTTCACAACAGGAAAGCATTGACATTCATAGTCATTCTCTCTGATACCAAGGATCCTTCTGAGTCCCAGGGGTCCCTCCCCTGCTGTGTAGGTCTTAATCATTGAGTCGCTGGAGCAATGACTAGTGAGTAGAGACAACAGCACTTTAGTATGTAAACAGCTGCGAAGCCACAATGGTGCTTGCCAGCTACCAATGCCAGTTATATAACAAGAATATTGCCATTTCAGAGAAACACAAGAAACACCTGGTTGGCCCGAAAGCTTTGTTTGAACTCTCTTCAGCTGAATAAGTTCAAAGAAGGTTTTCAGGGAAATGGGACATGTTGGGCAAAGGCATGGAGCCTAAAGCAAATAGTGCCAAGTTTTATCACAGGGAGGCAATTGATCAGTTATTAATACATAGACCAATCACCAGTATTGACAATGGAGAATGGCTGTGTGTATTTTCTAAAGGCTGGATTGATCCTGTTATGTGCCCTGGATTCTGCTGTCAACCTAGCAACTGAGTCTCAAGATGTGTGACCTACATCCTTGGCTACATCCAAACCTTACCTCTGAGTAACCTTCCCACTCAAAAGAGGAAAACAGCCCCACCCCACCCCCACCTGTGTGTGTGTGTGTATACATGTACCCACTTGTAGAGGCCAGAGGTCCACATTGGGTGTCTTCCTCTTCTCTTCTCCACTGTATTCTTTGAGACAGAGTCTCTCAGCAAACCCGGAGTTCACCTGTTCAACTAGGCTGGCAAACCAGCCCCAGGTGACAGAATCACAAACCAGTGTCACCGCTTTTTACATGGATGGCTCTGACCTCAGGCCATCATGTTAATACAGCAAGTGTTTGTTGACTGAGCCATTTCGCCAACCCCAGAGCTCACTCCTCTACTGCTCAAATCCAGCAACTTACACACACATACATACATACATACATACACACATACATACATACATACATACATACATGAGCAGGTCTTTCCCATGGCCTCTTTACAGACAATCAACACTGCATGGCAACTTCCAGCTTAGAGAAGCTGCTCACAGAGACTCTGCACAGTGACCAGGCTGCTTGATGGTGGAGGGGGGAGTTGTCAGGTCTTCATGTCTGCCTATCAATAAGGCCAGAAGGGACCATCAGAACTGAGGGGACATCACTCAGTTTAGATCAATAAAAAGTCAGTGACTACCAGCAAACAGAAGTTCAGGCTGGAAGTGAATATGCCCCAAGGTAAACTGAGTCTGCATTTTGTAGTTCATAAGCATGGCCACCAAAACAAATTTACATTTATCATCTTTTGAGCAGCTTGAATCCTTCAAGAATACTACGAAATATTGTACTGAGCACTTGGAAGTCTTTAAAACAGAAGTTTTCAATACTAAGGCTCCAGCCGTGCACCATAATTGGACATGGTCATTGACAATATCTGATGAATTCTCTTTCTTTTACACAGAAACCCGTATGAAGCTCAGAGAGGTGGGGCAATCCACCCTGAGTCACACAGCAATGAGTCAACAAAGCCAGAATGAAAACTGAAGCCTTTAGTATCAAAGGCTAGTACCCCACCCCAGGTGCACGCTGGAGCCTTTGACCAGAAGGTCTCCTACTCACCTTACGCAAGACTCTCACTCCCAGATAAATGAGAACAAAATAAAATTCCAGAGGCTAAGAGATGGGATCAAAATAGCATTCACTAACCCCTTAGTCCAATCACCGCCAGGCCACCAGGGAGCCAGCGTGCCTAGGGTCTACTTCTGATTTCGGGGTCATTCTCCAGAGAGGTTTGGGGGGCTTTGCATGGGACTTAGAAGCCTGAGGAAACAGCGGTTCCTTCTGCAGATCCACCTGCTCGTAGTGCCCCATTGCCACGCCTAGGGGGCGCCCTCGCCTGCTCAGCGGCGTGAGTGTGCTAGCTGTTGCCAGGAAAAGAATCTGAATTAACTGCGGACGGTTTATTTGTTTGTTTGTTTGTTTTTGCTTTTTGGGTCCCCCCGCCCCCCCGCAAGTTTTCCTCAGCATTTTGAGGGAGAAACGAGACACGCTTTTAAAAAGGAGTTCGCAAAACTCTCTTGCTTACTGATCCACACAAATATTTTAAAATTATGTTCACTGAACAATCTCTTCCCTTCCTCCCGGGGAAAATCGGTTTTGTTTTTTAATCTGCCCTCAAAGTCACGAATAGATGCCTCTCCCTTTTATGGCAGGCTTTAATGGTTACAGATGACCACTGTCTCCTGATTGAAATGGCTGTTTCCAAGGACCTGCTTCTATTCCTGCTCTCCCTTGCCCTGTAACATAGCGACATGGCCAAAATCCATATTAGTGAAGGACCGGATGCCAAAGCAAGGGTCCCCACGTGGAAATCAGGGGCATTGTATTTGCTCTTCAGCTGAGGGAGGCTCCCAGCAAAGCACAGCTACGAGGCAGAATAATCAATCCCTCAATTGCAGTTACCGTGGGACAGGAAGAGGGCTCCTCCGTCTCACCCTCCCTCCAAAATCCCTTGCTGAATCCGGAGTATGGGGACACCAGGCTCCAGGCAACTTACAGGAAAGGAAGTCTTAGATGCTATCATGTCTGGGATGAAAAGAATTACAATTTACAAACAAATCAAAGGAAAGTCAAATGACTGAGACAGAAAGGCAGCATTATGTGAGTTTGACAATACCTGCTGACCACAGGCAAGACCTACACAGGTTCAAGCCGGACGGGGTCTTCAGCACTGAGAGGGGAAGATGAGATGAGGTCCCTCCCCTATCCACTGGCAATGGGAAAGTACGGGTTTTTCCCCAGTCACTTCAGGGCCAGGCTGGGAGTAGTTGACTAACGCAAAACGAACTCCACAGGATTTTTTGTTTCATTTTGTTTTGTTTGGGCATATTATTTTCGTCTTATTTCTCTTTATTCTTGTTTGTGTTGATATTCATTTTTGTGTTTTATGGAAGTTTTATTTTTATTTTTTGGAAGAGGGCGAAAGAGAGAACATAAAATTGGATGGCTCAAGAAGCAGAAAGGATCTGGGAAGAGTTGAGGGAAGGAAAACACACGATCAAAATATGTTGTATGAAAAAAAAAAAGCTTTAAGATACCTTCTGACCAAGCCTTTAAAACACTCTGCACAGATGAAACCAAGCATGTTAGTTGTCATCGTTAATATTAAAGTGTATGTGTGTGTGCACATATGAGCACACTCACATATAAACACACCCCGCCTCTCATCCAGAAAGACTAGGCTTTTCCGAGTATGTTCGCATGTGTGCACAATTCCGGGGAAGAATTTGCTGCACACAAAGAAGCCTGCCCTGCCCCCACTGTGGAAGAGGCAGGTCCCCCGGGATTAGGCAAGAAAGAATTGTTCATGGACAGCAGAGGCCAGAGAACAATGCAGACCCCTGTGACAGACAGAGTGGCAGCCTGCTAGCCTGGGTAGGGGACTGACCACATGGTCACTGCAAAGGAGCTGGGACCCTCATCCCTGGAAGAGATTTTAAAAAGGACTCAAATTAGCAACTGTTGTGATTAGCAGGTGGTTTAAGAGATATGAAACCCATGAAGAGACTGGAGTGGGGGTTAGCGGACAGGAGGGGACCTAGACCAAGCGAGGACTTGTTTTATGCCACAGAGCGAAGATGATTCCTACAGGAATATAATATCTGCTGATTTGTTTAAGGAAAAAGAACAGACTGCCACAAAGCACAAAGTCCTCTCAAGGGGGAGGAAGTGAGAATGTCCAGTTCTTCGAAACAATCTTAAATTAACTTATACAATCACTGTAGGTGACATCTGGCAAAATCATACACCTTAGTGCTCCTAAATACACTAAACCAAAGAGCTGGTGACTCTAGATGTTTTTATGCCAGACTCATTCGGTGTGTCCTGTGTATTCCTTATTTAAAAGATGTTTTAGATAATACATCAAAATTTCATAAATTACCCCTCCCTTCCAACTTATTATCTGCTCCCAAGCTTCTCCTGGAGTTTATCAGAACTTCACAACTTTTCCACGCGGACAGCACTTCTCATAGGTCCCTGCTCCACCTCAGAAGTCAGTCTCAGAATGAGCATATACTTCCGGGCTAGTGTTGTTTTGTTTTGTTTTGTTTTGTTTTGTTTTGTTTTTTGAAAAGGTCAGAGGCTCCCCCTGAAAGATGCCTGCCCCTGGAGTCTACAACATGGAATTACTAGGAACGGACTGTCTGTCTCCCTTCATGTCTCTAACTATGACTATGTGTGTTTCTGTATGTTTTGAGGCAGATGGTCAGGATTTTGCTTTTTGCAGTTGTCCAAAGACTTGACTTCTCTAGACCATCTTTTCTAAGGTCTTTGACTGAAGGATAGAATGCTTGGCAGGGCTGGGCAAAGATTGCCATTGCAGCTTAACTCATTTTTAGGTGAGCAGGGGGCGGCAGGGGTGGATTTGTGCGACAAGGCTTTGGCATGCAAGTCTGTACAACCTCATAGGACCACAGCACAACAACACAGCAAACTGTCCATCACAGGAGACCTAGCACTCACTCATCAACTCAAATGGGAAATTGTCACTGCGGGCGGTGTCACAGCATGGAAAATGCAGGTGGGATTCTGACATATAAAGTGAGAAATGAGGCAACTATGTGGCAAGACCATAACACAAAATAATCACACTGTTTGAGTTGTCACCAAATGCTTGGCTCTTTGCAACAACTGGAACATATTAGAAAAATCATCATTTTGTTCAAAGAAAATGTTTGACATCGATCTATCTTTTAACTGAAGTGATACAGATACTCGCCTGCCCAAATGAAGTCCCAGAAACACACTGGGACTCAAAGTTCCCATATTTTGGATGTGCCGTGATGGCATGTAAATGTCTCTAAACCAAAAATGGCTTTTGATAAATAAATTCACAAACATGGAGCCTAAAGGCTTCTTTCAGAAGCCACGATAAGAAAATTGTCCTCATTCATTCACAGTTCCACATCACAGCTAACCAGGCAAAAAGCCAGGACATTGTGACACATTTGGCCAGCCTTGACAGGTAGCCAGCACCACTTGCAAGGGCACAGTAGCAGCCGCCTTCCCTTTGCGGTTATCTGGCTGGCCCAGGCTCACCAAGGGGTGGCTTGGTCTTCTCTTGGATGATTCCTTTCAGTTACAACTTTAAAATAGTCAGGTGTCAGGTTCTCAAGGTCATTTGAAGAGAAAGTGTGTTTGCCACCAAGCCCAATAACCTGAATTTTGTCCCTGGAAACTCACATTGAAGAAGAAGAGAACCAACTTCTGCAAGTTTTGCTCTGACCTCCATACATGCGCAACCTCCTACCCACTTACCCACACTAAATAATAAAGTAAATAGAGAAACTTAGATAAAAGTCAGGTAGGTATTCAAAGGGCTGACTATGACAGCTTCTGCCTTGAACTGACCTCTTGGCTGATGATCCTTCCTGAGGCCTGGAGGATTGAAGTGAGCCATCCAAGCCCTGGTATCAGGAAACCAAAAGGAGCTTTGCTCCTCCTGGATTTCTGGAGGGATTATGGCCATACAAATCTGGCCTTGGTGATGGTGTGTGTGTGTGTGCTCTCTGATGTTTGTCCCTATCCTCTGTTGTATTGATTCCCATCCAAATGGTTAGACCTGAACAAGCCTTTTAAAACGTGAAATAATAGGCTGCTCGTATCCTGCAGGAAACTAGACCATTCAGCCACAATTGGAGCGATTTTCCAGCAAAGTTGATGCATTTGCACCTCACCTGACTGAGCAGAAATTAACCCCCATTCGCCAACTGACCCCACACACCCTGCTCACCCCACTGCACTCCAAGATGTTTGTTTTGATATGTTATTCACTATGGTTGCTATGCACTTACGTATTTAAGCTGCCAGATCCAAGCAACCAGGAAGAACTGGTGATTTGTCCATTTCACTGGTTCTCTATCGCTGGATGAACATAATATAGGTTTCAGGTAAGTAGAGTCTCTCGTCACTGAGATAAGAGGAAGCATTGTCTCTGGTTGGATTATTCAAGGTATCAAGGTAAATTATTAAATTCTCATAGACAAAGCTCAAGTGCTTTGTGTTTTTGTGGGTAGTGTGCAGTTCTTGTGTACAGTTGTTGAGGGGAACACAAAACATACTTGAAATGCTCTGTGTCTAAGAGTTCTGTGAGCACATTTTCTTTTAGCATCCGAGAGCCTTACATAAAAGTATGCTTGCTTTAAAATAAAGAAATTTCTAGATTACATATCTCTAATGCTGCAAGGCACAGAGTAAGTTTCTAATTGCAGTTTAAATCAAATTAGTAGGTAGTCCAAGAGTTCAACAAATATATTGAAAAGAATGATGTCATGAATACACTAGCCATCATTTAAGCCCATGAGAGGCAAGTGTCCTGCCTTAATGGCAAGCATTTGATGGCTGTCAGGAAATGTGTCAGTACCATGGACAGAGAAGGCACAGCCTGAATCCCTAAGAAAAGGCATATAGCACTTCAGCTGGAGTCATGGAAAGAAAAGACAGAAAACCACAGCCAAGAAACACAATAACAAAGGTCTCTGGCTTCCCTGAGCTAATTAGCTCCTTGTTACACTAAGGACCTTCTGCTACTGTTAAAAAATATGAGTCACTGAGAATTTTGTTGTACCCTGCTCCTCATTGAAAAACAAGTATGGTGCAATTGTCAAATATTTGTTTTAATCATGATGAAAAGATTTTGTTTTAGTATGTAGCCTAGAGACTCTGCAGAAGCAATAAAACAATTAATGAATTTGGGAAGTAGGTCTCTCCTACTATTGATCCTAGTTGATATTTGGTCTTTCCTACATGGATGATGAACACATAGTATAGATGTTAATGGCATGCCTGGGTGCTTGCTGATATTCACATATGAAAACCATAATACCAAACTCTTTCTAGAAAAAGAAAAGCAAGATAATTATAGTGGAGTACTGGAGAGTAAACATTTTTATAATCTCTATGCTTTCAAAGTACACATTCTTTCTCTCCACAGCGCTGCCCAAGAAGAAGGCAACAGCTCTAAAGACAAAATACAGGAAGACATCAAAGAGAAGGTTTCATTACAGACCATAATACTCTGCCATTCATTTTCAGTCACTACTAAGAAATACATGTTTCTTTACATATCCCCCATGCATTTCTGAGCACATGCACCTGTTTGCAATTGTGTATTGATTTTTGTTGCTACGGGAAGGAATTTGTGATGTGGGTGATTCAAAACAAGGCCTGATCTCCAAGCCTAGCTCATTTTCATTTCAGCCTTAATTCTAACAGGATGTCCCCCACTAAGCATGTTAGCAAAGGCGATCAGAGTGAGTTCCCATTTCCAGCCAGACAGCAGCGTGCTGATCCAACTTGGCCTAGGGCTACTAAGTCACCTAATGACAGCAGCTTTAATTTAAAATGCATTGTGGGTAATAGACCAAGTGGATAATCCACTTGTGGATAATTGAGAGTATATCTGTGCCCACGTTTTAAGATCTGGGCATTTCATAGAGGTCCTGGAACATAACATGTCATAAAATAACCTGTTCCTAGTGCAGAAGGATGCATTAAAATCAATAGGGTTTTGCAAGCCGTGCATACGATAGATTGTACAAAATGTAATTAGTATTGGAAAATTGCTGTGAAATCTTGAGCTCTTTGTACTTAAATGACCAAGATGTTTTCCACTTGGGGCACCTGTTTTAGAGCAACCTGGTGAGGGGATGGCAATGGATTAAATAACAGTCACTGGTCTGTTTTTTTAAGCAAGCGAAGCCTGTTGTTCGGTTCAGATGAACACAGCAATGTGTCCCTGGCCACACCATGATGGCATGAGGTGTAGAGTGGTTTCAGCAGCCCTTGAGCTGGAAGTTATGTATCCTATAGCTGACCTTCTGGGAATAAATGAAGCTGGCATCCCTTAGGCTAAGATTTTATAATGGAATGCCCCCCCCAAAAAAAGCATTAATTATGAAATAAGGCTGTATGATGACATAATTTAGGTTCTCATTTCTACATAGACACATGCACAGTGTCCCACATACACATACATACAGGCACACACACAGAGACACACAGACCAGAAGATGCTTGGAGAAAGACACACAGAATAGATGCATTTTTTTTCTTTCTCTCTTTTAACCTCCTCTGTTCATTCCTGGGTCACACAAGCATTGTGCTGAGTCTGAGTGAAAACACCCCTTTGATGGAGGGTACATGCTGAAAGGGAGAATTCTGAATTATGTTCTCTAAATTATCTAAGGCTTGGAGAGCAAGTATTGATTTTAGAAATGACTGAACCAGGCCTCTTACTGCAGAGCTCCTTCCCTCCCCTCCTCCCTTCCCTCCTCCTCTGCTCCCTGCCAGCATCCCAAAGCACAACAAGAGATCTCAGCCACCGCGTGGCCACTACTAGGCCCTGGGCTGGCATTGTTTTAAAATAATCAGAAAGTCATCCATCAACTATAGAGTCATTGGAATGAGTATGTGGTAGCTAAAGACATGCTTTATCTGTTCACAGGCTCCATTGGGTGAGATAGGAGGGGAGTTAGGAGGCTATTGGACCAGTTAAGTAACACTCTCTGGAAACCATGAGCTTTTAAGGTGTTTGCTGCTTTGTAGAAAAGCAGGGGACATTTATCTGTATAGTCAAGTGCTCTGTTGGCTCCAGGCAGCTGTGGGATTCAGACCTCCCTCATAGTAAAGAGCTGGAGTCTGTTCTAGTATCATCTCCCATCCTTTGCCAACAGTTTAGTAGCAGCACTGTTGTTTTGGAATACTTGTGTGTGCAAGTGTCAGGATGAACATATGCTTACCGACTTGTATGTTTCCATTGAATTGCTACTAGACATTAATGATAAAGGAGAAATGAAGAGCCATGTTATTAGCATCCAAACATCAAGAATGTCAATCAGCTTCATTTAATCAGTACTGCTTATGAACACAATGAGTACACCATCACATTAAGTGAGCTAACCTGGGAATCTGCTTTATAGCCTTCTGAGGATGTGGTTTTTGTATCTGAAAAAAATAACTGGGTAGACCATTTGCATAGGATGCATGAAGCCCTGGGTTCGATCCCAACGCCGCATAAAACAAGCATGGTGGTACATGTTTGTAATCCCAAGACTCCAAAGGCAGAGATAGGAAGATCAGGAGTTCAAGGCCAACTGGAGCTAATTGAGACCTTGTCTAGATAGCTAGGTAGGTAGGTAGGTAGGTAGGTAGATGTATCAGGTATGTAGAATGATTTAGAGTGTTTGCACTCATTTTGCATGGTTTCCTTTCCTGAATAACCTGGGGTAGCAAAACTTCAACTGTCTATCTTTACCCATAACAAATGCAGATGTCTTAACTAGCAAGCAAGTTCTCAGGCCCAGCACATGATTTTATGAGATGTTGAAGTCAGCAATGCACCATTTAAACCTGGGTCTTTCATGCCCTTCTCCCAAATAAGTCCCCCGCCTACTTCATGTTTTGGTTTTTTTTAATGGTTTAATTCCTTGGCTTGCTGTGCTGGAAGTATGACAATGGAATTTCTCTCATAGAAACTCTCCCATTTATTTTTTCCCTTGGCCTTTTGAAGGAGATGCGATTGAGTGATGGCCCTGATTTCATTACCGATTCCTCCTGGAAAAGGGCAAGTTTACTAGGTCAAGGTTGAAACACCAAGTCATGGGCTAAGAAGAAACTTAATCTCCCTCTAAATCACTCTGCAACTCAGGAGTTATTAGACTGGAGACAGTTCTACACAGAGCAGAGTCAAGTCTAGGGCTGGCCCTTTTCCAGTGAATTTGGGCAGTTAGATTTAGCCAAATAGATAATTCACTGCCTCCTGCCAGAGGAGAGTGGTTTGAATGATGTAGGAGACATAAAGTTTAGGATAACATAAATCCATGTAGCCTAAAAGGAAAATTCAGCTTAGAGGATATTTTATGCATAATTTATTTTCCTATTTAATACTCATATTCTCTTCCTGTGTTTCTTAAGGTATTGATTGGCATCAACCAAAGGGCTCTGATTGAAAAGGCATCTGGGAAGAAATATGTTAAATATAATGAAGTTAAATACAATGAGTAACTACAGGTTTTAAATAATTTTGCAAAAAACAACAACAACAAAAGACAGAGATGCTGTCATTCAATAAATGCTTTATCGAGCTTGGTTTAGTCGCCCTGAGGCACGAGGCAGCTATCAAAATATCATGAGGTCCACTATAAATAAACACGGGTCTTATTTTTCAGTTATAACATATACAAATGGTAAAAGTATAAAATAAAAATTATATCAAAGTAGTATGTATAAAATATGAATTACATGGTTGGGAAATAGCACTGAGTCTCTTGGAAAGCATGCTTTGGGTTCTTAGGCATTAAAATAGCAATTCAGAGTAACTTGAATACAAAAAATGACATTTTAGAAAAAGAAGTCATTTAAAAAAAGGGGGGGCTAATGGAGGAAATCCCTGACCATGACTAAGGTATGATCTAGGACACTGGTGACATACTGAACTTAAAAGCACTGTGGGAGAGAAGTTAGTTTATAAAGCGGCTAATCATAAAAGATATGAGGGGCCTGTCCCTGCCCAGTAGAGCCCACAGCAGAAGACAAGATGAGAGGAGTGCCAAAGCCTGCAGCAGGCTGTCGCTGTGTCAGGGACAGAGAGGGACACAGGGAAAAGAACCCTGACCCTGCTCTTCCCCTCCCCTTCCAATCTGCTGTGGGTCCTCCCCAGCCGGAATCCAGGGACAAGGCCCTGTAGATGTCAGGCAAGAGAGAGGAAAGTGAGGGAGGGGTAAGAGCTGGAGATCATCAAAGACCAGGCAGGCTTCGGTCTAAAGGGAAACCCAAGGCTCAGAAGCCATTCAGAGAAAATGTATACATAGCCTGTATCCACCTCTCCAAAATATTTATTAATTATTGTAGAAGATTCAGCATACATATAATTAAATGTGTTAGTAGATTGATGGATTTCTTGAAATCAGTAGTGCTCACCAGTATTAGATATATAAAATTACACATTTAGCCATGTGCCTAGAATATATGCACATAAATTATATGACCTATGGCTGAACTTAGCATGTTTATAACTTTACCTGGAAAGGCCATGGCCCATGAAGACTATTCTTCACAAATTGAAGGACCAGATGAGACAGAACTCTGGCACTCACAAAAGTATATAGAGTACTTCAGACAACCTAGAAGAGGGGAGAATTTGAACTTGACTGCCAAGGATGAGTGGCATTTGGACTGAAAGGAATGGGTATCTCCAGCAGACAGCTCATCTGCAGAACTGAAGGAAAGGATTCTGAAGCTCACTGGAATAGAAAAGTACTACCCTCTGCTCAAAATTAGAATAAGGACTTTCCTAAAATATTGTTATCCAGTTAAAACTTTAAACGTCTGCATTTCCTTCCTAACCACTAGATCCTGCACCCCCTCACAAAATGAATTGTTTCCATTCCCTATCCTTTGTTTTTGATTATTTATTGCATTTATTCACTTTACATCTGGATCATAGCTCCCTCCCTCCTTTCTTCCTAGTCCCACCCTTCCCCTCTTCCTCCATCCCCCTCCACTCTGGTCCACCATTCCCCCTCCCCTGTTCCTGAGAAAAGGGGAGCCTCCCCCTACCAACCCACCTCAGCTCATCACATCAATCAGGGCTAAGCATATCCTCTTCCCTAATCTTAAGACTGGGGGAGGGGCATGGGAAGAGAAGAGAGGAGGACGGCAGGATTGGTAGGGGATGAGGGGATGAGCTGGGATACAAAGTGAATAAATTGTAATAAATTAAATAAATAAATAAATAAATGTTTAAAAGTTGAAAGAATGGAAGAAAGAGAAAGAGAGAAAGAGAGGAAGAGAGAAAGAAAGAAAGAAAGAAAGAAAGAAAGAAAGAAAGAAAGAAAGAAAGAAAGAAAGAAAGAAAGAAAGAAAGAAAGGCCATAGAATCCTTTGCTTAATGCCCAAGGCATACCTACTTGGAAAGTCTGGCTTCATAATCATACCAGTTACTTTTCTCATTACAGTGCCAAGATACCTGCCAGAAACAAGTTAGAGGAGAAAGGACTTGTTTTTGGCTCTCAGTTTGAGAGGACAGGGTCTGTTGTGGGGGAAAAGGCCCTGCACCAGGAGCAGGAAGTGGCTCGTGCAGAGTTGGGTGTAACCCACAGGAGTCACTCCTCAGTGACCTTTCCTACAATAAGAAATTTCCTACATACCCTACAGGTGTGTCTGACTTTTTGACTTTACAACTCAGGACTGCCTTTTGCAAGTCATGCTCTAGAACCACATAAAACAAAAATTTCACGTTTAAAGTAAATACATTATTTTGCACTGGGTCTCATCCATCACTCTCAGGTCACAGGTTGGAGAGGACCATCAGGTTCCATAATCCTCCATGACAGCACCACCAGCTGGGGACCCAGCGTTTCAACACTAAGCCTATAGGGTCATCCCACATCCAAACCGCACTAAGAGGTAAGGATACTTAGCAATTTGCATCTTGAGACTTCGTACAGACTTTCTAAAATCAGGAAAGAACTTCAGGGGGACTGTACAGAACTTGGCAAAACATTTGGGCCATCCAGAACATACTCCTGATCTGTTTCCCAGTCTGTCCTGTTGTCTGTCACACCCAGGCTTCTGCCATATCAAGTCGCTTATCAACTCAGTACATCTGTACAGTCAGCAGATCCTGGCCCAGGCCAATGGCCCTAGTCTTCCTTGTATGTGTAGAGTCTTCAATTCCACTGCCACGGTCAAAGTCCACTCAGCATCAGAACCTTGTGTGTGTGTGTGTGTGTGTGTGTGTGTGTGTGTGTGTGTGTTCTCTCATTCCACAGCATCCTTGAGGCCCAGTAGGAGATGCTTCCTTCTCTGAGCTTGAAGAACACTCAGCTGCCTTCTCCAGCTGTGACTACTTTGCCTCACAAAAGTCCTACTGGTGGAATGAAGTTGCTCAAAATTATCTGGCTTACTAAGAATAATCATTTTAACTAGCAGTAAAGCAAAATAGACCAAGCCCCAGGAGTCATAATGAGCCTAATGCAAATGACCCCGGAACACTAGATTTCCGCACTCACATTTTCCCCAAGGGTTTACATGTTTGCACCTTGACCCTGCCCCCAAAATCCACCCACGTACCTCACATACGTATCTCACATACATCCCAACAATGCGAAATCCCATACCCATTCCAAATACATTTCTTTGGTTCTTGTATGACTTTGGTTCTTGTCATGTTTCCACAACGCTTTGCTACATTGAATTTTATATCTTCACTTTTAGATAACATTTGTGTTTCTTCTTTGAAAATTTCATACAAGGGTCATATTCACCCTCTGGCTTCTCCCATATCCACCCTTTCCACCCTCACTGGTCTACCCATCCAAATTAACTCTTTTGAAAGCTATCAAACGTCGACAGTTCCTGAGCTACTTTTGCAGATCCACCTCTCCTGCAGGCTGGGATTTTGTCTGGCTGGAGCTTGCTCAGGTCCTGTGCATGCTCTAACAACTGCTCTGAGCTCATATACCTAATTGTCGAAAGTGAGGTGGGGTGCGGTCCTTCTAGTCATCTTCTCTCTTTGGCTCTTACAATCTTTCTCCCCCCTCTTCCACAAGGTTGTCTGAGCCTTGGAAGCAGGGGAGTGATAGGTACATCCTCATTTTGTGGGCAGAGCACCCCACGATCTCTGATTCTCTGCACACTGACCAGCTGAAGCTCTGTGTGTTAGCTGCTGTCTACTGCAAGGAGAAGCTTCCTTGATGAAGTCTGAGAGATGTGCTGCTCGGGGAATGTAACCAGACTCCTCAGCTCCTCATCATTTTTAAAGCTCTCTGAGGTCACTTGACTCAGAAACATAGCCTTCTTTCCTCTCTTCTACTCCCTGTCCCCAAACCTTGCAACAAATTGTTCACCTTAACCCTACATGGAGTAAACCGAGCAAGTCTTAAATGACTCTGACCCCAGCAGCGTGCATTCTCATGTCTTAATTGCTAGTATAGTAAATCACTGTAATCTACTAGATGTTGTTTTAAAACTTGTCCCATTTGCAATTTACCATTATAGTCATAATGAGTAACCAAGAAAACCATTCATGGAAATCCAGGAATCCATATAGAAATCTGGCAATAATCGATCCTAAGCATCCTTCCCCAACCCGCACTTTCAGATAGAACACCTTGGAAAGCAGATTCCCTGCCCTTGCCTCTCTCTAGAGCCTTCCACAGTCCATGCAGTTTATATGGACAAAAATCTTCCTTTTTAAACCTCTGAGTGAGAAGATGGACCATTAGCCCCTTTGCACTGGCTAAATCACCAATCACCAGCAGGTAAACAATCTTCCACTACAACGGACCTGAAGCTGATTATGAGTGTCATTTGCAAAGGTGGAGCCCTTCTGAGGGAAATCTCTCTTTTATTAGCATAAAGAGGTCTAAAGAGCACTGGCCAAGGCCAGGAGGCCCTGGGTGGTCCCTGGGGATCGCTGTTGATTTATGAGCTCCCAACACATTCACCTACGACATCACAATTCATCCTTGTGTGAAATACTCTATTATTCCTCCGCCCAGGAGGAAGGTCAGAAAATATCAAATGGAATAAGATTTCTTAAGCAAGATAGGGAGAATAACTGTCTTTACAAAAAGCCTCAATGCCAAAACCAATTAATCTGAGAAGCTAATCAGCAGAGGAGACAGAGCCAAATGAACGAAAGTAAGGGTGAGAAGCTGGGGATTTTTTTTTTAAGTGTCAGTTCCATGGTCGCTGGAGACCAGGCCCAGAGTATAAATGAAACCATATAGCTGCCTGGATGAGAAAGAGAGAGATTGAGTTTGGGGAGCAAGAAACCAAAGTGCTAAGAAAGAGCGTCCCTTCATCATGGAGCCATATGGCATCCTTGCATTCACCACAGTGAACATTACCTCAAGTTTGGTCCAGGCCTTCTCTAGCTGTGACAACAACTGAAAACATCGACCTCCGAGTGACAGCTGTGTGCAGTCATGCACGTTTGAGGGCCTGAGTTGGTTCCTAGAACCCACATGGAAAAGGTGGGCATGACAATGCAGTCTTGTTAGCCTCATGTCTGGGTAGGTGACGACTGAATCCCTGGCCAACCAGCGTGGCCTACTTGACAAATTCCAAGCCAGTGAGAGACCCTGCCTCAAAACACAAGGTGACAGCAATTTAAAGAAGTTGACCTCTGGTCTCCACACACGTGTGCCTACAGAAAAACATAAGCATACACATATACACAAAAGCAAGTGAATATGCAAATAAAATGTCATCTCTGTTTTGCATAATTAATGAACAGTAATAAATATGCAGAAGAGACTCATCTACCTCCTAGAGCAGATTAGGCATGCATAGCTTCATCTTAATGACCGACTTCATCTCAGTGCCATCAACCAAACTGCCTTTCAGGCTGCCTGCTCTGCGGCCTCAGCCACACACAGCCGGCAAGCTCTGCTGCACTGGGCTTCTGGCCTGGGTGATTTTGTCTCAACACATAGGAATTGCGTTTCCATGTACTTATCATTTTGTGTGGACATCACAGTTTAGTTTTCTGAATATTTTTAACTTAAAGATTTTGAAAACTTTTACGTAAGTACATTGTATTTATATCATCCCCCCCTCCCTCTCCTCCTACAATTTTTGCTGGATTCTTCTCACAATCATCCCTCAAATCCATGATCTCTCCTTCTATAATTATTTCACACACACACAGGACTATTGCATATGCCTTCTGGCTACTCAAAGGTCCCTCCTGTCTCTCTAGTTCTTCCATTACGTTGAGCGTCTTCAATTGGCCTCCATAGAAACTGACCTAAGAAATAAGGAAAATAGTATCACTCCCATTCTGAAAACTCCTCAGTGACCCTTGGCAAGTTCCAGTCGGACTCTCCCAGTGTAGCCTTCACAATTGCCTAGGCTGTCCACTGGCCCAGCCTCACCCTATTAATCTCCCCTGTACCTTGGCTCCCAGACTGTTCTCTGGGCACCTGTCACTCTGCGGAACATTTCTCCATTCCCAAGTACTGAGTCACGCCCTTTGTTCCCATTCCACGCCATCCCATGCTGCATGCTCTTCCCACAGCCAGACCTTCAGTAAAACAGAAGTCCGCATGGTTGCTGGCTTTGAGCACAGGGCCTGCCATACTGCACAGGGGGGCGGTGGGACCCATCCCTTGAATTGCTAGGATGAGGGGAGACTATGGGGATGAGAGCGCAGGGGCGCTGGGGTGCTGGTGAAAAGCAGGTACAGGGAGGATCCTCTGTGGTACCACCAGGAATGCCACTCAAAGCCGGTCTGGCTGCTGCCAAGGTGTGGGGAAGGACAGGCTCTAAGCTGAGCCACATGGATGGAGGTAGGAAGAGTGGGCCTGTGGGTACCTGACGAGGTTGCTGAACCCAGCCCTGGAGACCAGAGGGGATTCCCACAGAGAGTTAGAGCTAGTGGATGGAGAGGGGTGCCATGCAATGCTGTCTTCTGGAAATAGCATTGTATCTATGAACTCACAGCAGCTACGGTCGCCTGCACAGGTCTGCAGGAGATCAAGCCAGCAAGATTCCAGCATAGATGGAAGAGGGACTCGTGAGTCCCTAATGCTAGCTGAAGAGTCATTGCCAGTTGCTTGTGACTGAAGAAAACGGGATCATTTTTCCTCAGTGGTAGAGCTGCTGGTAGGTTGCCCAGGCTCATGGAGGCAGCATGATCAAGCCAGGTAGGAAATAGGAAGGGACGCTATTAGCATTCAAATTAAAGGAGGGGAAGAAACCAACATGCAATGTAGTAAAATCATATAAAGGCTCTAATGCCGATCTATGTACACATGGACAAGTAATTTAACCCTCACTTGGCTCATCTATAAAATGGGAATAGGATAATAGCACCTGTGAATGAAAACTCATGAAAGGAAACTGTGTCTGCAGAGACTAATTGGCTGATAAGAATTTCAGCACTGTGGAGAAGTTAGAATGTTGCAGGTACAAGAGCTAATTTATCTTATCATAGGCTAGGTTTAGGCCCTCAGGACCAGCCATTCCTCGCTCCCATGAGTCAGAACTAACACCTTGTGACAATAAATAAAAAGCCTTTTAGAATCTATTAATTTAGCAGACCACTAGCTTCTACCAATCCAAAAGCTAAGAGTGTCATCAGATAGCATCTTGTGCCTACAGAAAAGGTTCCTCCATCTTGATGTGCCTGCCTGTCTGATGTGCCCACCAACATATTTTAAACATGTCTTGATTTACTATTTTCTCTGTTCTATAAAACTATTTAAAAAAAAACTTCATGAAACTGATTTCATGTTGGAACATGGAATTTGGACTAACCTAAATCTGTGTTCAAAGGCCATGGTCACTCAGAATGGCTGAAGAATAAACTATCTCTGATTCAATCTAAGATGAGAGCTATGGTTTGTTTGTTTTTTTAATTGTTTTTCTTTTTTTATTTTTCTTATACATTTTTTT